>JAQSUU010000050.1:1200000-1800000 GCA_038087645.1 Saccharum hybrid cultivar R570 | reverse complement strand
GTGTGGCTAATGAACATTTAAGTGTTTAGTTGCTTTGTGCTTATGTTTATGCTTGAGTTGGAATTTTGTAATGAGTGGAATGATCTCGTGGGCTTTAACCATGATTTCATTTAGTTTATATGTATAAGGTATAAGGATTAATGAAATAAATAGCTGGGTTTTGGTTATCTCCTGCTTTCTATATCTTGTCTTTCGGAGCAGCCTGTCTTTATCAACTTATATCTCTGTTCTTGAAAGACCAAAAATCATGAGAAAATTCTGGACAAGAGTGGACTTCAACATCTCTCTCTAAATGCAAGAACTACCCTCATAGCTATTTTGGATTGAGAGATACAAAAATCACAAGACGATGCAACTGTGCTGTCTGAAACCTGGAACAGAATCTGTTATGTGTTGCTTTCGGTCAAGTTAGCTGCAGAATCTGGAAGTGTGTTCTATAAGTAAGTTGCAGAGAATTTTATAAGCTTTCCATCGGTGTAAACTACAGCTTCATTGGATTAACAAAATGAGAGTTACAGCTGTTTTACTGCACTGCTGATTTTCTGCTCGTGAGAAATTTCAGATTTCTTGTTCTTACCCATACACAGGAGTATCATTGGGATGTCAGAACACTTTTTAGCTCATCTAGAAGAAGGGTTCAAGCTACCCTATTTGGTGTCCCTTATTTTAAGGGGGGTAGCCAATGTAAAGAAGGATTATTAAGATTGAACTCTTTAGTTGGAAGTATTGGTTAGTCTCCATGATTGAGTTGCCACTCTTGAGCAAAAATGTCCTGTGAACAAGGTTGATAATTTTGGGTCCATGGAGACGAGAGTTGTCCCTTTGGATAGTTCATGATTATGATCATCTATACTTGCTCGTGTTGCTGATGTTGGTCACTTGATGACAGGAAGTGTAGTGTCTCATGACTCAGGAGCCCTATGTGACGTCTCGCACTAATATGTAGGAAAAGATTGATGTTTCTGCCATTGAAGGATGTTATGGGTATGATGAAGCTGAGCACTATCAAAACAACAATATTGAAGAGCAAGTTGGGAGTGAACTAAGTCAGAATCCACAACAACGAAAGCGAAAAAGGAAAGTCTATAAGAAGCCTGCTCAAGGAAGCAAAGCGCAGCAAAACTATGTCAATGGAAGACTGAGCAATGTGGATATGGATAAAGTTCATGGAGTTATCAAAGTAGTGGGAGGTTATATTCAAGTAAGCTCAGTACAAGTTTTTGCTTTAATTGACCCTAGTGCTTCGCAATCTTTCATTTCCGCCGACATGGAAGAGACGTGCAAGATGGTGAAGTGTCCAATGAGGAGGCCTTTGCTAGTTCAAACCCCAGTGGAAGAAATGCAGACAAATCAGATATGCTCGAATGTCAGTCTTGTCATAAATAAGAAAAAAAATTTCACCGCAACACTCATTGTGTTGGAGTCACTTAAAATTCGCGTGGTTCTGGGTAATGGATGGCTCTGTGCACACAAAGGAGTGATTCATGGTACTCGGTGCACAATGCTCTTAACAACACCGTCAAGGAAAAGAATTGAGTATCAAGGTGGTCGACTTTTACCTGAGGGAGATGAGAATGATCAATTAGAAGATAGGTACACCAAGGATAGCAAAGTGGACCATGAGTTTACTGAAGTCATAGCAGAGGAATAAATAACTTTGGAGGAGCTCAATAGGAGAGATGATCATGTTTAGGCAGATTAGTCAGTCGGGATATGAGAAACTGTCTCATGACTCTGCAAGAAAGAGTAATTTGGAAAATGAGGATCAAATAAAGACAAAGTGTCATTATCTCTTTTGTCATCATCTTCCGAATCTCGGGACGAGATTCATCTTAAGGGGGGTAGAATTGTAACACCCGAAAAAATTGCTTATTTGGAAATAGAGCTAAAATGATTTAATTGTGTATTTTTGTGCTCATGAAAACATAGAAAAATAAAAATTTTCGTTAAATTAAAATTCATCTAAGGATGTAGAAACATGATTGAGCATTCATGCTGCTGCATTTGGGATTTTGTGATGAGTGGTTCAAATTAAATTTAAATTGGATTTAAATATCTTTTGAAAAATGGATTTGAAAAAAATTAGGAAAAAGAAAAGGAATTCTTTCTGCTCTCGGGCCGCTTCTTACCGCAGCCCAACTCCCCGGCCTGCCTCGGCGGCCCACCTTTCCCTCTCCCGCGCCCCGCTCCCGCTTGGGCCGAGCCCAGCCAGCGGTCGCCGGCCCAGCTTCACCGTGCGAGCGCGTTTTCCCCGCTTCCAGTCGCTGACGACACGGGCCCGCGTGTCAGGAGCACCTTCCTCCTTCCTCTAGCCACCGTCGGTTTCCTTCCAAAATTCTCCCGATCCGATTCCATCTCCTCAATCCTCCCCTTTCCTTCTTTAGCGATGCCTCCGGGTTATAAAAACAAAACCACCGCGTCTCCCCGCTCCACATTCAACCGCAAATCGCAGCTACATTGCCCCGTGGTGGCTACGCCCGAAGCACCGCCCTAGCCGCCCGCCTCTCCGAGCCGCGCGTCCTCTTTGCCTCGTCATCGGCTTCGTTTTCGCTCGTGGTGAGTTCGCGTTGAGGCGCTCTACCCGTTGGTGTATTTCTTTCGCGAGGTAATGCTCTGTAGCGCGAGGAAGCCATCTCCAGCCATGGCACCGCCGCGAAGACTGCCGTCGCGGCCCTGTTCCGGCCGGAGCGCCGCCGGTTCTTCCCAGATCCAATCTGGACCCTCCGATTTGAATCCGACGGTCTAAATTAGAAGATACCGATTCGGCCGGCGTTTTTGCTAAAGAGACCCTGTGTTTTTCAATTGATTAACCCGCGGTCCAAAGCGTAATCTGGAAAATATGTTTTGATTTATTGAAAACGTAATTCGTTTCGGTAATTGAAAAATACGCTTTCTGATATTTACAGTTTTGCCACTGAGTTTGTTTTAGTTATAAATTATCCGTTTTAACTCCGATTTGACCCGTTTAAATTGCGTTAGATTCGTATTTGCGAGCTCTACATGATGAAAGAACTGTACAGTAGGTTTGAAATAATTTATTTTCGAGTTTATATTAAAGTAATTATTTATCTATAGGAAATCTTAGAAAACTCATAACTTTTACGTTTTAAATCCAAATTTCGTGATCTTTATGTCTATGTGATCGTAGTAACGTGTAGAAGAGTTTTACAAACTTGTTATACTATTAGTGTTACTGTTGGTTAGGTTTTCTATCTTTAAGTTCCGATGTGAGATTTAATCTATTACTTTAATAAAGTAGATCTTGTTTAAATCATATCTTCTACGTTTTAGATCCGTTTTAGTTCATTCGAGTTGCGTTAGATTCATAGCAACGAGATCTACGCGTTAGTGACAGTATTTACCATATTACTAATTCTGAAATTTTATGGTTTAAATCATATCTTGATTAATAATTATGCAACTGGGTTTTGTAAATAAAATATGATTTGTTTTACTTTAGTTTTATAATTTGAATCTAAATTTGACTTAATTCCATATATAGTATTTATAAAATATCTTATATATAAAACACATGAAACTAATAGTTTTATATTTTCTCCTATGAGCAAATCTTTCGGTAGATGTATCTTTTCAACCGTAGCTCTGATTAGTGTGCTTTTCGCGTCTGTGTATTCGTAGCGAGACGTAGATTCATTCTACAAACTTTTCATCTTAATTTTATGTTTGGTGTACTGTTCTAATTTAGATCTATTGTTTGCTTCGTGTATGATTGTATGGATACATGTGTGGTGATTTATGATTTCGTCCAGTCGGTGAGATATACGTGGTTATCAAGAAGAAGAAGAAGAACGTTGAAGATTAAAGCTTACCGAAGGATCGGTGTTTAAGGCAAGTATAGCATGGGATTATCCTTGTTTCCTATTCATCTTTAATATATTTAATTCATATGCATGTGTCTACCTTGTTACCACTAAGGATATCCTAGCTTTTGTATCTTGTACCTTGACACCCATGGGACATTGCATTGGGTAGTATTTATGCTAGTGCTCAAGATAAATAACTATGATCTGTAACTTGACTAATGGTATATGCAATAAACGTTTAAAAGATGATTTATAGAAACATGGCTCAAGAGGACTAGAGCATATTTGGTTATTTTTATGGTGCTCTGGTTTCTCTCCATAAGGACTTATCTGTAAGCGAAAATCCGGGACTTACAGTACAACTGTGAGGGCTAAAATGGCTCTGGCTTTAGTCATATAGAAGGACCTTTTCTAGCTTGTTAGAGGTATTCCTTCATGGCGTAAGAACGGCTTGACGAATCGGGTATAGTGCGGCCTCTGTCCTTATGTGTATAGGCTGCGCGTTATTGTGCCATTTGGAAGGGGGGCTCTACATCTGTTTGCCGAGTGAATCTAATGGCCCTAACTTGTTAGACGAACCTTTGAAAGACTTCATAGTGAACCCTGCCGACCTTCCTTGGAAGTGGGTCAAGAGATTAGCTACCTCGGGCGAAAGGGTAAATCACGACTCACAGTGAAAGTGTACAACCTCTGCAGAGTGTAAAACTGTTATAACAGCCGTGCTCACGGTCACGAGTGGCCTTGGACCCTTACAGAATAAATGATGAACACTGATGATAATGATAATACTGATGATATTGATGCTCACTAATGATTATTGTTTCTTGCTATACATTATTCTCGTTTACATGATCATGAGGTTATTTGGGATTTTGGTAAACTTGCTGCTACTCAATTGTTAAAGAGATGACTCACTAAAAGCTATTGCAGTAAACCCGTGTCAAACTTTTTAAGCTTCATGAACCCCATGATATATTTGCTGAGTTTGACATGGACTCACTCTTGCTATTTCCCCACATCTCAGGAAGGGTACCAGACTGTTAGATTCTGGAATTGTTAGGCTTGTGATCAACCAGTTAGTTTGATCCTGGAGTGAAGGTTGCACCCGGTGTTCGGAGTTGTCTTTCCGCTGTGTTGCTCTTTAAGGTATATTTTATACTATTGTGTTATGTATATTAAGCATTTGTCTCTTGATATTACACTTATCTGTGGCTATATGTGAGATTTGTCTTCTTTATTTCACATATAGTGTATGTCTGGTTTTGTCCTTAAAACCGGGTGTGACATCACCGTGTCAACATTGTCTACTCTTCTCGGTGGTTTGCCTTCGTGCAACACAAGCTTGTATTTACTTTCATATATACTTGTACTTGTGTAGTTGCTCTCGTAACTAGTTTGCTTGTGTAGCTTGCTAGTTGTCTTCTTGCTTGTGTAGCTAGAAGCCTCCCGCTTGCGTGACTAATTTGGTTTATGTAACCTTGTTAGTCACATTGCTTAGTTTGTGTAGCTAAGTGTTTTGCGCTCTCTAATTTGGCATTAGTTGCCTTGTTATTGAGTATTGCTAGTGAGCTTAGGCTTTGTGCGCTTTGCTTACTAGAATTGTGTAGGAGCACCCTCTTGCTTGCAAAGTACTAGTGCATAGGTTTGTGTGACCTTGATCTAGAATTAAATAGGAGAGCTCTTGCTAAGGAAAGCACCTTAGTTGCTTAATTAGGATCTTTGTGAGGTGCTTGTGAACTTAGTTAGAGGGGTGTAGTCTTGGCTAGACCGATAAATTTAATTCCGCATTTGTTTTGGTTAGCCAACACGTTTAAGTTTTAGAAAGGACTATTCACCCCCCCTCTAGTCCGCCATCTCGACCCTACACCTGCTCGGCCATCCTGCCCACGCGCGCGCTCTGACGAGCGGGCCCCACTTGTCAGCGAGACGAAGGCGGGGGAGGAAAGCGGTCGACGGCAAACTCGCCGCCGGCGACAGCTCCGGCGAGACCAAGGGCACAGACACGTTCGCCTCTTCCAAGCGAACCTAGGGGTGCTACTAATTGGAGCAATTGCTGCGACTATGGGGGATGGCGGCGAGCATGGCGGCTCACGGCCGCGGTTTGGCCGGCTCCGGCGACTAGACGGCGGCGCGACCCAAACGGTCGGTCCCATGAGCACCAGTGGCTCAAGGCGGACTCACAAGGCCAGAGAAAGAAAGTTGTGGGGTCCTAGAGGAGCACGGCCACGATGACGGTGGCGCTCCGGCGAGCAACGCCCGAGGCGGACGGTGGCGGAGATGGCAATGCTGTCTTACCCCTGCGCAATTGACCCCGACGGCGAGGTGGAGGATGGAGGGGGTTACAAGGCGGAGCAGTGGACGAGTTTTGGTGGGCTGCGGTGCGGTGGTGAGCGCGCACGAGCTCGCCGAAGTGGGGCGGCAATGGCGGCTCAGTTTTCTTTGTGTCGAAGCCGAATGAGGGAGGGAGAGGAAATGGGGGCAGCTCCGGTGCGGCGTGGCGGCCTTGAAGGTTCGGTGGACTGACCAGTGGGACCACGGCCGGCGCATGGCCGCCACCGAGCCCCCACGCGTCGCCGCGGTCCTGCCTCCGGTCGGCCACGACAGACAACGAAGTCGGGTTTGACTGAATGAAGGCTGTCATTCGATGACTGACAGCGTGATTTCAACGAAGAATATCTCCTAAACTAGCTCGAGTTAGTCGAAGATGATTACACCAATTTTGTAGAGCTACATGAGGGCTACAAGTTTGTCAATTGGAGTTTAGACTGGTTCGGCCTGGATTTGAAACCACAGAGCTCCAAAGGGGTGTACTTGGAAACTGAAACATGTTTTCAGTCAGTGAACCCGACTGAAACCCTATTTCCAAGACACCACATCTCCTAAACCATTTAGAACTAGGTCATGGTGATATTGACAATGTTGTAGAGCTATGTGTGGACAACAACTTTGTCAATTGGCTCAAAGACTGGTTCGGCCTAGTTTGTGAGTTATAAGTTGCCAAAGTGAGGTACAGTGAAACGGTTTTCAGCTTCACACTTAGCCAAAATTTGCTAAGTCCCAAAACAGCCCCTAATACTGACTTGTGGGCCATTTTTGAGCATGTTCTGATCATTTTCATGAGATGGCCATATTAGAGCTTTTGTTCCTTATGAAATTCTCTACAACTTTGCTTAAGGGTGCTCCTCCATGCAAGATGTCTAAGCTGGACTTTTTAATTGGTCAAACCAGGTCACTCTAGGGGTCTAACTTAGTCAACAACATTTGGAAGGGCAATTTGGTAATTTTGGTCAACATGAACATTGCTCCACTACTTACCCTAAATGTAATTAAGGTGTTATAAGACCTAATTAGCCACTCTACATATTGGTTGCACAAAGTTCCTAGTGTCACATACTTTGGAACAAGTAATTCCATACTTTCACCCAAATGTTGCAAGCTCATGTTGCACATGTTGCATGAGTGTGTTGCATAACATTTGCTAATTATGTTCCACTAAAGTGGTTGACATGTCTCACAAAGGAAATTGAACATAAGGTACTTATGTTTTGCACACTACTCACTTCTTACTTCACATGAAATATAAACATATGTGGCAATGTTTCCAAAGTATGTTTTACATATTATAAGCTTATGCATGAAATGAATGATGCTTGCTTATGCTTATGCCAATGCAATGCAATTAAAGAGCTAAACACTTGAGGTGTTACAGAGGGTATCACTACGACTCTGCCCTTCGCCCCCGCGTCGCCTCCCACGCGGATGACACGGGAGGCCCGCCCCCTTCCATCTCCTTCTCTAGCCACGCCGTCACTGGAGCTAGCCGCCGGCATGGCTGCCCGGGTGGACGGGATGGTGGCGGCGGGGCCCTTCCTCCCTTGCGTGGCGGCACGCGCGGCAGCTGGACGGCGGCCCCTCCCCGTGCTCGCCGCGACTATGGCGGTGCCGGCTGGTGCCCAAGCCGGTGCAGGGGATGACGGCAGGGCTCTCCTTCTCCGCGTGTCCCCTTCTCCATTCTTGACGGCGACGGGCGGGCAGCTGGATCCCATGCCCGGGTGGCCAGATCTAGCCATGGGGTTCGCGCGGCGGTTTCGGCGGCGGCAACCGGGCTCGTACAGGCGCTAGGGGCAACGCTCTCCTTCTTTGCCGCCCCTCCCTCTAACGGCCTTGGCTGCTGCTGCGGCGTCAGCCAAAGCTGCTACGGCGGCCGCCGAGACTCTACCGGGACCAGCTATGGCCAGGGCAGCGGCCTACCCGCGACTCGCCCGCGGATGTGGTCAAAGACGGAGGTGGCGGTGTCGGCAGGGACACCGGATTTGGGGCCTGCGTCCGGATCCGGCGACCCTAAGGCATGGGGCGGCTCCCACAATGGTGGGGCACGCGCCTCGCGACTGTTGGTGGCGAAGGTCGACAACAATGAAGGCGGGTGCCAGGGCCACCGGCGGCGGTCGGCGACGGCCTCAACGTGCGGTAGTGTTACGCGTGCAGTGGAGTCTGGTCCGGCTCTATGCGCTGCCCGGTCGGAGGGGGTGACGGCCGACACGGCTGTGTGGCTGCTGCGTGCAGCTGGCGGTCGATGCCTCTCTGAAGGAGCTTCTGTGGGGCGACAGGACAACGGCGGGGGCAGTGTTGGATGGCAGGGGGGTTCGACTTCTTAGCTCGACGATTCGTGTTAGAGGGTTCCTTGGGCGAAAGCCTTGGCGACGACGACGCCGGTGGGCGCCGCTCTCCCTGTTGGGGGCGTCACGTCTTTCCCTCTAGCAGTGTCATCCATGGGTGAAAACCCGATCTACTATAGACCTGCGATGGCAGCGCCATCGGCGTGGCTCCCTTCTTGAAGGCGTCACATTTGGATCATCGTCGTGGCTTCGATTTCGGACCCATCGGTAGGAGGCTCGCGGGTGGTCTGTCATCGAAAGTCGGAACTGTTGGTATCTTTGTTTCCATGCTCGGCGACGATGACCCTTTGCCGTGTATCGTGTTTATGCTCAACCGCATCGCGTGGGTTGATTAGCTTCTCGGGTGCGCGGAAAGGCGGCCAGAAACGACTTGTGAGCGTTGCATGCATGTTCCGTGTGATGTGATATATGGATCCAACATGACAGAGCTAGCTAGGACAGTGTCTTCGCATGGGGGAAAAAGGACATTTCAACACCTTCAAGCAAGCAGACAGAATAGTGTGGACGCGGGTTGCATCCTAATAATAATCCAATGTATGATTGATTGCTAACAGAGACACCGGATAAAACGTTTCCACCTACCAGAAGAAGGTCATTGGTCCTTTTCTTTTCTTGAGAAACAAGGCAACTTCCTTCACCCGTTATTCCCTAATAATCCCTGACGTGGATTGGAACGGGTGCAAGAACCTAAACTTAGCTTACCGTGACGAGAATTGGGATATAGAAAATTCTTTAGTTTTCTGTGGCATGCATAACAGCATAAACACTTCCAATGTCAGATTTAGGTGCCATGCATATTCCTATGTACTTATATCATCTAACTGATCATCGTTTCCATGAATCAGCAATCAGTCCCAATCCTTTTCCTCCTACTAATTACTAGCATAACTTCACTGCCAAGTACAAATGACCAACAATGCCTTTGCATGCTGCTTTTTTTTTTATTTGGATTAATGGAGGATAAGGTGGAGATGAAAGTTGATGTTTTTAGCGTCCATAATCTCCAATTAGCTGGTGTGAGGTGGATTACATGATTATTGTAATATGGTGCTTTGGTTATAGTAATTTTTTACCCCACGGCCACAATCTAGTATTCCCTCCGTTCCAAATTATAAGTTGCTTTAATTTTTTTGGTTCGTCTATTTTGCTATACATCTAGACATATTATTATATCGAGATGCATAGTAAAATAGATGTACCAAAAAAGTCAAACCGATTTATAATTTGAAACAGAGGGAGTATGATGCATGTTTGAATCACCATTAAATTATTTTAGCTGCCACGGATGGAGTACCCGCTACTTTCTTCTTTTTTAGAAAAAAAAATATATCTGCCACTTTGTCAGGTCCCCATGATGATGAACTGGACTTCTGGAAGCTTTCTTGGTTGTGGATTTGTGATCCCACATTATCAACAGGGCTCGAAACTCTGGATTGCAAAACGATCAACCAAAAGAAAATTCTCTAAACACAAAACCCTTCATCATAGTCTTTCGCAAAAAAAAAAAAAACCCTTCATCATAGGGAGCTCGTGAGAAAAGTTCGTGACCCTCACATGCTCAACAAACTAGGGCCGTACCACCGAACAGTATAGATCGAGGCATCGGGCGCACGCACAAGCACAAGGCTGATTAATTACATCTGGCATGTGCTGTGCCCACTAGAAAAAAGCGCACACGCTACTGCACTCTAGGAGTAGTAAACTCTGCACGCACGGTACTGATGACCGAGAAAGGTTGGGGTGAACATGACAAATATTCGCCATTTGGCAGGTGCCGGAAGGTTAATTAAACCATGATGAGGGCGAGGTGCTTTTGAGCGAAATAAACAACATTCCTTTTTCAGATCGATAACGATCTGACCAAAACACACCGTATATACATATATGTATATTATCCTTGCCAGAATTGTCCCTTTGCTTGTTAACGTTTGTTTATCTATCTTGTGCGGTTAGGATCTTTAATTTGCAAGTGACGTCTGACGACGTAGCAAAAACACGAAAAGTGCTCTGCTTGAAATGGTAGTAGGTCCTTTTTGCATGCTCATGCCTGTGATCTCTGCACACAGTGGTCCTGAACCACGTACGGCTTTGCTTGAATGCGTATGTATTCGTCTAAATTCACATGCGTGAAAGTAGATTGATGGAATTAAACTAAATTTTATTTCATTCCACTTCAACATATGTGAATCGAAGTGAATACAAATGCATCCAAATAAGGCCCGCATAGGCCCAGCGCCTCAGCTGGGTTCGAAGTCACTTGGGATGGATCATGTGAGGCGTTTCCTTCTTCTGGCTTGCTGCCAAGGTATTTGGTCAGGATAAACACCGTAAAGCTTGCTGGCTTGCTGCCAAGGTAACGAATAGGCGTAGCGTAGACCCCGTCATTATTTTTAGAATTTTTATTTCTTATGAAGCCACGTTGGCTTTTGACTTCGCTCCGACGCATCCAACTTTTTCTGACCAAATGAACATCGTGCGTGCAAATTATGGTTATTGAGATCGACAAGAAGCAAACGCAAGTGAGAAGCTATCCTCCAACAATTATGACAGTGGAGAGTGGACCATTTCGAAACCTCAACCAATCCTAACTGCACAAGCCAACCTACAAGTTTGAATCGAAGTGTATAACGCAACACCTATTTTCAATTATTCATGCATCCTCACCATGACAAGCTGGCTATATATACATTTTAGGGAACACCTAACGTTCTTCGGCATCACGAAACTAAATGCTGTAGGGTCTTTAGTGTGCGGTATAAATAGCTGTATCGTTTTTGCAGGTGTCGGCTAATTCAGCCACGATAACTTCCTACTGAATTCGGCATGTGTGTCATCTAAGGCTGGCTAACGAGCCAGCTCAGCTCGGCTCGGCTCGGCTCGTTCTGGCTCGTTAGGATAACGAGCCAGCTCGGCTCGGCTCGTTATCTTAACGAGCCAGAAAGCCAGCTCGGCTCGGCTCGTTACGAGCTCGAGCTGGCTCGTTAGGCTCGCGAGCCAGGTAAAAAAATATACAAAATATAATATTTGTATTTATCTAAAGCATAAAAATATTAATAATATAAAAATAATATATTTAATAGCCTTAAATCGAACAAAATATTCATATGAGCTAACATATCATCTATTTGTGAAGTGCAAAATATGAAGTAATATAAAACTAATATAAGTTATGATGACTTTTTCTCTAAAACTACGGCTCGTTTGGCTCGCGAGCGGCTCACGAGCTAGCTCGAGTTGGCTCGTTATAGCTAACGAGCTAAAATCCTCGGCTCGTTATCATAACGAGCCGAGCCGAGCTGAGCCGAGCCAGCCACGAGCCGAGCGAGCTAACGAGCTTCGAGTTTTTCGTCCAGCCTTCCAACTGATGAATTGATTACACATGGTTTATAGAAGGGCGTATATGCATTTTTTGCCTACACGATACGAAATGAAAAAAAGATAAAGCCATAAAACACTTGATCTGAGTGTTTCTTAACCCCTCAATGCAAGGGTCTTTTTTTTTTGGGTGCCTTATATTAGAGTGTCTAGATTCAGGCTCTACTCGCAAAAAAAAAAGGAAGAAGAAAAAGATTAAGGCTCAGTGACACCGCAGCCGTGTTTGAGATTTTGGATCATTCAACACATGATTTTTTTTGTTAACACCCATAAGGCTATAAGTGATTGTGCTTCCTCCATTCCATAGTGTTAAACTTTTAATATAGTCGTTTTTTTTTAAGTTAACAGGGTGAGTTTCCCCACCTGAAAAACTCTAGATCAAACCGTGGAGTTTTGAGGAGCATGACATGATAAGAGGAACAAGTGCCAATGTCTAAGACTAGAACCATCACTCTCATATCTCAGGTGTTTTCATCAGATTACATGATCGTCACAGACTTTAGTTACTGTATGATGGCATGACAAGGGCTCACTCCTGAAGATTTCACCATTCTTATCATCTCAGATTCTCCAAAGGATGGTGGGCAAGACAAACGACAGTAGTGTCGTTAATGTAGTCATTGTTAACACTTTTCGTTAAACTTTTTCAAAGGAAAAACTAAAATGATCTAAAATTTATTAATCTAAAATAGAGGGATTAGTGAACGAAAGTGCTAGCGATTGGACTGGACGGACGGACGCCCACGCCTGCCCTTCATGTACCGCCCGACCCCACACGGTGTATGCGCCCCACCCGACCCCACGTGGCGTCTGCGCCCCACTCGACCTCTCGCGCCCCTCCAGCAGCTGCAGCAGGCGGGTCGCATTGAAACATGTGGAACATCTGATCTACTTTTGAAACATCCAAATGCAACACTTGCAACATATCATCTGAAGACAGATGAAACACTTGAAAAATACGTCTAAAACACTTGCAAAAACACTTAAAACCCATTGCAAATATACGCAACATCTTGATAAAACACTTGCAACATATGTGTGAAACATATACAACATCCAGATAAACACACTCGTAATATACGTCTGAAAAATCAGAACATTAGGAACAGACGTTTGCAACATACGTGTACAATCACTTTAACATATGCAATATCCCGGTCTACTTTTGCAACATCCATATGAAACACTTGCAACATACCACTGAAATATTTGAAACAAGCATACGCTTGCAACATGCGACATATCCCCCGTGCGGCCTCCTCCGCCGTCAGCAGCGGGGCGCCATAGCCGTAGTAGGAGGTGAGACTGGAGGGTTTCCACGCCAGGGCCCATTGCATCTCCTTGCGTTGGCGGCGCCTGACGACGTCATAGGGCGTGAGCGCGTGCGCGGCGGCCTCGGTGGCCAGTTGACAACCGAGGAAGCGGTCCCCATGCATGAGCACGCCGGTGCCCCTGCCGTTAGGCGGGGCGGGTGGCGGAGCAGGAGCAACGGCAAATGGTGGGGGCTTAAGCAGTGGAGGTGGCGGCGGTATGTTTTTGGGGAAGGAGAGGAAGGGAACACCATGGACAATGGTCGGACGGTGACCGTCAACAACTGAGCAGAGTAGAGCAAGGGAGGTCTCTCATTTCGTTTCCTTATACGGTTGGCGCAGCGGAAGGGATGCAAGCATCGTAATAAGAAAAGGGACGCGCTATATTGGGCTGGTGCGTAGGCTCAAGAAGGGACGTCCGGACCAAAAGACGCCTTGCACACAACATTACCGATTAGCGAATTAAAACCACACACGTCTCAAAGTTGTAAAGACCAAAAAAAAAGAAATTCAAGCTTTAACAATCCGTAACACACGGATGCTTCGGTTGAATGGTTCCAATGAAAAAAAATCAACAAACGGGACAACTGAAATCAGCATGGGGTTAATTAATTAAGCTAATAAGTGGTTAACAAACCAGAGTAAGCATCTTTATTTGTCTGGCTCATCTGCCGCTCTCCACATCAAACTCGAATCGCCCTTTGAATGAACCAGAACAAGACCGACCATTTTGGACGCCACGGCCGGGGCTTACTACCGCTTACGACATCATCACTACAAATACAATCGTGCTTTGGTTTTTGATTGAAAAGTATAATCGCCCAGATTTGAATGGCCCGCAGGCGCAAGCAACCCCACCGGCCACCGGCCACCGGCCAGGCGGCCACCGCCGTGCCCGTGCAGCTGTCAACTGGCACGACTCCTCCCGAGCCGCAGATTGCGACCAGCCAGCCGGCTCTCCAGACTCCAGTCCCAATCCCAAATCCCAACCGAAGGAAAAAAAAGGAAAGAAAACTGGGCGAGGAAAACAAGGGAGCAACGACCTGTGCGCCTTCCCGTCGCTCCTCCGATGGGCATCCAGCGGCTGCGATTCAAAACAGGCGCGAGACGTTGGACCCCTACCCACGCCTTGTTTAGTTTGCCTCAAAGTTCCAAGTTTTTTCACTCTCTCTCCATCACATCAATTTTTAACCGCTTGCATGGAGTATTAAATGTAGGTAAAAAAAATAACTAATTACACAGTTTAGTTGAAAATCACGAGATGAATCTTTTGAGCCTAGTTGGTCCATGATTGGACAATATTTGCCAAATAAGACGAAAATGGTACTATTCATCGGATTGAAATTTTCTTCAATCTAACCAAGGGCCCAGTCAGAGACGGAGGTCGGTATTCGTATATGTTTTTTGTTTTTGTTTATTTAGGGGTGTTTGGTTTGAGGAGTTAAAGTTTAACTCGCACTGTAGCACTTTCGTCTTATTTAATAAAAAAATTTCAATCATAGAATAATTAGGCTTAATAGATTCGTCTCGTGAAAAACCCCTAAACTATGTCAACATGCATGTAATTAGTCTACATTTAGTACTCTATGCATGTGCCGCAACATTCGAATGTGATGGGAGTTAAAATTTAACTCCCCAAACCAAACAGGGCCTTACTTGACCGCTGCTGCATTATTCCGCCACGTAGTGCTAGTACGTACGCTATCGAAGCAGGCCTCCGAAATCCTGGAGAGATCCAAGTGCTATTGGCGTGGGTTTCGGAGCACGAGAATTTGCGCTCTTGCCCTCGCTGCGAGTGGTTGCTGCTCAAAAAGCACGGGCTGGCGCGTCATTTCGCCGGAGCCGTTAACCGTCTCACGTGGTAGAGGCTGGTGAGCACAGTACTACTCCCGCTCCGATTTGTGTTGGCGGGGCCCACGTGTACGCGAAACAACAGTAGTACGTGCCTGGAGTTGGGTCGCGGACCGTAAGATTCCTCTGCGTGATGGTGTGCACGTGTAATGAAGAATATTTAGCTGCTCTGGTAATTGCGGAGGCGATCGGTCCCTGAAAGGGTGTGGTTAATAAGCAACGAGCGTAGTACTTGGCACCTCTCTTTCTAGTCAGGACCAACCTACGACCCATGGCATGTGAGAGCTAAACATAAGTCCTAAGTAACATTTATTGTTTATTAGAGGAGTTGAGCTTGCTACTCTTTACTATACCTAATGTTGCCAACAGTACGACCCAAAATTGCATACGTAGGTTATTAAGTGAGCAATCTTGATTTCAAATAACCGGTGTCTTAGCACTGTTCCATTGACGAGAATTGTAAGTCCTCTATCCACATCGAAATGAGGATGTATAATACTGAAATGCAAGGGGTTATATTATGTGGAAGAACTTTTTTCGTCTTAAACCTGCTAACATGAAATTTGCGATGAAATAACAATGCCAAATTAAGGTCCACCAAATGACAGCATCTTGCAAATTCTGCAGACTTCCAGGGCTATCCTGCATTTTCAGTGCAGTTACGGCACACGGGCGGGCGGGCGCTCTGGGCGTAGCCGTTACCGTTAGCGCCGTTAACGCCGAGCCCGGCAGCCGTTAACCACCACTTCCTGACTCGTGCTGCTCCCACTCACTTTTTTCTGGATCTGACGAAGCGGCCGAATTACGTGCGCCATGTGGCCGATTCAAAATCTTCCCGATGCGATGCCAAGCGAAGCGCCTCCACCACTCCACCCACCTGGCCTCCACCGCTGCACCCCATTTAAATTTAAACATTTTTAATTAAAAACCACCCCCACGAAATTCGCAGGCCACCTTAATTCCCATTTTTTTATTCTCCCGACCCAGCCCGCGGCTGGCTGCTGCTTCCTTCCTTCCTTCTCTCTCCTTTCTCTCCTCCAGCGACAGAGACAGGGAGGGTGGCAGAGGAGGCGGGCAGCCGCGGGCAGGGGGTGTCGGGCTCGCGGCGCCTCTCTCGCCATTTCCGCGGTGGCGCGGGCGGGTTGGCGGCCAGCGAGATCGGCTGTTGTTTTTTGGTGGTAGTATTTTTCCCCCGGCGGTTTTGGGAGGTGTTTTGCTGGGTGTGAGCGTGGATTGGCGACGGGCGGAAGGGGTTTGGGGGTCGATTTGAGGCTGTCGGGGCGGAGATCCCGCGGGGACCTGCGGTCTCGTCGTGGCCCGTGAGTTGGCTTCCAGGCGCTGCGCTGCGTCGCCCGGCCGGTCGGCGAGACGATTGCGTCGGTAGAGGTGCGGTCGGTGCGGAAGTCCGCGGCCCTGCGTGCGCGCGGCGGGCCCAGCAAGCTGCAGCCGGCGCGGTCGATGCCGCTCGACTACAGGTACTCGGCCGGGGCCGCCTCGCAGCCGAACGGCGCCGCCGGTGGCGGGCCGGCTGCGAACGGCGTCGGGCGCCGGGCGGCTGCGGCGGAGAAGGGGAAGGAAGGGGAGGCGGTGCGGCTGGAGCGGGACGACGCGGACTCGCCGTACAGCTCCAAGGCGGTGACAGCGGAGGAGGAGGAGGTGGGGGAGAGAGGTGGAGGAGGAGACGAGGCGGATTCGGCTGCCGCGGCGACGCCAAGGAGATTGTCGCCGAGGGCAGCGGCGAGCCCCACGGAAGGTGACGCCAGGTGGGGTGACACCAGCTCGTACGGCGCTAAGAAGGTGGGCTGTTTCCCTTCCATTTCTGATGCTTTTGAAATGTGAGTGTCGGGGTTGGGAATTCAGAACATTGGGAAATTGTCTTGGTGAAACAATGGCAGATGCAATGCTGATCTGGTACTTTGATAGAGGGATATGTGAAACCAAGCGCTACTCTAAGCTATGCTAATCACCATTTGTTGTTTTGGCACGTTCAAAGGTGTGAATTTGTGCCCTTAAGGTTGTTTTTGCATGGCAAGTAAGATAATGCAGTTATCCTGAGTGTTTATGTATTTTTTTTTGTTTCTTTTTGTTTTCTGAGAACAGAATTGACTTCTATAGTTCTATCCTTCTAGGTTATTATTGCAATGCGATCTGTATACACCTTTTTCCTAGCAACCTCAAACCTGATGTGAGCAAGGATATTTACCATTTTACTGCAAAACACCTTTTCCCTTCCATCCTGAAAGATTTAGACAGACTTTTGTGTTTCCTATTAGATTTTACTCTTTTACGCCTTGTTTAGTTTGCCTCAAAGTTCCAAGTTTTTTCACTCTCTCCATCACATCAATTTTTAACCGCTTGCATGGAGTATTAAATGTAGGTAAAAAAAATAACTAATTACACAGTTTAGTTGGAAATCACGAGATGAATCTTTTGAGCCTAGTTGGTTCATGATTGGACAATATTTGCCAAATAAGACGAAAGTGGTACTATTCATCGGGTTGAAATTTTCTTCAATCTAAACAAGGGCTTAGTAAGAAGCATTTCAATAACTGTAGCATGTCAAAACCTACAGAGGCATCTGATTGGTTATTCAGAGCCTGTTTAGTTTGCAAAAAGCAAACCCAAAAAGTGCTACAGTACCTGTCACATCAAATCTTACGGTATATGCATGGAGTACTAAATATAGACGAAAGAAAAAACTAATTACACAGTTTGGTTGTAAATCACGAGACAAATATTTTGAGCCTAATTAGTCTATGATTGGACACAAATTGCCAAATAAAACGAAAAGTGCTACAGTAGCCGAACCCAAACTTTTTCACCAACTAAACAAGCCCTCAGATTTTATTTTCTGGAACACAGTTATCCAGTATTCCCATCTCAGGGCATGCCTGTTGATATTCTACATGACACATCGTACCTAGTTTACTATGGGTGTGTTTATGGGTGTGTTTAGTTCCGCGAAAAGGTGTAAAAAAAATACTGTAGCACGTTTTGGATTTATTTGGTAAATAGTGTCCAACCGTTGACTAATTAGGTTCAAAACGTTTGTCTCGCAAAGTACAACCAAGCTGTACAATTAGTTTTTGATTTCATCTACATTTAGTACTTCATGCATGTATCGCAAGTTTGATGTGACGGGGAATCTTTTGTTTGCACAGTACTTTTTTTTTTTGAGGGAGTAAACACAGCCTATACTTTCATGCCAACTGACTTTTTTTGGAAGTATTGCAATTTGAAAGATAGTACCTAGTTGTCAGACCTCTGTCTTTTCAAGCAACTTGCATTTGGACACCTTTCCTCACTTGGGTTATTACAACATGAATTCATATTCTACCCTATACGTGTTGCAGAAGCTTAGAGTTTTTTGTCAGCTTCCGAATGGTGATTGGGCATTATGCACAGTACTTACAACCTCTGGTGACGAGTCCGTTCTAAAGGTTTCTGAAGGGAAAGTAAGTTGCAGATTTCTTTCTAAGATAGTCCGTTCTATAATCAATGGAAGCATGATCTTTTGACCCCCTGCCCTTCTTAAGGTACTGAGATTGAAAACAGAGAGTCTTCAACCTTCAAATCCTGAAATTCTTGATGGAGTGGATGATCTTATGCAGTTGAGTTATCTAAGTGAACCATCAGTACTGTACAATCTGCAGTACAGATACTCCCAGGACATGATTTATGTAAGAATTGATGTAAACTTTTTCTTTTTTCATGGAGTTCAATTGATGGCTTTATTATTGATATTTATCGTACTGTAGACTAAAGCAGGTCCAGTTTTGGTTGCTGTCAATCCTTTCAAGAAAGTTTCACTGTATGGTAATGAGTACATTGATGCATATAGAAATAAGTCAATGGACAGTCCACATGTTTATGCAATAGCAGATGCAGCACTTCGTGAAATGAAAAGAGGTCAGTCCACAAATGTTGATGCAACAATCTTGGTTGTCCAGCTAAATTTGTGCCTAACTAAGTGTTCTATTCCTTTTCAGATGAAGTCAACCAATCTATAATTATAAGGTGGGCAGTTTTTTTAATGAGATATTCTTAGTGTAGGCCTTGTACTTTGATGATAAATGATGGTACACTGTTCCATTTATACTAGTTTTCCCATCAGCTGAACTGAAGAAATAGTAACCTGCCCATCCAAGTGTATTTTACCTGTGTTGTTCATTAATTAAGTTTAGACCCGAAGAATCCTGTTGAGAGGATTAAAAGATTCGTTGGTTTTTGGTTTACTAGAATCATGATGTGAGTGGTCTTCAAACAGATGGAATAGGCATTGGCTCATGTACCCTTTCCATTATGTGGTTCACTTGATGTAAGAAAAAAAATGTACATCACTTGTCTTGGACACCGAATATATAGCTTTCATGTGGAAGAAATATTTTACTTCAGGGCACAAGCACAAGTTAAAGTTTGTTTTCTATGTTAGTTTGTTGAGGTCATTTGAGATATTGATTGCATTAATATTCTAGTAGCACCCTTGTTGATTATGTGAAGAGGTGATGCCATTTTTATTCTTTTGATGCAGCGGTGAGAGTGGAGCAGGAAAAACAGAAACCGCAAAAATTGCTATGCAGTATCTAGCTTCTCTTGGAGGTGGAAGTGGTATTGAATATGAAATTCTTCAGACCAATCCAATACTCGAGGCTTTTGGCAATGCAAAGACATTGAGAAATGATAACTCAAGTTGTTTTGTAAGTTTTACTTTTTCTTGTGTGTTCACTATACTACACCTTCAAATGAAGACCAATCCTTATTCTCAATTGCAGGGAAAGCTTACTGAAATTCATTTCAGTACCACTGGAAGAATATGTGGTGCCATGATTCAAACATGTATGCAGATCTATCAAGTCCCCTTATGTATCATTAATATTTGCTGGTCTCATATTAAATTTCTAACTATGGTTGCTTAATTTTTCTGATTATCTTGTCGCATGGACAGTTTTGCTTGAGAAGGTAACTTCTAATCTTATGTTTGTCCTCAGAAAAATAGACTACTACACCGTTTCACAGCTATTAGTCTAACATGCCTTTTTTCACCATGGCAGTCCAGAGTTGTACAATGTGCAGTTGGTGAGCGATCCTACCATATATTTTATCAGTTGTGTGCTGGTGCACCTGTGTCTCTAAGAGGTAAATGATCTATTGATTATGGTGACATCTGATTATATCCTTCAAGCAATTCTGACTTGTTCTATTTTAGAAATTGCTATTATTTATTTTGCTCACTTTGCAGCAGAGATTATTCCTTCATAATTCTTAATGGAAAATCCATGTTCCTCGCTTTTTCCTCTGCATAAACCATGATTTGATCATATAAATTTCTTTATTATGTTTTTTATACAGAGAAGTTGAATTTGAAAAAGGTGGATGAGTACAAATATCTTAAACAGAGCTGTTGCTATTCAATTGCGGGTGTGGATGATGCCCAGATGTTTCGAACTGTGACGGTACACTGTTTTTATACCTCATTCTACAGAACAAGCTCTTTCGTGTGTGTTTTTCTGTCCTTTGCTCCGGTCATGTTTGCAGATTTCTTCTATTTTAGGAAGCTATGAACATCGTTCATATCAGCAAAGAGGACCAAGAGAATGTTTTTGCAATGGTCTCTGCTGTTCTATGGCTGGGGGATGTCTCGTTTTCAGTAATTGACAATGAAAATCATGTTGAAACCATCATAGATGAAGGTAAAATTTCGTTTAATCTTCACTCAATAACTTAGTGTTCTTTTAACAGTCTGAATGTTTCTTCATCCCCTCATTGTACTAATTTTGTTGTCTGTTGTTTCTTAATCTTCATTTCAGCAAATTTACATTAGTTTCTGTCTTCTGCACATAATTTTGAGTAACACCTTTCATTGGATTCTGTTCTACCTTGTTTTATTTGCGGTTTCGGAATCCTGAAGTTTGAAATTGCTCCTTTACAAAAATTCTAATAAGATGTTTTACCATTTGAAACAATGTTTTTTACTAGTGTGGAATTTTCGATGATTTCTGGTGCCCTGCTTTTCATTGGAACTTCAAGATTTTGGGAAACGTCTATGTTGGAGTATGTGTTTAGGCCCATGAGGCTAAGGCCCATGTGGCCCATGTATGGAACCTATATAGCTACCCATCTAGGGTTAGCCCTAATTGAGAGAACAACTTTCAGCATGGTATCAGAGCCAGGCGGCCTCCGCCACGCCGTTAGCAACGGCGCGGCACTCCGCCCGTCGGGGTCGCGCCCCTTGCTGCCGTGCTCTAGGCCGCGCGCGGAGCCCCCCACCTCCCTGCCGCGACCCTCCCCCTCCCTACCCACACGGCAGCAGCCCTCACTGCCGGGGCGGATGCGGCAGGCACGGGCGGCGGGGAAGACTCTGCTCCTGCGGCCGCCGGCGTTGAGCATCCCCTGCTCCCGACGGTCCGCTCTCCTCTGGTCCATGCAGGGCTCGGCGCTGACACCCTCCAGACCACCCTCGCCACCCTTCTGGATGCAGCTGCCGGGGCAGGGGGCGCTGACCACCTTCCAGCCGTCCTGGCCGCCCTCCTGCGCGCCGCCGGGACCGATGCTGCCGTCCTCCATCGGGCGGCCATGACTCCTGGTGCCGGCACGCCTACGCTTTAGGGCCTGCGCTCCGACTCCGCCCTCGCCGCCGCCCTTGTCGCTGCCCGCGCGGCCGCCGCGGAGGGGCAGGCTCGTGTGCGGGCGGCCGCCGTCGTCTGGGAGCGTGAGCGCGACGCGGTTGACGCCCTGGCTCGCCAGATCGCCGAGGCCGAGCATCTCCTCACCTCTCCCGTGGTCTCGGACGCTGGAGCTACCTCCTCTGCCTCGCCGGAACGCCGCGTGTCACACACTGCCGTCCTCTGGCACGACCCGGCCGACCCGCTCGTGGCTCAGCTTCACTACCAGGCCGGGGGGGGGTCCAGAACATCCGCCTCCTCGTCCCGGTCGTCCTCGAGCCGGAGTCGCCCTCCTACGCCTGCTGGCGGGATCTGGTGCTTCTCACTCTTCGCCGCTACGCCCTCGACGACCACGTCCTCGTTGACGCCTCGGTCGCCGTCCAGACCCCGTCGTGGCTTCGTCTGGACAACATCGTCCTCTCCTGTATCCTGGGGACGATCTCTCTGGACCTCCACGACCTCGTCCGCACCTCTCCTGACGCGCGCCGGGCTTGGCTAGCCCTTGAGGGCCAGTTCCTGGGCAACGCGGAGGCCCGGGCTCTGCGCCTCGACGCGAGTTTCAGGACCTTCGTCCAGGGTGACCTCTCCGTCGGTGAGTTCTGCCGTCGGATGAAAGGCATGGCGGACTCCCTGGGGGACCTTGGGTGGCCCGTGGAGGATCGCATCTTGGTCCTCAACGTCCTCCGGGGGCTCAGCGACCGCTACGCCCACCTCCGGACGTGGATCACCCGCCAGAGGCCCTTCCCCACCTTCCTGGAGGTTCGTGACGATCTCGTCATGGAGGAGCTCACTCAGGGCCTCCAGCCGGGATCCACCACCTCCACGGGCTCCTCGTCCGCCTCGACGGCCCTGGCTGCTACTTCGACGCACCCGACCGCTCCACCGCCGACGTCTCTTCTGGGTCCCCCTCCCTCCGGGCCGAGCGGAGGTGGGGGGGCCGTGGCGGTCGCCGTCGACGTGGAGGGGGTCGCGGGGGTGGCCGGGGCGGCCACACCCAGCCTCCGGCTCCTGGTGGGCCGCAGGGGGGCACCATGGCCCTCCTTCCAGCACCCGTGGTCAGGGCGCATCTCCATGTGGCCCTACCACGCCATCGGGGCCGACTCGCGCCCACCGGTGGCCATGCTCACCGGAGCTCCTCCTGCTGGCCCCACACCCTGCGCCTTCCCTGCTACGGCGTGGACTCCACCCTCTGGGACTCTTCCGGGGGTCGCGGGATGGGACCCGGCGGCCCTGGCCCGCTCGTTCAGCACCATGGGCCTGACACCTCCGGTCGGACCTGAGTGGATTGCTGATTCGGGTGCCACCTACCACACCACTCCTGACCCCGGTATACTTTCGTCGCTCCACTCTCCTTCCTCTCTTCCTTCGTCCATTATGGTCGCCAATGGTTCTTGCCTTCCTGTCACGTCTGTGGGTACCGCCGGTGCTCATGGCTCCTTTCGTCTTCCTGATGTTCTTGTTGCTCCTTTTATGGTTCATAACCTTCTTTCTATTCGTCGGTTTACAGCTGACAATTCTTGTTCTGTGGAATTTGACTCTTCTGGTCTTACTGTAAAGGATTTGGCTTCCCGGCGTCCTCTGCTCCGATGTGACAGCACCGGGCCCCTTTACACCCTTCGCTTCCCGGCAGCGCCTTCGTCCTCTTCGCCGTCCTTTTTTGTCAGCTGCCTTCGCCGCTTCTACTTCCTCTACTACCTGGCACCGGCGCCTCGGTCATCCTAGACGTGATGCCCTGATACAGCTCAGTCGTAGCTCTGGTCTTCCATGTACTCGAGCTCATGATGAGCAACTGTGTCATGCGTGCCAATTGGGCCGACATGTTCGTCTTCCTTTTTCTAGTTCTTCTTCTCATGCGGCCCGCATTTTTTTATCTTGTACATTGCGACCTATGGATATCTCCTGTTCTAAGTATTTCTGGTTATAAGTACTATCTTGTGGTTGTTGATGATTTTTCGCATTATTCGTGGACATTTCCTCTCCGTGCGAAGTCAGACACGTTTACCACACTCCTTCACTTCTTCACGTGGGTGTCTACACAGTTCGGCCTCACCATCAAGGCCGTCCAGTGTGACAATGGTCGCGAGTTTGATAACTCCACCTCCCGCGCTTTCTTCCTCTCTCACGGTGTTCAGTTGCGCATGTCTTGCCCATACACCTCTTCGCAAAATGGCAAGGCAGAGCGGATGATTCGCACTACCAACGACACCGTGCGTACTCTTCTGTTTCAGGCCTCTCTTCCTGCTCGCTTCTGGGCCGAGGGCCTGCACACCTCCACCTACCTTCTTAACCGCCTTCCTTCCGCGGCGTGTTCCGCTCCCACTCCTCACCACGCCCTCTTCGGTACCCCGCCGAGGTACGATCACCTCCGCGTGTTTGGGTGTGCGTGTTATCCCATCATCGCTGCCACTTCTTCCCACAAGCTGGACCCCCGCTCCACGCTCTGTGTCTTCCTCGGGTACTCTTCGGATCACAAGGGGTACCGGTGCTTTGACCTTACCTCTCGACGGGTTCTCATATCTCGCCATGTGGTATTCGATGAGTCCGTCTTTCCCTTTTCCAGCACTACCACCCCTCCGGTACCTGACCCACCCTCCCTGTTTTCCACTGACCTGGTGGTTCAGCCACCTTTTTCGTGGTCTCCTGTAGGTACCGCTTCGCCGCACATCGGGCTGGCCCCCGGTCCTGGATCCCCAGCGGGGCCGGGCCCGTCATCTCCGGTTTGTGCAGACCCGGGGCCTTCGTCCCCTGCTTCTGCCCCGGGGGAGGGGCGTGTCGGTTGCCGACGCCGGATCCCGTCCCGGCACCTGCCCCGGCACCTCCGTCGAGGTTCGCCGCGCCGGTACGGGTGTACCAGCGCAGGCCGCGACCGCCGCCGCTCGCGCTTCCTTCTCCACCGGGGACACCGACACCACCACCGCAGTCCCCGTCGGCTCGTGATGCCCCGCCGGTCTACCACCCACCGCTGCTTCACCGACACCCGCGGCATGTTCACCCGATGGTGACCAGACACGCGGCTGGCACACTGCCGCCTCGTGTCCTCGAGGCTTCGACCGGCGACGCGGTGGTCTCTCCGGTACCCTCTTCCGTCCGCGATGCCCTGTTGGACCCTCACTGGCGCCGCGCGATGGAAGAGGAGTACGCCGCGCTACTCGCCAACCAGACGTGGGAGTTGGTGCCCCGGCCGCCGGGCGCCAATGTCGTCACCGGCAAGTGGATTTGGACCCACAAGCGCCGGGCTGACGGCTCTCTTGAGCGCTACAAGGCTCGATGGGTCCTCCGGGGTTTCACTCAGCGCCCTGGCGTTGACTACGATGAGACCTTCAGCCCGGTGGTCAAGCCGGCCACCGTCCGTACCGTGCTATCGCTGGCACTTGCTCGGTCTTGGCCCGTCCACCAGTTGGACGTCAAGAACGCCTTCCTCCACGACCTTCTCACCGAGACGGTGTACTGCAGTCAGCCGGCGGGGTTTGTCGACACCACCCGTCCTGACATGGTCTGCCGGCTCAACAGGTCCCTCTACGGCCTCAAGCAGGCACCTCGCGCGTGGAACCACCGGTTCGCTGCTTTCTTGCTGACCCTGGGGTTCGTGGAGGCCAAGTCTGATACGTCCCTGTTCGTCTACCACCATGGGGCCGACACTGCATACCTGTTGCTCTATGTTGATGACATTGTCCTCACCGCCTCCAGCGAGCCACTTCTCCGCCGGATCATTGCAGCTCTCCAGCAGGAGTTCGCGATGAAGGATCTGAGTGAGCTCCACCACTTTCTTGGTGTCACTGTTGAGCACCGTCCTGCTGGGCTCCTTCACCAGAGGCAGTACACTCGGGATATCCTGGAGCGGGCTGGGATGACTGACTGCAAGCCCTGCTCCACTCCGGTCGACACTCAGGGCAAGCTGTCTGAGGCTGAGGGACCACCGGTGACCGATCCCACTGCGTACAGGAGTCTCGCCGGGGCCCTTCAGTACCTCACCTTCACCCGGCCGGACATCACCTATGCAGTTCAGCAGGTCTGTCTTCATATGCATGACCCCCGGGAGCCTCACCTCACGGCTCTCAAGCGCCTCCTCCGCTACCTCCGGGGCACGATCGACTACGGCCTCCTCCTACACCGGGCCTCCTCCACCGACCTCGTCGTCTACACCGACGCTGACTGGGCCGGGTGCTCGGATACTCGCCGCTCCACCTCCGGCTACGCCGTTTTCCTGGGCGGCAACCTGGTGTCTTGGTCGTCCAAGCGCCAACCGGTGGTCTCCCGGTCCAGCGCCGAGGCGGAGTACCGCGCCGTTGCTAACGGCGTGGCGGAGGCCGCCTGGCTCAGGCAGCTGCTTGCTGAGTTGCACACTCCGCCCTCCCGGAGCACACTGATCTACTGCGACAACGTCAGTGCGGTCTACCTCTCCACCAACCCCATCCAGCACCAGCGGACGAAGCATGTGGAGATCGACCTCCTCTTTGTCCGTGATCGGGTGGCCTTGGGCGAGGTGCGGGTCCTTCACGTTCCGACGACCTCCCAGTTCGCGGACATCTTCACCAAAGGCCTCCCGTCCTCGACCTTCGCCGAGTTTCGCTCCAGCCTCAACATCACCGGTGGCTAGTTGCGTCTGTGGGGGGGGGGTTTGTGTGTGTTCTTTCTTGTTCAGCCTCGAACTCCGCTGCGCCGGTAGTTCAGACTGCGGGGGGGGGGGGATGTTGGAGTATGTGTTTAGGCCCATGAGGCTAAGGCCCATGTGGCCCATGAATGGAACCTATATAGCTACCCATCTAGGGTTAGCCCTAATTGAGAGAACAACTTTCAGCAGTCTAGTGTATGAAACTAAGCTTTGCACTGTAGTCCTGAGCTGTGAGGTCCCATGTGTAAAAGCTATCCTGATTTTTTGCTATGGTCAAGACTGAGCAATAGCTCAGTTTGTATATACTCCATTTCAGAGGCTGCCCACCCAAAGGTTGAATCTTGGTGTTTCTAGGTTGTGTGAATACCTTCCTAAAGAGTTTTTACCCACCATGTCAGACTAGTCCCTTATCAATAAACCTTCTGAGATTATTTATTACTAGGAAAAAAATTAGGATAACCACAAATTTGGCGTTGTGACTGTAGTCCATATGTTTGGACAGGTTGACCCTCAACACACAACTGTTGATTTATGATTAGAGTTTATTTTTGTCAGGATGAGATTTGTTGTGACAGAGTGCATGTGCATAAAACTTGTTTCAAGGAGTCTGCCTAATGATGTTTTGGAAAACTGAACACAAATTAGCAATTGGTATCACTACAAGGCACTGCTATGGATTTTTTGTTGAAAAAATATCCTTCTATTGCAGCTTCAAAAACGGTTGCAGAACTTCTTGGCTGCAGTATTGAAGATCTCAATTTAGCTTTGTCAAAGCGCCACATGAAAGTCAATAATGAAAACATTGTCCAGAAACTTACCCTTGCTCAGGTTTGTTGTTTATCAACTTATGGTAAACTATGAACCGTAGTTAGAGGAAGTACTATAATTTGTATATTTGATGCATCTACCCTTTTTATTTTTAATATTTCAGGCAACTGACACAAGAGATGCTCTGGCCAAATCAGTCTATGCCAGTTTGTTTGACTGGCTTGTAGAACAAATTAATAAGTCTCTCTCAGTTGGCAAGCGTCGAACTGGGAGATCTATCAGTATTCTTGATATCTATGGCTTTGAATCATTTGATGTAATGTACCTTTTTTTTAACCTAAAGTCGTCATATATTAAATTGCATATAGTTTACTCGTGACATTATTACATTTGCAGAAGAACAGTTTTGAACAGTTCTGCATTAATTATGCTAATGAAAGGTTGCAACAACATTTCAATCGTCATTTGTTTAAGCTTGAGCAAGAGGTAAGTTATTTTTTATGTTTCAAACGTGCAGAATCTGTTTTCTCAAGTTGCATTCTTTTAATCATCTGGTTAACATTAAAAGCTCTTATTTTTAGAATGATGGTTCATTTATTATGTCATAAACTTTTTTTTATTCTTAAAGCAGCTTTGGTTTTTTTTTGGTTATGTCCATCCCATGCTTA
Source organism: Saccharum hybrid cultivar R570 (assembly GCA_038087645.1). Lineage (NCBI taxonomy): Eukaryota > Viridiplantae > Streptophyta > Magnoliopsida > Poales > Poaceae > Saccharum > Saccharum hybrid cultivar. The sequence continues at coordinate 1,772,254 of JAQSUU010000050.1, read as the reverse complement.
ATTATGTAATTTTGAACAGTAGTATTATCACAAGCTTGTTATTGTGCTTCTTTGGGGTGTTCTAGGCAGAAATATGGAATGTGCTTCTAGAATCTGCTATTGTGTTATCTAAGTGGAAAATGGTGTACATGAAATGTTACTTAGTCACACTATTTTTTAATACTGTCAAACACTAGAATCAATTTGTTTTTATGAACAGGAATATGTGGAGGATGGCATCGACTGGGCAAAGGTTGACTTTGAGGATAATCAAGACTGTTTGAGTCTCTTTGAGAAAGTATGAGCCATTACATTCTGTTCACTGATGTCACCTGCTAACGATAATATGGGTCCATGAATTCTGGAGATTCATTATTTAGCATTTAGCAATCCTTTTCCCCCTCAACCATGGTGGAAGCTGGAAGGTGTTCCTGGGTTTTGAATTTCTTTTAGGTAGGAGAGTAATGAATCCCAACTGTCCAGAGGTTCAAACCGGGTGGGTGACTGGGTATTCCCTCAACTAGGGACTCTACCAACTGAGCTACATTCGTTCTCATGTAACAATTCTTGTTCTGGGAGCAAAACAAATCTGCAATACTGCTTTAAGATAAGAAAACTTTTCCTATTTTATCACAATAAGCAAAGATAAGTGCTACTGCCTGCTAGGATGCCTAGTCCATTATTGACGAGGAAAAAAGACAAATTTTGTTGACCTTGTATGCTTTCTTTTGGCTGAAAAGTATTGTATATTAAAAGATACGAAGTAAAGATTTGTTTGTTTAAAATAATACTTGTCAAAGCGAAATTTTCTAGGAAGAATGTGTCCAAATGGCTGGGTGGGTTTGTGCAAGGTCTCTTGACCTCTCGTACTATTTTCCTTCTGAACGAAATGGCATGCAGCTCTGCTACTTTGTTGGAGGATAAAACAATGTGTCAAATGGCTGAAAGCTAAGTCTATGAATTTTGGAATACTCCACTCTTCAGATATTATTGTTAGATATAAGTTGGTTCTATCGACCTTTGCCAAAACTTTGGTGGATTTATGGACCTGGACAACATTGCCAAGTAAAAGGAGTTACTGGCTTATCAAACCATGATGGTAAAGCAAGGTTATGGCTTAGAGCCAACATACATAGACCTGATAAATATTACAAGTAAAATAACTGATATATCAAACCAAGATGATAAGGCAAGAAGAGCCATATTCCTATTAAATCAATAAGACTTAGACAGTTCATACTTTTTTTTCTTATTATGTTTCATAATTTCATTTACAGGATCTGAAAACTTGGTAAAGTATCCTGATTTCTCTTGCTTTGTATATCTTGCAAACTTGACCTGCAGCCATGTAGTAATATATATGTTCTTGCTGTCTAACATTCTTACTTAATACAGAAACCACTGGGGTTATTGTCTCTGCTGGATGAGGAATCTACTTTCCCCAATGCCACAGATCTTACTTTTGCAAACAAGCTTAAGCAACATCTTGACTCGAATTCTTGCTTCAGAGGAGAAAGAGGCAAGGCATTCGCTGTCCGTCACTATGCAGGAGAGGTTGGATGTTGCTATACATTCACTTACTTTTCACAGTGAACAGTAGTTTGCTTTCTTTCATCTTTGTTTTACCATTTATCATCATTGGTTCTTATTCTTGATAATCAGGTGGCTTACGATACTTCGGGTTTTCTGGAGAAGAATAGAGATTTATTGCACATGGACTCGATTCAGCTCCTTGCCAAATGCAAAACTTCTCTGCCAAAAATGTTTGCATCTAAGATGCTAGCTCAATCAGATAATTCTATGTCTGTTCCATATAGATCTAGTGCTGCTGATTCTCAAAAACTAAGTGTTGCCATGAAGTTCAAGGTGTAGATTTTGCGCCACTCTGCTAGACCTTGATTGAATCAGAACAGTTTAATTGACAATATGTGCAATTTTTGCAGGGTCAACTGTTCCAACTTATGCAAAGACTGGAAAGTACAACACCACACTTTATTCGCTGCATAAAACCAAATAATTTACAACTTCCTGCAATTTACGAACAAGGACTTGTGCTTCAACAACTTAAATGCTGTGGGGTTCTTGAGGTTGTCCGGATTTCAAGATCTGGATATCCAACAAGAATGACTCACCAGAAGTTTGCTCGGCGGTAAGTTGACTCTCTGAACAACTGCAGTAAATTTCTGCCAACCTTTTTTTAATAGAAAAGTTAATACTTAATTTAATCAGGTATGGTTTTCTTCTTCTTGAGGATGTTGCATCTCAAGATCCACTCAGTGTTTCAGTTGCAATTCTTCATCAGTTCAACATTTTACCTGAGATGTATCAAGTTGGCTACACAAAGTTGTTCTTCCGAACTGGCCAGGTTAGTTGTTCTATTTATTCAGTTTCCTGGTAATGGCCACATTAGAAACTAAAGCTATTGCTTTCATTACATGTTTATAGACCATTCATTGTCCTGAATTTTTTTATCTTTATATGTATGCACTACCTTTTTTTTGTTAAGCATTTTATGAAAATAATCTTGTGTTATTGTGTCCTTTGATATTGGGCTGAAGATTGGCAAACTTGAAGATACTCGGAATCGTACTCTGCATGGTATTTTAAGGGTTCAAAGCTGTTTCAGGGGGCATCAAGCCCGTCATCATGCGAGAGAACGAATAAGAGGAGTTTTGGCTCTTCAATCATGTAAATTCTCCTAGATTTGACATATTTTACTTTTAATTCTTGTTGAAATTTTCTTCTTTAAGTTTACCGTATGGAATGGACCCACCCTTCTTAACTTGCAGTCATTCGTGGTGAGAATGCACGACAAATTTATTCCTCTTTGTCGAGGAAACATAGAGCAGCAGTTATTTTGCAGAGAAATGTGAGATGTTGGCTCGCAAGAAGGTATTTCATAAATCTCCGGAAGGCCTCAGTGATAATACAGTCTGGTACGAAGATTCTTGATCCTCCTTTTATAGAAGTTCATTGGAGGGAAGCGATTATCTGACACACTGTTTCCATGTCTTCCTATGTTGGAAAATATATAGGTATTCGTGGCAGTCTTGTTCGAAGATGTAATGGCAATATTGATCTAATAAACGTGCTACGAGAGTTTGAATCAAAACAGGTACAATAAGTGTGTGTTTGTGCCTTATATTGTGCTGCTGGCAGTTATATGCATGACATCCTCCTCGGAATGTGTTGCTTCGTTCTTAAATAATTCAAACTGGCCTGAGTTTTACATTATTAATATTCTTTCAGGAGGCAGAGGGTGACCAAATTTTGATCAAGGCATCAGTCCTGGCTGAGTTACAGAGGCGGATACTAAAAGCCGAGGCCACAGTTCGTGAAAAGGATGAAGAGAATGAGATGCTTCATCAGCGGCTTCAGCAATATGAAAACCGCTGGTTAGAGTACGAGCAGAAAATGAAAGCTATGGAGGAAATGTGGCAGAAGCAAATGCGTTCATTGCAATCGAGCCTTTCCGTAGCAAAGAAGAGTCTTGCTCTGGATGAGACGCCTCGGATGTCGGACTCATCAGTGGATCAGAGCTGGGAAAGTAACGGGAATCATGTCAGCAGTGGGTCTCAGCTGGTGCCACGCACTGGTGGGCGTGAAATGAACGCTGGCCTGAGCGTCATTGGCCGCCTAGCGGAAGAATTCGAACAGCGGAGCCAGGTTTTTGCTGATGACGCCAAGTTCCTGGTTGAGGTCAAGTCTGGGCAGGCGGATGCCAGCCTAAACCCAGACATGGAGCTCCGGAGGTTGAAGCAGAACTTTGACTCGTGGAAGAAAGATTTCAGTGGCCGCATAAGGGAGACAAAGGTGATCCTGAACAAGCTCGGGAACGGCAACGAGTCATCGCCCAACTCTGTGAAACGGAAATGGTGGGGCAGGCTGAACACCTCCAAGTTTTCGTGAGTTTATTATGTATTGATTGACAATTTGTAGATGTACCGGTATTTTGATACACCGGTGTGGTTCTAGCTTCCTAGAGTATCTATTCTGGTGCTGTGAAAGTCCAGTTTGTTGGACTGGATTTGTGTTCCGTGGAGGGCGAGTTGTATACTTCTTCCACGAGGGCTTCCTTTGAGGGGTCAAGGACCACTGAATCGTGATGTAATTACTTGCTGAAGTAGTTGTCGAAGGGGGAAGATTGTGAGATTGCTCACTATTCCACTATCCTCGTGATTTACTTTCTGCCTGTTGTAGATTAATAATAGATTTAAATGTGGCAGGGTGTAACATATGTAATCTATCATCTGATGCCTGTGTAAATTAGATACTTGCATTTCGAAATGTAAGGTCTCGGTACCATTTTTTTTTCTTCATATCGTTCATAGCAAGATCATAATAAAGTATCATAAATTCGACATTCATAGCTGTTGGTACACAATGGTGTTAGCGTTCATTTTGCAATATTACGTGACACATTGTATAATAATTACTACTTCCATTTGGGCCCGAAATATGGATTTTATAACTGTTATTAACCATCCGAAGTTTGATCTTTGATCAAGTTTTCAAGAAAGAACAATAAAATCTGCGATATCAAATAAATTTCAGTTGATATATTATCAAATTTATTTTTATGAGCTAGCTATTCAACGAGGTTCTACAAATTTAATTAAACTTTAAATGATTTGACTTATGACATTGAAGATCACTTTTATTTAAGATAGATATATAGAGTACTAAAAAGGAACAACAACTTCTTATGACCATTTAATAAAAACCACCAACTTTGGCCTTTGGTAACAAGGAGCTACAACTTTTAAAAAAAAATACTACGGCGCCGCTTAGCCCCGGCCGCACGCCTGCGCCTGTCCCGTCTATAATGCGTGCAGCTAAGCCTGCCTCACTTGCCCCACATACAACTACTGTGCCTTCACGTCTGCCCCCGCACGGAACTGTTGCACCTGCACCCCCACATGCAACTGGTGTGTCTACGCATGCAGTTGTACGCCTCATGCCCGTTGATGCCCGCATCCTGCTTGCTGATGCGCATGCAGGTGAGGACCACCCACTCCCACTTCGCTTGCTGTGCACATGGGGACCACTGCGTCTGTGGGGACTACCTCCGCATGCGTCTGCTTTCTACGCCTACCAATGTTGCATCATGAAGCACTTCTGCAACATATGTCTGAAACAGTTGAAACATTTGCAATATACGTTTGCGACATGTGTATAGCAAATGTAACATATGCAACATTCAGATAAAAACACTTGCAACGTACGTATGAAACAAATGAAACATTTTGAATAGATGCTTGCAACATATATATATATATATATATATATATATATATATATATATATATATATATATATATATATATATATATATAGCCACTGAAACATATGCAACATCTAAATAAAACACTTGCAACATACGTCGAAAACAGATGAAACATTTGACACATGCACTTGCAACATAAGTGTATAGCCATTGCAACATATGCAATATCCAGATGAAACACATGCAACATTCAGATGATCACATGCAACATTCAGATGAAACATATGAGATATACATCTAAACACATGAAACACACGAAGTTCGGTGCCATAGAGTATGCGGGCCCGCACTCCTTCTCTCTCGGTCCTTCTCTCTGGTCACAGCGCTTGCATAGGCCCTCACGCGCCGCGTGCACCCCACGCCAAGCCCCATAGAAAAGGACTGGTACGAGCCCTGCTTGACTGCAACTGCACGCACCGCTTTTTTTCTTGTCATCACACACGCTCGGGGGTTGGTCCGGACGGACAGACACCCTCAACCAAGCATTACCAAAAATACTAATCTGTTGCCGAGTCCACCCGTCCTTCAAATAGAAAGTAATCCATATCATAAGTGGACCCACAACTTTTTTTTATTTTTAAAAATGGAATTTACTTGTTTCGTGAGGCCAAATTTGGTGTAAACTTGTTAACGGATATTAGAAATTGTAATTCCTTATTATATTTCACAAATAGTTGTAGTTTCGGAAAATAACTCATGATATAAAGATTATCCACTCCTCGTCCCAAAATAAGTACACATCTTGCTTATCGAGAAGTAATTTTTAAAATTTGACGAATTATGTAGAAAATAATATCAATATATGTATCTTCAAATAAGTTTATTATGAAAGTATATTTCACAATTATACTATTGATACTTATTATACATAAAAAGAAATAATATTTTTCTATATATTTAGTTAAATTTAGAAAAGTTTAACTTCCCCAATAAGCGAAATGTACATTTATTTTTGGAACAGAGACCACGTAGACCGAACATATAAGGATTCCAAAGCTTGAATGTATGAATTCCTAAAAAAATTATCTTGCTGACAAAGGTTGCTCTGGCTCTAGGCTGCAATAGACCAAAGGGTCATCTGGCAACGTGTGCGTATCATGAATTCTTTAAAGAATAGGATTTTTTTTCTAAGGAGACGGAATTTCGAAGAAACAAGCTTGCACATGGAAGAAACCCTCGGTCCATCGTCCCTCACTCCTCTTCTGCTTCTCGGTCCACCGTCCCTCACTCTTCGAATTCTCGTTTTGATTTCCAAGTTGCAAATCCAAATTTTGGTCCAATTATCCTCTTTAATTACTCGCTCTCCCACTTTTCCTGTTTTCACCGTCAAGTCTTACTAACCCTCTTCTTCCATCTTCTGGTCTGTCGTTTGGAACTGCAAAACCAATCTATCTAGTTAGCTAAATCGGAGTTTATGTGTGTCATGAGTCATGACACGACTCGAGTGTCACAAGCATGTTGGTTGTATTCCAACTTTCACAATCTCACCACAGATATGCATAATAACCACTTATTTAAGTTGCAGTCAATTTTTCATATGTGATTATATTTATTATAATATAATATTTATGGGCCTTGATAGATAGATATATATATATACACACGCGCTATTCTACACCCCAAGCAGTTATATTGAACAAAATTCAGTACTCGCGTTTCAGTATTGTTTAGCATTTTCGAGATGCTGGATGTAGTACTGACTGATACTGAACGTGGTTCAGTAGTACTCAGTATTTTTTCAGGTCAGTTTTGTCTTATGGTGTAGAATAATATTCTACACCTAAGATATAGAATAGCGCTGCCGTATATACATGTGCTATTCTACCCCTAGGTGTAGAACAGTTATTCTACACGAGCCAACCGGTGCAACCCGACCGCAGCGACTCCAATCAGCCCCTTGGTGTATATAGGAGCCGTTCGGCTGTGCTGATAAACCGGCTGAAAAATACTGTTGGCTGATTTGTTATGAGAAAAAATACTATTTTGACTGAAAAAACAAACTGAAAGAGATAGATTATAAGTCGAATGAACGTAGACATACATGTGTTATTCTACAGCCTCCCGCGCCGCGGTCCCCACCCCTCGCGCGGTCGTGTGCCGCCCGCAGTCGCGGCGTGCGCTGTAACGTCCCCGCGCCAGCCCGTACTTCGTGGGCCCATTGGCTCCTGCGCGCTGCTCCCGCAGTCCTGCTCCGTCCAGGCTCTCAGGTCGCACAAGGCCATGGGCCCCGTTGGCTGTTGTCCTCCGTCTCTGCCGTGTACATCTACAATCCTCCACTCTCTTCTCAAAAAGAAAAAAAAACAAAAATCTACATCCTCCACTCCACTCTAGCTCCGGTACAGTGCCTGCAGGCAAATGCCAAAAATTTTGCCAAAATTTTTGGATTTCTCGTCACATCAAATCTTTAAACGCATGCATGGAGCATTAAATATAGATAAAAAATAAAACTAATTACACAGTTTAGACGAAATGGACGAGACAAATCTTTTAAGCCTAATTAGAGTATGATTAGACAATATTTGCTAAATAACAACGAAACTGTTACAGTAGCGTTTCGCTAAAATTTTTACCAACTAAACAGCCTTACGTGTGCAGACTATTTTGGCCCGTTGCTCCTTTGGTGCCCGTGAATCTCCTGCTCCGTCCAAGCAGTTTTTTTTTATTTTTTTTTTTCAAGCTCAGGATCCTGTGTCCTAGCCCTCCATGAACAGCCTTACGTGTGCAGACTATTTTGGCCCGTTGCTCCTTTGGTGCCCGTGAATCTCCTGCTCCGTCCAAGCAGTTTTTTTTTTTTATTTTTTTCAAGCTCAGGATCCTGTGTCCTAGCCCTCCATGTGGACATCTGTGTGTTGCCCCGTAGCTTGGTACAACCGCCAATCGCATGACAAATTCACCAAATATTTTATCAGTATCTTCAAGTATTCGTCAGTATCTTCAAGTATTTTTGTCAGTAGCTTAGAATAGCCGGTACTATAGCTCTTGCAGTTGTTAGTACCTTTAAGTAGTTATCAGTATCTTCAAGTATTTTGTCAATATCCTTAAGTATTTTCCCAGTATATTGTCAGTAGCTTGGTACAGCTGGTACTATAACTTCAGTAGTTACTAGTACCATTAAGTAGTTATCAGTATCTTCAAGTATTTTGTTAGTATCTTTAAATATTTTGTCAGTATCTTTAAGTAGTTGTTAGTACCTTTAAGTAGTTGTCAGTATCTTTAAGTATTTTGTCAGTATTTCTATGAGTAGCTTAGTACAACTTGTACTATAACTTCAGTAGTTGTCAGTATCTTCAAGTATTTTGTCAGTATATTCAAGTATTTTGTCAGTATCTTCAAGTATTTTTATTAATAGCTTGGTACACCTGATACTATATTAGTAGTTGCTAGTACACTATTAAGTAGTTGTCAGTATCTTCAAGTATTTTTGTCAGTATCTTCAAGTATTTCTTTAGTTTTTTGTCAGTAGCTTGGTAAAGCTAGTACTATAATTTTAGTAGTTGCTAGTACTTTTAAGTAGTTTTCAGTATGTTCAAGTTTTTTGTCAGTATCTTGAATTATTTTGTCAGTAGCTTGGAACAGGCGGTACTATAACTTGAGTAGTTGCCAGTACCTTCAAGTATTTTGGCAGTATCTTTAAGTATTTGTTAGTATTTTGTTAGTAGCTAGGTACAACCGGTAATACAACTTCAAGTAGTTGCTAATGCCTTTAAGTAAGCATAAAATGAATTCAGTATTGCACTTTGGGGTTTTTGCCCGAGCATTCGTGTCTTCAGAGATATACGTTCTTGTCTTTTTATGAGATGATGAGTATGGAGACTCTGCAACCGTTCAGTATCCAATTCATTGTTGCAGCCATGTAGACTCACCCATTTTCTAATTAGGGCCTTGTTTAGATTCCAGATTTTGCCTCCCAAATTCACTACGCAGAATTCCTGTTTCCGTCTCATCAAAATGTCGGCACATATATGGAGTACTAAATGTAGATGAAATAAAAAACTAATTGCACAATTTTGTTGTATTTTGCGAGCCGAACATTTAGAGCCTAATTAATCAAGATTTGGACAATTATTACCAAATAAAAACAAAATTGCTACAGTGTGATGTGACATTTACTATGCAAAATTTAGACCCCAAATTGAACATCTAAACAAGGCCTAGCTTTATGTGCTGTTGAAATCACAGAAACACCATGCCGATCAGCTTGACAGCTTTTCAGGCTGTTCTGAGGAACAGAGCCCACTTGTTGGGGCGCCTGCCAGTAGCTGAATAAGACTACCCGTACTCGCCGTACTCTAAATCCATCCTCTAAAGGGAATATTTCATCCTGATCATCGAGATTCTCTCATCTATATCACTTTCTCCCGCACCCATCCATTCTCTATATCTCTACTCTATATCAGTGGGACCCACATGTCAGTTTTTTCTTTTGTTCTCACCGGCCACCCTCCCTCCATATTCTCTCTTCTCTCTCTTCTCTCTCCTTATCCTTCCCCTTCTTCCCGGCCGTGTCGCCCGAGGCCACGGCGGGCACGGCCACGGCGCGGGTGTAAGGTCCAAATGGCTAGAGGAGGGTGAATAGCCTATTTAAAAATCTACAAGCTTCACTAAACAACCACGTTAGTATAAAAGATGCCTAAGCTAATTCTAGCACTAGCTCAACTACACTAAGCAAGCCACCTATACAATTCTGGTGAAGCAAGGCTATGATATCTAATACACACCAACAAGGCTAAGTCACTAAGCTACTTACTCCTATGTGATAAAGGCTACACTAAGACTAGTACAAGAAAGTAAAGAGCAAGTGACTTGATTCTTATATCAACGATGTAGAGAAGTAATGCACTCGAAGAATCAATCACAATGAGCAACCACAAGAGAAAATCTTCGGCAAAGAGATGACACAAGATTTTTACCGAGGTTCACTTGCTTCCCGGCAAGCTACTCTTCGTTGTGGCGATGCACCCACTTGTCGGTTCGTGAGCTAATCGACTATCAAGAGTCAAGCCCTCGGCGGGCGCCGCACAACCGCATACAAGATGGGGATCCTCCAAGCCACGAGCTCCACTAGAGTATCCAATTTGCGAACTCCCGCGGTGAAGGATCAAGAACCCCTTACAATACTTGGTGAGGACTCCAACAATCTTCAATTATGAGCTCAATCACCTCCGCTGCTCCAAGCCGTCTACCGTGTCGGGAAACACGGAAGAGTAACCAGAAATCCGCAGCAACTCGAAGATCAAGTGCCTCTAGAATGCAACTCTCAAGCAATGCACTTGAATCTCACTTAAGATGTGCAACCAAGCAAAGAGATGAGTGGAGGGGTTGTTCTCTAGCTCAAAGGATGTCTCTAGGTCTCAAAATGTGCAAGAGTTACCCTCAAACCCCGGTCAACTTTCATTTATAGCGAAGGGGTACGCAGCTAGCCGTTACCGGACGACGCAGTTAAAAACGAGAGACCGAACACACCGATCAGGGTGACCGGACGCGTCCGGTCACTACAGGGCAAGCGAGAACAGTGTGCGTCAGAAGTAGCCGTTGCCATGACCGGACGCGCTGCACCCGGCGTCGGGTCGGAGTCCAGAGAGCTCCCACCATGACCGGACGCGTCCGGTCGCAAGTGACCGGACGCGCCTCGCGTCCGATCGGCTCAACGTCCAGCTCTGCCCCTCTGGGTGCCTAACCGGACGCTCCGGTTCCATGAGGGACCGGACACACCGGTTGCAAACCCTAACACCCGCGCGCCTGACTGCTGTGATGAACTGACCGGACGCGTCTGTTAGGTCCGAATGGCTAGAGGGGGGGGGGTGAATAGCCTAATAAAAACTTCTTCAAGAATTACTTAACCACAAGTTAGTATAAAAGGTGGCGGAGCAAAAAGCACTAGCTCTAACTAATTAAGCAAGCCACCTACACAAGTCTAGTAAAAAGCTATCCACTAAACACTACAACAACAACAAGCTAGATACAAGATATAAAACGAGAGAAGAGCTTCGAGTGATTATACCGCCGTGTAGAGATGAGAAGTACCAATCAATCAATCAATCACACAATAGAAATCCTCGGGAAGAGAATGACACAAGAATTTATCCCGAGGTTCACTTGCTTCCCGGCAAGCTACTCCTCGTTGTGGCGATGCACCCACTTGTCGGTTCGCGAGCTAATCAACTATCAAGAGTTGAGCCCTCGGCGGGCGCCGCACAACCGCACACAAGATGGGGATCCTCCAAGCCACGAGCTCCACTAGAGTATCCAATTTGCGAACTCCCGCGGGGAAGGATCAAGAACCCCTTACAACACTTGGTGAAGGCTCTAACAATCTCCAATTGCGAGCTCAATCACCTCCGCTGCTCCAAGCCGTCTACCGTGTCGGGAAACACGGAAGAGTAACAAGAAATCCACAGCAACTCGAAGATCAAGTGCCTCTAGAATGCAACTCTCAAGCAATGCACTTGAATCTCACTCAATCTCACTCAAGATGTGCAACTATGCAAAGAGATGAGTGGAGGGGTTGTTCTCTAGCTCAAAGTATGTCTCTAGTTCTCAAAATGTGCAAGAGTTCCCCTCAAACCCCGGACATCCTCTATTTATAACGAAGGGGTACGCAGCTAGCCGTTACGGACGACGCAGCGAAAATCGTGCTGACCGGACGCTCCGGTCAGGGTGACCGGACGCGTCCGGTCACTACACGACAACCGTGAACTGTGCGCGTCAGAACTAGCCGTTGCCCTGACCGGGCGCGCTGAACCAAGTGACCGGACGCGACAGTGCCAGCGTCCGGTCGCGTTCCAGTAAGCTCCCGTTGAGACCGGACGCGTCAGATCACACGTGACCGGACGCGCTCAACGAGTGACCGGACGCGACAGTGCCAGCGTCCGGTCGCGTTCCAGTAAGCTCCAGCTACGACCGGACACGTCCGATCGTACGTGACCGGACGCGCCGCGCGTCCGATCGTCACTCCGCTTCGCTCTGTGTTCCTGGACGCCTGACCGGACGCGCCGGTCGCGCGCTTCTCTCTTACGCTCAGTTGTACTGACCGGACGCGCTGGTCAGGCCAGACCCGCGTCCGGTCACAAACCCTAGCGCTCGCGCCGCGTTGAACTGACCGGACGCGTCCGGTGAAACCGTGACCGCGTCCAGTGCAGCGTCCGGTGCAGCGACCGATCAACGCAGTGACCTCCTTTCGCCTCCGTTTCTTTTCCGACTTCCGGCGCAGTAGAAAATAGGCGTTTCACTTCTCCAAAAAGCGCCGAATCCCGCCTCGCAAGCTCGGCGGGAGGGAGAGAGGAACCCAAACCCCTCTCTACCGCTTGAACTCCACCGCCTTCGCAAATGTGCTAACACCACCAAGTGTACACCACCATGTGCATGTGTGTTAGCATTTCACAATCATTTTCCAAGGCGTTATGTTAGCTCTTTACTAGATCCTAATGCATATGCTCAAGACATTGATCTAGTGGCACTTGATTTCCGAGCTAACTGTGATTGCCCCTCTTGATAGTCGGCTATGTATCCTAAATCCGGTCAATCACTTCTCTACTCAACTTAGACCGGCAAAAGGAAAACCCTATGGTTTATACCTTTGCCTTGCGCTCTTAGTTCCTTCTCTTCTACTTGATCATCATGTACATCATATTATGTGCATCTCCACCACTTGTGATCTTGTGGCCATCACTCCATGCCACATGCTCCTTCATCACGTGTGTTGCTTGTGCCTAACTCAAAACACTTAACACATGGCATTAGCAACTTGGTGTCATTAATTACCAAAACCAAACTTGGGCTTTCAATCTCTCCCTTTTTGGTAATTGATGACAACCATCACAAAGATATGAAATGAAATCAATTTTCAATTTCGATAGTATTAGCTCCCCCTACATATGTGCTTCCATGAGTTTGGTTCAATTATGCACATATGTATGGATTTGAATTTTGGGAGAGTTAATACTATCAAATTGATGCTAAGGTATATAGAATGGACCTTTGAAGCGTGATACCAATCGGAGTTGCCTTTATATACCATCCTTAGCATCGAAGTAGCTAGACACCACTTGTAATACATCACTTGTAAAGATCACAAACACTAAAGTACTTTGTGAGATCAACATTAAAAGCAAAGGTGTCTAGATACCACATGTAAAGCTACTCTTAACAAAACATCATTCAAGTTCTATATCTAGCATACACCATTCAATCATGAATATCGAAATTAAACTTTGCAATGCAACATTTCATCATGTTAATGCACATATAAATGCAACAAATAATTCATGAGCTTGCTCCCCCTACTTGTGTGCTCAATTTTAGTTTCTCTTCCCAAAGTCATATCTTTTGCTTTCTCTCCCCCTTAGTAACTTCTCTTTTTATCTTTGTGACTTTTCTATCTTTGTGACTTTTCTCTCCCCCTTTGTAACTTAACTTTTTATCTTTGTCTCCCCTATGACTTTTCTCTCCCCCTTATTATCTTATTTCCTCTTTGCAATATCTTTGTGACTTTTCTCTCCCCCTTTGTCAACAATCACCAAAAAGGTGCCGATTTAGTGAGAGATAAGTCAATCAAAATGAGGGAGTCCAAATTATGGTTCAATCTAGATCACTTGCCTAGAATATGTAATTCGGTTTGATCCAAGGACAAGTTTTTTCACACCTCATAAAGTATAAGGGTTATCTTGACCATGTTGAATTACACATCATGAGCTCGTTTACTAGATTTAACACTAGGTTTGCAAGCCCACAAACATGTCATACGCTACCACTAGATCAATCAAACATAGAAGCAATAGTGGTACCATATATACATCAAAATCATTTAATTTTCATGAATGAGCCTATTTGTCATGCAAATATGTCTATATGTTCTAAACATGTCCTTATCAAAGTATGAATGAAATGCCAAACAACTTTACCTTGCTATGTTGGAGGAGAGGCATGTCATATAAGAATGTGGGGGTGCACTCATTTCAAGTTGGAGAAGTCAAGTATGTTCAATTCATTCTTCAACTTGTAAAATCTCTTTTCATCAAGTGGCTTTGTAAAGATGTCGGCTAGTTGATCTTCGGTGCCAATGCTCTCAATGCTAATATCACCCTTTTGTTGATGGTCTCTTATGAAGTGGTGCCTTATGTCAATGTGCTTTGTTCTTGAATGTTGAACCGGATTTTGTGTCATCTTTATAGCACTCTCATTATCACAAAACAAAGGCACATTCTTGAATTTAATTCCAAAGTCATTCAAGGTGGCTTTCATCCAAAGCAATTGTGCACAACAACTACCGGCACTAATGTATTCGGCCTCGGCGGTAGATAGTGCAACACTATTTTGTTTCTTTGATGACCATGAAACAAGAGACCTTCCAAGCAATTGACAAGTGCCACTTGTGCTCATTCTATCAATCTTGCAACCACCATAGTCGGAATCCGAATATCCAATCAACTCAAAGTTAGATCCCTTAGGATACCATAATCCAACATCATGAGTGCCCTTAAGATATCTCAATATCCTTTTGGTTGCTTTCAAGTGATTTTCTCTAGGTGAAGCTTGATATCTTGCACACTTGCACACACTAAACATCACATCCGGCCTAGAAGCGGTGACATAGAGCAAACTTCCAATCATAGACCGGTATTGCTTTTGATCTACCATGTTTCCACTATCATCAATACCCAATTGATCATTTGTGCCCATTGGTGTACTCATTGGCTTAGCATCTTGCAATCCAAACTTCTTGATCATGTCCTTGATGTACTTGCCTTGACTTATAAAAGTGCCATTCTTCATTTGCTTGATTTGAAGTCCAAGGAAGTAACTAAGCTCTCCAATCATAGACATCTCAAACTCATTAGCCATCATATTTCCAAATTCTTCACAAAAGTCTTGGTTAGTTGATCCAAAGATAATGTCATCCACATAGATTTGCAACACAAACAAGTCATTTCCAAGTTTCTTGGTGAAGAGAGTGGTGTCAACCTTTCCCATCTTGAACCCTTTAGAGAGAAGAAAGTCCCTCAATCTCTCATATCATGCTCGAGGTGCTTGCTTCAAACCATACAATGCCTTCTTTAGCTTGTAAACATGGTTGGGCTTCTTGTCATCTTCAAAACCGGGAGGTTGCTCAACATAAAGTTCTTCATTTATGTAGCCATTGAGAAATGCACTCTTGACATCCATTTGATAGAGCTTGATATTGTGTGCACAAGCATATGCTAATAAGATTCTAATTGCCTCCAATCTTGCAACCGGTGCATATGTCTCTCTAAAGTCAAGACCCTCAACTTGAGTGTATCCTTGTGCTACTAATCTTGCTTTGTTCCTCACAACTATGCCATCTTGATCTTGCTTGTTTCTAAAGACCATTTAGTACCAATCACATTGTAGTTCTTTGGCCTCTCAACAAGTTTCCAAACTTGATTTCTAGCAAAGTTGTTTAGTTCTTCATGCATGGCATTTACCCACTCGGAATCTTTCAATGCATCTTCTATCTTCTTTGGTTCTTCTAATGAGACAAATGAGTAATGCTCACAAAATGATGCTAATCTTGATCTAGTTTGAACACCACTTTGAATTCCACCAATAATTTGGTCCAATGGATGATCTCTAGCAATACTAGTAGGTTGGAGTATTGGGAGTTGGTTACTTCCACTAGCTTGACCTTGATCTTGCACTTCATCATGAGAATCACTAGAGCTTGCTTGATTTGTATCAATTTGCACACTTTGGTTGATCACATGAATATCATCATCATCAACTTGCCTCGGCCTTATGTCACCAATGTCCATGTTCTTCATTGCATTTGACAATTGATCTCCTCTCACATCATCAAGGTTTTGAGCTTCATTTTGAGACCCTTGGGTTTCATCAAACTCAACATCATAAACTTCTTCCAAGGTGCCATTTGTGAGATTCCAAACTCTATATGATTTGCTTGTGGTAGAATAACCAAGTAAGAACCCTTCATCACATTTCTTTTCAAACTTGCTCAATCTAGTGCCTTTCTTGAGAATATAGCATTTGCAACCAAACACTCTAAAGTATGCAATGTTGGGCTTTCTTCCATTCAATAGCTCATATGGTGTCTTCCCAAGCTTCCCATGGCAATAGAGACGGTTGCTACAATAGCAAGCCGTGTTGATAGCTTCACTCTAAAATGAATGACTCACATTATATTCACTAAGCATTGATCTAGCCATGTCAATCAAAGTTCTATTTTTCCTTTCAACTACACCATTGGATTGAGGAGTGTATGTTGGTGAGAATTGATGTCCAATTCCAAGATCATCACATAAATCTTCAATTCTTGTATTCTTGAACTCACTACCATTGTCACTTCTAATCTTCTTGATGGTAGTCTCAAACTCATTTTGCACCCTCTTGATAAAAGATTTGAATAGATCATGTACATCACTCTTGTCATAGAGAAAGAACACCCAAGTGTATCTAGTGTAGTCATCCACTATCATAAAACCATACTTGTTTCCACCAATACTAGTGTATGTTGTTGGCCCAAACAAGTCCATGTGCAATAGCTCAAATGCCTTTGATGTGCTCATTTCACTCTTACTCGGATGTGTATTTCCAACTTGTTTGCCGGCTTGACAAGCACTACAAGGTTTATCCTTCTCAAAGGTGACATCCTTCAAGCCTCTTACTAAGTCATGCCTCAAAAGTTTGTTCAATTGCTTCATTCCAACATGACCAAGCCTTCTATGCCACAACCATCCTATACTAGTTTTGCTAAGCAAGCATGATGTCAATTGTGTCTCACTATCATTGAGGTCAACCAAGTACAAGCTACCATGTCTAAATCCTTTGAATATCAAATTTGATCCATCAACACTTATGACTTCAACATCATCACTACCAAATATGCACTTGAAACCAAGATCACAAAGTTGTGCCACCGACAAAAGATTGAAATCTAAGCTCTCAACTAGCAACACATTAGATATGCTCATGTCATTTGAGATAGCAATTTTACCAAGCCCCTTGACCTTGCCTTTCTTGTTGTTGCCGAAAGTGATAGCATCAAAACCACCATTTTGACTTGTATCAATTGATTTGAACATACAAGAATCACCGGTCATATGTTGAGTGCACCCACTATCAAGCACCCAATGCCTTCCTCCGGCTTTGTAATTGACCTACAAGACAAGATCAATTCCTTTTAGGTACCCAAACTTGTTTGGGTCCTCCAAGGTTAGAGACTAAGCTCTTTGGTACCCAAATGGCTTTCTTCTTTGAGCCTATCCATGGTGCACCAATGAACTTAGCATGAACACCATTTGTACCCTTGGTAAGTATATAGAAAGAATCAAACTTAATTGAGGATACTTTAGCATTGGATTTCTTGTTCATGCAATGTTGCTCTATGTGACCAACTTGCTTGTAACTTTTGCAATAGCTACCATTGTTCTTCACAAAACGAGTCTTGTGAGGAGCAAAAGCGGCCATGCCTTTCTTGGGGTTATAGCCCAATCCCTCTTTATAGAGAGAAGCCCTTTGGCTACCCAAGCACATAAGCAAGCGGTCCTCACCACCATAAGCCTTAGCTAAGGTGTGATTGAGCTCTTTTACCTCCTTCTTGAGAATTTCATTCTCAACTATTAGTGTGGAGTCACAAGTGAAACCGTCACTACTAGATGAGGATGATGTAGATGAGCTACATGGAGGGTTAGTGGAAACAACAATAGGCTTATGTAAAGATTCATCAATTATATCACATGATATGCCTATGTTGCAAGTTTTAGCTTTTTCAACATTAGTTGGCATGTTCTCACATTTTTCAATTAGAGAGGAATGAGCTTCTTCAAGCTTAGTGTGAGACTTTTGAAGCTTCTTATGGTCTTCCTTTAGACTCTCATAAGATGCCCTAAGCTCGTCAAGTTCTTGCATAAGGTTTTTCTTTTCTTTAAGCAAGCCCTTGCACTCCTTTCTAGATTCTTTAAAGTGTTGAGTGCAATCTTCTAGCATAGTGATTAGTTCATCTTTAGTGAATTCTTCTTCATCACTATCACTATCACTAGCATTATCATGATCACTCTCATCATCGGATGATACCTTAGCGGCCTTAGCCATGAAGCACGATGGAGTGTCGAAGAGGGAGACCTTCTCTTGGATGGCAATGCTAGCATGTCCCTTCTTCTTGCTCTTGTAGTCATCCTCATCATCACTTGAGGAATCATCACTATCCCATGTAGCAACATGAGAATCATTCTTCTTTTTATGAGAGCTCTCCTTCTTTTCTTGCTTCTTCTTTTGCTTCTTCCTCTCCTTCTTGATAGCATCTTCATCATCACTATCATAAGGACACTTTGCAATGAGATGATCTTTGCTATGGCATCTAAAACATCTCATGGTATGCTCATTCTTCTTAGATG
Organism: Saccharum hybrid cultivar R570; assembly: GCA_038087645.1. Taxonomy (NCBI): domain Eukaryota; kingdom Viridiplantae; phylum Streptophyta; class Magnoliopsida; order Poales; family Poaceae; genus Saccharum; species Saccharum hybrid cultivar. The sequence continues at coordinate 1,753,621 of JAQSUU010000050.1, read as the reverse complement.
AGTTCTTCCTCCTTCTTGCACGATAGCCCTTCTTCTTCATGAATTTGCCAAATTGCTTGACAAAGAGAGCCATCTTCTCATCAATGTCATCACTATCACACGAGCTTGAGTCTTCTTCACTTGATGATTCAATCTTGGATTTGCCCTTGAATGTGGTGGCTTTGAATGCCACACTCTTCTTCTTCTCATCATCCTTCTTCTCATTTTCCTTCTTCTTCTTCTTGACCAACTCATCCTTCTCATCATCTTCTCTATATGAATCATCGGTCATTACCTCTTGAAATATTTGTTGAGGAGTTGAATCCTTCAATGTAGTCCTCACTAGCACGGTGATTAATGTATCAAACCTCTTGGGCAAGCTTCTTAAGAACTTCATAGAGAATTGGTTGTCCTTGACTTCCTCACCAAGTGCCTTGAGCTCATTGACAATGACTTGCAATCTATGAAACATCTCCGGTACACTCTCATCATCTTGCATCTTGAAGCTTGAAAATTTTTCTTGCAAGATATATGCTTTAGCGGTCTTTGTGCCTTCGGTGCCCTCAAATGTTTCTTCTAGCTTGGCCCAAGCATCATGAGCGATCTCAATGTTCTTCACTTGCTCAAAGGTCTTGTCATCTAGTGCCTCATGAAGAGCACTAATGGCAATGTCATTGCATGGGAGTTTCTTCTCTTCCACCGGTGTAGGTACTTCCGGATTAGCAACCTCAAATTTTGTTTCGGTGACCTTCCACACTTCTCTATTGATTGACTTGAGGTGTGCGGTCATCTTAACCTTCCAATATGCATAATTTGTGCCATCAAAGTGAGGTGCCTTCTTGGTGTTGTTGATGTGCAAGCTTAATTGAGCCATTTCTTTTTCACCGTAGGTTGTTAAGCCTCAAATAAACGGTGCCTCGGCTCTGATACCACTTGTTAGGTCCGAATGGCTAGAGGGGGGGGTGAATAGCCTAATAAAAACTTCTTCAAGAATTACTTAACCACAAGTTAGTATAAAAGGTGGCGGAGCAAAAAGCACTAGCTCTAACTAATTAAGCAAGCCACCTACACAAGTCTAGTAAAAAGCTATCCACTAAACACTACAACAACAACAAGCTAGATACAAGATATAAAACGAGAGAAGAGCTTCGAGTGATTATACCGCCGTGTAGAGATGAGAAGTACCAATCAATCAATCAATCACACAATAGAAATCCTCGGGAAGAGAATGACACAAGAATTTATCCCGAGGTTCACTTGCTTCCCGGCAAGCTACTCCTCGTTGTGGCGATGCACCCACTTGTCGGTTCGCGAGCTAATCAACTATCAAGAGTTGAGCCCTCGGCGGGCGCCGCACAACCGCACACAAGATGGGGATCCTCCAAGCCACGAGCTCCACTAGAGTATCCAATTTGCGAACTCCCGCGGGGAAGGATCAAGAACCCCTTACAACACTTGGTGAAGGCTCCAACAATCTCCAATTGCGAGCTCAATCACCTCCGCTGCTCCAAGCCGTCTACCGTGTCGGGAAACACGGAAGAATAACAAGAAATCCGCAGCAACTCGAAGATCAAGTGCCTCTAGAATGCAACTCTCAAGCAATGCACTTGAATCTCACTCAATCTCACTCAAGATGTGCAACTATGCAAAGAGATGAGTGGAGGGGTTGTTCTCTAGCTCAAAGTATGTCTCTAGTTCTCAAAATGTGCAAGAGTTCCCCTCAAACCCCGGACATCCTCTATTTATAACGAAGGGGTACGCAGCTAGCCGTTACGGACGACGCAGCGAAAATCGTGTTGACCGGACGCTCCGGTCAGGGTGACCGGACGCGTCCAGTCACTACACGACAACCATGAACTGTGCGCGTCAGAACTAGCCGTTGCCCTGACCGGGCGCGCTGAACCGAGTGACCGGACGCGACAGTGCCAGCGTCCGGTCGCGTTCCAGTAAGCTCCCGTTGAGACCGGACGCGTCAGATCACACGTGACCGGACGCGCTCAACGAGTGACCGGACGCGACAGTGCCAGCGTCCGGTCGCGTTCCAGTAAGCTCCAGCTACGACCGGACGCGTCCGATCGTACGTGACCGGACGCGCCGCGCGTCCGATGGTCACTCCGCTTCGCTCTGTGTTCCTAGACGCCTGACCGGACGCTCCGGTCCCGTGAAGGACCGGACGCGCCGGTCGCGCGCTTCTCTCTTACGCTCAGTTGTACTGACCGGACGCGCTGGTCAGGCCAGACCCCTCTCTACCGCTTGAACTCCACCGCCTTCGCAAATGTGCTAACACCACCAAGTGTACACCACCATGTGCATGTGTGTTAGCATTTCATAATTATTTTCCAAGGCGTTATGTTAGCTCTTTACTAGATCCTAATGCATATGCTCAAGACATTGATCTAGTGGCACTTGATTTCCGAGCTAACTGTGATTGCCCCTCTTGATAGTCGGCTATGTATCCTAAATCCGGTCAATCACTTCTCTACTCAACTTAGACCGGCAAAAGGAAAACCCTATGGTTTATACCTTTGCCTTGCGCTCTTAGTTCCTTCTCTTCTACTTGATCATCATGTACACCATATTATGTGCATCTCCACCACTTGTGATCTTGTGGCCATCACTCCATGCCACATGCTCCTTCATCACGTGTGTTGCTTGTGCCTAACTCAAAACACTTAACACATGGCATTAGCAACTTGGTGTCATTAATTACCAAAACCAAACTTGGGCTTTCAGCGTCCGGTCAAACCATGACCGCGTCCGGTGCAGCGTCCGGTCACCACAGTGACCACCGTTCGCCTCCATTTTTTCTCCGACTTCGCAAATGTGCTAACACCACTAAGTGTACACCACCATGTGCATGTGTGTTAGCATTTCACAAACATTTTCAAGGCGTTATGTTAGCTCTCAACTAGATCCTAATGCATATGCTCAAGATATTAAATCTAGCGACACTTGATTCCCGAGCTAACCGTGATTGCCCCTCTTGATAGTCAGCTATGTATCCTAAACCCGGTCAATCACTTCTCTACTCGTCTTAGACCGACAAAAGAAAAATCCTATGGTTATACATTTGCCTTGCGCTCTTAGATCCTTCTCCTTCAGTTGATCATCAAGTCCATCATTTTATATTCATCTCCACCATGATCGTCATTTCATGTCCATGCACCATCTCTTTGTGATCTTGTGGCCACCACTCCTTTATCACATGTGTTGCTTATGCCTATCTCAAAACACTTAACACATGACATTAGCAACTTGATGTCATTAATTACCAAAACCAAACTTGGGCTTTCAACGGGGGTGAGCACGGCACGGGGGTGGCCGCCGCGGAGCTCCTCTGCTCCCTCCGGTGGGCCTGGCGCGGGGACGGCCACCTCCTTCGGCGCGGGCGAGCTCGGTCGCGGGCGCGGAGGCGAGCACGGCGCGGGGGCGGCCGCCTCCTCTGGCGGGCGCGGGGCCGGCCGCCGCGGAGTTCCTCTGCTCCCTCCGGCGGGCCCGGCGTGGGGACGTCCACCTCCTCCGGCGCGGGCGAGCACGACGTGGCGCGGGCGAGCTCAGTCGCGGGCGCGGGGCCGGCCGCCGTCGAGCTCCTCTGCTCCCTCCGGCGGGCCCGGCGCGGGGACAGCCACCTCCTCCGACGCGGGCAAGCACGGCGTGACGCGGGCGAGCTCGGTCGCTGGCGCGGCGCCTCCCTCTCGGCCGCGAGCACCAAGAAGACCACTCCGCCAGCGATTCGCGAGCGGCTGCGTGGGCGAGCGCGCGGCGTACACGACCTCGCGGCGCCTCCTTCCCCTTCTCTGCGCCGGCGAGCCCTCTCCTCGCTTCCTCTGCCGCGGCCACGAGCTCGTCCCGGCCACCGCAAGCACAAGCTGCGACGGCGAGGCCGGACGAGGTGCGCGCGAGGCCCTCGGGCGCGAGCCGACGCCCCGGCTAGGGTCGCAAGGCCGATTCGCGAGCGGTGGCCGGACGAGCTCGCGGCGGTGGCGGCGGCGGATGGGCGCAAGGACGAGCGAGCCGGTCATCTCTCTCCTCTGTCGTCGCGTGGTGGGGCCGGGGCAGGCGGATAGCGTAGGCACGATACCCCGCCAAATCTAGAGGAGCGACCGCGCGATGCCGGATGACATAGCGACATACCGGACGCCGTTGCGGCACTTTCGTCCGCTATCCGCGTGTAGCGGACGCGGATAGCGGAGCAGTCAGTCTAAGAAGAAAAGCTGATCGTCTACTCATAAGGTAGCCCACGCAGGTAGGCTGCCGCAGCACCGGTAGCCCAGTAGGCCACCCGCCAGTTCGTCTGCTCCCTCCGCGATGGCTGACTTTGACGCGGACGCCAACGACGAGCTCGAGCGCAGGACACGACGGGGGCGTCCATGTCGCCGTCATCGGAGTGCCGCTGCAGGGCACGAGCTCGGCCTCGAGGAGCTGTCTCAGCACAGAGGCCGAGCCGCCGGGCGTGCGCCCCGCCCTGGCTCGCCGCGTTCGTGGAATTCGTGCACGGACGCCCGGTGGCGACGCCGCCTGCGGAGCTCGCGGCCGTCTCGCCCTTGCCTGCGGAATTCGTGGGGACAGCGATGTCGATGGGAGTGGGAGGGGAACGACGCGGGTCGAGCTGGTTTTGGCCGTTCGGCGCAGGTGGAGTCGGATGGGTGGGCTGGTTGGTCCAGGCGAATCGGAACAGATGGGTTGGATGTGTCTCGGTGTAGAATAGTTATTCTATACCTAGAACGTAGAATAGCGCTGCCGGTATATATATATATATATATATATATATATATATATATATATATATATATATATATATATATATATATATATATATATATATATATATATATATATATATATATATACACACTACCCTGTAGCTGGCTACAAAATAACTTATTCTGTAGCCACTTTGACTTACGATAATTATTATGTTAATTTATAAGATTATAGTAACTTCTTACTAAGTGGTTTACTACAACGTTTAAATTAGTATATAAAATTATCGTAAATGAAGGTGGCTACAGAATAACTTATTTCATAGCTGGCTATTGAATATACTGTCCCTATATATACTATTTTGCTCTCTGGCCGTTGATTACAATTCATCACACCGGCGGAGCTCTGGCACTCGCCAGCGATATCCCTAGCAATACAAGAGGCCAAACGTTAAACGAGTTCACCTAATTACAACACCTGCATGCAAAAAGGCCAAAACGATAATAAAAGCTACTCCATTATTGGGACGTAATTGTAGCAGCTGCATGCAAAAAGCCCTATCTCCTTCTATAAATACTCCCCTCTCTCTCCTTGCCGGCCTTCCCTGTCGCCCCCGCCCCTAAGATCCCGCATGCAGCGGCACCAAGCAGCGGCGAGGCAGAGCTCTCCAACAGCTGGCACCAAGCAGCCTTGCCTCCTCACGAGTGGCTAGCGTTGTTCAGATCCACAGTGGTCGTGACCGACGGAGGCGGCAGCCGGTGCGGAGCTCCTAGTGGCGGTGTTGACGGCCACCTCCAACTGTCCAACATCGACGGCGGCGCTCTCCCTATCGTGCCACGCCCGGCAGCCATCTGCCCATGGCGGATCTAGGTGGGGCTCGTCCACGTCGAACTCATGGAGGCCGCGGCTGGTGCGTCTTCCCGAACAGCGACACCCGTGACGCTACGGTCCTCCTCACCGGTAGCGGGGGACACCGACAACGCATCGCTCCCAATTCTAGTGGCGGCTACCCATCACTGGCGGTGGTGGCTTGTCTTCCTCGGACCGGCAGGAGGCGGTACGTGAAGCACGTCGTGGATTCGTTGTCTTGGGAAAGCAGCGTCAACCATCTGCCCGTGCCTGGATGGGCACCCCGGGGGCAAATATGTATCGTGAGTGGAGGATCTGCGAGGCAAGGGCCTTGTTCGGATGGTTGGCTCCCAGCCATCCAGCAGTGTTTTTCTTTCACACCAGTTCAGCACCAGCCACCAGCCACTAGCCAGCAGTATTTTTCTCTCACAATAAATCAGCCTCAGCCACCAGCCACCAGCCAGCCGAATGAGGCCAAGGACCTGGATTGCACGATGGCCCTGGTGGTGTGTCTCTGATGTGAGTCGGCCATGGTGTTCATCAGCACTGCCAGATCGATCTAGGCTGCAGCATGCAACCTCCCACTCGTCGATGAAGCATCAAACTCCAAAGAGGCTGCCATGTTGAAGATGTATTTGCTTCTTTATTTATACAATTTCTTTGAATTAAAAACTCCAGAATGTGTTTCTGTGTTGATGAATTTGCTGTGATTTTGAGAAATAATATAGTTTCAATTAAAAACTTGTACGTTCAAATGTCTTCTAAATTTAATACTTCATGGCTCCCAGGAAATAATAAAAATTCAACCCTATATGGCTCGCCTGGCTGGAATTTTACGTTTAAATTCCTCAAAATGTCTCAATAATGATCTTGTACAATTTAACTAACTGTCCCTGGCCGGAAATAAACATAAACACTTTGACTCCACTGTGGATCGATGGATAATGGATTAAAAAGATCCGGACTCGTAGGAATACCCGTGAACGCTACCGCTCATGATGCGGAATTCACGCCGTCTCTGAATACACTTGTGAGGATAGTCTTTAAAGTATTGATATCAGGGCATTCAACGTCGCAGGACAGGCATGCAAATACTCCTAATTTAGAAAGTAAAAAATGGAATAAAATGCCATCTACTTTTGGACGAAACTTTTTGTTGACTCAAAGGATCTTTTTATAGTAATAAAAATTACCTCGTCCAAACACCAGGCGTCTCGTAAATATCACAATCAATTTGCTGCACACGCCGCCTCTGATGATATTATCACAACAAATTTTACTCCTCGCGGGTCTGGATGTTTTCATCGGTGCACTAGTAATAAAAATTATCCCCATATCATAGCCAACTTTATCACGCATGGATCTATATGAATCTGACTAATTACTACATTGTTTGAAGATTTTAAATCACTAACCATGTTTATGAAAATCAATTAATTACTACTTGAGCATCTCCTAAAAGAATTATTACGATGCTACAATTTTTACTACTTGACCAACACATTCAAAGATGTTCAAAATAAAATTTCAGATGCTACAGTTCCCTTTTTTTGGTTGGAAAGCATAATCTGAATACAATGTAATAAAAAATTTATCATGAACAGTATTTTTACCGCTCACGGGACATGATTGAATTATTTCCTGAACTAAATGATACAATTAGTAATAAAAAATAGCCCGACTGGTGTCCGGACGCCCCGGAGAGTAGCACATGAAATTTTTTATTGTTTATGTTTGAGCCTGTCAGATCTATATAAAACCCAATATAAATAGGGCGATCGTATTATGTCTCTAAGATTTTTTTTCGAACATGCAAAGGACTTGCACGTCTCTGTATTAAGGTAAAAATATTTTAAGTACAAACGCCTTGAAGGCGCCTTAAGCGAGGGTCGCCATGGTATGCAAGCCCTGACACTCCCTGGACCCTGCCTCCAATATTTTAGAGCACATACGGGCCTCATATAGCACTGAGAGCAAGTCCAGCAGTAGCCCTCAAAACAGGGCCCCTACTTTTATTTGGGTGCTCCCCCAACTTTTGGGGGCCTGTTTTTTAGTCCGCACTCCAGCAGTGGCCTCAAAATGGAGCCCCCAACTTCATTTAAACTGCCAATGACACGTGGAACCCGATTGTCGTAGACTAACTCGGCCAAAACATCTAGATCCGAAGGGAAGTCGTGGGGAGCGCCGTCGTGGGAGCGCCGGAAATAGCGGATCTAGCGAGAGTAGCGGCGTCGCATAGAAGTCGTGCAGTTGCGGGGAAGTGGAGGGAGCCCGTCGTAGATCACGGGAGGGAGCGCCATTGCTGGGAGAGAGGGAGCAGGGTGGCGAGTGGGCTGGGATAGCGCGTCCGCACGACGGTCTAGCGGAGGGAGGTGGAGTGCGCCAAGAGGTGGAGGGAGTCTACATCCGCGAGCAGGTGCGCTTGCTCCCGTCAACAGCGGAGGGAAGGACGTGAGCAGGTGTACCGGGAGGGGTGGAGATCCGGACAGGGAGGAGCTCCCGCCAGGGCTAGGGTCATTGCGTCGCTCTGCACCCGCGCATCGCGGCAGAGGGGAGCATGGCCGGGCTACTCCTCCGCGGCTGGGGCCACGCGACGAGGGGAGGAGCCGCCGAGGCCTGAGGATGCGGCCACCGGAGGAAGGGGAGGGGCTGCCGGAGGGGCGCTGCTGCGCTGGGAGGCGTGGCTACAGAGGAAGACGGAGCCGAGGCTGGAGCAGCGCGTGCACGCGGAGGGAGGGAAGGAGCGCCTTGCGCGGATGGGGGCTAGGGTGTTAGGCCAACCAGAATGGGGTGGGAGGATCTCGGTGCCCCAACAAATTTATGGTCCGTAGCAGGGGCTCTATTGGAATTGGATTTTTTATTTGAGTCCTTATATTTAACTATATATAGGGCTCAAGTAAAGTTCTGCTGGAGTTGCTCGGAGCAGTGAAGAATTTATTCCAATTACACCTACACCCTTTGTGGCTTACTAGACCTTGACCGTGATTATATGCCAGTTAGAAATACTATGTGCCTAGCGGTGGCCTAAAAAGCTCTGTCAAAACACGCGGGGTCTCACACTGCCATTTCAGTTCCAGCCCACATATGGGAAAGCTCCGGAGCCAGAACTCAGGCCCGCCGGCCGCCGCCGCCTCCCTCCGCTTCGCCGCGCTTCTCCAGTCGTGCGGCCGCACCGGTGACATCCGCAGCGGCCGCGCCCTCCATGCGCGCCTCTTGCTCACCGGCGCAGCTGCCACGTCCACCTTCCTCGCCAACCACCTCATCACCATGTACTCCCACTGCGCCGACGCGGCCTCCGCCGTCCGCGTGTTCGGCGTCGTGCCCCGCCCCAACCTCGTCTCCTGGACGACGCTCGTCTCGGGTCTCGTCCAGAACTCCATGCACCACGACGCGCTCGCCGCCTTCGCCGCCATGCGCCGCGCGCATGTCGCCCCCACGCTGTTCGCGCTCTCCAGCGCCGCGCGCGCCGCGGCCGCACTCTCCGCCCCGCGCCCCGGCACGCAGCTGCACTGCATCGGCATCAGGCTTGGCTTTGACACTGAGCTCTTTGTCGCGAGCAACCTCGCCGACATGTACTCCAAGTGCGGGCTCCTTGATGAGGCGTGCAGGGTATTCGGCCAAATGCCGCACAGGGACGCCGTCACCTGGAATACCATGATCGACGGCTATGCAAAGAACGGGAGCCTCGAGGCCGCTATTCTGGCTTTCCGGGATATGAAATGTGAGGGACTGGTTGGAGCTGACCAGCATGTCTTCTGCAGTGCGTTGAGTGCATCAGGAGGGCTCAAGGATGGATGGTTTGGTCGAAGCCTGCATTGTTGTATAATTAAGGCTGGGTTTGAACTGGAGACTGTTGTGAGGAATGCGCTATTGGACATGTATGCTAAGTCTGGGGATTTGGAGAGTGCCTCTCGTGTGGTGAAGATTGATCCTGGAGGTTGGAATGTTGTGTCAGGCACCTCACTGATTGACGGTTACATTGAGGCTGATCATATTGAGGAGGCTCTTGAGACATATACTGAGTTGGGGAGGCAAGGTGTCGAGCCCAATGAATTCACTTTCGCGAGCATGATTAAGGGCTGTGCCATGCAAGATCTGCTCGAACAAGGTGCTCAGCTGCATGCTCAAGTCATCAAGACAAGTTTGATCAGTGACTCATTTGTTGGTTCCACCCTTGTGTATATGTATGGAAAATGTGGCCTCATAAGTTTGTCCCTTCAGTTATTTAATGAGATTGGATACCACACTGAGGCCGCCTGGAATGCGGTTATAAATGTATATGCACAGCACGGTCATGGTTGGGGGGCAATCCAAGCTTTTAATAGGATGACCGTAAGTGGTATCAGGCCAAATCACATTACATTTGTCTGCCTCCTGACTGCATGCAGTCATGCTGGATTAGTGGATGAAGGACTGGAATATTTTTACTCTATGAAGGATGTACATGGTATTGAGCCTAAAGAGGAGCATTATTCATGTATCATTGATATGTATGGTCGAGCTGGGAGACTAGATGAAGCAGAAAAATTCATAAGTGAGATGCCTGTCAAACCCAATGCATATGGTTGGAGCTCCTTGCTTGGAGCATGCCGGATGCGAGGAAACAAGGAGCTGGGAGAGGTTGCTGCGCAGAATCTTATGAAGATTGATCCAAATAACACCGGTATTCACGTATCCCTTTCTGGGATATACGCATCATTGAGCCAATGGGAGGATGTGAAGGCAGTCAGGAAGTTGATGAAGGATAGTAGTATTAAAAAACTGCCCAGTTTTAGCTAGGTCAATGCTAACAAGAAAGGACATGTGTTTGGATCTAAGGTTTGGTAACACCCACAACAGGAGCAGATATACAAAAAGCTTGAGGAACTCTCCAGAAGGATAAAGGAGGAAGGTTATGTTCCAGGCACAATCTCCTTGCCACTTAACCTTGAAGATAGAAAAAAAGGAGAGGATTCTGCGCTATCACAGTGAGAGGATTGCCGTTGCTTTTGCTTTGATAAGCATGCCAGCTGGTTGTTTCACAATGTTTATACTTGATGCCACATTGCAACTGCATGTGAATGTATGGTTACCAGATATAACCATTTTGATGCTGCAGACAAAATATACAGTTACCAGATATAACAATCTGAAGGACAAAAAAATGGAAAATGAGACCAAGTGGTGAAGAATTAAGACCTGAGCCTTGAGAATTGATATGCAAACTTACAAAACTACGTCAAGTAAGCTTCAGATGCCTGATGGAATTGAATCCTAGTGTTTCTCTCTCTTATTCTACAACATAACATGACTAATTGATATTTGAACATTGTTAGTGCTCAGTTAACTAACATATTTGGCCTAACACTCTAAGACTAGCTATGGGAGGTTACTGGAAAATGAGACCAAGTGGAACTGAATTATTTAATACATTTTGCCAAAAAAGTTCCTCTTTTTGATTTTTTTATGAAGAGTCCAAATTGGACAAAAAAATGACAAAAAAAAAATCAAAATTTTGTATGACCATATGAGAACGTGTATTTGAAGTGAGCCACCAGGGTCAATTAAGCTCTAGCTTGGCCCTGTTGGAAATCACTCCCTCTCCATTCTTCAGTGTTTATCACAAACACACATCATGAGATCACTCCCTCTGTCTTCAGTGTTTATCACAAACACTAGGGAATCAATCCCTCTGTCTTCGCCTCTTCGGTGTCTATCACAAACACTAGGAAATCACTCCCTCTGTCTTTAGTGTTTATCACAAACGCTCTAAAATAACCCCTCTGTCTTCAGTGTTTATCACAAACACTAGGGAATCACTCCCTCTGTCTTCAGTGTTTATCACAAACATTAGGAAATCACTCCCTCTATATTCAGTTTTTATCATAAACACACTAGGAAATCTCTCTGTCTTGATGCAGCTCTCTCAGTCATGGCCGTTTTCTCATATATATAGCTGATATATCCCATGCTACCCTCCTAATTACTGCAGTCATAACTCCTATGATTGCCTATTATTCTGCTTAACTACTAGCTGAAAATCTGCTAGTACTAAAAACTGCACCTAGACACAATGAACTTGGACACATGCATGAACACACAGGATTGTAGCTAATATGCCCTTGGCTGGAACTGTCATATCCTTGAATTAGAAAGGCTGTTTGCACGCTTTACTTAGGGTGAGACCTTTAGTTCCGCATATTGCCTGTCCAGTTATACTTTTCAAATGAAAGTTCCTGTTAAGAGCTGAGTTTCTCTAAGATAAATCTCCCAGTCTAAGATAACCTGTTGGTTAGTAAAAAAGGTACCGGCAGGATCTGATTGATTAGTTCGTTCAGTATGATCAGTCAATTCATTTGAGAATACTGAATGTTCAAGGACATAGTTGAAAAACTTTGCTTCACAATCAATGTGATTGATCAATTCTATCTCTTCAATGTACATATACCTTATCAACACGGTATCTATGATGTTTCATGTTACAAAACTATGTGTGTCATCTCAGCTCCAGAATTACATGCTGAAGATATTTGAATGACTTCTCATAGCTGACAAAGCCCATGAACCAAAAATCAAAGCCATCAACAGTAACTACATCAATATACTTCTCGTCTGGATTGTATAAATTTTCCCGCACTGAAGCACTCTTTATCCTCTTTGTGGGGATCAACACCTGCAGAAGGTACATATTTTATTAGCTTTAACTCAAGTATGTCCGATATCTTAGGTCACATTTTCTATCTGATAAACTTCAGTTATACATATTGAGAAAGAGATTTTGCTTCAATTACCTTGTAAGGCACCCTTGTACTGCCTCCTTTGGGAGACATGAAATTTAAAGGCCTATCACTATGGAAAGCAATCTTCTTAGTTGAGATGAAAAGCATTCCAGCTATTGGACCAGCTGTGGTTGAAAGATAGCACTGGAAAGCCTTCAGTAGTTTCTCATCTTTCTCGACTCCAAAGTATTCTCTGAAGACTTTATCAATACCGCCAGCTTGGAGAACCTTTGCACCGAAGCTTAGTTTCCCTTTTATAGTTTCTGAAATTTTTGGTCCTAGAGTTACTGCAAAGAAAAAAGATTTATCAGTGATGAAAATTTTATTTTAGCAACATAACACAACTATGTGAAAAAGGACAATGGTTGGATTCTTACAGTGTTCTTTGAACCCTTGCATGTAGTTATCTGTTTTATGGCTCAGTTTGTCCATCCGATAAATGAAGGAACTCTTCTTATCTGTATCATCGAAAGGATATCAAGTCAGTATGGGCACAGAAAGTAATTTTTTTTTGCAAAGGAAGAACTGGGGAAGCAGGTTGCGAGATTCTTACTTTTTTTATGGACCAAGGCAGAACAGGAAGGTTTTCCTTGTCTTTCCTCATCGGCATATGCAAATGAAGTCAATGGAATTCCAATGACGTGCTCCTGGGTGAAACTCTCCATTGCTTGGAGAAGGTCTATCTACAAATCTGCTTTGATGCTAGGAGACTTCTCTTTGCCTGTGAGAAGTTGATGCCTGCTAGTGCTCAGAGTCTGAGCTATATGGCGGCATTTATAAGGTGAAGCCACCAAAAAGGCAACTTTATTCCAGGGAACAATGTGGTGTAACCGAATCAGCACTTGATGCTGCATACTCATCATCGCCTCATCAGGAACAAAAGCACGGCCTGCTTTCTTGACAAAGGAATGGGCATGAGCAGGACAGCTGGAGCTTTCAACCCAGCCAATGAGGAGGTGCCAATGCTTTCCTTTCCTACTACACTTTCTATTGCTAATTGCTTAGCACAATGCACAAGGTGCTGATGAATCAGTTGATGACAAGCTTATAGTTGCTTTTGTACATTAAGGTTCTGATGAGTGAAAATATAGGTTTTGCTAATAATATAATGAACTCTAAGTAGTCTCTGACACCTAGTGCATAACCGATTCTTTTTCCCATTTCAGGAAATAGGTTCAGAGAGTGGAGAGGAAAGTAAAACAAACACGTGGTTGGTTCGAACCTGAAACCAAACTAACGGTATACACTTGGTTCTGGTACATGTTTCCCTTTCGTGCATACTTGTGAAGGTTCTGGAACCTCAAATAATCTAGAAAAATATGCACATCAACAAGATGAATGACAACTGTGTGTTGGAGATGTGGGTTTTATAATCTGCCACTCAGTGTGGAGCAGAAGAGTAACAGATCCTTTCTGCTATGTACCCATCGACACATATTTGTGTAATAACATTCAGAACCTAACCATACTTATGGACACTGTAGGGAAAGAAACACACAGATGCTTTAATGTTTTCAGTACTGCTAATGTGGTAATTTGACCTTTTTGAGTTCAGTTGTTCATCCATTATATGTGAAGCTGACTATCTAGCATCAATAATGCCATGCTTGCCTCATTACCTCAGGAGTTTATTTTCTTTAAATCTCAAAGCTATTTGCAGTAATTTACTACTCTCTCTGTCCAGAAAAACATGCAATTCTAGTACAGTACCATGTTCTAGCATATCATGTTTCATCAATTATAGATAAAAAACTATAAATATTTATAACGTCAAATAAATATCATTAGATCAAGTACACCATGTTCTAGCATATCATGTTTGATCAATTATAGATAAAAAACTATAAATATTTATAACGTCAAATAAATATCATTAGATCAAGTATGAAATATATTTTTATAATAAATTAATTTGGAGTCACAAATTTAAATATTATTCACTAAAAAACAACTTTATCTAGCACGCAACCCATAGTTGTATGTTTTCCTGGACAAAGGGAGTATTCCTTAATACTCCCTCCATCCCAAATTATAAGGCATTCCAAGGATCTTGGAGAGTCAAAGGATCTCAAGTTTGATCAAATTTATATGATAAGATAATAATATTTATGACACCAATTAAGTATCATTAGATTTTTCATTAATTATATTTTCATAGTATACCTATTTGATGTTATAAATTTTTGTAATTTTCTCTATAATTTTGGTCAAACTTAAGATGCTTTGACTCTCCAAGATTTTTGGAATGCCTTGTAATTTGGAATGCAGGGAGTACCAAACTGCTGTCGAATGCCCAAAAAAAAAGAAAAGAAATATGTTCTGCTGAGCCTTTCGGCTGAAGAAACCCCCCCCCCCCCCCCCCCCCCCCCCCTTGTTTAGCTGTGACTCGACATTAGCGTGCCTTTTCACTTGCACCTGTGGGACACAACATTGTGAATCTTAAACAAACTTATAAAAGGTATTTCCCTGTCAGGTTCGTGGTTTAGGAACATGGGCTGTGTTTAGTGTGTAAAAAGGTGTAAAAAACGTACTGTAGCACGTTTTGGCTTTATTTGGCAAATAGTGTCCAACCGTTGACTAATTAGGTTCAAAACGTTCGTCTCGCAAAGTACAACCAAGCTGTACAATTAGTTTTTTATTTCATCTACATTTAGTACTCCATGCATGTATCGTAAGTTTGATGTGACGGGGAATCTTTTGTTTGCACAGTACTTTTTTTGAGGAAGTAAACACAGCCATGGTGGCCCATGGTAATGGGCTTGGACTTGTGAATGATGTGTAACGGGACCCTTCTGATGTGTCAACTAGTCGATTTCTGCAAATATGGACTGAAGAATACAATAATCTTGCTTTATTCTAGGTCTCCGTTCCATTTTCCATGCCAGGTGTTGACCTGACATACGTTGAACCTACACACAACCCCGTTAGAGAGGTGATATTGCTCGATAAAGCCACTGGTTGGTGATTGGTTTATACTTTGTGTTATATTAGAGATATTGTATCTGCCCTTTGTCACTTTTGATCTGACGTAGTGACATGTGGCCTGTGGGCTGCGGAAAGTCCATTGACCATTGTGAATATTGGCCAAGACCCAGTCAGGTTACCTGGCTCTGCATTCTATTCATCCATGTGTCAAATGAACTGTGACGCGACAAGCAATACATATAGATAAACAGTAACCATTTGTCAATGGGCTTTGCTAACGCCCCGACGTCCGGCGCGCGAGATGCGTCCGGACGCCCGCACCTGCTATCCGCCCTTTCGGTTTTGTCCCATCAATCAATTCGGCAGCCGTTGGTCCCCCCCGACTCCCGTTGTTACTTCACATGTCCGCAGGCTGCAGGGCTCTCTTGCTCGATCACTCGTATGCATGGTTGCATGCAGCTCCTGCTGCTCGCTAGCTGTTGCAGCGCCTGGCCACGCGCTACTGTTGCTGTTGTCGCCGTGCTGCTGCTACTGCGCCCCGCCTGCTGCTACGGTAGGCATACATCTGCTACCGCGTCCGCTTCGCTTTCCCGCACACGGGGACCAATGTGCCCGCGGGGACCATCTCTGCCTGTGCCTGCTCATGGAACATTTGTAACATGAAGTATTTGCTGCAACATACGTCTGAAACAGATGAAAGATTTAGAACATACTCTTGCAACATATGCGTCTGGCCACTGCAACATATGCAACATCTAGATAAAACACCTGCAACATATTTGAAACAACTGAAACATTTGAAACATACAATTGCAACATACATGTATGGCTGTTGCAACATATGCAACATCCAGATAAAACACTTGCAACATACGTTTGAAATAGCCGAAACATTTGAAAACATACACTTGCAGTGTACGTGTATAGCCAGTCCAACATATGCAACATCCAGATAAACCAGTTGCAACATACATTTGAAAACAGCTGAAACATTTGAAACACACACTTGCAACATAAGTGTATAGACATTGAAACATATGCAACATATATCCATGGTTGTAAAGTGTGCAAATCTACTTGCTGCCGCCCAATGGAGGCTCGTTGACGCGGAGCTCGACGCCAGCATGGAGCTCGATGCCACGGCGTGGATGTCGTCCACCTCGGCTGCGCGCAGCGTGAGTCCGGGCGGGAGGCGCGAGGTGCAACTGAGCACAATGATCTACATTTAGTACTCCATGCATGTATCGTAAGTTTGATGTGACGGAGAATCTTTTGTTTGCACAGTACTTTTTTTGAGGAAGTAAACACAGCCATGGTGGCCCATGGTAATGGGCTTGGACTTGTGAATGATGTGTAACGGGACCCTTCTGATGTGTCAACTAGTCGATTTCTGCAAATATGGACTGAAGAATACAATAATCTTGCTTTATTCTAGGTCTCCGTTCCATTTTCCATGCCAGGTGTTGACCTGACATACGTTGAACCTACACACAACCCCGTTAGAGAGGTGATATTGCTCGATAAAGCCACTGGTTGGTGATTGGTTTATACTTTGTGTTATATTAGAGATATTGTATCTGCCCTTTGTCACTTTTGATCTGACGTAGTGACATGTGGCCTGTGGGCTGCGGAAAGTCCATTGACCATTGTGAATATTGGCCAAGACCCAGTCAGGTTACCTGGCTCTGCATTCTATTCATCCATGTGTCAAATGAACTGTGACGCGACAAGCAATACATATAGATAAACAGTAACCATTTGTCAATGGGCTTTGCTAACGCCCCGACGTCCGGCGCGCGAGATGCGTCCGGACGCCCGCACCTGCTATCCGCCCTTTCGGTTTTGTCCCATATCAATTCGGCAGCCGTTGGTCCCCCCCGACTCCCGTTGTTACTTCACATGTCCGTAGGCTACAGGGCTCTCTTGCTCGATCACTCGTATGCATGGTTGCATGCAGCTCCTGCTGCTCGCTAGCTGTTGCAGCGCCTGGCCACGCGCTACTGTTGCTGTTGCCGCCGTGTGCTGCTGCTGCCGCGCCCCGCCTGCTGCTACGGTAGGCATACATCTGCTACCGCGTCCGCTTCGCTTTCCCGCACACGGGGACCAATGTGCCCGCGGGGACCATCTCTGCCTGTGCCTGCTCATGGAACATTTGTAACATGAAGTATTTGCTGCAACATACGTCTGAAACAGATGAAAGATTTAGAACATACTCTTACAACATATGCGTCTGGCCACTGCAACATATGCAGCATCTAGATAAAACACCTGCAACATATTTGAAACAACTGAAATATTTGAAACATACACTTGCAACATACATGTATGCCTGTTGCAACATATGCAACATCCAGATAAAACACTTGCAACATACGTTTGAAATAGCCGAAACATTTGAAAACATACACTTGCAGTGTACGTGTATAGCCAGTCCAACATATGCAACATCCAGATAAACCAGTTGCAACATACATTTGAAAACAACTGAAACATTTGAAACACACACTTGCAACATACGTGTATAGACATTGAAACATATGCAACATATATCCATGGTTGTAAAGTGTGCAAATCTACTTGCTGCCGCCCAATGGAGGCTCGTTGACGCGGAGCTCGACGCCAGCATGGAGCTCGATGCCACGGCGTGGATGTCGTCCACCTCGGCTGCGCGCAGCGTGAGTCCGGGCGGGAGGCGCGAGGTTAAAAGTCCTATGTTTGGTGTTGGTAATTAGTGACAATACCTAAGTACTAATCCTATGCCTAAGTTGTATGTAGCATATGAGGATTAGTACATTCCAAGGTTGGTGGAAAGATGGACATGGTGATCATGATGGCCACACTTGGATTTGGACGCAACCCTACGTGATCAAGGAAAAGGTATATGCATAAGGGTTGTGTTTTAGTAACCAAGACACCTAGTGGGTGTGGTTACATTATAGGATAGATAGCCGTACTATAAAGAGGGGAATGACGCGGCTATTGAACTCCTAAGTGCCTCTAGATGTGCATTTCATGATCATATGCATTTGGATAGAACTAATATCGCCTCGAAAAATGATTGTGAAAATGCTAACACACTCACACATGACGAGATCACTTGGTGATGTTAGCACGTTTGCGACGGCGGTGGAGTTTGAGCGGTAGAGAGGGTTTGGGTTCCTCTCTCCCTCCCGCCGAGCTTGCGAGGCGGGATTCAGGCGTTTTTGAGAAGTTGAAACGATTATTTTCCACTACGCCGGAAGTCCGGAAAAGAAACGGAGGCGAACGGAGGTCACAGAGGTGACCGGACGCTGAACCGGATGCGGTCCTTGCATGACCGGACGCGTCCGGTCAGTGTTCAGTGTCTGCGTGTTTTTCAGTTCGATAATCGGACGCGAGGCGCGTTCGGTCACTGATGATCGGACGCGTTCGGTCGTTCAGGGAGCTTACTGGACTCTAACCGGACGCTGTCATTGTCGCGTTTGGTCATTTTCTTCAGCGCGTCCGGTCACTATTTCGTTGAGCGCTGCTCAGGCGACCAGCGCGTCCGGTCCTTCACGGGACTAGCGCGTCCGGTCGTTCCCGGCGCGTCCGGTCAGTTGGACCAGCGCGTCCGGTCGTTGCTTCGCAGTTAGCCGTTGGGCGACCAGCGCGTCCGGTCGTTTGGACCAGCGCGTCCGGTCAGTACTTCACGAGTTAGCCGTTGGGCGACCGGCGCGTCCGGTCAGCCCGATTTCGGCTGTTTAAGTTTCTAACGGCTATATTCGAAGGGGTACGTCTATAAATACTCGTTGGCCGGCTCAAGGCTCTCTCTCTCGAACATTTGACATACTTGTGAGCACTTTGAGCTAAGCAACTCCCCTCCCACTCATCTCTCTTGCTTCCTTGCATATTCGAAGTGAGATTGAGTGATCCAAGTGCATTTGCATTGTGAGATTGCATCTAGTTGGCACTTGGTGGTTGATTTGCTGCGGGATTCTTGTTTCTCTTGGTGGTTGCCGCCACCTAGACGGCTAGAAGCAGCTTGGAGGCGTTGGCAAGAGTTGGTGATTGTTCTTGGCCACCTCCGGTGATTGTGAGGGGTTTGTGCTTACCTCGGCGAAGCGCCAAAGGCAACGTTAGTATATTGCTCGTGTCATTGCAACCTTTTACCATTTGGTAGGTTCTTGTGGCACCTTTTGAGAGGCTCGGTGTGTGACCGATTAGCCACCGAACCACGTGGTGAAGAGGGACACAACGGGGACTAGCGTGCCGGCAAGCACGTGAACCTCGGGATAAATCTTCGTGTCATCACTTTCATATTATGATTGATTGATCCCGGTGTTCGGTTATCTTGGTATTCAT
The DNA here is from genome assembly GCA_038087645.1 of Saccharum hybrid cultivar R570. Taxonomy (NCBI): domain Eukaryota; kingdom Viridiplantae; phylum Streptophyta; class Magnoliopsida; order Poales; family Poaceae; genus Saccharum; species Saccharum hybrid cultivar. The sequence goes on along the minus strand of JAQSUU010000050.1, from coordinate 1,734,083 downwards.
TGTTGATCATATTGGTTGGCTTAATACTTCGCCCCTCGGTGATACCCTCCTAACTCAACTCCACATTACTTTCTTAGTTATCTTTGCTAGCTAGTTAGCTTTGCTAGAGTAGCTTCTTTGTGTAGCTTGCTAGTTGTAGTTTCCTTCTCGGTTTGACTTGTGCGGTTGAGTGCAATTACTAGAATTGTGAATTGGTTAGGTGGCTTGCAAACACCCCGTAGGCTAAGCAAAACTCGCATCTCGCTATTTGTTTTATTGATAAACTTGTTTAGCTTGTCTTTGTAGAAAATTTTAATAGGCTATTCACCCCCCCTCTAGCCATCAAGACCTTTCAAGTGGTATCAGAGCTGTGGTCACCGTTTGTAAGGCTTAACAACCTCGGTGTAAGATGGCTCAAGTTATGTTCAATCATGTTAATGGCAAGCCTCCATTCTTTGATGGCGTCTCTTCCTTTGATCATTGGAAAAGGAAGATGAAGCAATATCTAGGCAATATACATGAGAAGGTTTGGGATGTGACCAAAGAAGGATACGTCATTCTTGATGAGGAAAACCTCACTCCCAATGACCGCATCAACAAACAATGCAATACGGCGGCACTTGACACAATCTATCGTGCCATTGATGATAAAGTATTTGAGTAAATCAAAGATCTTGAAAAGGCAAATGAGCTTTGGATAAGGCTTGAAGAAACATATGAAGGCACTTCAACGGTAAAAAGTGCCAAACTATATATGCTCAAGGACAAGTTCTCCACATTCAAGATGAAGGATGATGAATCCATCCCGGAAATGTTCTATAGGCTCCAAGTCATTGTCAATGATCTCAAGGGGCTTGGGGAGAAGGTTGAGGACAAGGACTTCTCACACAAGTTCTTAATGTGCTTACCCAAGAAGTTTGCCACCTTGAGAAAAATGATCTTTAGAGAGGGATTGGACAAGGTCAAACCAACCAATGTGCTTGGAGATATAATGACCGATGCCCAATACAATGATGATGAAGATGAGGTAGAAGAGAAGAAGGAGACCAAGGTCAAGCAAGAGAAGCCCATTGCATTCAAGGCTTCATCCTCTAAGGGCAAGAGCAAGGTGGAGAGTGATGATGATGATCCATTCGATGATGAGACCATGCTCCTTGTGCACAAGATGGGAAGGTTCATGAAGAAGAAAGGATATGGGGCAAGGAAGAGGAGAGACACTATAAAGGCAAAGACCCTTTGCTACAATTGCAATAGCCCCGATCACATAGTGGTGGATTGCTCCTATGAAGATAAGAGATTTCATAATGGGGACTTGAAGCTCAAGAAGAACAAGAAGGATAAGAAAGAGAATGAGAAGAAAGCAAAGAAGAGCTTCACTTTCAACAACAAGAAGAAGGGTGGTGGTTATGTAGTCACTTGGGATAGTGATAACTCCGATAGTGATGATGATGCAAGCTCTAGTGATGATGAGAGGATCACTCGGCGAGCCATTGCAAACATCGCCCTCTCCAACAAGCCATCCATCTTCGACACTACATCAACATGCCTTATGGCCAAGCCTACCAAGGTAAAACATGATGATAGTGATGATAATTCTTGTGCTAGTGATGATTATAGGAGTGATGATGAGGAGGATGAGGACTACTCCAAGGATGATCTATTAGGCATAATAGATCAAATGAGCAAGGGCTACAAGAGGACAACCAAGAAATACAAAATCTTGGAACAAGAGCTCATTGCCAAGAGCAATGAAAATGATGCCTTGATGGAGGAGCTTGTTGCTCTCAAAAAGAGTAAGGAGTGCAAAGGAATTGAACAAGAGCTCAAAGCTCTTAGGAAATCCTTTGATGAGCTAGAGGCTTCTTGTGAGTGTCTAAAGGAAGACCACGAGGATCTTGAAATTGCTCACACTAGGCTTAAGGAAGCCCACTCCACTCTACTTGAGCTCATCAAGGAAAAGGACCTTAAGTTGGAGAAGTTTATGAAGGAAGCTAAGGAGGAGCAAGTGATTGTCACTTGTGATATTGGACTAACATGTGATATTATTGATGATTCTTTATTTGTTAGTCCTACTAATGCTTCATATAGCTCATCATCATCCACCACAACCAACTCTACCTCTACTACTAGTGATTCATCACTTGTGGTTGAGACTCTCAAGAGAGAGGTGGATGATCTCACCCGCGCATTAGGCAACGCCTATGGTGGGGATGCCCGCTTGCTAAAATGCTTGGGTAGCCAAAGGTTCTCTCTTAACAAAGAGGGATTGGGCTATACTCCCAAGAAGGGCAAGGCGGCCTTTGCTACTCCAAAGTCTCGCTTTGTGAAGGGCAATGGTCGTTATTGCAATAGATGCAAGCAAGTTGGACATCTAGAGATTAATTGCAATAAAATGAACAAGAACAAGAAAAATGCTAATGTACCTTATATTCCTTTTGATTCTTGTTATGTGCTTACCAAGGGTGAGAAAGGTGTGCATGCTAGGTTTGTTGGTACACCAATTATGGGCCCAAAGAAGAAGGCCATTTGGGTACCAAAGAGCTTAGTGACTAACCTCCAAGGACCCAAGCAAGTATGGGTACCTAAAAGACATTAAATTGTTTTGTAGGTAAATTACAAGGCCGGAGGAAGGCATTGGGTGCTTGATAGTGGGTGCTCTCAACATATGACCGGTGATTCAAGAATGTTCAACTCTCTCAAATCAAATGATAGTGGCATTGATAGCATCACATTTGGTGACAATAGCAAGGGTGATGTAAAGGCTCTTGGAAGGATTGCAATCTCAAATGATCATAGCATTTCCAATGTGCTCTTAGTTGAAAAGTTGAACTTCAATCTTCTCTCGGTTGCTCAATTGTGTGATCTCGGTTTTAAGTGCATATTTGGTGTTGATGATGTGGAGATAGTTAGTGTTGATGGCTCAAATTTGATCTTCAAAGGTTTTAGATATGAGAATCTATACTTGGTTGATTTCAATGCTAGTGACACTCAACTTTCAACATGCTTGCTCACCAAATCAAGTATGGGTTGGTTGTGGCATAGAAGACTAGGTCATGTTGGCATGAAGCAATTAAACAAGTTAGTGAAGCATGACTTAGTTAGAGGCTTGAAGGATGTCACATTTGAGAAAGATAAGCTATGTAGTGCATGTCAAGCCAGAAAGCAAGTAGGCAACACTCATCCATTGAAGAGCATTATGAGTACTTCCAAGGCATTTGAGTTGTTGCACATGGATCTATTTGGGCCAACTACATACACAAGCATTGGTGGCAACAAGTATGGTTTTGTGATTGTGGATGATTTCACTAGATACACATGGGTATTCTTTCTTGTGGACAAGAGTGATGTATTTGACATATTCAAGAAGTTCATCAAGAGAGTGCAAAATGAGTTTGAGACCACAATCAAGAAAGTAAGAAGTGACAATGGAAGTGAGTTTAGAAACACAAGAGTTGATGAGCTATGTGAGGAGCTTGGAATCAAGCATCAATTCTCGGCCAAGTATACACCTCAATCAAATGGCCTAGTTGAAAGGAAGAATAGAACCTTAATTGATATGGCAAGATTAATGTTGAATGAGTATAATGTGAGTCATTCATTTTGGGCCGAAGCAATCAACACGGCTTGCTTTTATAGCAACCGTCTCTATTGCCACAAGTTCCTTGAGAAGACACCATATGAGATCTTAAATGGAAGAAAGCCCAACATTGCATACTTTCGGGTATTTGGTTGTAAATGCTATATCTTGAAGAAAGGCACTAGATTGAGCAAGTTTGAGAAGAAATGTGATGAAGGCTTTCTACTTGGTTACTCAACCACTAGCAAAGCTTATAGAGTTTGGAATTTGGCTAGTGGTTTACTTGAAGAAGTGCATGATGTTGAGTTTGATGAAACAAATGGCTCTCAAGATGAAGAAGATAACTTGGATGATGTGAGAGGAACTCAATTGAGTATTGCTATGAAAGAGATGGATATTGGTGATATTAGACCAAAACAAGTATTTGATGTGGATGACAACAAAGATCAAGTGCTCCAAAGCCCAATCACTCAAGCTAGTGGTTCTCTAATGCAAAATCAAGCTAGTACATCATCTCAAGTGCAACAAGATCAACAAGTGGCTAGTTCATCATCTCCAACTCATGATCAACATCAACATCCAAGCAATCAAGTCCAAGTGCTTCAACCAACTAACATTGCAAGAGACCATCCATTGGATTCCATCATTGGTGACATACAAAGAGGAGTTCAAACTAGATCAAGATTGGCATCATTTTGTGGTCACTCTTCTTTTGTGTCAATGGAAGAACCCAAGGACATTGATAGAGCATTGAGAGATCCGGATTGGGTAAATGCAATGCATGAAGAGCTCAACAACTTCAAGAGAAATAAAGTATGGGAACTAGTTGAAAGGCCTAAGGATCACAATGTCATTGGAACAAGATTGTAACACCCCAGGTGTTTGTCACTCATTAAGCAGTGAGTTTGAGCTCAAAAATGACAGATTAAGTGGAGATGAAAATGTCAAGGTCAACCTATGGAGATGAGCCTAACCTAAAGTGGATGTTGCATCATTGCTTTACATAGAGGTCCCTTTTCAAAGATATATGTTTGGGTGGTGTTATGGCAATATCTTCATGTGTCTCACATCACATTCTATCTATATTGATCCCTGGAAAAGTTTCATAAAGTTTGGAATCAAAAAGTCACATGAAATGACTATAGCATTTCACTTGAGTTCTATGTTTCAAGGCATGTGAGGCCTACACTTTTGTGCAACCTATGCATGGTGGGTATGTTTGGCCTCTACAACACCTTAACTACACGTAGGACACTCCATGTAACAATTTTTATGTTGATCATTTTGCCTAAATATGCTTCTAAGTGATGGTTGACCATGTATGGACCCTAGAACCTTGTTGTTTGACCATTTCAAAAGTGTGACCTAGAAACTTTGCATGACTGTGCACCCTTTGACAAAGTTGTAGAGAATTTTATAAGGAACAAACTTTGCTTAAGAGTCAAGTCATGAAAATGTGTGGAACATGCTCAAACAGGGCCCACAAGTCAGATTTAGGGCTGTTTCACAACACTTAGCAATTTTAAAACCCCGATTTCAGTGTCTTCGACATTGGCATTCCGCGTTCTCCGAAATTCGTTAAGCAACTTGAGTTGGTCCAAAAATAAAAGTTGGAGTGGACATTCTGGAGAAGAGCATGTAAAAGTATGGCATCAATTTGACTTAGTGTCAACCATCAATTTAAATAGTTGCTCATTGTTATCAAATCACTGACATTGGCAAATTTGGAGCCAATTATCTCCTAACCTGTTGCCCTAATGGCCTAAGTGTCTTAACGAAAATTGTAGAGCATAAGGAGTAGAGCAAACTTCATTTTGGGCCCAAGATCTAGTTCGGCCTAGATCCGGCCCAAATCAATGTCCACCTTGCCCTCACCGACGCCCGCCACGTGCTCGAGGAAATGCACGAACGGGCGACGCGCGCTGGTGCGTGGCAACCATGCGCGAGGTCGCGCCCCACCATGCTGCCGCGCGTCCTACACCTGGCCACACGCCCTACGCCCTGCCACCGGAGAAGAGCAGCACCCGAGCGCCCTCTCCATCTCGCCCCACTCCATTCTGTTCGCTCCCTCTGTTTTCTGTCCCGGCTCGCGCGCGCGCACGCCATGGTGGCCGTGGCCGCCATTGCCGAGCTAGGCAAGCCCCACGCCACCGCGTCTCGGTCCATCCTCATGCTCAACGGGTTGCATCACCACCGTCGTCGCGCCATGCCGCGCGCGCCGCATCCTTTTTCCGGCCGTGACCGTCGCCGGAGGCCGCTGCCACCGGGCCGCCGCCGTCGCCATCGCCTGCTCTCGTGGCTGCGACACCACGGGCCCCCTTGGGCCGAGCCAGGGGCACCAGTTAGGGCGCGGAGGTCCCCTTGTCCTCGTGCCGCCCTTAGCCACCGTCGCCGGTGACTCCATCGCCGGAGAGCGGCCGGCCACCGCCTCCTCTGTTCGTCGGAAGAAGGAAGAAGACGACCGATGTCTCCCCTCTCTCTGTCTCTCTGTGCATGTATGACAGGTGGGCCCATCCGGGCAGCGGGTCCCACATGTCGGGTTCAGTTGTGGCAGAGCTTGGGTACCGAATCGGGTGTGTCTAGCAGTTTAGTAGAGTTTGGGTAATCTCGTTTTTGAATTTCAAAATTTTGTGAAATCTTCTAAAATCCATATCTCATGCTAGATAAGTCCAAAAATAGCAAATGTGGACTTTTTGGAAACCTTGAGAAGAGATCTATGCAGTGGAGTCATAATATGTTATATGTTTGTAGAAGTTTTCTGATGTCTTTATTTAAGCTTTAAAAAGGTTCCAAAAATGCTTATAAACTTGACCAGAGCAAGATCTGGAGTTTTAGAACTCCAAAAATGATGATTCTTGTTTTGTTAATTTTGTGATGACATGTACTTGCTAGGAAAAATATTAAACACACTAGTTGTTCACTGTTTTCTTAGGGTTTTGTTTGGACCTTGACAAATAAGGAATTTACATTATATTGCTTGTCATTTTTATATCTTGAGTTGTGTTGCTCCAAATGATGTGAAATTTTTATGGTAGTCTTTCCATGCTATGAATGTACTGTGGTATAAATTTCATGGCCATTGCTTACTGTATGCTCAAGTTATTGAGTTAACTTGTTTATGGCTTAATAAATAGCTTATAAATAATATATAAATGATAAAATAGAAAATGTTGTTCCATTACCTTATTATGATGTTGCTCTATGATGTTGGGTCATTCTATGGCCATGTGTTCACAGAAAATATTGAGTTTTAGGTTTTACTTGCTCTCCCATGATTTATTGCTATAGCTATTTGTCTTTTTCATAGAGGTTGATCTACTTGTCTAAATAGCTTGAAATTTGGACAGTAGACTTTTGAGAGCATTTGTAGACCCCTGTAATTTTGGTAGAATTTATTGAGCATCTTTATGATGTGGTCATAATTCCACCTACTTATCTAAATAAATTAAGAAAATATATTAAAAGAAATTATTTAGTATTGGGCACTATGTTTTATGGTGTTCATTAGTCATGTGTGACATGTTGGTAAAGTTGATTTTGTCCAATGATATGTTTGCAACATAAGTTAATAATTATTTCTTGCAAACGAGGTTTCTGAACAGATTTAAGAATATTGTTAATTACCCTATGCAAATGATGTTTTCATGTCTTGTGTGCTATAACAAAGTTGTTGTGAATTTCATGATCTAGCTAATGCTAAATTTTGGTGGCAATTGGACATATGGTTTAGAAACTACAGCTGTTCTAAGTTGGGTTCAGATTTAGGTTGCTCTCTGTCCTTCTAGGACAGATTCTGTACCTTCTGTATTTCGACCTAGTAAATGTTAGAATCAGGTTTAGATGATTATAAATGAAATATAGATAATTTCATAAGTTTTTCATAATGTCTTCTTGCAAGTCATTTGGAGTTTTAGATCTCCAGTTATGATTAAATTACTTAGCTGCTATTCTGATGCCCAGAATGTGGCAATTTCTAGTTCTAGTGCTTTGATTAACTTTGTCATGCTTGTGTATTGAAGTGTGACACATGTCATTGTTGGTGCTTGGTTTGGTACCCTAGGATCTTATAAGACTTGTGTCTTGATTGATGTGTTTGCAATCTTCTATGTTATGCCTTAGTGAGGATTAAGTTATTTAGCTCTAGGTGTTTAGGAGAACTTTGGTATGCTTGCATGATTACTTTGTTTATTGCACTTCTATGCATTCATACATATGCATTGTTGCACCTCAATTAGGTACGCTAGCAGAAACGCGTAAAGGATCTAAGGTGGAGCCAAACCCGAAGATGGAGTTGGTGGGTCTATCCCGAAGATAGAAGGACCGGACAAGTGATAGATTGGAAGATGCTCGCCAAGTGAACTCATCTGACATACTCTAACTTGAGTCGGATCCCAGGCAAGCCCCGGAGCATTATAAGCCTCCTATCTTCAAAGCAATTAATTATATGTATATGTTATAAGTATTGTTGCATTAAGTGATAGGAGTTGGTTGGAAACCCTTGCTGCATTATATCATTCCTTGTCCAAATATATGAATCCTTGAATCCTACATAGATTAGGATCGAGTAGATGCTTAGCCCTGCTTTAAGCGGTAGTAGTCAGGTGATTTCCTATCACCTGCGAGATATAGGGATATTCATATATGGCACGGTTGGCTATATTTGCTATCGTGGAATGGAACCATGTGTTAATAAAATGAAATGAGACCGGGCGGGATGACGATAGTGAAGCAACAAGGCATGGAGGTCTTGGGTGTGAATCTATCCCTGTCTGAGTCATTTAAGGACCGATTCGCTGTACGTCCTTGAGTCATGTTGAACGCAGTCTAACACTTAGTTGGCCGGATAAGCCGTTCCGACCGCGAAGCCGAGTAATGTGGTTCAGGCCGGGAATCGAATGGTAGGTTGCTTCTTGGAGGAGAGAAAGGATGTGCTTGGGGACATTGGCGTGAGGCCTAGGGGGGGGGGGGGGGTTAGAGTCCCTATCACCTGGCAGAGTGTCGCCCTTGGGGTCGCGACATCATTCGGACCCGCGATTCCTGAATCATATGAAACGGTGGCCTGTGCGACCCTGGCAGGGGTCTGCACGATGAGTGTTAGAAATACCCCTCCAGCTGGATAGGAATTCGATTCGAATCGCCATCGCTCCCGGTTAGTGAGCACTTGACTTGAGCAGCGGCAACGTAGATTCCATTAAATTGAACGGATGGTTAATTGGATCACGATGGAAAGGTTGTCTCAATTTATACCTGCTATGGTTAATATTGTTTGCTCCTAATAAAGTGAGTGCTCTAGTACAGGTGCTAATATAGATGACAGGTTAATGATAATTAACTTGATGCTTAAGCATTAATGATTACTTATTCATAATAAGCTTTTATGCAAAATGTTGTCAAGCTAGCCCACTTCATATCAGCCTTGCATGATCCTTGGTGTCACTTTATTTCTGGTTTCTGACGGGTAAGTCTAGCTGAGTACTTTGTCGTACTCAGGGTTTTATCCCCACTTGTTGCAGGTTGTGATGTATCATGGCGGCTGCAAGAGTTGGTTGACTCCTGCCTTGTGGCGGAGTGTGATCACGGGCATGATCCTTCTTATTTACCTTATCTCTAATGCTTTTGGTTGGAAGTCGACCGTGGTACTGGCATGTATTTGAAATAAGGATGTTGTTAGTTTCAGATTACTTTGCTTCCGCTACTTTTCAATGTAAGTTCTTATAACTATGTTGAACTCCGATGTATATTCAATTACTTGTGAAATGGTTGTAACATGTGACTGGTTATGTTGAATCACTACGATCTTGGCTGGTATGTTGGTTGGTTTGAAATTCCTCGTGATTTCATTGGACTACCGGAGTTATATGGGCTCAAGTGCGAGAATTTGATCACTTCGGTGATTGTTTTTGTACTTGTGCTCTTATAATTTGGACGGTTCCGCTCCAGCTGGTATCGGAGCAAGATTCAACATTAAACTTGTCGTATGTGTATTTAAAACAAAGGTTTTGTTTTATAAAATCAGTTTTATCAACTTATAGCTATATATAGGTTTGTGAAATCTGAATTTTAAACCTAAGTATGCCAGTGGTCAATTTCCTTATGCCCATATAAGGATTTTTAGGTGGCTTATATAAGTACTAACTTGGGGGTTTTTCATTATGCATCTACGCCCAGGCCAAGGTATGTATGTGTGATGACTCTCCCACACTATGCTACCCGGTGTGTCAGATCAGAGGTAGCCTTCATATATGAAATAGCCATATATGTTGCTAGTTTGCTTTTATGCAACATCGCACCTACGCTCAGGTAAGTGTGAGTTGTGAGAGCATGACCGTACAAACTGCGGTCTAGGGGAGAGCTAGTTTTGGTTACTGGATTATCTACATGTTACACACATGTATATATGAAGGTACTTAATTGTGGGTGATCGAATGATTCGGGTAGTTTTGGTGCTACATGTACGTATACAGGGGTATATGTATATGGGAGTGCTTAGAATTTTATCTTCCTATTTCATTGTGTGCTATATTTGGGGAATTGTTGGGCTGCAATGAAACTTTTCTGCAGGTACGCTAACCATGAATACGTAAGTCGAATGTAGCTGGCGACTAGCTATATATCGAAGGAGTGCGTGTTATGCCATCGACATAGAACGTGATCGCCACCTTAGGTTGGCAATCTTGTGAGGACGAATAGGACGAAGCATGCATCTTCATGATTGTTGCCTTATGCATAGTTATGCTCCTCTTGCCCTTGTTCTATAGTGTGTAACTTGTGATTAATGTGTTACACTATCTTTCTTGAATGAAGCTAAATAAGAATGCCTTACTCCATGTTGTTTGAGAAAAATGTGTGCTTAGCCTTACTAGAAATAAGTGTGGTTACATGCTTGAACTTAGAGATATCCTCTAGCTTAGCCAAGTGGTGGATATGTTGTTCACCCAAGCGTTTGCCAATGCTTTAAACCTCACTTAAATAATTATGGATTCTCATGAATGAATTAAATTCATAATGGTATAAGGTAACAAAATTTAGAGCCACTAGAATAACATGTTTGTATGCTCTCTTATTAAGTAGAACAAAGGCAAGCTTTGTTTTGCTTGTCGAATGTTGGCTGCTAGAACGTTTTCTGTTGTAGGAATACTTTCATAGTTATAATGGTGTTTTCTGTAGTTACAGAGAATACCAAAGTTGTAGCCAACTTACTTTTCTATCTTGTCCTAAAATTTTATGACCCGAGGTCTTATGGTTTGGGAATTATAAGTTTTAGAAGTTTGTTGTCAGAATCTGCTCATGTTCAGAACAGATCTGAATGTTTGCTTTATTTGACCTATGTGCTTATGGAATCATGTCTTGGAAATATTAGAGCAAGTATAGTACTTTTTCTAAGCTTTTCAAAATGCTAAATATCACTACTTTTGATGGTATAAATCTCTAGTTATGAGCTTACAAAATAGAATGACAGAATCTGTCCAAATTGGGGCAGAGATGTCTTCTTTGTCTTGTTTTGCCTTGTTGGCTATAAAATCATCTTAATATGATAATAAGAAAGTTATAGAAAACTTAATAAGCTTTACATAAAGTTAAGGCTCAGCCTTGTTGTGTCCCTAGAACTCCAATTATATATTTTCAAAGTTCTTGTCAGTTTTCTGTCCATATTGGTACCGATTTGAAACATTAGCAATTTTGGTCATATTAATCTATGAATTAGTTTTTGGTATGAATAACTAAAGTGTAGTCATATCCCTGAGCTTTCTAGAAAGTCTAGGATCACCTTTGTGGGATGTATACAACCTCAGTTATGGTTGAAACAAGTAACCACTGTGCTGCTGTCCAGATTCTATGCACATAGCTTTAGCCTAGAACAACATTCATGTTACGTAATTGTATGGTTGTTGTCTTCAATTAGGTTTTCTCTCTTAGGAGCCTGAGCCTGTAGACTTGGTGGTTAGCCCTTGAATGTTTGTATCCATGCCTTTGCGTGACCGAAAGCCCAAAGTTTAGTTCTCCTGTATGTTTGCATAAGCCGTGGATGTTTTGCAACCCTCTTTGTGAAGACCCTTGTCGACTGACCAACAAAGTTAACTTTTATCAATGCTAGCCTTTGATCATGGTTCGTACATTGCCAGTTGTGGAGACTGTACCCAAATCCATGTTGAACCTTTTGGTTACCTCTTCTAAAGGTTAGCTAGTGTGACGCAATGTCTCTCTGCTATGGCCTCAAAATCGTGTGCTTGCAAATTCGTGCATCTACCTTATCAACCCAATCTGTGTCATTGAAATTCCTCATCAGGTGCATATTCAGTAATTGTGTTATGAGTAGCAACTAATGGTGCCGTGACGAAACCGAGAGCCTCCGGTGGGTGCACACACAAGGTTGTGCTGCTCGGCACGCGCTGGTATCATGGTTTCTAATCGTAATCCATTGCAGAACAACACTGATGTGATTTTCACGTGACCTCCTTCCTTGATTGTTTTTCCATATCTTATCGAAAGACCCTTATATTGAACCAAAAGTAGTAAAACTTCCTCCTGAAGTTGCTAAGAGGATAACCTTTGAAGAACCGGTCACCGACATAAACATTAACAGACTGCAATAGGTGGTAGACAAGTGACTTTGCTTAGTTGTCCCTATATTGACAACCACCATCTAGTGAGTAAAGTATCTCATCTCTGTTGGATAAAAAGGACACACAACATTTAATGTTGGACAAGTCACCTGTTGGATAAGAATCGATTGTCACATTACGCAAGTCTTAACCTTTGTATGCATAATGACCATACCATTGAGATCAACCATCTCTGGTGAGACTCCGTATCTGTTGACTTCAATGGCAACCATCTGCTTTGTATCAACCGCAATTATTGTGATCAAGAATGAAGATTTGGAACTTTTTAGTGTTGAGAGACAACTAATTAGTTACCAATAGGAAGGTTAATCTCCAGCTAGGTAACGACTCTTTGGTAGCTATGAAGGCTATGTCTTACAGAGCAATAACCAACAAGAAGTTAATCAACTAGCCAACAACTTGAGTGATACTCTATCTTCCAGAGCCATTGTGATCAAGTCAATTCCATCTTGGACAATCACACAGATAGTGCAAGATGTTCTATCAGCTAAGGTAAAGAAGTAGATAAAGTATGTGTTTTGCCTTGCAAAAGTAACCCGCAAGTTCAAAGCGTGTGCATCCTCGAATTGATATGTAATTTAATAGTCGAGATCTGCTGTTGGATGACCCTTTGAGGTCTCACAGATACTAGTTTACACTCTTTCATTTGCTTTTGCTTTCTCGTATCCCTAGTGTACGAGCAGCCTTAGTTTCTGCAAATCAATTTATACCATCGCGAATCAAAAGCAATTTGAAAAGTGTCAAACAAAAGATTTCCCATCTTAGAGCTGCTGTTTGATCCTAAAAAAGGAAGCCTCAAGGTGAAAGTTGGCCTGACAAAGTTGTTATGCTGCAAGTCAACTCAACTTACAGTGCAACTAAGTAATAAAGGAAAATTTTTACTCCATCGCTTGGTGGTAGACTACTCCCCGCGGTTAAGTGAATAAGTACAACTTTTGTTGTCCTTAAGGCCCCGTTACATCTTTCTTTGGGAATTATTTTCCAATGATGACATACTTTGGTACCTTATACATGTTTTTACCAAGAGGTTGCATCTGATTCAACCCAGATAACTGTTATCTTTGGATAAAAGAATCTTTAAGATAACTGTTGGCAGAAATACGAAGCCGACAGAGTCAGCTATCACATTCAATAACCCATCGATAGACTCAGATAATATAGTGTTGTCATCAGAGAAAGAGAACTGCACACATGGAACCTCAAGTAGTTTTTCATTAGTTGATATCAGAATGTTTGAACATTTACGGCCAACCTAGACCCTATCTATTGGTTAGTCAGCATCCTAAAGTCTCAGAGTATATTTGCCGTCTATGGTCTCACACTTTTGGAAGGTTGTGCTCAAGCCATTTTGGTAGAGGACTGCTTTTCAAACTTTGTGAACATAGAGTCATTTTAATGAGTATACTTCTGATTATTTCGGTCTAGTGTCAAGTTTATATGGCCTATGTTGTGGTCATTAGAGAGTCAGATATTTGTGAGTGGTTCACTCAAGGACCAAATGATCTCCGTACACTGAGAATGCAGTATATGCTATTTTGGATTCCTCCCAAAGTAACAATGCTTCATTAAAGTTAATGAAGGAAATTCTTCAGACAAATTTTACCATGAAGAGTACGTATCAGAAAGTGCCTTTGACCGAACTGTTCATCGATGTTGAAGCTTTGTAGCTGCATGCTATAGCAAATGTTGGAAACTTGATAACGTATCTCTCTTCCTTAAAGATCTTCCATTCCGAATCTCGGGACGCGATTCTTTTAAGGGGGGAGGGCTGTAACACCCCAGGTGTTTGTCACTCATTAAGCAGTGAGTTTGAGCTCAAAAATGACAGATTAAGTGGAGATGAAAATGTCAAGGTCAACCTATGGAGATGAGCCTAACCTAAAGTGGATGTTGCATCATTGCTTTTACATAGAGGTCCCTTTTCAAAGATATATGTTTGGGTGGTGTTATGACAATATCTTCATGTGTCTCACATCACATTCTATCTATATTGATCCCTGGAAAAGTTTCATAAAGTTTGGAATCAAAAAGTCACATGAAATGACTATAGCATTTCACTTGAGTTCTATGTTTCAAGGCATGTGAGGCCTACACTTTTGTGCAACCTATGCATGGTGGGTATGTTTGGCCTCTACAACACCTTAACTACACGTAGGACACTCCATGTAACAATTTTCATGTTGATCATTTTGCCTAAATATGCTTCTAAGTGATGGTTGACCATGTATGGACCCTAGAACCCTGTTGTTTGACCATTTCAAAAGTGTGACCTAGAAACTTTGCATGACTGTGCACCCTTTGACAAAGTTGTAGAGAATTTTATAAGGAACAAACTTTGCTTAAGAGTCAAGTCATGAAAATGTGTGGAACATGCTCAAACAGGGCCCACAAGTCAGATTTAGGGCTGTTTCACAACACTTAGCAATTTTAAAACCCCGATTTCAGTGTCTTCGACATTGGCATTCCGCGTTCTCCGAAATTCGTTAAGCAACTTGAGTTGGTCCAAAAATAAAAGTTGGAGTGGACATTCTGGAGAAGAGCATGTAAAAGTATGGCATCAATTTGACTTAGTGTCAACCATCAATTTAAATAGTTGCTCATTGTTATCAAATCACTGACATTGGCAAATTTGGAGCCAATTATCTCCTAACCTGTTGCCCTAATGGCCTAAGTGTCTTAACGAAAATTGTAGAGCATAAGGAGTAGAGCAAACTTCATTTTGGGCCCAAGATCCAGTTCGGCCTAGATCCGGCCCAAATCAATGTCCACCTTGCCCTCACCGACGCCCGCCACGTGCTCGAGGAAATGCACGAACGGGCGACGCGCGCTGGTGCGTGGCAACCATGCGCGAGGTCGCGCCCCACCATGCTGCCGCGCGTCCTACACCTGGCCACGCACCCTACGCCCTGCCACCGGAGAAGAGCAGCACCCGAGCGCCCTCTCCATCTCGCCCCACTCCATTCTGTTCGCTCCCTCTGTTTTCTGTCCCGGCTCGCGCGCGCGCACGCCATGGTGGCCGTGGCCGCCATTGCCGAGCTAGGCAAGCCCCACGCCACCGCGTCTCGGTCCATCCTCATGCTCAACGGGTTGCATCACCACCGTCGTCGCGCCATGCCGCGCGCGCCGCATCCTTTTTCCGGCCGTGACCGTCGCCGGAGGCCGCTGCCACCGGGCCGCCGCCGTCGCCATCGCCTGCTCTCGTGGCTGCGACACCACGGGCCCCCTTGGGCCGAGCCAGGGGCACCAGTTAGGGCGCGGAGGTCCCCTTGTCCTCGTGCCGCCCTTAGCCACCGTCGCCGGTGACTCCATCGCCGGAGAGCGGCCGGCCACCGCCTCCTCTGTTCGTCGGAAGAAGGAAGAAGACGACCGATGTCTCCCCTCTCTCTGTCTCTCTGTGCATGTATGACAGGTGGGCCCATCCGGGCAGCGGGTCCCACATGTCGGGTTCAGTTGTGGCAGAGCTTGGGTACCGAATCGGGTGTGTCTAGCAGTTTAGTAGAGTTTGGGTAATCTCGTTTTTGAATTTCAAAATTTTGTGAAATCTTCTAAAATCCATATCTCATGCTAGATAAGTCCAAAAATAGCAAATGTGGACTTTTTGGAAACCTTGAGAAGAGATCTATGCAGTGGAGTCATAATATGTTATATGTTTGTAGAAGTTTTCTGATGTCTTTATTTAAGCTTTAAAAAGGTTCCAAAAATGCTTATAAACTTGACCAGAGCAAGATCTGGAGTTTTAGAACTCCAAAAATGATGATTCTTGTTTTGTTAATTTTGTGATGACATGTACTTGCTAGGAAAAATATTAAACACACTAGTTGTTCACTGTTTTCTTAGGGTTTTGTTTGGACCTTGACAAATAAGGAATTTACATTATATTGCTTGTCATTTTTATATCTTGAGTTGTGTTGCTCCAAATGATGTGAAATTTTTATGGTAGTCTTTCCATGCTATGAATGTACTGTGGTATAAATTTCATGGCCATTGCTTACTGTATGCTCAAGTTATTGAGTTAACTTGTTTATGGCTTAATAAATAGCTTATAAATAATATATAAATGATAAAATAGAAAATGTTGTTCCATTACCTTATTATGATGTTGCTCTATGATGTTGGGTCATTCTATGGCCATGTGTTCACAGAAAATATTGAGTTTTAGGTTTTACTTGCTCTCCCATGATTTATTGCTATAGCTATTTGTCTTTTTCATAGAGGTTGATCTACTTGTCTAAATAGCTTGAAATTTGGACAGTAGACTTTTGAGAGCATTTGTAGACCCCTGTAATTTTGGTAGAATTTATTGAGCATCTTTATGATGTGGTCATAATTCCACCTACTTATCTAAATAAATTAAGAAAATATATTAAAAGAAATTATTTAGTATTGGGCACTATGTTTTATGGTGTTCATTAGTCATGTGTGACATGTTGGTAAAGTTGATTTTGTCCAATGATATGTTTGCAACATAAGTTAATAATTATTTCTTGCAAACGAGGTTTCTGAACAGATTTAAGAATATTGTTAATTACCCTATGCAAATGATGTTTTCATGTCTTGTGTGCTATAACAAAGTTGTTGTGAATTTCATGATCTAGCTAATGCTAAATTTTGGTGGCAATTGGACATATGGTTTAGAAACTACAGCTGTTCTAAGTTGGGTTCAGATTTAGGTTGCTCTCTGTCCTTCTAGGACAGATTCTGTACCTTCTGTATTTCGACCTAGTAAATGTTAGAATCAGGTTTAGATGATTATAAATGAAATATAGATAATTTCATAAGTTTTTCATAATGTCTTCTTGCAAGTCATTTGGAGTTTTAGATCTCCAGTTATGATTAAATTACTTAGCTGCTATTCTGATGCCCAGAATGTGGCAATTTCTAGTTCTAGTGCTTTGATTAACTTTGTCATGCTTGTGTATTGAAGTGTGACACATGTCATTGTTGGTGCTTGGTTTGGTACCCTAGGATCTTATAAGACTTGTGTCTTGATTGATGTGTTTGCAATCTTCTATGTTATGCCTTAGTGAGGATTAAGTTATTTAGCTCTAGGTGTTTAGGAGAACTTTGGTATGCTTGCATGATTACTTTGTTTATTGCACTTCTATGCATTCATACATATGCATTGTTGCACCTCAATTAGGTACGCTAGCAGAAACGCGTAAAGGATCTAAGGTGGAGCCAAACCCGAAGATGGAGTTGGTGGGTCTATCCCGAAGATAGAAGGACCGGACAAGTGATAGATTGGAAGATGCTCGCCAAGTGAACTCATCTGACATACTCTAACTTGAGTCGGATCCCAGGCAAGCCCCGGAGCATTATAAGCCTCCTATCTTCAAAGCAATTAATTATATGTATATGTTATAAGTATTGTTGCATTAAGTGATAGGAGTTGGTTGGAAACCCTTGCTGCATTATATCATTCCTTGTCCAAATATATGAATCCTTGAATCCTACATAGATTAGGATCGAGTAGATGCTTAGCCCTGCTTTAAGCGGTAGTAGTCAGGTGATTTCCTATCACCTGCGAGATATAGGGATATTCATATATGGCACGGTTGGCTATATTTGCTATCGTGGAATGGAACCATGTGTTAATAAAATGAAATGAGACCGGGCGGGATGACGATAGTGAAGCAACAAGGCATGGAGGTCTTGGGTGTGAATCTATCCCTGTCTGAGTCATTTAAGGACCGATTCGCTGTACGTCCTTGAGTCATGTTGAACGCAGTCTAACACTTAGTTGGCCGGATAAGCCGTTCCGACCGCGAAGCCGAGTAATGTGGTTCAGGCCGGGAATCGAATGGTAGGTTGCTTCTTGGAGGAGAGAAAGGATGTGCTTGGGGACATTGGCGTGAGGCTAAGGGGGGGGTTAGAGTCCCTATCACCTGGCAGAGTGTCGCCCTTGGGGTCGCGACATCATTCGGACCCGCGATTCCTGAATCATATGAAACGGTGGCCTGTGCGACCCTGGCAGGGGTCTGCACGATGAGTGTTAGAAATACCCCTCCAGCTGGATAGGAATTCGATTCGAATCGCCATCGCTCCCGGTTAGTGAGCACTTGACTTGAGCAGCGGCAACGTAGATTCCATTAAATTGAACGGATGGTTAATTGGATCACGATGGAAAGGTTGTCTCAATTTATACCTGCTATGGTTAATATTGTTTGCTCCTAATAAAGTGAGTGCTCTAGTACAGGTGCTAATATAGATGACAGGTTAATGATAATTAACTTGATGCTTAAGCATTAATGATTACTTATTCATAATAAGCTTTTATGCAAAATGTTGTCAAGCTAGCCCACTTCATATCAGCCTTGCATGATCCTTGGTGTCACTTTATTTCTGGTTTCTGACGGGTAAGTCTAGCTGAGTACTTTGTCGTACTCAGGGTTTTATCCCCACTTGTTGCAGGTTGTGATGTATCATGGCGGCTGCAAGAGTTGGTTGACTCCTGCCTTGTGGCGGAGTGTGATCACGGGCATGATCCTTCTTATTTACCTTATCTCTAATGCTTTTGGTTGGAAGTCGACCGTGGTACTGGCATGTATTTGAAATAAGGATGTTGTTAGTTTCAGATTACTTTGCTTCCGCTACTTTTCAATGTAAGTTCTTATAACTATGTTGAACTCCGATGTATATTCAATTACTTGTGAAATGGTTGTAACATGTGACTGGTTATGTTGAATCACTACGATCTTGGCTGGTATGTTGGTTGGTTTGAAATCCCTCGTGATTTCATTGGACTACCGGAGTTATATGGGCTCAAGTGCGAGAATTTGATCACTTCGGTGATTGTTTTTGTACTTGTGCTCTTATAATTTGGACGGTTCCGCTCCAGCTGGTATCGGAGCAAGATTCAACATTAAACTTGTCGTATGTGTATTTAAAACAAAGGTTTTGTTTTATAAAATCAGTTTTATCAACTTATAGCTATATATAGGTTTGTGAAATCTGAATTTTAAACCTAAGTATGCCAGTGGTCAATTTCCTTATGCCCATATAAGGATTTTTAGGTGGCTTATATAAGTACTAACTTGGGGGTTTTTCATTATGCATCTACGCCCAGGCCAAGGTATGTATGTGTGATGACTCTCCCACACTATGCTACCCGGTGTGTCAGATCAGAGGTAGCCTTCATATATGAAATAGCCATATATGTTGCTAGTTTGCTTTTATGCAACATCGCACCTACGCTCAGGTAAGTGTGAGTTGTGAGAGCATGACCGTACAAACTGCGGTCTAGGGGAGAGCTAGTTTTGGTTACTGGATTATCTACATGTTACACACATGTATATATGAAGGTACTTAATTGTGGGTGATCGAATGATTCGGGTAGTTTTGGTGCTACATGTACGTATACAGGGGTATATGTATATGGGAGTGCTTAGAATTTTATCTTCCTATTTCATTGTGTGCTATATTTGGGGAATTGTTGGGCTGCAATGAAACTTTTCTGCAGGTACGCTAACCATGAATACGTAAGTCGAATGTAGCTGGCGACTAGCTATATATCGAAGGAGTGCGTGTTATGCCATCGACATAGAACGTGATCGCCACCTTAGGTTGGCAATCTTGTGAGGACGAATAGGACGAAGCATGCATCTTCATGATTGTTGCCTTATGCATAGTTATGCTCCTCTTGCCCTTGTTCTATAGTGTGTAACTTGTGATTAATGTGTTACACTATCTTTCTTGAATGAAGCTAAATAAGAATGCCTTACTCCATGTTGTTTGAGAAAAATGTGTGCTTAGCCTTACTAGAAATAAGTGTGGTTACATGCTTGAACTTAGAGATATCCTCTAGCTTAGCCAAGTGGTGGATATGTTGTTCACCCAAGCGTTTGCCAATGCTTTAAACCTCACTTAAATAATTATGGATTCTCATGAATGAATTAAATTCATAATGGTATAAGGTAACAAAATTTAGAGCCACTAGAATAACATGTTTGTATGCTCTCTTATTAAGTAGAACAAAGGCAAGCTTTGTTTTGCTTGTCGAATGTTGGCTGCTAGAACGTTTTCTGTTGTAGGAATACTTTCATAGTTATAATGGTGTTTTCTGTAGTTACGGAGAATACCAAAGTTGTAGCCAACTTACTTTTCTATCTTGTCCTAAAATTTTATGACCCGAGGTCTTATGGTTTGGGAATTATAAGTTTTAGAAGTTTGTTGTCAGAATCTGCTCATGTTCAGAACAGATCTGAATGTTTGCTTTATTTGACCTATGTGCTTATGGAATCATGTCTTGGAAATATTAGAGCAAGTATAGTACTTTTTCTAAGCTTTTCAAAATGCTAAATATCACTACTTTTGATGGTATAAATCTCTAGTTATGAGCTTACAAAATAGAATGACAGAATCTGTCCAAATTGGGGCAGAGATGTCTTCTTTGTCTTGTTTTGCCTTGTTGGCTATAAAATCATCTTAATATGATAATAAGAAAGTTATAGAAAACTTAATAAGCTTTACATAAAGTTAAGACTCAGCCTTGTTGTGTCCCTAGAACTCCAATTATATATTTTCAAAGTTCTTGTCAGTTTTCTGTCCATATTGGTACCGATTTGAAACATTAGCAATTTTGGTCATATTAATCTATGAATTAGTTTTTGGTATGAATAACTAAAGTGTAGTCATATCCCTGAGCTTTCTAGAAAGTCTAGGATCACCTTTGTGGGATGTATACAACCTCAGTTATGGTTGAAACAAGTAACCACTGTGCTGCTGTCCAGATTCTATGCACATAGCTTTAGCCTAGAACAACATTCATGTTACGTAATTGTATGGTTGTTGTCTTCAATTAGGTTTTCTCTCTTAGGAGCCTGAGCCTGTAGACTTGGTGGTTAGCCCTTGAATGTTTGTATCCATGCCTTTGCGTGACCGAAAGCCCAAAGTTTAGTTCTCCTGTATGTTTGCATAAGCCGTGGATGTTTTGCAACCCTCTTTGTGAAGACCCTTGTCGACTGACCAACAAAGTTAACTTTTATCAATGCTAGCCTTTGATCATGGTTCGTACATTGCCAGTTGTGGAGACTGTACCCAAATCCATGTTGAACCTTTTGGTTACCTCTTCTAAAGGTTAGCTAGTGTGACGCAATGTCTCTCTGCTATGGCCTCAAAATCGTGTGCTTGCAAATTCGTGCATCTACCTTATCAACCCAATCTGTGTCATTGAAATTCCTCATCAGGTGCATATTCAGTAATTGTGTTATGAGTAGCAACTAATGGTGCCGTGACGAAACCGAGAGCCTCCGGTGGGTGCACACACAAGGTTGTGCTGCTCGGCACGCGCTGGTATCATGGTTTCTAATCGTAATCCATTGCAGAACAACACTGATGTGATTTTCACGTGACCTCCTTCCTTGATTGTTTTTCCATATCTTATCGAAAGACCCTTATATTGAACCAAAAGTAGTAAAACTTCCTCCTGAAGTTGCTAAGAGGATAACCTTTGAAGAACCGGTCACCGACATAAACATTAACAGACTGCAATAGGTGGTAGACAAGTGACTTTGCTTAGTTGTCCCTATATTGACAACCACCATCTAGTGAGTAAAGTATCTCATCTCTGTTGGATAAAAAGGACACACAACATTTAATGTTGGACAAGTCACCTGTTGGATAAGAATCGATTGTCACATTACGCAAGTCTTAACCTTTGTATGCATAATGACCATACCATTGAGATCAACCATCTCTGGTGAGACTCCGTATCTGTTGACTTCAATGGCAACCATCTGCTTTGTATCAACCGCAATTATTGTGATCAAGAATGAAGATTTGGAACTTTTTAGTGTTGAGAGACAACTAATTAGTTACCAATAGGAAGGTTAATCTCCAGCTAGGTAACGACTCTTTGGTAGCTATGAAGGCTATGTCTTACAGAGCAATAACCAACAAGAAGTTAATCAACTAGCCAACAACTTGAGTGATACTCTATCTTCCAGAGCCATTGTGATCAAGTCAATTCCATCTTGGACAATCACACAGATAGTGCAAGATGTTCTATCAGCTAAGGTAAAGAAGTAGATAAAGTATGTGTTTTGCCTTGCAAAAGTAACCCGCAAGTTCAAAGCGTGTGCATCCTCGAATTGATATGTAATTTAATAGTCGAGATCTGCTGTTGGATGACCCTTTAAGGTCTCACAGATACTAGTTTACACTCTTTCATTTGCTTTTGCTTTCTCGTATCCCTAGTGTACGAGCAGCCTTAGTTTCTGCAAATCAATTTATACCATCGCGAATCAAAAGCAATTTGAAAAGTGTCAAACAAAAGATTTCCCATCTTAGAGCTGCTGTTTGATCCTAAAAAAGGAAGCCTCAAGGTGAAAGTTGGCCTGACAAAGTTGTTATGCTGCAAGTCAACTCAACTTACAGTGCAACTAAGTAATAAAGGAAAATTTTTACTCCATCGCTTGGTGGTAGACTACTCCCCGCGGTTAAGTGAATAAGTACAACTTTTGTTGTCCTTAAGGCCCCGTTACATCTTTCTTTGGGAATTATTTTCCAATGATGACATACTTTGGTACCTTATACATGTTTTTACCAAGAGGTTGCATCTGATTCAACCCAGATAACTGTTATCTTTGGATAAAAGAATCTTTAAGATAACTGTTGGCAGAAATACGAAGCCGACAGAGTCAGCTATCACATTCAATAACCCATCGATAGACTCAGATAATATAGTGTTGTCATCAGAGAAAGAGAACTGCACACATGGAACCTCAAGTAGTTTTTCATTAGTTGATATCAGAATGTTTGAACATTTACGGCCAACCTAGACCCTATCTATTGGTTAGTCAGCATCCTAAAGTCTCAGAGTATATTTGCCGTCTATGGTCTCACACTTTTGGAAGGTTGTGCTCAAGCCATTTTGGTAGAGGACTGCTTTTCAAACTTTGTGAACATAGAGTCATTTTAATGAGTATACTTCTGATTATTTCGGTCTAGTGTCAAGTTTATATGGCCTATGTTGTGGTCATTAGAGAGTCAGATATTTGTGAGTGGTTCACTCAAGGACCAAATGATCTCCGTACACTGAGAATGCAGTATATGCTATTTTGGATTCCTCCCAAAGTAACAATGCTTCATTAAAGTTAATGAAGGAAATTCTTCAGACAAATTTTACCATGAAGAGTACGTATCAGAAAGTGCCTTTGACCGAACTGTTCATCGATGTTGAAGCTTTGTAGCTGCATGCTATAGCAAATGTTGGAAACTTGATAACGTATCTCTCTTCCTTAAAGATCTTCCATTCCGAATCTCGGGACGCGATTCTTTTAAGGGGGGAGGGCTGTAACACCCCAGGTGTTTGTCACTCATTAAGCAGTGAGTTTGAGCTCAAAAATGACAGATTAAGTGGAGATGAAAATGTCAAGGTCAACCTATGGAGATGAGCCTAACCTAAAGTGGATGTTGCATCATTGCTTTTACATAGAGGTCCCTTTTCAAAGATATATGTTTGGGTGGTGTTATGACAATATCTTCATGTGTCTCACATCACATTCTATCTATATTGATCCCTGGAAAAGTTTCATAAAGTTTGGAATCAAAAAGTCACATGAAATGACTATAGCATTTCACTTGAGTTCTATGTTTCAAGGCATGTGAGGCCTACACTTTTGTGCAACCTATGCATGGTGGGTATGTTTGGCCTCTACAACACCTTAACTACACGTAGGACACTCCATGTAACAATTTTCATGTTGATCATTTTGCCTAAATATGCTTCTAAGTGATGGTTGACCATGTATGGACCCTAGAACCCTGTTGTTTGACCATTTCAAAAGTGTGACCTAGAAACTTTGCATGACTGTGCACCCTTTGACAAAGTTGTAGAGAATTTTATAAGGAACAAACTTTGCTTAAGAGTCAAGTCATGAAAATGTGTGGAACATGCTCAAACAGGGCCCACAAGTCAGATTTAGGGCTGTTTCACAACACTTAGCAATTTTAAAACCCCGATTTCAGTGTCTTCGACATTGGCATTCCGCGTTCTCCGAAATTCGTTAAGCAACTTGAGTTGGTCCAAAAATAAAAGTTGGAGTGGACATTCTGGAGAAGAGCATGTAAAAGTATGGCATCAATTTGACTTAGTGTCAACCATCAATTTAAATAGTTGCTCATTGTTATCAAATCACTGACATTGGCAAATTTGGAGCCAATTATCTCCTAACCTGTTGCCCTAATGGCCTAAGTGTCTTAACGAAAATTGTAGAGCATAAGGAGTAGAGCAAACTTCATTTTGGGCCCAAGATCCAGTTCGGCCTAGATCCGGCCCAAATCAATGTCCACCTTGCCCTCACCGACGCCCGCCACGTGCTCGAGGAAATGCACGAACGGGCGACGCGCGCTGGTGCGTGGCAACCATGCGCGAGGTCGCGCCCCACCATGCTGCCGCGCGTCCTACACCTGGCCACGCACCCTACGCCCTGCCACCGGAGAAGAGCAGCACCCGAGCGCCCTCTCCATCTCGCCCCACTCCATTCTGTTCGCTCCCTCTGTTTTCTGTCCCGGCTCGCGCGCGCGCACGCCATGGTGGCCGTGGCCGCCATTGCCGAGCTAGGCAAGCCCCACGCCACCGCGTCTCGGTCCATCCTCATGCTCAACGGGTTGCATCACCACCGTCGTCGCGCCATGCCGCGCGCGCCGCATCCTTTTTCCGGCCGTGACCGTCGCCGGAGGCCGCTGCCACCGGGCCGCCGCCGTCGCCATCGCCTGCTCTCGTGGCTGCGACACCACGGGCCCCCTTGGGCCGAGCCAGGGGCACCAGTTAGGGCGCGGAGGTCCCCTTGTCCTCGTGCCGCCCTTAGCCACCGTCGCCGGTGACTCCATCGCCGGAGAGCGGCCGGCCACCGCCTCCTCTGTTCGTCGGAAGAAGGAAGAAGACGACCGATGTCTCCCCTCTCTCTGTCTCTCTGTGCATGTATGACAGGTGGGCCCATCCGGGCAGCGGGTCCCACATGTCGGGTTCAGTTGTGGCAGAGCTTGGGTACCGAATCGGGTGTGTCTAGCAGTTTAGTAGAGTTTGGGTAATCTCGTTTTTGAATTTCAAAATTTTGTGAAATCTTCTAAAATCCATATCTCATGCTAGATAAGTCCAAAAATAGCAAATGTGGACTTTTTGGAAACCTTGAGAAGAGATCTATGCAGTGGAGTCATAATATGTTATATGTTTGTAGAAGTTTTCTGATGTCTTTATTTAAGCTTTAAAAAGGTTCCAAAAATGCTTATAAACTTGACCAGAGCAAGATCTGGAGTTTTAGAACTCCAAAAATGATGATTCTTGTTTTGTTAATTTTGTGATGACATGTACTTGCTAGGAAAAATATTAAACACACTAGTTGTTCACTGTTTTCTTAGGGTTTTGTTTGGACCTTGACAAATAAGGAATTTACATTATATTGCTTGTCATTTTTATATCTTGAGTTGTGTTGCTCCAAATGATGTGAAATTTTTATGGTAGTCTTTCCATGCTATGAATGTACTGTGGTATAAATTTCATGGCCATTGCTTACTGTATGCTCAAGTTATTGAGTTAACTTGTTTATGGCTTAATAAATAGCTTATAAATAATATATAAATGATAAAATAGAAAATGTTGTTCCATTACCTTATTATGATGTTGCTCTATGATGTTGGGTCATTCTATGGCCATGTGTTCATAGAAAATATTGAGTTTTAGGTTTTACTTGCTCTCCCATGATTTATTGCTATAGCTATTTGTCTTTTTCATAGAGGTTGATCTACTTGTCTAAATAGCTTGAAATTTGGACAGTAGACTTTTGAGAGCATTTGTAGACCCCTGTAATTTTGGTAGAATTTATTGAGCATCTTTATGATGTGGTCATAATTCCACCTACTTATCTAAATAAATTAAGAAAATATATTAAAAGAAATTATTTAGTATTGGGCACTATGTTTTATGGTGTTCATTAGTCATGTGTGACATGTTGGTAAAGTTGATTTTGTCCAATGATATGTTTGCAACATAAGTTAATAATTATTTCTTGCAAACGAGGTTTCTGAACAGATTTAAGAATATTGTTAATTACCCTATGCAAATGATGTTTTCATGTCTTGTGTGCTATAACAAAGTTGTTGTGAATTTCATGATCTAGCTAATGCTAAATTTTGGTGGCAATTGGACATATGGTTTAGAAACTACAGCTGTTCTAAGTTGGGTTCAGATTTAGGTTGCTCTCTGTCCTTCTAGGACAGATTCTGTACCTTCTGTATTTCGACCTAGTAAATGTTAGAATCAGGTTTAGATGATTATAAATGAAATATATATAATTTCATAAGTTTTTCATAATGTCTTCTTGCAAGTCATTTGGAGTTTTAGATCTCCAGTTATGATTAAATTACTTAGCTGCTATTCTGATGCCCAGAATGTGGCAATTTCTAGTTCTAGTGCTTTGATTAACTTTGTCATGCTTGTGTATTGAAGTGTGACACATGTCATTGTTGGTGCTTGGTTAGGTACCCTAGGATCTTATAAGACTTGTGTCTTGATTGATGTGTTTGCAATCTTCTATGTTATGCCTTAGTGAGGATTAAGTTATTTAGCTCTAGGTGTTTAGGAGAACTTTAGTATGCTTGCATGATTACTTTGTTTATTGCACTTCTATGCATTCATACATATGCATTGTTGCACCTCAATTAGGTACGCTAGCAGAAACGCGTAAAGGATCTAAGGTGGAGCCAAACCCGAAGATGGAGTTGGTGGGTCTATCCCGAAGATAGAAGGACCGGACAAGTGATAGATTGGAAGATGCTCGCCAAGTGAACTCATCTGACATACTCTAACTTGAGTCGGATCCCAGGCAAGCCCTGGAGCATTATAAGCCTCCTATCTTCAAAGCAATTAATTATATGTATATGTTATAAGTATTGTTGCATTAAGTGATAGGAGTTGGTTGGAAACCCTTGCTGCATTATATCATTCCTTGTCCAAATATATGAATCCTTGAATCCTACATAGATTAGGATCGAGTAGATGCTTAGCCCTGCTTTAAGCGGTAGAAGTCAGGTGATTTCCTGTCACCTGCGAGATATAGGGATATTCATATATGGCACGGTTGGCTATATTTGCTATCGTGGAATGGAACCATGTGTTAATAAAATGAAATGAGACCAGGCGGGATGACGATAGTGAAGCAACAAGGCATGGAGGTCTTGGGTGTGAATCTATCCCCGTCTGAGTCGTTTAAGGACCGATTCGCTGTACGTCCTTGAGTCATGTTGAACGCAGTCTAACACTTAATTGGCCGGATAAGCCGTTCCGACCGCGAAGCCGAGTAATATGGTTCAGGCCGGGAATCGAATGGTAGGTTGCTTCTTGGAGGAGAGAAAGGATGTGCTTGGGGACATTGGCGTGAGACCAAGGGGGGTTAGAGTCCCTATCACCTGGCAGAGTGTCGCCCTTGGGGTCGCGACATCATTCGGACCCGCGATTCCTGAATCATATGAAACGGTGGCCTGTGCGACCCTGGCAGGGGTCTGCACGGTGAGTGTTAGAAATACCCCTCCAGCTGGATAGGAATTCGATTCGAATCGCCGTCGCTCCCGATTAGTGAGCACTTGACTTGAGCAGCGGCAACGTAGATTCCATTAAATTGAACGGATGGTTAATTGGATCACGATGGAAAGGTTGCCTCAATTTATACCTGCTATGGTTAATATTGTTTGCTCCTAATAAAGTGAGTGCTCTAGTACAGGTGCTAATATAGATGACAGGTTAATGATAATTAACTTGATGCTTAAGCATTAATGATTACTTATTCATAATAAGCTTTTATGCAAAATGTTGTCAAGCTAGCCCACTTCATATCAGCCTTGCATGATCCTTGGTGTCACTTTATTTCTGGTTTCTGACGGGTAAGTCTAGCTGAGTACTTTGTCGTACTCAGGGTTTTATCCCCACTTGTTGCAGGTTGTGATGTATCATGGCGGCTGCAAGAGTTGGTTGACTCCTGCCTTGTGGCGGAGTGTGATCACGGGCATGATCCTTCTTATTTACCTTATCTCTAATGCTTTTGGTTGGAAGTCGACCGTGGTACTGGCATGTATTTGAAATAAGGGTGTTGTTAGTTTCAGATTACTTTGCTTCCGCTACTTTTCAATGTAAGTTCTTATAACTATGTTGAACTCCGATGTATATTCAATTACTTGTGAAATGGTTGTAACATGTGACTGGTTATGTTGAATCACTACGATCTTGGCTGGTATGTTGGTTGGTTTGAAATCCCTCGTGATTTCATTGGACTACCGGAGTTATATGGGCTCAAGTGCGAGAATTTGATCACTTCGGTGATTGTTTTTGTACTTGTGCTCTTATAATTTGGACGGTTCCGTTACAAAGATGGGTCTTTCGCAACAAGCAAGATCAAGATGGGATAGTAGTAAGGAACAAAGCAAGACTAGTAGCTCAAGGTTACACACAAATAGAGGGTCTTGACTTTGGTGAAACATATGCCCCGGTTGCAAGATTGGAAGCAATTAGGATCTTACTTGCCTATGCTTATGCTCACAATATCAAGCTATATCAATTGGATGTGAAGAGTGCATTTCTCAATGGGTACATTCAAGAGGAGGTGTATGTGAAGCAACCTCCCGGTTTTGAAGATGACAAGAAACCCAATCATGTATACAAGTTAAGGAAGGCTTTGTATGGATTAAAGCAAGCACCTAGAACATGGTATGAAAGATTGAGGGACTTCTTGCTATCCAAAGGATTTGTCATGGGCAAAGTTGATACAACACTATTTACCAAGAAGATTGAGAAAGACTTATTTGTATTGCAAATATATGTTGATGATATCATATTCGGTTCAACCAATCAAGATTATTGTGATGAGTTTGGGAAAATGATGGCAAAGGAATTTGAAATGTTAATAATTGGTGAACTTAGTTTCTTTCTTGGACTTCAAATCAAACAAATGAAAGAAGGTACATTTGTGAGCCAAACCAAGTACATCAAAGATATGCTCAAGAAGTTTGGCATGGAAGATGCAAAGGGCATTACAACTCCAATGAGCACTAGTGGAAAGTTTGGATAGTGACAAGAGTGGCAACATGGTGGATCAAAAGCTATATAGATCAATGATTGGTAGCCTACTCTATGTGACGGCATCAAGGCCCGATGTGATGTTTAGTGTATGTATGTGTGCAAGATTTCAAGCCTCACCAAGAGAAAGTCATTTGAAGGCAACAAAGAGAATATTGAGGTACTTAAAGCATACACAAGATATTGGATTGTGGTATCCCAAAGGTGCAAGTTTTGAGCTAGTTGGATATTCGGATTCCGACTATGCCGGTGATAAAGTGGAGAGAAAGAGCACTTTCGGGACATGTCAATTGTTGGGAAGATCACTTGTCTCATGGTCATCCAAGAAGCAAAATAGTATTGCACTATCTACCGCCGAAGCCGAATACATCGCCGCGGGTAGTTGTTGTGCACAAATCTTGTGGATGAAGGCAACATTGAAGGATTTTGGAATCAATTTCAAGAATGTACCATTGCTATGTGACAATGAAAGTGCCGTGAAGCTAACTAACAATCCGATTCAACATCAAAGAACAAAGCATATTGATGTTCGCCATCACTTTCTTAGAGATCATCAACAAAAGGGTGACATTGCTATTGAGAGTGTGGGCACCGAAGATCAATTAGCCGATCTATTCACCAAGCCACTTGATGAGAAGAGATTTCACAAGCTAAAGAATGAGTTGAACATACTTGATTTCTCCAACATGAGTTGATGCACTCCCATATATGACATGCCTCTCCTTCGAGCCCCAAGGTACAATTGGTTGACATGTCATACATTCTATACTAAGGACATGTTTAGTGCATCTAGTCATGATTTCTTATGTTCTAGGATCATTCATGAAAATTAAATGAATTTGAAGTTTATATGGTGCCACTATTGTTTCCATGACTTGTATGATCTAGTGGTAGCATATAACTTGTTTAAGTAGCTTGTGATCCTAAGTGTTTTAATCTAGAAAACTTGTCTAAATATTTACTTCAACATGGTGCATGATAACCCTTCTAGTGAGGTGTGAAGAAGCTTGCCCTTGGATCAAACCGAAGTATTTTATTTATGCAAGCAATCTAGGTTGAATCATAAACTTGATCCTCACCCCATATTTTAACATGATAATCTATCTAAAGTTTGCTCCTTGTGGTCAATTGGTGCCAAAGGGGGAGAAAATATTGTTCACAAAGATAGAACTCAAAAAATGTTAGATAGAACTCAAAAAATGTTATGGGGGAGAAAATGTTGTTCACAAAGTTAAATCCTAAAGGGGGAGAATTGATAAAAGAAGCACACAAGTAGGGGGAGCAAGCTCTTAAACATGAATGTTGCATTTCTATGTGCACTTTATATGTATGATGCATAGTTATGCATTTCGTTTTCTCCGATACATCGCTTGTGTGGTGACTTGCTAGTATAATTTGAATGATGCATTGTGGTACTAGCATGAATAGGAAGTAGTTAGATTTTTGTTGCTTCATGTTTTTCAAAGTGGTACTAGAACCTTGCTTATAAATGTTGATCTCACGAGGTTTCTAGTTATGTTTGTGCTTTTCCAAGTGGAATCTAACTACACAAGGTGCTAAGATGGTGTTTATCGCTACTCCGATGGTATCACGCTTCAAAGGTCTATAATCTTAAACACTTAGCACCTATTGGTAGACAATGCTCCTAATCTTTCCTATCTAACATGTATGCTTCCAAAATCCAAACATATAGCATACATGTAGGGGGAGCCATTGCTATCAATTTGAATTCATGATCACATGTCCATAATTCTTACACATGGTAATATACTTGGACAATGTGACATGGGTTCAATCAAAATTTTATCATAATATCTTTGTGAAAGGTTTGTCACCAATTACCAACAAGGGGGAGATTGAAAGTCCTATGTTTGGTGTTGGTAATTAGTGACAATACCTAAGTACTAATCCTATGCCTAAGTTGTATATAGCATATGAGGATTAGTACATTCCAAGGTTGGTGGCAAGATGGACATGGTGATCATGATGGCCACACTTGGATTTGGACGCAACCCTATGTGATCAAGGCAAAGGTATATGCTTAAGGGTTGTGTTTTAGTAACCAAGACACCTAGTGGGTGTGGTTACATTATAGGATAGATAGCCGTACTATAAAGAGGGGAATGACGCGGCTATTGAACTCCTAAGTGCCTCTAGATGTGCATTTCATGATCATATGCATTTGGATAGAACTAATATCGCCTCGAAAAATGATTGTGAAAATGCTAACACACTCACACATGACGAGATCACTTGGTGATGTTAGCACGTTTGCGACGGCGGTGGAGTTTGAGCGGTAGAGAGGGTTTGGGTTCCTCTCTCCCTCCCGCCGAGCTTGCGAGGCGGGATTCAGGCGTTTTTGAGAAGTTGAAACGATTATTTTCCACTACACCGGAAGTCCGGAAAAGAAACGGAGGCGAACGGAGGTCACAGAGGTGACCGGACGCTGAACCGGACGCGGTCCTTGCATGACCGGACGCGTCCGGTCAGTGTTCAGTGTCTGCGTGTTTTTCAGTTCGATGATCGGACGCGAGGCGCGTCCGGTCACTGATGATCGGACGCGTCCGGTCGTTCAGGGAGCTTACTGGACTCTAACCGGACGCTGTCATTGTCGCGTCTGGTCATTTTCTTTAGCGCGTCCGGTCACTATTTCGTTGAGCGCTGCTCAGGCGACCAGCGCGTCCGGTCCTTCACGGGACCAGCGCGTCCGGTCGTTCCCGGCGCGTCCGGTCAGTTGGACCAGCGCGTCCGGTCGTTGCTTCACAGTTAGCCGTTGGGCGACCAGCGTGTCCGGTCGTTTGGACCAGCGCGTCCGGTCAGTACTTCACGAGTTAGCCGTTGGGCGACCGGCGCGTCCGGTCAGTTGGACCAGCGCGTCCGGTCAGCCCGATTTCGGCTGTTTAAGTTTCTAACGGCTATATTCGAAGGGGTACGTCTATAAATACTCGTTGGCCGTCTCAAGGCTCTCTCTCTCGAACATTTGACATACTTGTGAGCACTTTGAGCTAAGCAACTCCCCTCCCACTCATCTCTCTTGCTTCCTTGCATATTCGAAGTGAGATTGAGTGATCCAAGTGCATTTGCATTGTGAGATTGCATCTAGTTGGCACTTGGTGGTTGATTTGCTGCGGGATTCTTGTTTCTCTTGGTGGTTGCCGCCACCTAGACGGCTAGAAGCAGCTTGGAGGCGTTGGCAAGAGTTGGTGATTGTTCTTGGCCACCTCCGGTGATTGTGAGGGGTTTGTGCCTACCTCGGCGAAGCGCCAAAGGCAACGTTAGTATATTGCTCGTGTCATTGCAACCTTTTGCCATTTGGTAGGTTCTTGTGGCGCCTTTTGAGAGGCTCGGTGTGTGACCGATTAGCCACCGAACCACGTGGTGAAGAGGGACACAACGGGGACTAGCGTGCCGGCAAGCACGTGAACCTCGGGATAAATCTTCGTGTCATCACTTTCATATTGTGATTGATTGATCCCGGTGTTCGGTTATCTTGGTATTCATTGTTGATCATATTGGTTGGCTTAATACTTCGCCCCTCGGTGATACCCTCCTAACTCAACTCCATATTACTTTCTTAGTTATCTTTGCTAGCTAGTTAGCTTTGCTAGAGTAGCTTCTTTGTGTAGCTTGCTAGTTGTAGTTTCCTTCTCGGTTTGACTTGTGCGGTTGAGTGCAATTACTAGAATTGTGAATTGGTTAGGTGGCTTGCAAACACCCCGTAGGCTAAGCAAAACTCGCATCTCGCTATTTGTTTTATTGATAAACTTGTTTAGCTTGTCTTTGTAGAAAATTTTAATAGGCTATTCACCCCCCCTCTAGCCATCAAGACCTTTCAAAGGTGCAACTGAGCACAATGATCTACATTTAGTACTCCATGCATGTATCGTAAGTTTGATGTGACGGGGAATCTTTTGTTTGCACAGTACTTTTTTTGAGGAAGTAAACACAGCCATGGTGGCCCATGGTAATGGGCATGAGGCGCGGATGGGGCGCACGAGGCACGAGGCGCCAGGGCAGGCGGGTCCGTCCCGTCTGGCCGGACGGACGCTCGGTAGAGAGCATTACCCGTTTGTCAATAAATGATGACGGTATAGGATTGTGGTCTGCTGTGGTCGCCTTTGCCTGGAAGCCAATCCAGCGTGGGGAAGGGGTGCAATCCCCTGAACGATCATTTTATTTAATTATGTAGTTTTGTCTTCTAAACCTTATTTATTTATATGATTCAAGAACTTCACTGAAAAATTGATTTCCATTCAATGTGATGATCAATTCTCTCTGTTCAATGTACATTGGTATGCGGTGAAGCCCAGACCTAAAGGTAGTTTTAGTCAAGGGAACATTGTGGTGTAACTTAGGGCTGCCCCAGTGCAAGCTAATAAGGGCAGGGCCAACGGAGGCATATAGCAATAGTGGCCTCAGCGTTACACGTAAGGTTATAAAGTTTGAGGCATATAAAATCCCAACGCAGGCTATTATCCTCTGGTTTCAAATGTCACTCTTAGCTGTCCTTTCCTTTTCAGCCTTTCTTACTGCACTTGCATGGTCCTCTAGTAAAAGCGTCAGAGGCTACTCTCCTCGACCTCCCAACGCGCGCTTCAATTGCAGCCTCTCCTTTTTATCAGACCAAGCTAATGCCTCTTCTGCAGGATGTTAAGGAGCTCTGCGAGACCACCACGAGACATGAGATGGATGTTCGCTATCTACGTGGTGGTTGGGGCAGCACGCCAGCTCATTGCGTTGGGGAAGCCCTAAGAGTATTGGCCACAGACAAAAGTTGCACGCCGTCTACACTAAGCAACAACCAAAGTAGTCATTTCTACAACGCAGGCCGCAACAGATCTTGACCTTGTAGGGTCCATACTCCATAGCCTACTTCACATTTTTAATTGTACATGAGACATGGTCCCTGAGCAAACTGACATCAGGTTGAAGCTGCTCTTCTCTGCAACGCGCGTTTGAGTAGGTGCCTCCGTCTTTTGACGCAACCACCGCAGCCTCTGCAGGCGTCTCTGGCCTCCCGCAAGGCTACTGTTGAGTGTGACATGGCCACTTGATGCTTACATAGATGTTGGGGCAGCACTCTAGCCTGGTGCGTTGGAGAAGGCCTTAGTCAGCACTTCGGGCTGCATACTCACCATCGCCTCATCAGGAATTAAAGCAAGGCATGCTTCCTTGACCAAAGGAATAAGCACGAGCAGAATACTTGGAGCTTTCAACCAATGCTTATGAGGAGGTACTGACTCCCATTGCATTTTGCATTGCTTGCCACAAGTGTTGATGACATGCTAATAGCTTCACTTCATAAGGTGCTGACGGGCGTGCACGTAGGCTTTGCTACTTATGAAGTTATGATTTTGAATTCTAATAGTTTATGACACGTGGTGCATAACTGATTCTTTTTCAATTTTAGGAAATGGGTTCATGGAGAAAGGTGTCAAAACCAAACTATATTTCGTTCTTGTACATCTCTTCCTTTCACATATTGAATCACGTTTTTGTGTAGAAGAATATTGTTAGGGATCTTGAGTCTTGACCAATCTAGAAAAATGTGCACGTCAGGTTTACATAACAGGATCGATGGCATTTTGGCTGCTCCATAGCGGTTCTAATGCCATGCTTTCTTCATTAGCTCCATAGTTCCTTTCATCTAAAAGTTTTTCTCAGTAATTTACCTTAATACCGCACTGCTGATTAAAGTGATCAAAAGAATAATATTGTTCTGAGCCTTTCAGCTTAAGGTCTTCTTTTCAGTTGTGGCTCCACATTGTTTGTGTGCCTTTTCACCTTTACCTGTGGGCTAGTGCATTATATATCAATGATTACGGAAGGGCTAGTGCCCGGACGTTCGGATGCAGCTCCCGCGTGTTATCTCGCACCGCATCCCACCATCCGAGTCCGCATCCCATCAAGCGCCCGTGTCCGGACATCGCACCGTGCCCCGCGCCCATCCCGCGCCCTAGCAGCCCATCCCGCACCTGCGCCCATTCCCAGGCCCGCGTGGGTCCCGTCACTTGCCCTGCCTGCAGATGTGAGCCGCGGAGGCGTCTGCTGGCCACAGGTGCTCGCACAGTGACTCACGACAGCACCCCTAGCACCAGCAGGCAGCTGTCCGCCAGCCACCGGCGTCATTGAAATATGTCCTCTCCTAGATCTACTTTTGAAATATTAAGATGAAACACTTGGAATATACGCTTGAAACATGTGTATATAGCCATAGCAACATATATGTAACATCGAGATCTACTTTTTGCAACATCGAGATCTACTTTTGCAACATGAGTCTGAAACATCTGAAATACTTGAAACACGCTTGAAACATGCGTATAGAGCCATAGCAAACATATGCAACATCTAGATAAAACATTTGAAACACCTAAAACACTTGAAACATAGGCTTGCAATATGTGCAACATCGCATATCTACTTTTGCAACATCCAAATGAAACACTTGAAACACAAAGTCTGAGACACCTGAAACACAGAACGTAGCCGACGGCCATGACCTACCTGGCGTGGAACTACGGTAGCCAGCAAGTTTAGGTCATGGGATGTCGAGAGCAACGGCTGGCGACCTAGCCGAGGTGGACGGGGGCGCGGCAGGGGAGGCCCCACGCAGCGCGAGATGGAGCCACGACGCGGCACAAGATTGGGGTGGGGTGCAGTGTGATGGGGATGGTCGCGACAGAGTGGGGTCGGTGGACGACCGTAGC
Organism: Saccharum hybrid cultivar R570; assembly: GCA_038087645.1. Classification (NCBI taxonomy): domain Eukaryota; kingdom Viridiplantae; phylum Streptophyta; class Magnoliopsida; order Poales; family Poaceae; genus Saccharum; species Saccharum hybrid cultivar. The sequence goes on along the minus strand of JAQSUU010000050.1, from coordinate 1,698,128 downwards.
GGGTGCGGCGGACGCGGCCGCTGCGAGCTGACAACGCAATGAAAGCTGCCGCTGCGGTCGGGAGTGGGGGATGTTTGCAGCAGGCAGATGAGTTGGGGATGCCACGGGAGTGGGGAAATGTTTGCAGCAAGCAGATGAGTTGGGGAGGTCACAGGCCCGTTGTCTATTTGGGGCTTTGGGCCCAATCGCTGCGGAGGGAACCGTCCAGATAGACGTTCTACCCACAACTTTATCGCGATGATTAATAATCATTTGTCTACAATGGATGATGGTATCGAATAGGAGTCCGCTGTGGTTGCTTGAAATTCTATCCTGCATGTGAAAGGGTTACAATTATTTTTTTTGCCCAACAATCGCTGTGATTGATGAAAGCATTTGATTTCTGTAGTTTGGTCTTGCAAACTTTTTTTACATAGACAACCAAATTATTTATATGAACAATATGTTCAGTACGGTGTCTCCTGGTGATCTCTATAAAAATGTATTGGATAATGTTGTATCCTTCAAGAACATCGTGGGATGTGTGGGTAGTTTGTTGGTCGCGTCTAGTCTTCTTCCGGAGCGATGCTTACAAACCTGGCCCTTTGGGGCTTGTATGAGTCTCTTTGATTCTTTTTCCTTCTTGACATTAATATAATGATACACACCTCTACCACGTGTCCAAGAAAAAAAAGAACATTGTGGGGAAAAATCGCTTTCGGTTCAATGTGAGTGATCAATTTTATCTGTGTAATGTATATGTACATATACATATACCACATCAACATGGTATGCAGTATGTTTCAGACTACAGAACTACGCATATCATCTAAACCTTGAAATTACATGCTGAAGATATCTGAATGATTTCTCATAGCTAACAAAACCCATAAACCAAAAATCAAATCCATCAACAGTAACTAAATCAATATACTTCTCATCAGGATTGTACAAATTTTCTCTCACGGAAGCACTCTTTATTCTTTTTGCGGGGATCAACACCTGCAGAAGGTAAAATTTCATTAGCTTCAACTTCTCGTGTAAATGCAAATATCTTTGAACCACATTTTCTATCTCAAACAGCTGAGGTACTATACTATGATGGAGATTTAAGATTTTACTTCAATTACCTTGTAGGGCACCTTGGTCCTTTCCCCTTTGGGACATGCTAAACTCAGAGGTCTATCACTATGGAAAGCAATCTTCTCATTTGAGATAAAAAGCATTCCTGCTATTGGACCAGCTGTAGTTGAAAGATAACACTGGAAAGCCTTCAATAATTTCTCATCTTTCTCCACTACAAAGTATTGCCTGAAGATTTTCTCAATGCTGCCAGCTTGTAGAACCTTTGCACCGAAACTTAGTTTCCCTTTGATAGTTTCAGAAATTTTTGGCCCCAGAGTTACTGCAAAGAAAAAAGATTTGACAGTGATGAGAACTTTTAGTAATGAACATAACACAACTTTTATGTGCAGAAAAGAAGACAATGGTTGAATTCTTACAGTGTTGTTTGAACCCTTGCATGTAGCTATCTGTTTTCAGGTTCAGTTTGTTCATCCGGTAAATGAAGGAAGTATTCTTGTCTGTATCATGCATGGGAAGGACGCCAAATCAGTCTTGATTTACCAAGTTGTTGCAAAGGGAGAACTGAAGAAGCAGGTGGTGTGATTCTTACTCTTCTCGTGAATCAAGGCAGAATAGGAAGGTTTTCCTTCCTCATTGGCATATGCATACGAGGCCAAAGGAATTCCAATGACATGCTCCTGGGCAAAACTCTCCATTGCTTAGAGCCGCTCTATCTGCAATCCTGCTTGGGATTGGATGCTGGGGGTCTCAATGCCTGGCTCTGAGAAATTGACGCCTACTAGTGCTCAGAGTCCGAACCATAAGTGGGCTTTTTATAAGGTGGTGAGGCTGCCTAAAAAAAAGTAACTTTATTCCAGGGAACAAACAATGTGGTGTAACCGAATCAGCACTTTATGCTGCATACTCAACATCGCCTCACCAGATTGACTAAAGGAATGGGCACGAGCACAACACTTGGACCTTTCAGCCCAGCTAATGAAGGAGGTAGCAATGCTTTCCTTTCCCACCGCACTTTCTATTGCTTACCATGAACTCTTGATGACATGCTTACATGTATAGTTAGCTTTGTAGGTAAAATAAACACGTGGTTAGTTCAAACTTCCAACCAAACTACCTGTATGCATTTTCGATAGGTTCCGGTATATGTCTGATGTCTCTCTCCCTTGCACGCATATTGGAGTCACGTGTTTTATGGAGAGCCTTGTTAAGGAATCTCGATCGGTCTAGAAAATGTGCACATGGCAAGTTTACATGACAATTGACAAGACCAATGGCAAATGTCTACTATTCTAATGAAGATGTGGATTTGATGAATCTGATGCTGACTAATGGAACAGAAGAGTAGCGTAAATAAAAAAGAAATGCTTTCAGCCGTGTAATAACAATCACGTGTTCCTGTAGTTGGTTCAGAGTCAAGTGTCGAACCATATGCTACTGACACTGGGGGAAGGAAATCCACAAAAGCTTTCATATCTTCAGTTCTCCTAATTTGCTAGTTACATCTTTGACTGCATTTCTTTATAGCCTTGTTCATCCATGATTTGAGAAGCTGACTATCTGGCATTTTGGCTGCTTCGTCATAACAGAAATAACGCCATGGTTGTCTTGTTAGCTCACGAGTTTCTTATGTTAACTCGAAGTTTTTTTCAGTAAACTGCTGATAAAAGAGTGCTCTGGTGATCTTTTCAGCTTAAGGTCTCCTTTTCAGTTGTGGCTCCACATTGGTTGTGCGCCTTTTCACTCACATATATACCTGTGGGCCACAGCCTTTATGTTTATTTTTTTTTCTCGATCCGGTGGTGCACCCGTTTTTCATTAAGAGGAAAATTTAGTCCTTACACTGCGATTGTTCACCGGTGGCAAGACACCATCGCTGAGACAAACGCCCCCAAGAAAGGATCCCTAGCTACTGGATTACAGATTTGCGATTACATCATAAACGAGTTATCCGACCAAATGGGGCATACCGCCTCCAACGATTTGAACCCTGCCCGGGCCCAGTCCTCCGCCTCCCCTACGACCATCACCACAACCTCCCGAACGGTCCTGGACGTGCGCTGGAAGGTCCGATCGTTCCTCTCTTTCCACAACAGCCTTTATGTTTAGAATTATTCATCATCTTAAACAAACATAGAGAAAGCATTTCCTTGCCAGATTCATGGCTCAAGAACATGGTGGCCCAGGTGATGGGCTCGGACATGTCCATGATGCACCATGGGACTCACCTGATGTGTAAAACCGCTCGCTTTCCGCTAATCTGGAATTGGTTATAATAAAGGTTCCATAATGTTTGCTTTGTTCAACGTCCGCCACATTTTCAATGCCAGGTGTTGACCTGACATACGCGGAACCTATGCAAAACCCCGTCAGAAAGGCGATCTTGCTCACAAAGTCACAAATGCCAGCGGTCTAGCTGTCTTGGGAGATCCCAGGTTTGGTTTAATACGGGCAATTGGTGTATAAGGCCATGTTTAGTATCCAAAAAGAGCCAAAAATTTTTGCATAGTAACTGTCACATCGAATCTTTGGACGTATGCATGGAGCATTAAATGTAGGTAAAAAAATAACTAATTGCACAGTTTGTCTGTAAATGTCGAGATGAATCTTTTGAGCCTAGTTAGTCCATGATTAGACAAATTTTGCCAAATAACAACGAAAAGTGCTACAAGAACTTTTCCCCAAAAATTTTCGCATCTAAACACGCATTAAGGTTATGCTAGATATATTGTATCTGCACTTTGGCACTTTTGGTCTGACACGTGGCAAAGTCTGAATACAGGCTCTGCATTTCTGCAAATGAATTATGACCTTGTTCACTTCCCCCTCCCAACCCAAAATATTTTCTCTTTCACCCATCACATCAAATTTTTCGACGTATGCATGGAGCATTAAATGTAGGTAAAAAAGATAACTAATTGCATAGTTTGTCTGTAAATGTCGGGACGAATCTTTTGAGCCTAGTTAGTCCATAATTGGATAAATTTTGCCAAATAACAATGAAAGATGTTACAGTAACTTTTCAGCTACTTTTTGCGAAGTGAACACACCCTGTCATAGGAACCTGGGAGTAGCCACGTTGCAGCAGTATAGCTATTCCCAATGCTGTCACGTGGCAGTCTCCATAGTTCATGCTACCGTTCAATGAAAATTTATCGGACCCCAGCGGTAGAAACGGATTTCGCGAATTTCGGCGATTTTCGGAAAATTTCGGTCTAAAAAACAGTCAAACCTATTTGAATTTGCCTCCGAGATTAGACGAAATTAACCCAAATTTTGAACAAAAAAATCCGATAATCTTTAATCTCCAACAGAAGATGCACTATTGTATTGCAAAGTTGTATTGCTGCCCTGTTGCTTCAGCCGGGGATCCACAGCTCATGCACCGGAAGTCTAGAACACGGGAGCAGAGAGGTTGCAGGCTGGTTGGCGGCGGACCGAGAGCAGCGAAGCCGCCGCGAGCGCACACGAACGCGGAACGTCTCAGCCGGCTCCCTTCCCACCAGCGCCACGGGCACTCGCTCCCCCTCGCACTTTGCCCGTCGAACCGTAGAGGACTGGAGGCCGGCTCCCTTGGCATGCGAGCAGCAGGAGATCGAGAGCAATGGAGGAGGCGGCGGCTGAGGGGTGAGGAAGAGAGAGAAATAAAATTCTGCTCGCATAGGACTTCAACCAGCATGTTATATAGTAGGGCATAGATATATGGGCCATATAGGCTTGGTTGGGCCGAAAACAAATTCAAACTGGGCCGAAATTAAAAGGCCGGTATGGGCTTTTACCAGACCCGGGCGATAGAAACGAATTTCGCCGAAATTCGTGAATTTCGGGCCGAAATTCTGAACTCTGCCAGTCTCACACTAAATATGTTAGCAATCATAGAAACCTATGGTAGTGAAAATAGAAACTTGTTTTAATTTAGCAGCGTCGAATACCTGAACAAGGGTTATCCCTATCCACGGTATGTACGACGACCCATACGTTTCTCATAGTCTAGCCAAAGCCTACCCTATGTGGGGTATAGGTATAGCCACTGAGCCCCATGGCATGGCTCAGAAAGATGCCGCGTGGCCATTGGGCCCACCTTACAGGTCCGGCCTTTGGCTCTGGCCCCTAAGCGGGCCCACAAAGAGGTATCCAAGCTCCCACAAGGTGCTCGGATGTAAGCCACCGCCTTCTCGAGGGGCCAAAGAGCAATACCAAGGCCCATAACGTCCAACAAGAGGGCGTCCGAGCTCCCCTCGGTCCCGGATTGCCTTCCCATCGAAGGGTGGAAGGAGTGATTGTGCTGGGACATTAGTCTTGAGAGGGTGCATCCAAGCTCCTTCGGTGGGCTCAGATGTAGCTTGACTTCTCCCCGAAGGTTCGTACCAAGCCAACGTGTCACCAGCGCTGGGCATGCCCACCCACACCTGAATAGGTGTGGCAGAACCATCCAATTTAACCTAATCCCAAGTGTACTTATCAGCCATTTGGCACTAAGTACACAAGACATCAAGTTAAACCCGGTAGTCTGTCGAGTACACCCCACGAGAGGACTCGAAAAATCCATATTTTCATCAGGATCGTAAACAAGCGAATAAAGCTTACATCATTTATTAACCATTTCATACATCACAAGATTACATCAAATCGGAGTTAAAAACAGATTTCATATAAGCAGCAGAAGAAGGATTATTTTATACAAAGCAGTGGAAGTAAACAATTTTGAATATTGAAGCAGGAGTAGAAATATATGAGAGTAAAACTACTACGATCATAGCGGAAGAATTTCCTCGCTGAGCCCACTAGGAGGTATCCACACACAACAGTCAGCACCAGCATTCACCTGCTACCTGCAACAGGGGAGAATAAAACCCTAAGTACACAATGTATTCCGTAAGATTTGCCCGACTTGGTGGGAGTAGTCTCCCAACTCTCAAGGATATGCAGAGGCTATTTGACCAACTGTTTAGTTGTTTTTGCATAGAAGCATTACTAATAGTGAATCTTGGTATTCAAGGTTTTAGCAGTCGCATCAAGTTTATTACTTAAACATTCTAGGTAAGCACCTGAACTACTTTCAAGCATGTGGTAAGCAATCAGAATATATTTCCTTATCTGGCATAAGCCTCGTCACCATCTCCACGTTCCAGTTACATTAACTACGATAGCAGTAGTGCGACAAGTGGTGTCCATATCCGAGGAGGGCGGCGATTGCAATCGATGTACATCCAGCTGAGCAATCCCAAACACATGCCCGTACTTCTCCCAAAGAGCATGTACAGGACAACCATTCCAATCGTACGACCAAGGCCTGAAATGACTTACCACCCCAGGGAACCCACCCTATGAGGCTCGCCCCGCCGAGCGGCGACTGGTTTTCCCCTCATAAGTTTGGTCCATGGACATTCCCCTCCAAAAAAACAACCGCTAGAATGGCCAAAGAAACACTTCAATGAACGTTTTGCGCACCTTAGTCGTAAGAAAGTACTAAGCTTCATGATCAACTGTAACACAGGCCCCTGTTATATGTTTGGTACCTTCAAACTTGTCACAGCGCCACTAACGAACGATCCTTAATCAACACAGGTGGGAAAACGGGCGCCAAGAGCCCGACTCTACGGCACCCACCAACCATTCAGAAAAAAACCAATTTTCACTTCCCGCCCAGTCTCCAATTATTATCCAGCATCTCAAGTCCATGTGAAAGTAGTAACAGTATAACCATCGCCTATTTCTCACGAGTGACCGTCCATCACTCGATTTCTACGTAAGCCCTATAGCATGGCATACTACACGATTCATGTCACACTAGTAGAACTCATAGGATAGAATATTATGCAAGTGGGTTTCAAGCAACTCCTGCAACTTAATGCACAAACAACATAACAGTAAGTGCTTGAAAAATAGGGGTTATGCACTGGGGCTTGTCTGGGTAACTTATTCACACTAAGTTAATTGGCTCCATCTTCAACATGATCAACCATCGTCTTCAGGCTGGTCACTGTTACAACATCTTCCCATTAGACACCAACATCCTTCAGAAGATCCATCGATTCTTCATCGTCCCTAAATGATATGCATGAATGCAATGCATCCTTAAATCAAACAATCATAACAAGGACATTCACAACACGAAAGGACAAGCAACAAGTCATCATGGTGAGAAAGGGTACTAATCGTTCTTAGGTTCCACTCTCAACCTCTTCTAGCGACTTACTTGCGAGTTACTACTATTACACAAGTGAGCAAAACGAACAATTATAAAACCTAGATGACACATTTTCCCATTTTATATACTTTTAACTATTTTAAAACCATTAAACAAGCATATTACAAGATAAATCAATAAACTCAGGAAATAACCATTTATTGAACATGAACTTTTTACCACAGCACAAACATGCAACAAGTAATCTACCATAAAAATTTCATAGCAATTGGATTCCTATAACAGCAGATATGAATTTAGCAATAAAAAGCATAAGCAAATATTTATAGCAAAACTTTTGTACTAAAACATGTCATGTTATGTATCTATTGCATAGATCTAGTTGTGTGGAGTGTAACAAAACTAGTTTGGCATTTGTATGATTTTTCTACGATTTACTATGAACTTTCAAAGTTTTCAGCCGAATAAAACATAAAAGAAAAGGAAAAACCATAAAAGACAAACACTTTGCACGAGGCCCTTGAGCTTTTCCTGATTCAACCCGTAGTCTAGCAGTACTATTCATGTAAGTCACGAGATTTACATTGGAAACCCTAGAAAAGCTTCTATTTAAGCGTGAGGTCCTTCTCTTCTTCTCGCTGCACCGAGCAGAGGACGCCCTCTATTGGTCCGATTCCAGTGGCTAGGTGGCCAGCAACAGCGACATCGAGGCCGCGCACCCAACTCAGGGCCCTCGCACGTCCATTGGCGATGGAGTCTTGGTTGGAGGCGACCGAGGTGTGCTGGCCATGCGCACCACTGGCCACGGCGGTAGACGGCTGCCTCATCGGCTCCAGGCAGTAGGCGGTGGCGGTGTTGTGAGGCGCGGTGGCCGACAATGACAGTCTGTGTGGCACCGGGTGAACGCGGCGCGCCTGTGGCTGGGTCCCGCTGAAAAGGTCAAGATGCCCAAGAGGAGGGGTGAATTGAGCTAATTCTAAATTTCTTACAATAATTAAGCCCTACACTTAGCTTATTTCACCCCTTTGTGCCTAAAAGTGTTTCTATTATTCTACCGCACAAAAGTTTTGTACCCTAGGTTCCAATCCTACTCTAGCATGTCAATTCTAAGAATGTAAAGACATGAATTGAAATGCTCAAATGTAAATGCTCAAAGTAAAGAGAGGGAGAGGAACGCGGCGATATTTTTCCGAGGTATAGGAGAGTCGCCACTCCCCACTAGTCCTCATCGGAGCACCCGCGCAAGGGTGTAGCTGTAACACCCCTGGGTGTTAAGCATGCATTCATATCCCAAATCATGAGCATTACCATTTCATATATGTTCATCATCGCATGCAATATAAGTTAGAATTAATTAAATTGTGAAAAACATGTTTGAACCCTAAAGTATTGCAATTTCTAGCTAAGAGTGGTAAAAATTTGTTGGGCTATAACTCTAAATTACTTAGAACTAATTAACATGATTTTTGGAGTAACTTTTGTATTCAAAATCTCCCCAAATTTTGCTTCTAAAAATATTCTAGAAAAATGAGTTTTTATTTAAAATTAGGACTTTAAATCACTAATTCAAAATCTATTTAGAATTTTGAAAAGTGCCCTAAATAAAAGTTGTAGAGAATAAAATTTTGAACAACTTTTGTTTTGGGGGCAACTTGTGAAAATGCCTTTTTCATCTTCAAATTTGAATTTAAATCAAATTATAAAATCTAGAATTTTATTTATAAAAGAAAAATAAATTTTCGGCCTTAGCGAGCCGCCGCCTCCGCTTCGGCCTGCTCGCATAAGCGGCCCGGCCCAGCTCCCCGCGTTCGCGCCTGCCTCCGCCCGCGTGCGCGCACGCGCGACGCCGTGGCGCCCACGGCAGAAGCCGGCCGCCGCGTGGCCGTACGTCGCCGACGCCGCGCGCCACGCGCCCTCCGGTGGTCCCCGCATCCCTCCGCGCCCGCCTACTCCCTCCGCCTCACAGCACAGCGAGCACCATCGACACCGCCTCCATTCCCCTCTCCTCGCCTCACAGCAGTAGCAGCAGCAGCGGCAGTTCCTCCCTGGCACCGCGCGCCATCGCCGGCGCTGCCGTTCCGGCCACCGCATCACACCATCGACGCCTCCATCTTTCCCCGAGCTCCGCCTTTCCCTCGCGCAGCCCGTGCTCACACCAGTTGGCAGTGGTAAGCCTCCCCTCCGCGTGAATCGCTCACTGGAGTTCCGGCCGAGCTCGCCGGAGCTTTCCGCTCCGTGGACCGCTCCCCTCCGCCCCACCTATTTTCCTTCTAGCACGCGCATCTTGTTCGCCATGGCTCACCGTTGCTCGAGCACCCTTCCGGTGACCGTGGCATGGTCGGGGATGGCCGGCCGGCGACCACCCGCGCCGTCGCTCCGCCATTGGCGACGGCGAGCCTATTCCCGAGCTCCTCCGGTCATGCCGTTTGCACCAACGTGACCGCCTTGGCACGGGGATCACGATGGTGGTGACCTCACCGCCGGCGAGCTCACAAGCGGCGAGAACCGTGCGGTCAGTGTCTCCCCGCCTCTGGGTGACTGACCCGTGGGGTCACGGGTCCACCTGTCAGTCTCAGCGTGCGCTCGCGTGTGCACTGCACCGAGTGCACCCAGCATTTCCAGCGGCTGATGTTAAAAAGGATTTTTAAAAATGATTTTTCAGAAATTGTTAAAAGGGTTTCTAAAATCCATAACTTGCTCATTTTAGCTCCAAAAATTGTGAAACAAATTTGGTAGTGTTTCTCATAAGTAGATCTATGATCTAAAAATATTACATGTCAAGTTCGAAATGCTTTTCTGTAGGGTTTTTATTTAATCACTGAAAGTGTTGTTTTCTTGATAAATATGTAATAAATTATAGAAAGCTCATAAAAATATGGTTCCACTTGCAATAATTTTCTTTTGTGATGTACTTTCTCGGAAAAATATATGCCATGCATGTTCTGTATAAAAATTCTTATGTGTAGTACAAGTGTTTAATAGTGTTAATAATTGTTATTTTTGCTAGAGAGAAAAATATGAATAAAACATGCATGTTATAATTTTTCTATTGTGATTGTTATTGTGTAGAATGTAGGGAAAATGCTAAATCTACTGTTTGATACTTTTCATAGTATAAAGTATTTTTATGCTCATTTTTAGGCCCTAGCTTGTTATTTTTGTGTAGGCAGTTCTAATAATCTAAATGCAATAAAATTTTTGTGGAATGCTAAATTAGATGATAGAAAGCTACTGTAATTTTCTTAGATTTTTCTGTGCTACCAAAATAGGTGTTGCTGTTCAAACCTAGTTGCAATTAGGGTTTAATTAACCTTGTTAATGCATGACTAGTTAATAAGGTTTACTTTGGTGTATCTTTGAAGTATTTAATAAGATGTGTTGACTTAGCATAGTAGTAGTAGAAGAGAATACAGTAGATGACATGTGCTTGTAGTATATGTTCTTAGATGATGTTGACTACCTTGTAGAAGAGTTATGTTCCTACTTTATGCAGTAAAGTAAAACTGTTCATCTATATTTCATTCATCATTATCATTACATGTCATCTTTGTAATGCACCTAGGCATGAGCACTTATACGTTTGCATCATACAGGATCGCAGGAAGTAACTCCGGTAGCAGTTCCTGAGGAGCCGGAAGAGCAGACCGAGGTGCAAGAGCAGGAGGTGCCCGAGGCTGACGAGGAGGTCAGTGAGGATCTTCCAGAGTGTCCAGACTACCGTCCGAGCTCTTTCAAGAGAGGCAAGCCCCGAAGCATTTTTCTCCCCCAGTTTGCAAATATTTTATTAATGCTTTACTTTAACTGATGCATTATGTTTAGGAGTTGTTTGTAACCGTTGCTGCATTATACCTTGTTTACTCTGTTCTACCCTATCCTTGTCACCTTAATATTCATAGTCAAGTAATTGCTTAGCTTGCTTAGACCGGTAGAAGTCGGGTGATTTCCTATCACCTGCGAGCTATAGGTGATTACCTGGATCTGCTTAAGAAAGTATGTCATCTGAGAATAGCTAAGTGTTAATGTGAAATTGAGACCGGGCGAAAACTTGCAGGGTTTTGGACTGTAGTATTTTCTGTCTGTGTCGATTAAGGACCGACCATTGTTGGGCCTCGAGTCATGTTGAACGCATGCCTTACATTTAGCTGGCCGAATAATGTACCTTTCGACCGCGAAGCTGGCAGATTATTCGGGCCGAGTGGATTGCCCGCAACGCACTGTACCGAAGCAGTAGTGGCAGGATATGGGGGTGCGATGATAAGGCCAAAGAGCAGTCGGGCGGCCCCTGGGTACATGTGGTTCCTGGCAAGCTCGTGACTTTACCTGAATGGTTGACTTGGTGACCAACACCTCACTTTAGCGGGTGAGTGAGGTTTGTGTAAGGAATAAATTACCAGCTGGTTAATAATCGATTTGAATCGCCATCGTTCACTGGATAGTGAACACTTGACTTGAGTGACTTCATCGTAGTAATTCTAATGGAACACTTGGACAGTTATATGGTATATGACATGATAGAAGTTGTTTAATGATCATTAGTTATCCTTACCTGTTTAATTATATGTTACTCTAGTACAGGTGCAAATGTAGCTGACATGTTAATAAAGATTTAACTTGATGCAAAGCTTTTGGAAATATTCTTTAAATGTTAAAAATGCCTTTTTGCAAATGAGTCAGCTACCCCACCAGAAAGCCTGTCATGATCCTTGGTGTCTTTTATTTTCGGTTCTGTCGGGTAAGTCTAGCTGAGTACCTTCTCGTACTCAGGGCTTTGTTCCCACTTATTGCAGATGGACAGATGTATTACGGCTACTGTATCAACTGCCTTTATCCTGCAATGGGAGAAGCTTAGGACCATGGGCAATGGTCATTCACTACGTCTCGTCTAATGCTTTTGTTGGAAGATGATCTTGAGCTGGCACTTTATTTTAAACTCTGTGTGAGTGTGTGGTTTGAACTAAATGCTTCTGCTACTTTTATTTGAACTTTGTTTGTAATAACTATGTTTAAACTCCGATGTATTTGCGATGTGAACTTTTATGTAACTTGTGATGGTGACCGCTGAACTTATTACGATCTTGGCTGGTATGTAAGTTGGTTTGAAATCCGTCGTGATTTCACGGACTACCGGGTTAACGGGCTTGAGTTTGTTAAATCGTCTGCTCGGTGGATGATTTTCTTACTTAATCTCGTATAATTGGTCGGTTCTGTTACAGCTGGCATCGGAGCATGGTTTAGCGTGTTTACTGTTCACAAGTGTATTTAAAACAAAAATGTGTTTGGAAAACGTGATTTCCCAACTAAAAGTGTGCCAGTGGTCATATTCTTTATGCCCAGTAAGGACTCTAGGTGGCTTATTTAAGTACTGACTTGGGGGTTCTGGCACCATATTTCTCTTTCGTTGCTCATACGGCGTGCTATTGTATGAGTGCCACTTAATTGAGTAGTAATGTATGGATCAGTTGTCTCTACGCCTCGGTAAGTGTGAGATGTGAGAGCATGATCGGATACACCATCGATCTAGGGAGAGTGCTTATATGATGCTGGAGTAATTACATGTTCTACGCATGTTTTTACAAAAATGTCGCATGTGTGGTTGTTCCATCCATTGAGGCGATGCCATCAATAGGACGATGTTTTGGGTAGTTACTACTGTTGTATGCGTATCTGGGGATTCGTGTAGAGCGTGTAGATAGATTTACTTCTTTCATGCATTCATAGGGAATTGGGCTGAAATGAATCTTTTGCAGGTACATAACAGCGTTTCTCGTATAGAATGTAATAGTTACTTATATGAGAGATCGCCTGTATGCCACCGAATTCATCGCTAGATATCATTTATTTCTTAAGTTTGTGAGAACATACGAAACGTACATGCATCATGTTGCTTGTGCATTTCATTCATGTCATGCATTCCTCCCCTTATAAATTGATTATCCCCTTTTGATAAAAATTGTACCAACTTAAAATATGTTCTCACCGGGTAATCAAAACTTTTGGTACAGATGGCCCGCACGAAGCAGACTGCCCGTAAGTCCACAGGCAGAAGAGCACCCCGACACCAGTTGGCCCCGCGGGAGTGCCGCAGCACGGACACCTTTCTAAGCGAGTTTGGCATGCCAACTTTGCTTTGGAGAGTGCTCCATGATGTGGGGTACCCAGAGGGTCAGGAGCCGGTATACTCTTAGAGTGAGAGCCAATTAGCTAAGGATGGACTTGCCGTAGTGGAGATCACAGTCCCTACTCTTGGTGATGCTCCAGAGTGGGATGATTGGCACTTGGAGTTTGAGGGACGCACTCCGGTGAGAGTGCAGAGGGAGCAACTTTCTGTGTCATCAGGGACATAATGAGCAGATTTCCTAATGAGCTGGCAGCACCTTGGCTGGCACTTTTCCTAGAGATGATCCTCGCGATGCCATTTGGGTGTAGCCGCAAGGAAGTGCCTTGGTCAGAGGCCCAAACGAAGGACAGGCTAGCGACAACCACGCTATGAGTGCTATGTATGTAGCTATTAGAGCATACCAGGGTCTTGAATGTACCTATTGGACTTTGACTGGTTTGTGTGGTGATGATCGGCTCAAAGCAAGAAAACAGAAGAAGAAGCAAACACGTGCTATAGCTAGTTTGCAGGAGCAGTTGGCTGACATGAGCTTGCAGCGAGACCAGGCTCTAGAGAGAGGTGATAGTGCTCTACAGCGGGTGCATACGTTGACTTAGGCCAATAATAATGTAGACCGCATGATTGGACAGTTGGTTCAGGAGAGGAATGAAGCCTGGAACGAGAGGAACCTCCTGAGGCAGAGGGTCAAGGAGCTAGAGGAGTACAACGTCAACTTGCATGAGGAGTTTCATGCGCTCTACAATGGGATTGGCCCATATGCTCCTCCAGACGCCGCCGGTATGGACGTCAATGACGACGAGGACGAGCCTGTAGCCGCACCTGCCGACGACGACGTTGCTACTGATGGTAGCGATGGTGACGTCTCCGACCCCGACGATGGCCCCGAGGAGTAGGCTAGTTGCTTTGCATTAGCTACCAGGCCCTATCACGATGACCTTTCTTTTGGCTTCATGTATCTTGATGTATCTCGTTCGAACCTTGAGACTTGGTAGAATGTTAGATCTTGGTTGTTTATGCGATACCTGAGCGCATAAAGTCTAGTGTGTGTATGCTGGCAACGTGGTTGTATTGGACGCGATGTTTGCATTTAAAGTAATTTAATTAGTGATGATGTTTTAATTGGAATGCAATTATTGTGCCTCTGTCTTATTGTATGACTTTGTTCTCTCCAATGAATTTAGTACGGCATAGTTTTTCATTCACTCACAATTACTACAACTTCACTTAATCATTACTCATTACTGAAATATGCAGATGGCAAACACTCGCCGCGCCACGTATGAGGCGGCTAAAACTGGTGGAAATGGTGCCGGGGCAGGTGGGAGTGGTGAAAACAACGTCAACCATAATGAGCCACACCCGGAACCACATTTGCCGCCTCCTCCACCGCTCACTGCAGAGGTATTCTCTGCGCAGTTTCTTGGAAGTCAGCGCAATGCCGAGCAGTCGCAGAAGAACATGGAAGATTTTATGTGTACCATTGCCAACAATGTTCAACGTGGTAACAACCAAGGTGGTGGCAATGGGGTGAATCAGTACAACAACTTCAAGGATTTCATGGACACCAGGTCGCCAATTTTCAAGGAAGCAACCGAGCCACTTGACGCTGAAGAATGGATCAACACTATGGAAGATACGTTCCGTGTGTTAAGACTGACTGAAGTACTGAAGACAGAATATGCCGCACATCAGTTATAGGGACCAGTAGGGATGTGGTGGAAGAATCATCGCACCAGCTTCCCTCCAAATGCTCAGATCTCATGGAGAGAGTTCACTAAAGCCTTTCGTGGAGCTTATATTCCACTAGGGCTGATTGAGATGAAGTTAGGAGAGTTCTTGACTTTAAATCAGGGTACCAAAATCGTGACGTAGTATTTGCATGCCTTCAACAATTTGTGTCGTTATGCTCCTGACATGGTTGTCACCGATGCTAAGAGAATTGCTAGCTTCAAGAGAGGGTTAAGTCCGAAGATGATGAAGCATGTGGGTACCAATACCCGTGCCAGATTCAATGACTTCATGAGTGATTGTCTAAAACAAGAGAAGAACAACATCGCGTACACTGCATCCAAGACTCGTAAGAGAGCCTTTGAGTCAGGACCGTCACAGCCAAGAGTTTTCAATGCTAATCGTCCTGCCTATCGTCCGTCTGCACCAGGTGCAAGGTTTAGGCCACCACAGCAAAAGACCCAGAACTATAAGGGACCGCAGAAGCCGTACAAGATGGCCGTGCCGCCAGCAAGGACAGCCGCAACTACTGGACAAGGCAACTCTAAGGGAGCTATAGGATCTGCTGGTACAGTAAAGGGACCCTGTTACAATTGTGATCAGCCAGGCCACTTTTCAAAGTTCTGTCCTTATCCGCCTAGAAAGAAGCAACAAACCTATAATGCTCGAGTACACCACACCACGGTGGACGAGATTCCTGAGGGAGAGCCTGTAACTGTTGGTAAGTTTCCTGTTAACCAAAACCCTACAGTTGTTCTATTTGATTCTGGATCATCGCATTCTTTCATGAGTCAAGCATTTGCACGGAAACATGAACAACTATGCACATACTTAAGTTATGGTTACCATATAAGTTCAGCAGGGGCTGATGTTTTAACAAATCAGATGGTTAGAGGGGCAACCCTTGAGTTAGGTAGTCGAAGGTTCGAGTAAACTTGATAGTTATGCCTAGACTGGTTCTGCATGTTATCATAGGGATGAATTGGATGAAGGAATGAGGAGCAGTTATAGATACAGGAAGTCGGGTACTTACCCTTAAGGATCCCCAGGGAGAGGGTACTTTTTAGGTACCATTGCCCAAAAGAACAGACCTTGTGAGTGTGACATGTGCTATGGAAGTTATTCCTATTCATCAGATTCCGGTAGTGTGTGAGTTTTTGGATGTGTTTCTAGATGAGTTACCTGGGCTTCCACCAGATAAAGATGTTGAGTTTGGAATTGAGTTGATCCCTAGGACAGCTCCAATTTCAAGGAGATCTTATCGGATGCCTCTGGATGAGTTAGCTGAACTGAAGAATCAACTAGAGGAATTGTTGAAAAAGAGGTTTATCCGGCCAAGTAAGTCTGAATAGGGATGTCCTACCTTGTTTGTGAAGAAAAAGAAAGAGGGTACTTTAAGAATGTGTGTGGATTATAGGCCTCTTAATGCTGTAACTATCAAGACCAAGTATCCCTTGCCTCATATTGATGTTTTGTTCGATCAGTTAGCCAAAGCCAGGGTGTTCTCCAAGATAGATTTAAGATCGAGTTACTATCAGATAAATATTAGACCACAAGATATACTAAAAACTGTCTTTTCCACCAGATACGGGTTGTACGAGTATCTTGTTATGTCCTTTGGCTTAACAAATGCTCCTGTATACTTTATGTATCTGATGAATACGGTTTTCATGCTAGAGTTGGACAAGTTTGTGGTTGTGTTCATTGATAATATTCTAGTATACTCTGAGAATGAGAAAGATCATGAAGAGAATCTGAGAATTGTCTTAACCAGACTTAGAGATCATAAGTTGTATGATAAGTTTAGTAAGTGTGAATTTTGGTTGAAGAAAGTTCCTTTCCTTGGTCACATTCTATCAGAGAATAGAGTTTCTGTAGATCCGAGTAAAGTGCAAGAGGTTATGGATTGGAAGACACCAATCACATTTTTGGAAGTTAGAAGTTTCTTAGGATTAGCTGGTTGCTATCGTCGTTTTATCCTAGATTTCTCGAAGATTGCCAAGCCAATGATAAGTCTGCTACAGAAAGATCATAAGTTTGTGTGGACAGAGGAGTGTGAGACAGCTTTCCACACCTTGCAGAAACTGTTGACCACTGCTCCAGTTCTAGCGCAACCGGACATTGAGAAACCTTTTGATGTGTTTTGCGACGTATCAAAAACAGGATTAGGTTGTGTTCTTATGCAAGAAGGAAGGGTCATTGCTTATGCCTCCTGTCAGTTGAGAAAGCATGAGATCAACTATCTGACACATGATCTTGAGCTTGTTGCCGTAGTGCATGCATTAAAAATTTGGAGACATTACTTACTTGGTAATGTGTGCAATATTTTCACCGATCACAAGAGTCTCAAGTACATCTTCACCCAACCTAAATTGAACATGAGACAGCGAAGATGGTTAGAATTGATCAAAGATTACAACTTGAATGTGCAATATCATCCTAGAAAGGCCAATGTAGTGGCAGATGCTTTGAGTAGAAAGTCACATTGCCTGAATGTGCAACCTTTGCTCGAAGATGGTTTTGATCTAATGCATCCTGCCGTGTTACACAGTATTCAAATTAGTTGTTCTTTGGAGAGTAAGATAATAGAAGGCCAGAAAACCGATAAAGGGATATTCTATATCAAAGAAAAGATTAAAGAAGAACCATCCAAGCACTTTAGAGTGGATGAACATGACGTGTTATGGTTTGATGACTGTCTTGTTGTTCCCAAGGATCAAGAGCTTAAGAATAAACTTATGGATGAGGCTCACCTTTTGAAGTTATCTATCCATCCTGGAAGTAGCAAAATGTACCAAGAACTAAGACCTCATTTTTGGTGGACAAAAATGAAGAAAGAGATTACAACATATGTAGCCAGATGTGACACATGTTGTAGGGTAAAGGCTATTCATATGAGACCTGCCAGATTGTTGCAACCTTTGTTCGTACCTAGTTGGAAGTAGGATGATATAAGTATGGATTTCATCACAGGTTTGCCCACTACTCAGAAAGGACATGATTCGATTTGGGTAATCGTGGATCATCTTACGAAGACAGCTCACTTTTTACCTGTCAAGACAGGTTATCGACCACCTCAATATGCAGAGAAGTACATTTTAGAGATTGTGAGATTGCATGGCATACCAAAGACTATAGTGTCTGACAGAGGGTCACAATTCACTGCTCACTTTTGGGAGCACTTGCATAAAGGTTTGGGAACTAGTTTGATTCGTAGCACTGCCTATCATCCTCAAACAAATGGTCAGACCAAAAGGGTTAATGCTGTTCTGGAGGATATGTTGAGAGCCTGTGTGTTATCCTTCAGAGGTTCATGGGAGTCATGGTTACCATTAGCGGAGTTCGCTTACAATAATAGTCATCAAGAAAGTATCAAGATGGCACCATTCGAAGCTTTATATGGCAGAAAGTGTAGAACACCACTAAACTGGATCGAGCCAGGAGAAAGAAGATATTATGGTATTGACTTCATGAAAGAAGCTGAGAAGCAAGTTCATATCATTCAGCAAAATATGAAAGCCGCTCAATCACGTCAGAAAAGCTATGCGGATCGAAGAAGGAGACCACTTGTGATCGAAGTTGGTGACTATGTTTATCTGAAAGTCACGCTAATGAAGAAGAAACGGTTTGGAGTATGCAGAAAGCTTGCAGCCAGATTTGTGGGACCATATAAGATCTTGGAAAGAAAAGGTCCAGTCGCTTATAAGTTAGAGTTACCTGATACAATAGGTGCTATATTCCCAGTTTTTCATGTATCACATCTTAAGAAGTGTTTGCGTGTTCCAGAGGAAAGAATCGAACCTCGAGGCATAAAGCTCAAATCAGATTTGGTATATCGTGAGCAACCGGTTCGAGTGTTGGACTATAAAGAATGGGTTACTCGAAACAGTGTGGTCAAAACATATAAGATACAGTGGAGTCATCATGATGAAGGAGATGCAGCATGGGAAACAGGTGAATATCTATAAAAAGCTTATGAGGATTTTTATAACAAATGGTTCGTAACCCAAATCTCGGGACGAGATTTTTATAAGGGGGAGGGCTGTAACACCCCTAGGTGTTAAGCTTGCATTCATATCCCAAATCATGAGCATTACCATTTCATACATGTTCATCATCGCATGCAATATAAGTTGGAATTAATTAAATTGTGAAAAACATGTTTGAACCCTAAAGTATTGCAATTTCTAGCTAAGAGTGGTAAAAATTTGTTGGGATATAACTCTAAATGACTTAGAACTAATTAACATGATTTTTGGAGCAACTTTTGTATTCAAAATCTCCCCAAATTTTGCTTCTAAAAATATTCTAGAAAAATGAGTTTTTATTTAAAATTAGGACTTTAAAACTAATTCAAAATCTATTTAGAATTTTGAAAAGTGCCCTAAATGAAAGTTGTAGAGAACAAAATTTTGAACAACTTTTGTTTTGGGGGCAACTTGTGAAAATGCCTTTTTCATCTTCAAAATTGAATTTGAATCAAATTATAAAATCTGGAATTTTATTTATAAAAGAAAAATATTTTTTCGGCCTTAGCGGGCCGCCGCCTCCGCTTCGGCCTGCTCACGTAAGCGGCTGTGACAACCCAGAATTTCCAGTAAACAAAAATCACAACCATAATTTTTTTTAAATAAACCTATGTTTGGTGAAGTGTCATATAGGAAACCTAACCTAGTTGCACAAGTAGCACCTAATTTAGCTAACTACATCTTTGCATTTAACCATACATGCTTGAGTTGGATTTTATGTTCTTTGGATTGAATTAAAAGCAACAACATTCTTGAATTAACTGCCTAAGTAAATAAAATATAGAAATATAAACCTATCAAATAGTTGAAAACCAAAAGTATATTTTTGTGGGCCCCATTGTGTTAACCAAGTGGAGGCAATATATTGGTATGCATACATATGCCTTGGCTTAATTGGAATAAAGAAAATACAAAATAGAAAAGCTTTTGAATAAATCAGATAAATGGGAAAGCCTTGGTTTAATATAGAAAAGGAAAAACTCTTTTCGGCCCAGCCTTCAAACCATCTGAGCCCGGCCTGCATCACGCCTGCGGTCTCGCGCGCACCCGCGCTCGCCCGCACGTGGGCCGGCCCAACAATCCACCGGCGCCCCGGCCTGCGAGCCAACCGCCAACGCCAAGGCGTATTCCTCCTTCCCACGTCGCTGACGGGCAGGACCCGCCTTCATCCCCTTCCTCCCGCCCGACGAATCCTCTGCTTCGATCAGAGACAGAGATAGCGAGGGGACAGGGTCACGCACGGGGCGAGGGGAGATTCTCTCTGCCTCCACCGCCAGTCGTGCGCGCCAAGCCACTAACCCGGTCTTGCACGCCAGTCGCTGGCCCTCGCCAAACACGCACCGCGCGCGTGAAGCCGATGCCGCCATGGCCGCGAAATCGGTTGACACCGCCTGACACTGCCTGACACCGCCAACCGTCTGTGGTATTCGATTATGGCATCTCCAATTCGAATCACGCCTCTTCCAATCACCCTAGTCCAGCCCAGGGTAGCATATCGACCCTCCGTGCCTACCGATTGCCATCGCACCGTCCGCCTTGCCATGGGCGAGCATGAGGTATAAAGCTCCACCCCGTGTCATGCCCAAGCCCCTTCCAATCTTTTCGCCACCGCCCTGGTGGTACCACCGCACACACTACATCTCAAGAAGGGGAGAAAGGGGGGAAAAGGCCGCCACCGGAGCCGCCAGCCGCCGCCGAGGAGCCACCGGAGCCCGGAGCGTCGACCGAACAACCACGTCGACGTTGCGGTTCTCCCTGCACGGCACTGACTCTACACTGCTCTGAATCACCTCTGCACCGATATCCTTTCGTCATCGCCACCTACGGTGAGCCCACCGTCTCGCCCCGCTCACCGCCAGTTGTGCTTGGCATAGAACCATCTCGCCTGCTAGTACCGTGGATCATCTAAATTCGTGGCCCTCATGCTTTGATCGCTCACTCACGCACACCTTGTGCGCACACCCGTTGGCTTGGCCGAGCCTCAGAGTTCGGAAATGCCGCGACACGCCCCTGCACCGCGCACAGTCGCCATGGACACACCCCGCCATGGCGAGATCTCGCTTTTGGTATGCTGGGCAATAGAGGAAGGGAGAAGAGGCGCACAAGGACATGTACACGCCCGCACTCATGTTTCAAAACCAAGCACCACGGTACCGAATGTCAGGGGAGCAGGAACGCGCCACCGCGAGCAGCGTCTAGAGCGCGCTCGCCATGGCCAGCGCATGGCCATGGTGAGGTCGTTCCTTCCAAATCAAGTCAGTAGAGAAGAAAGGGAGGAGCTAGATCGAATCGCCTTGGCGAGGGACACACCATGCGCACCTTGAGAGAAGGAGGGATCCCTGGAGGCCTGATCAGCGGTGTTCCGCCCGGTCGGAGCCGTCGAGCCGCCACCACCACGGGAGGTTCTGCTAGAGCTCAATGTCGTCATCTTGACCTCACCATCGAGCTCCTTTTACGGCCGTGAATCGGTAGGAGACCATAGCGGCCGAGCAAAGCCATCGTGGAGCGCCACCGTGCAAGCACGCCGCCGGCGGACGTGCTCCGGTGAAAACAGAGGGGGGGAAAAGAACGATCGAGATGACCGGTACACCCAGTGTACCGTGGACCGAGAGGTAAGAAGGGGAAAGTGAACATGGTCCACCGTAGACCCCGTTGTGGCCTATGAACTGCCACCACCTGTCCACCATAGACCGGTCTTATGAACCCAAGCCCGATCCAAATACCCATTTTGTGACGTGGCAGCACCAGTGACTGACACGTGGCGGGCCCGACCCGGCCCAGACCGGCCCAACCCAGCCCATATCCAGCCCTGACCCAGCCCACCGAGTTCTGGTCTTGGCCCGGTCAGAGTTGACCGTTGACCGTTGACCAGTCAAACGGACCCACCTGTCAGTGACTCGATCGGTTTCGGCCAATCAGAGCGTGACACGTGTCACTGCCTGGATTTTCTTTTCCTTTTTCTTTTCCAGAAAATCATTTTATCTTTAGAAATTCATAACTAATTCATTTTAACTCAGAAAAATACCAAACCAATTTCTAAATTTTTCTTAAAATGAGCTCTACATCTTAGGCTTATGTTTGAGTGCATTTGGATCTTTTAAATTTCTGTTGCTTCTTTGTGCACCTCTATAGGAGTCGTTAATGCGGCTCTACGATACGTTTAACAGAGCTGGAGGACCTGCCAACTGAGGAGTATGACCCCGACTACAGCGAGGACTTGGGTGACGACTTGCCAGGTGCCACGCCCCACCCATCTCCGTAGAACCTATTACGCATGCAAATATAGAATTGCTAGCGCTTTATTTTTTGTACTTTATTATTGATGATAGGCTGCATGGTAGATGCTTTACTTTGAGCCTTTTACCTTGTCGTAACCTTACTCCCGCTCACCCTGCTGTTAGGTTAGATGCTCGCATGTTACATATTACTGCTTTTGCTCTTCCTCGCATTATATCTGTGATGTGATGCCGGTGAGAGAGAGACGTATATGTATAAGGCACATAGTGCCAAGAACTTGATAAACCTGACTAAAGAACTGGGGAGATCTTGACGTGCGTCTTGGATGAGTGGTGAGGGTTGAGTCGATCGGACAGGATCCTACGACGAGTCTTTGGGGCAAGTCTTGCTGGAGGGGTGCGACCTGGGCATCCCTCACGAGAGACACCTGTGGCGGGTATATTTGAGAGGTGAACTGGGGTGTTGGTTATCCCTGGTGGAGGTGCTATCATGGCACGGGGAAGACGGTGTTTCCCCCTTGAGAAGACATCCTGTCTGGTCACTCTAAGGACTGGTATGTCTTGAGAACCAGAACCATGGGACCTTCGTGCACATCACTCACTCCCGATGGGCGGGAGACGATTACCCGACTGACTAGGGCGGTACCACTACTACTAGGTTGGAAGGTGATAGTGTAGGGAGGTACGGGCATGGGGACCCACACCCTCCTAAGACAGCATAGTGACCCTGGGGGCCCGGTACTACGTCTCACAGTCTCAGCGTTTCGGTGGATGCCGGGGTGGCCCAGGGCTGAGTGGTAGGGTGGTACTGTACCAGTTGGAAGGCAGTTGGAATCAGCCTAGACGAGCCGGATCGTCGAGGATGGCGATCTTGTGGATTACCAGGTGTACACGCTCTGCAGAGTTGATCGATCTATACGTATAGCCACGTCCACGGATATGGATATTCCCATGACCTACGCTTCACTTGATTAGATGAGAGGAGTCCTTTCTACCTTTCCCCCGGGTTCTGTGTCGGATTCCGGCTTTGGCCATTGAGACGAGATCTGAGCGGGAGTCAATCTCGTCGCCTAGAGAGAGAGTGAGATGAGATGTGTTGTGTGTGGTGGGCTTGGGAAAATGTGTGACTAAGATGAGATAAAAACTGAGGAATATCTTATTAAAATATTAACTACTTGTATAGAAAACCCACAGCCTAAGTAGGTCTCTTCCTACTTCCCTCAATGCATTCCACTTTCCACAAAGCATTGCAAGCATAGGGTGGGCGATGCGTGACCAGTACCAAGTGTACTGATAGATTTTTGACAGGTTCCGAGCCCGAGTACGACTACGAGGGCGATGATTGGGAGAATTAGAGGGTCTGTTCTACGCTCAAGCTAGATCCAGAAGATCTTTTCCGCTGCTATCTACGTCGGATGCTGTTCCATATGCTTGTGTGAGTGTGTTCCGCCCTGCGAGGCGAAGAGAATAAATTATGTAAAACTATCTATTGTACTCTGATATTCATGCATGACTTTATGTATTGCTGAGATTCGGGTAAATTGACGGAATGTTTCATTATTTTACACTTCGTTTCTGTGGATTTCCCTTCGTGGAAATCAAGGATGTTTCAGCGGCCCGGCCCAGCTCCCCGCGTCCGCGCCTGCCTCCGCCCGCCTGCGCGCACGCGCGACGCCATGGCGCCCGCGGCAGAAGCCGGCCGCTGCGTGGCCGTACGTCACCGATGCCACGCGCCACGCGCCCTCCGGTGGTCCCCGTGTCCCTCCGCGCCCGCCTACTCCCTCCGCACGCTCACCCACCTCAGCTACCGCCTCCATTCCCCTCTCCTCGCCTCACAACAGCGAGCAACAGCAGTAGCGGCAGTTCCTCCCCGGCACCGCGTGCCATCGCCGGCGCTGTCGTTCCGGCCACCGCATCGCACCATCGATGCCTCCATCTTGTCCTGAGCTCCGTCTTTCCCTCGCGCAGCCCGTGCTCGCACCAGTTGGCCATGGTAAGCCTCCCCTCCACGTGAATCGCTCACCGGAGTTTCGGCCGAGCTCGCCGGAGCTTTCCGCTCCGTGGACCGCTCCCCTCCGCCCCACCTTTTTCCCTTCTAGCACGTGCATCTTGTTCGCCATGGCTCACCGTTGCTCGAGCACCCTTCTGGTGATCGTGGCATGGTCGGGGATGGCCGACCAGCGACCACCCGCGCTGCCACTCCGCCATTGGTGACGGCAAGCTTATTCTCAAGCTCCTCCAGTCATGCCATTTGTACCAACGTGACCGCCTTGGCACGGGGATCACGATGGTGGTGACCTCACCGCCGCCTTGGCACGGGGTCACGGTTCCACCTGTCAGTCTCAGTGTGCGCTCGTGTGTGCACTGCACCGGGTGCACCCAGCATTTTCCAGCGGCTGATGTTAAAAAGGATTTTCGAAATTGATTTTTCAGAAATTATTAAAAGGGTTTCTAAAATCCATAACTTGCTCATTTTAGCTCCAAAAATTGTGAAACAAAATTTGTAGTGTTTCCCATAAGTAGATCTATGATCTAAAAATATTGCATGTCAAGTTTGAAATACTTTTCTGTAGGGTTTTTATTTAATCACTAAAAGTGATGTTTTCTTGATAAATATGTAATAAATCATAGAAAACTCATAAAAATATGGTTCCACTTGCAATAATTTTCTTTTGTGATATACTTTCTAGAAAAAATATATGACATGCATGTTCTGTATAAAAATTCTTATGTGTTGTACAAGTGTTTAATATTGTTAATAATTGTTATTTTTTGCTAGAGAGAAAAATATGAATAAAACATGCATGTAATAGTTTTTCTATAGTGATTGTTATTGTGTAGAATGTAAGGAAAATGCTAAATCTATTGTTTGATACTTTTCAAAGTATAAAGTATTTTTATGCTCATTTTTAGGTCCTAGCTTGTTATTTTTGTGTAGGCAGCTGTAATAATCCAAATGCAATAAAATTTTTGTGGCATGCTAGATTAGATGATAGAAAGATACTGTAATTTTATTAGATTTTTCTGTGCTACTAAAATAGGTGTTGCTGTTCAAACCTAGTTGCAATTAGGGTTTAATTAACCTTGTTAATGCATGACTAGTTAATAAGGTTTACTTTGGTGTATCTTTGAAGCATTTAATAAGATGTGTTGACTTAGCATAGTAGTAGTAGAAGAGAATGCAGTAGATAACATGTGCTTGTAGTATATGTTCTTAAATGATGTTGACTACCTTGTAGAAGAGTTGTGTTCCTACTTTATGCAGTAAAGTAAACATGTTCATCTACATTTCATTCATCATAATCATTACATGTCATCTCTGCAATGCACCTAGGCATGAGCACTTATATGTTTGCATCATACAGGATCGTAGGAAGTAACTCCGGTAGCAGTTTCCGAGAAGCCGGAAAAGCAGACCGAGGTGCAAGAGCAGGAGGTGCCCGAGGCCGACGAGGAGGTCGGTGAGGATCTTCCAGAGTGTCCAGACCACCGTCCGAGCTCTTTCGAGAGAGGCAAGCCCCGGAGCATTTTTCTCCATCGGTTTGCAAATATTTTATTAATGTTTTACTTTAACTGATGCATTATGTTTAGGAGTTGTTTGCAACCGTTGCTGCATTATACCTTGTTTACTCTGTTCTACCCTATCCTTATCACCTTGATATTCGCAGTCAAGTAATTGCTTAGCTTGCTTAGACCGGTAGAAGTCGGGTGATTTCCTGTCACCTGCGAGCTATAGGTGATTACCTAGATCTGCTTAAGAAAGCATGTCATCTGAGAATAGCTAAGTGTTAATGTGAAATTGAGACCGGGCGAAAACTTTTAGGATTTCGGACTGTAGTATTTTCTGTCTGTGTCGATTAAGGATTGACCGTTGTTGGGCCTCGAGTCATGTTGAACGCATGCCTTACATTGAGCTGGCCGAATAATATACCTTTCGACCGTGAAGCTGGGAGATTATTCGGGCCGAGTGGATTGCCCGCAACGTACTGTACCGGAGCAGTAGTGGTAGGATACGGGGGCGCGATGATAAGGCCAAAGAGCAGTCGGACGGCCCCTGGGTACATGTGGTTCCTGGCAAGCTCGTGACTTTACCTGAATGGTTGACTCGGTGACCAACACCTCACTTTAGCGGGTGAGTGAGGTTTGTGTAAGGAATAAATTACCAGCTGGTTAATAATCGATTTGAATCGCCATCGTTCACTGGATAGTGAACACTTGACTTGAGTGACTTCATCGTAGTAATTCTAATGGAACACTTGGACAGTTATATGGTATATGACATGATAGAAGTTGTTTAATGATGATTGGTTATTCTTACCTGTTTAATTACATGTTACTCTAGTACAGGTGCAAATATAGTTGACATGTTAATAAAGATTTAACTTGATGCAAAGCTTTTGAAAAGATTCTTTAAATGCTAAAAATGTCTTTTTGCAAATGAGTCAGCTACCCCACCAGAAAGCCTGTCATGATCCTTGGTGTCTTTTATTTTCGGTTCTGTCAGGTAAGTCTAGCTGAGTACCTTCTCATACTCAGGGCTTTGTTCCCACTTGTTGCAGATGGCAGATGTATTACGGCTACGGTATCAACTGCCTTTATCCTGCGATGGGAGAAGCTTAGGACCATGGGCAATGTTCATTCACTACGTCTCGTCTGATGCTTTTGTTGGAAGATGATCCTGAGCTGGCACTTTATTTTAAACTCTGTGTGAGTGTGTGGTTTGAATTAAATGCTTCCGCTACTTTTATTTGAACTTGGTTTGTAATAACTATGTTTAAACTCCGATGTATTTGCGACGTGAACTTTTATGTAACTTGTGATGGTGGCCGCTAAACTTATTACGATCTTGACTGGTATGTAAGTTGGTTTAAAATCCGTCGTGATTTCATGGACTATCGGGTTATACGGGCTTAAGTTTGTTAAATCGTCTGCTCGGTGGATGATTTTCTTACTTAATCTCGTATAATTGGTCGATTCTGTTACAGTAGCCCCTCCTTGATCCGCGCAAAGATTGCTCTCTACGGGTTGATTCTTCGACACTTCATCGTGGTGAATCGCCCACAACTGCTCATACCATGACTTGGGTCATCCACAAGGTCCGCTGGATGATCACCAAGCTTCCAATCACCACCGAGCCGTCTAGATGATGCGATTACCAAGGGTAATAAACACGAACTCTCACTTGACCCAACCAAGCCTAATGAGAAGAGTGGATGCACACTTGCTACTCTCTATGCACTAATGAGGTCCTTAAACTTGGATTAGCAAATCTCAACAACCCCACTAGGCTCTTACTCTTCCTTGCACACCAAATGGTTTTCTTAGCTGAACAAATAGGCAAGAGAGCCTCAATGCAAGAGATGGAGGGGTATAAATAGCCCCAAGCCAAGGAACTAGCCAATACCCTCCAACTCAGCAAAGTCGGGGTCACCGGACAGCAAGGTGGTGCACCGTCACCCCCTGTCCAGTGCCACCCCATGGCTGGCACCGTCACCCCAGGGCAGTGCACCGCCACCCCTAGGCGGTGACCAGCCACCAGTAAACCCCCCTCTCTAGATTAATAGGATGATGGCACCGTCACCCCCTGGTGGTGCCCTATCCGGTGCCACTCCATGCAAAGTACTGAAAACACCAGCCTCAAGAAAATTATGGCGGTGGCACCGCCACCCCTAGGGCGGTGCCCTGTCCGGTGACTGCCAGGGCAAATTCCCAAATAGCCAGCCTTGGGAGAAAAAGGGCGGTGGCACCGCCACCCCCTGGGCGGTGCACCGTCACCCCCATGGTGGTGTACACCGCCGCGTCTAGTGCCACCCCCAGTGCTGGCCTCCGTTTCAAGCGCCATTTTGAATTGCTTTCCAACTTCCGATTATCTTGGGCTTCCTCTGAGCTACCTAGCGCTAGATTTAACAAATGTGCACCACATTCTTCTCACTAGACACGCCTAGGTCAAGCTACCTATCCATGCCCCCCTTTATAGTACGGCCAAAGGAAAAATAAAGTCCTACAACTAATCTAAGTGTCTCTCAACGCCAAACGACACTTAGAACTAGTCCATCCTTAACATTGTTGTCCATCCTTTGAAAACCAAAACAAATTCCATTGTCAGGGGCATGAATACCATAAGTGTCCAATCAATCACTATTACCATGACCTAACTTATAATGCCTCTGTAAAACACACGTTAGTCATAGTAATCTTGTGTAGTCATTAATCACTGAAACCCAACTAGGTGCCTAGATGCTTTCACCCGCAATCGAGCGTAGCAGCAGAAACGACAATGGTGTCGCAAGCTATGCCCGTCCGTCCATGGTGACGGCGAGCGTGCGAGAAGAGAGGGAGAGCACAGAGAGACGTGGGTGAAGAGGGTAGCAGCAATGTGGCACCCTCCTTAAGCGCACGGTAGAGTAGGGCAACATGGGTAGTGAGAACAGCAACGGCAGGAGCTCGAGGTGGAGCTTGGTGTGGCCATGGTAGGTGCTTGCGAGCAGCAGAGCGAGGGAGAGGCAAGAGGGGGAGGGAAATGGACCGTGAGGATGAGCTAGGTGACCTCGGCGTGCAGAAGAAGGCAGGGAGAGGGAGCAGCACAGTGTGGGTGGCCATGGCGCGCACTGTGCGCGGCCAGAGCGTAGGGCAGGGCAAGGTAGAGTAGGGCATGGGCGACGGTAGTGTCCATGTGCCTGACTAGGGACGACTATGCAGTGGATTCAGTCAAGGTATGGGTCCCACGTCCTGTATAAAATATCTTCAACTTGAAGCAAACTCCAACTTTGCTTAAGGGACAACTATCGTTAGCACAACAGATTAGAAGATAAACATGCTCAAACTTTGGTTTGTTAGGCTGATTCTAGAGACTTGGAAATTTTTCTAAGTTCTTCTGAAACTGAATTTGATTCAAACTTTGGAGCCTTAACTAATCTATCAAACATACAAACTAAGCACCAACAAGCACTCCACCACAAAGTTCATAACTTGTACTAAGTTTTTCGCACCAACATATTTTATAGTTTCTATACAAAATAATTATTTATTTATCCTTCAAAAAGCTATTGAGCAACTAACACCAATTAGGGTTTTTGACATTTATAAGCATTTTCTCCATATCTTTCCAACATGAACCCTAAATAACTTTTGTTCACAAACTCATTTAGAGATGTTTAATCACAACAGCAAGGTGGATTGACATCACACATATTGATTTTATTCACGAAAGTGATTCCAACAAATATGTACTTATCATTTCATGCAAGAGTTCATCACCAAACCTAGGTAAACCTATTTATTAGGTTTTATTAAGTCTTAAACTATTGTTAAATGGGTACGTAACACCGGGGGTGTTACAACAGGGAGGACAAGATGGCTACAGGTCTTGAAAATACAACACGGTGGATAGGGTCCGGGCTTCCCTAGCCCTGTGGTGCTAATAAAATGCCATGATCCAATGTCACACGCAGGATTGGAGCCCATGACCTCCGTGACTTCGCCCCAAGAATAGAGATGATGGCCCCCTACCATCTTGAACGGATAAGGACAAAGGACGACGATGCACATCGGAGGAAGACAGATGCCACACCTTCTTTTCTTCTTCCTTCTCCCTTTTGTTGCCCATAAGCTATACTAGAAGATACCCCGCGTGTTGTTGCGGGGATTGCAATGGATCTGAAATGAAATTAAGTGGAGATGATGTGGATATCTCATAATTAAGAGGTTGAAAGTTAGTGAGAACATGCCTATAAGTGGGAGAAGATGTGGATAATTAATGGGGGATGATGTGGATGGCTTGTATGTTAAGATAGACTTCTAGTGAGATTAGCTATATAAGAGATATAGATAAGAGAGGACTTGAGTTCTCTCTTAGGCATCAAGACATCGAACCCTAGAACATTTACACACCCTCATTTGTACCCCCTACTGCAAACATTCGAGCTTTCATGCTCAAGAACACGGACATACGCTATCAAACTGGACGTAGGGCACATTGCTTGAACCAGTATAGATCCCGAGTCTTTGAGCGCTAGCCATCTAAAGCCATACACACGGCTACAAATTCGTTAGTTGACGCTACAATACAAAACGTCGACAAGTAGGTATATAAATCTTTTCGTGAAAACATGACGCAACCTGCCACCTTTTGCATGCATGCAACCCCATCCATTTGTATTCAATTTTTTTGTGATAATTTTCCAATGCAACATCCAATTGAGAAACAATTTTCACCATTTTTTTTACATAATTTGATATCCATTGCAAATATTTTTTTGAAATATTTAAAATTAGAAAATACACTTTTATGGATGGATATGCATATTTCTATGAAGCATTTTCGAGTATAGAAACCCACAAGCACTGGCATAAAAATGTTGAGATGTTCTATTCTTCTCTAAGATTTGAAGTTTAAAACCACTATAGCATAGAAACCAATGTGTACATTCATAAATACCTATAGCCTAGCATTGAAACCACCATGTGCAAAGGTAAATATCTTCATCAGATTCCATAGAAACCGTTCACAGAAAAAAAGTATGCAACTCAATCTAGGGTGTGTTTAGTTGGTGAAAAGTAGGTGAAAAGTTCCTGTAGCACGTTTCGTTGTTATTTGACAAATATTATCCAATCATGAAGTAACTAGGCTCAAAAGATTCATCTCGACATTTACAGACAAACTGTGTAATTAGTTATTTTTTTACCTACATTTAATACTCCATACATGTGTCCAAATATTTGATGTGATGGGTGGAAGAGGAAATATTTTGAGTTCGCATGGGAAGTGAACACAGCCCTAATCTAACAATCTGCCACACTGACACATGGGATGGTGGCTTGGTGGGTGGGTTGAACCATGTGGCAGGTTTTGGGAGGTTGGATTGGATTGCATGCTTTTTCACGTGAAGGTTTTTATGCATGCCGATGAAGATTTTATGATTTCCCATGTTTAAAATTTAAAATATCGAGTTATAGAAAAAATGTTGTGAGAGAGAAAGATTGAAGGGTATAGATGTTTAGGATTTCCCTTATATATGAGAAAAATAGAAAATAAGACCAAGTATAGGATAATTTTAGAAATGTGTTGCTATTTAACGGGGAGAGAGTCTTTTTTTTTTTTGCATTTTTTGAATCAAATGTAAACTTAAAAGTTTCGTGAGGCAAAAGCACATGCACCCATGATAGTCCGAGCATCGGCTAAGAATATCATGGGCTTCTCGACTCATGCCCATATAATCCAGATAGGACCAAATATTTTTCCGCCGCCCCTTCCAGTTTTCTAGAGCAAAGGCAAGATCCGATCCCACTCCTGCAGCCTCCTAGATGACGCCTTCCAGTTCTGCCTCCCGCCCCACCCCTCGTGGATCGACAGAGGATTTTCATGATGACGTTTCCGCGAGATCTCCCGTGACCTTCCCTGCGTGCGGACTGTGACGACACTACGAATACTTGCAAAAAGTTGTGGGTGGCGCTCTCACAGCTGCTGCCAGATCCCCGTTGCCACACTAGTTACCATGGCTACTCCTCATGTCTGCGTACTCGGCTGCACCAGTCTTATGCCTACGTGATCGACCACAAGCTCACGACCACACACAACATACACTACTTCGGATCATATAAGAGCGCCCAACTCTTCCTCATCAACGACCAGATCCACGGTCACACTCTCGTCAACATTCACGCCCCTCGGCCAGAGCGGACGGTCCGCTACCTCCTCGCCATGCCCCTTGCCTGCATCATGGCCAGTCACCACGCTCTCGTCCTCGCCCGATGACTAGAATTGCATCGGCACTGGTATTGTCATGTAGTGGCAGCTCGTTGCCATCCAGCGCCAGGTGGCCTTCTGGCATATGGGGCATTCTGTTTTGCTAAGACCTTGGATGCAGATAACATATGCTCACCCTCTCTTGAGTGGAGGATGTCTTGTACCACGATGGAGGCTTCTGTTTCCTTACCCAAGGAGGTCACATTCGCGTGTGCACACCGGTCTTAAAACATTGTGGAGACCTTGAAACTATATCTGACTTGATATGCTTGTTCTAGAGAGGGGAGTGGCACAAACAGCCGGTGATGGATCAATACCTAGTGAACTCTAGAGGCGTGCTCCACACGGTTGTCGGATATGGTACTCACTTTGCTAGTCGGTTGCCAACAACCGAGTTCAAGGTATACAAGCTGATGAACAAGGACGATGCCAACAAGGTTGAATACACATGGAGCGAGTTGAAGACACTAGATGGCCGGATACTGTTTGTTGGACGGAGATGTTCACTATCGTTTGAGATGACTAAGTACACTGAGATGGGACTTGAAGAGGGGGTGTACTTTACAGATGATGAGAGGTTCTATGATCCTATGATGTTGTTTGGTGGTGTTAATGACAGAAAAAACCCGTGCAGTGACAATGAACATTGGTCAAATTGTGCAATTCCCAAGGTCCAGTGTTTAATAAATACATTAAAATTTTGAAACTATATTCTGTCTACTTTAGACTCTCCAACTGTGTTTTGGAACTATAGTTTCCTACTTTAGGTTTCGATTGAGACATGCAATTATTAGTTTCCTACTTCCATATGTTTATTGGATGGAGCCTGCATTGAGGCGGCCCTATTGTGTCTTTATGTGTTTTCACTACTAGGAATATCCACTTCTATGACGATCAAATTTCGTCATTGAAGGAGCCAAATTCATTATAATTTTAGTTTTATGATGAATTTATGACGAAAAATGGTTCGTCATAAAAGTCGCGTCACTCTTGCATATCTATGACGATTCTAGAAAATCATCGTAGAATTAGATAGATCTATGACGAAAACTGATCGTCATAGAACTGCTTTGGCATGCGTGGCAGGGGTAGCCACGCTGGTGGTTGCTTTCGTCGAAGATGCTTTCCATGTGTACCTGCTATAGTCAGTTGCATTAGAGATTGTTCAGGTACGTGTCACCTTGTTATTGGACAACGTGGTCATCTCTGATTCTTGCACGTTTTAGATTCTTAATGGACCACGTGTCGGGCCCCTGTTATGCCACACGTCCAACCATCATGATGAGATCCACGCATATCTGATGGCTCTATAATGTCAATACCTCCTCCCTCTTCCCCATGATGAATCCATGTGGTGTATGTGGGTGACATTCTGTATATAAGTAAGTTGTCCTTCACCTCCTGCCAAGTTTTAACCACTTGGTTAAGACAATGTGTACATGGGCAAGAGACCTTTTGCTCTGGGTATCTTTGTTTAACCGTATCCATGAACTCTTCAACTCCTATGATGATCGTCGGCGAGAATGGTCTCCCATTATGAATCCAGGATCTGTTCCTCTGTTGCAGCAAAAGTATACAAAGTCTGTTAGAGTTTAAACCATTGGGTGAACAATGGCAAAACTAGCATCAGAACAAAGCATACAATGTTCGAGAGCACTAATCTGTGCATTTGTTCATATCATACTATGAGACAGTCTGATTTTCTATTTTTATGTGATAAAAGCATTGATTTCAATTGAAATTCATACATAATAGCCTTTCTTTATGTGTACTTTACTTTATCGTGTACAGAAAATGCAGTCCTATAATCACACAAGAAGGTACTCATACCTTTGTTCTACAAACTCTCATGGCTCGGCTGCAAGCCGCTTCTGCCGCGGCACACACCTGATCACGCGGACGCCAATGCCGCCACGCTCCACCGGGAGAGCCCTGCCACGCCACCAAAAGGACGCCTGAGCCACCACAGCAGACTGGGGATCCTCCGCTTCCGCCGCCGCCGCCGCAAGTCCAGCGGGCACAAATTTGTTTCCACTTGCAGGGATATATCCAATTTAGGTCAACCTGTAACACAGCCAATAGGATACTATAGCGACTCCAAAGAGATGTCAGCACAGCCAGACGTCTAGCGCAATAGAAAGACGCTCCAATCATTGGTCTAGATCCCGTGTTCGACTCCCAAGTATCAGGCCTTTTTTGAGAAATTAAACCCCGACGACACACATGGTACTAGTGACATGCAAACCGTCAGGTCCCATAGGTCGGATAGAGATGGAGAAAGGTCCCACAGGTCAGATGTAGAAGGACCGAGCGGAGACTTTTATGATGAATTGCAAGCGTCAAGTGACACGCAAGCCGTCGGGTCCCACAGGTCGGATGGAGATGGAGAACGGTTCCATAGGTACACGTGACATGTAAGCCGTCAGGTCTCACAGGTCAGATGCTGAAGGGTCCCGTAGGTACACGTCGGATGGAGAAAGGACCGAGCGGAGACTTCTATGACGAATTGCAAGTGTCACGGATAAGTAACTGCAGGTCCCATAGGTACACGTCGGATGGAGAAGGGTCCCACAGGTACACGTCGCACGAAGATATGATCGAGCGGAGACTTTTATGATGAATTGCAAGCGTCATGGATGAGTAACTGTAGGTCCCACAGGTACACGTCAGATGGAGAAAGTACTGTGTGGAGATCTATGACGAAGCCGTTCGTTACAGATCGAATATTGTTCGCCACAGGTGTGTAATTAGTTCAATGACGAAGCCTTATTTGTCACAGTATCAAATTCACGCGAGTGATCTGTGATGAAACCCTACGCTCTTCTATGATGGTTTTTGTGACGATGTTTGATTTCTTCATAGAAAGGGGGGGGGGTTGCAGGATCGTCACCACCGATTTATGATGAAACGAAAATATTCGTCATAAAAAGCGCACTCTATGACATTTTCAGATTCGTCATTAAAATTTTCGTCATAGAAGTGGATATTTCTAGTAGTGTTTGTATTTACACATTTAATATGTAGTTTTCTTCTTTAACATTTGCATTTATGATCTAATTTTTATGGATATTGTTGCTAACATGTGATATCTGAGAGTCTAATATGTCCCTTAGGGATGACCACCATATATATATAGAATTCCTCTTGGGCCATATAGGCCTAGAATATATAAGGGCTACAGGCCTTGACATACTTAACACCCTCTCAAACTCAAGGTAGAAGCAGAGGATCTGAAGCATTGAGTTTGAGCAAGTGAAGTCGATGTTGCTCTCGAGTTTGTGGTTTAGTGAAAAAAATTGCCA
This sequence comes from Saccharum hybrid cultivar R570, assembly GCA_038087645.1. Lineage (NCBI taxonomy): Eukaryota > Viridiplantae > Streptophyta > Magnoliopsida > Poales > Poaceae > Saccharum > Saccharum hybrid cultivar. Next base: position 1,662,758 of record JAQSUU010000050.1, on the reverse strand, counting down.
CTTGCAATTCAGATGGCACATATTAAAGAGCAATTGTTTTCTTACCAATATACTTTGTAAGCTCATGCTTTACGTGATCACTGGCAATTTGGATACAACTACTTGCTTCTTGGACTTCCATGTAAGGAGAGAAGAGCCAAGAAGAATGCAATAGCCTGTCATAGAACAGTGATCTATGGGATCACTAGCCTAGGTGGATTCTGAGTATGCATAAAGATGAAGTGGACTATTGCGGGCATAGAATAAACACTGAGATGATATCCCCCGTACATATTCGAGAACACAAAGCAAATGCCCACAATGGACTGAAGTAGGAGCGCTCATAAAATAGCTCAAAATATGAACTGCATGGACAATATCAGGTCTAGTAACGGTGAGGTAAACAAGGCTGCTTGCAAAATGTCAATATCGAGGGGGATCCTCAAGAGGTACACCATCAGTAGGGTGAAGCTGCAAGTGAAGATCCATAAGTTGTAGATTCTGAGTATCAATAAGACCCAAACGAGTAAGAAGGTATTGTATGTATTTAGACTGGGAAAGGTAACAACCTTTTGTAGAAGGTGAAACCTCAATCCCTATGAAATAACTGTGAGGTTCTAAACCAGACATTTGAAATTGCTCACCAAGTTGTTTCTTCGTAGAGGAAATATGGTCCATATCATCTCTCATAATCAACATATAAAAAAAAGCAAAGTACACCCACGTGGTGAATATGAATAAATAATCCGGGATCATGTTCACTTGGTGAAAAACCAGCAGCCCATATCACATAAACGAAGCACTCAAACCAAGCATGAGGAGCTTGTTTCAGGCCATACAGAGCACGACAAAAGGCGGCAAACATAACCTGAAGGAGCATCGGCACGTGGGGTGGTTGCATATAGACTTCCTCATTTAAATCACCATGAAGAAAAGCATTTTAGCATCCATTTGAGAGATAATCCAAGTGGAAGTAGCCACCACTACAATTAGAGTACGAATAGTGGCCATGTGGGCAACAGGTGCAATGTCTCTTCATAATACCGTCCCTGAGTCTGCTAAAATCCTCTTGTAACCAGACGTGCTTTGTATCTCAACAAAACCATCTAATTTGGTTTTTATCTTGAATACCCACTTATAAGTGATCGATACAACATGTGACGGTAATGGGACAAGTTCACAAGTGCATGTACGATCAAGAGCAGCAAGCTCTTCGCACATAGCAAGTTGTCGTTCTGGAATACAAGAAGAAGCTTCTTGATAAGAGGATGGCTCATCAATAATAGCACTCACACATGGAAACCCCAACTTGTCAGGAGGCTTAATAGTAGCTGATTCCATAGATTATACTGTGAACCAACCTGTGTCACATTAGAAGTAGCACATGACTCATCAGAATTAGTAGAATCATCAATATTGGGAGCATTAGAACTGGCCAAGGAAGTAGGAGCAGAAGGTTTGAGACAACGAATAACTACATGTGTAATGGGTAGGTGATGTGGTGGAGATGTAAGAAGGTTGGGTGGTGAATTATTAACAAGAGGCTGTGAAGGAGTGAGCAAGGGTGGAGAATCAAGGGTGCTTAAAGGAGGAGTAACATGAATGAGAGTACTAGAAGGTGACACACAGTGTGGAGTGGCGTCATCACTAAATAGGAGAAAGGCACATAAAAGATGTGGACTCTGTAGGAGCATAAGATGACTTTGAAGAGGAGCTATAAAAGAAAGGATGATCCTCAACAAAGTGACATCACGAGAGATATGTATACGACGAGAAGAAAGGTCATAGCAACAATAACCCTTGTGTTCAGGACTATATTGATGTAAATGTGGCCCGATCTTCTGATAGGTATGATAACTTCGATCGGTGGAGAACTCAACATTCACGATCTAGGTTTCGAACCAAGTTTGGTTCGGACCCCCGCAACCATTACACCGCTGCTTCATTGGTTATTAACCATGCACAACGCGATTGACTTCGTTGAGAAGGCTTTCCTGTAAGTGAGTCGAGAACACAAGCAAGAACGGGATGAACTCAATCTAAAATTGGAAGTATGAATGAAGTATATGAGTTTGATAAGAGGTTCAAGTCTTGATTCGAAAGAACTAGTCGACAAAGGCGAACAAGATCGAGAATAGGGGCCCTGGTTCACAGCACTCGATCTTGGCGATACAAGTGTAGCGAATAATGTCTGTTTCACGAGGATAACAAGAACGCAACAAAACCCCAAAAGCTAATGAGAGCGACGATGGCTAGTTATAGAGTCATGGGCATCCCCTAATGGGCTCTAACACTATACACGACCTAATGGACCAAAAGACGGTGTCACAACACTTGACAGATTCTAAACGCTGACTTGTTTCGACAATTCTCGTTGACTCAAGACGAATTTGGACGTGAAATCAAAGCTATTAGTTAGCTTATCAAATCATCTTTCAATGCATATGTGGATCGTCGAAAATAGAGTATACACCCTACTCTCTCCGTCTCAAAAGTGACGCTATGGTATTCGTGTTGGTCAAATTTTCTTAAGTTTGACTAGATTTATAGAAAAAATATTAGCAATATTTTTATCCCTATATAAATTATCATAAAAATAAATTTAATAAACTATCTAATGATACTAATTATATACTATAGTATTAGTTTTTTCTTCTATATATTTAGTCAAGGTTAAAATGGTTACACAAATTTTGGAACAGAGAGCGCACATGCCTAGCGCGGACGAATGCCTGGCCCAAACTAAGGGCGTGTTTAGATGCGAAAATTTTTGGGGAAAAGTTTCTGTAGCATTTTTCGTTGTTATTTGACAAAATTTGTCTAATCATGGACTAACTAGGCTCAAAAGATTCATCTCGACATTTACAGACAAAATGTGCAATTAGTTATTTTTTTACCTACATTTAATGCTCCATACATACGTCTAAAGATTTGATGTGACAGTTACTATGCAAAAATTTTTGGCTCTTTTTGTATACTAAACATGGCCTAAACATTAGTCTGCCTTCTCCACTGAGACCCCCCGAGACCCGGTCAGTCCCCTCGCTGCCGACGTCAGACAAACACCTTTCCCCCCTCATGTTCACCGGCGGTGCGGACGGCAACGGCCACCTGCCGCGTCCGCGCAGGCCGCGGCGCGGCGGAGTTGGCCACGCCGGCGTCATGGTGTCCCCACAGGGACAGGTGGCTCCGGGGGCACATCCGCACCCAGCCGCCCCGCCGTGCACCGACTACGACGTGGCCTACTTCAAGGCCTACTCACACATTGGCGTCCACGAGGAGATGCTCAAGGTTTTTACACCACATTCTTCCCACATTTCTAGCTTCCCCCTGGGGGATGATTGGGCGGATGTGTTCCCTGATGCGTCGGCGGGGTTAGGGTTCTGTTTTGGTTTAGCGCGTGCGCCAAGTTGTGGATCGGATTCGTGGGATCGTCGTCGTCGAACTACGGGCGTCATCTGGGATTCCTTGTTGTTGGGGTTTTTGTAGCGCTAGCGTACAAGACTACATAGTTGACTGCTGTTTAGTCTCGGATATATATCCTGGAGACATGCTAACTTGGTCAGTGTTCGCCTGAGAAATTTTGCAACAGTTTTATGGGACCATGTATGCAAGTTGCTTTCTTCTCGCGAGCCTGCAGATAGGCCATTTTTATCCTTGTGGGCAGGGTTTTATTGGGAGACCAGGGACCTTAGCTAGCATCTCTGACACAGAGTGCCACACATTTTCTGCTATATGCTTATCTGCCATAGACAGCCTAACGTGAGAAATGTTTGTTTTATGAACCGGTAGCCCTACTTGTATCCCTCTTTGAGGTTTATATTTTATAGTTGATTCAAGTGAATATCATCATTTTGCTAATTCAGTACTGATTTTTAGGTTGCTGATTGCAGGATCATGTGAGAACTAGTACTTACAGAAATGCCATAATGCATCACAAAGATCTTATTTCAGGCAAGGTAATACTCGTTTAGCAATGTATAGTCTTGGGTAGATGTTTTCCTGTATATGATATAGCTTTCTGTTCTGTTCAGTTAACTCTTGTGGTCTATGAAAATGATAACTTCAGGTAGTTTTGGATGTGGGTTGTGGCACTGGTGTTCTTTCGATATTTTGTGCTTTCGCTGGTGCCACCCGTGTAAGTTCTTAGTTATTAGTTGCACACTTATACATTTCTGATGATCTTATCAATGTAGGAAAACTGATGTTTTTTAATCCCTCACTCTATAGATGCTACTATATTCCTCATATTTTCTGCTGTTGCTCATGCACAATCCATTCACATAAACCTCATCTACTGAAGAACCACTACCTTTGGGAATTGATACTTAGCAGGCAAACATTAATCAATATGCTGAATCCATATTCGGTTATTTGGTTCTTTACTGTATATTTGAAAAACACGTGCTAACTAAGAACTTGAGATTATATGTTTTCTTGACATTATTATAAAGGCACTCTCTGTCATGCACACGATGATAGGTGGGATGGGCCAACATTAGTGTGAGAATCCAGTGGATAAACAATATTGTCTCTAAATCATTATTACGATTTAAGGGGCAGAACAGTTGATGCTCTCCGGTGCAACTGTTCTAAGAAACTAAACATCCTCTGTATACTCACTGCTGTTTGCAGTATGACAATTAAATTATGAACATCCCAATAATTTCATTGTACTCTGGATTAACCTATTATAGTAATAGTTGGATACTTGACTTGAGAAATTGTGCATTTCATTCAGTTGGCTATAAAGCTGTGTGAATGCACTGATCATTTTATCTGTACCAGGATATATCTTGTGCTTGATATTACCAAATACAAGAAGCATCCATGTTTACTCTTTTATGATTTAAAAGCGTATTTATCTTTGTTGCAGAGACATTTGACTTTTTTTTGTTCTTTTTAAATGCATGAAGTATGTAGTGTGGTGCTACTAGTTCTTTTTGCATGGGTGCTGTAATTTGTTATTCAGTTATGTAGTACATGTGATGCAATATTTACTGATATAGATGAATGATTTTATTTGTTTTTATTCTTTATTATTCATCTCCTTGAATGAATTTATTATGTTCTCAGGTTTATGCAGTTGATGCAAGTGATATTGCATTGCAGGTAAACTCTTCTCACTCCCTATTTTCCCTTTCAGTTCGGATTGCCAATCTACAATCATGTTTTGCTGAGCGATAGTAGTTTTTTTGCTGCACAGATGTATTAACTTACATTGTCAAATTGGAGAATAAACCTTGAATTGAAAAGGTCCATCCTCCCAGCCCTTCTTTATGCTTACTTGGGAACTCGCAAGAACTAAAAAATAATTATGCTTAGGGCAACAGGTTTTTTGTGTAGCTTGGTTGTCCCAGTAGGAAAAAGTGCCTCCTATCAATGATAGTGAAATACAACATGGAGAGCATGCCTTTATGATCAGATAGTTTTGTTCTTAAAATGCGTTTTCCATTTTTTCTGTATACTATCTGTAGTATTACTTTATCTTATTATTAACTTCTATAAGTTGTACTAATGTTGATGCTGAACATTCTTTTAAACTAAACAATTTTAGGCTATGGAGATTGTAAGAGAGAATGAGCTGTCTGACAAAGTTGTGGTTTTGCATGGCCGAATTGAGGTACACGTCTCTTGTCATTTTTTTGCCATTTTGTCACTGTTTGCATATACCCAAATCTTTATTGAATTTTTGTGAGTTTTTTCCCATACTTACCAGTTATAGCCAGTAATCACCATCCTTCAAATTCTATATTGTTGTGGGTTTTATCAGTTATCACCATCCTTAAAATTCTATTTTGAGGCCTTCACTGTGCTATGCAACATGATTGTATTTGATTCAAATGCAGGATGTCAGTATCGAAGAAAAAGTTGATGTCATCATATCTGAATGGATGGGCTACATGCTTCTGTATGAGGTATATATCTGTATCTCTATAGTTTGGACAGCTGGGCTAATTTTATGCTCACTTAACATCAGTGCTGTTCTTGAAATTTCATATTTAGTCCTCTTGGTGCAGAGTATGCTGGGAAGCATAATTTTTGCTAGGGATAAATGGCTTAAGCCAGGAGGTCTTATTCTTCCATCGCATGCATCGGTAGGAGTTTGATAAAAGCATTATATAACAGTTAACTAGTTGTGGTGGATTTGTAGAGTTTTGAGGCTGAGATGCAAGTCGTATATCTGTTGCAGCTTTACATGGCACCTGTCACAAATTGTCAGAGATACCATGATAGTATTTACTTCTGGCGAGATGTATATGGCATAAAAAGTGAGTTGAATTCTCCAATTCTTAGCTGGCTTAGTTATTTGTTTGTCATATGCGTAACTCTGGCTGTAGTATTTCTCTGAGGGTAACCCTTTTTCTCTCCCTTTACTTCAGTGTCCTCTATGATGCCTCTTGCAAAACAATGTGCGTTTATGGAACCATCAGTTGAGACAATTAGTGGAGAGAATGTCTTGACATGGCCAACAGTGGTGAGTCCCAATTATTTGTTCTGCCAGAAGCACATTTTCCTATCAGCTTGACATGCATTTTACACACACATCACTCAGGCTTCAGCATATAATTCTTGTCTTAGTCCTATTTTCTAGCTCTGCATGTGTAAAATGACCTTATATTTTTTTTTTCTGAACTACAATGTACTTTGGTTCCTGGAGCAGGTTGCACAGGTGGATTGTTATACCATACAAGCTCAGGAGCTTGAAACCATCACTGCTGCATTTAAATTTACGTCAATGTTGCAAGGTACGTTGTACTAGTTCTTTCTCTTTTTTTACACATATATGAAACAGGTATATCATATATGTATGATGGAAATAGATCATGATTCTATCTACTAGATTTGCACAGCTGTTTTCCTCGACTGATAATTGATAGAGTGTACACATTGAGATGACCTGTCATAAACTCAGAATCATACCTTGTGCCTATATGGCAAGTTTAAGGCTTTTCCACTCTTGTTTGAAGTACTTCATCCATTTCTTTTTATAGGGCATGTTAGATTCTGGGTGATTTTGGTTTTTATAGGCCTACACTGGTTCAAAGCATGCATACACTGCTTTGTTCCTGTTTTGCACTCGGTTGTTAACTGTAACTGAGGTTAGACATGCACGGTGGTGAGCGAGCTTTGCTCAGTGCATTCAGTCGGTTGTTAACTGTAACTGAGGCATGCACGGTGGTGAGCGAGCTTTGCTCAGTGCATTCAGTTAAAGAGATGAACATTAGTTGTAAGTTTTATTTCCCAACACTGAGAATGAGGATGGAACGCTACTTTTTCCATGTATATCAATCCAGGATGTTTCTTAATTTCTGTGCCAAGGCTTAAGACACCCTACACTCTGAAATGTAGTACATCTTATATAGCCAATGTGATATTCCTATTGAAACTACTACAAATTTCCTAAAATAATATATAAGGGCTTATGGTAAAGCGTAACTGGTATTTTTACCAGCACGATCAGGGATTTGTCTCTTGCTTGTGGCATTGTTGCTACAAGGTGATGATATTTTATAGTCTTGTACAAACCTGCATCAGTAGGCTGTTCAACTTTGGCCATTTATAGACAAATTTGGTTACATTAATGTTCTTTTATTCTTGTTTCTGAGGCTGTATGGGTGGGGCAAGGGTTTGGGGGTTTTCTCGACCTGCGTGAGAAGGTTTTCTTCTTAATGCAATGCCCCCGGGCGGTCTTACCCCCTGCAGGTTGAGTGTTTTTTTTTGTGAGGCTGGTATGATCAAATATATCCTATCAGAAGTCTGATCCCTTCTACAATAGCTATTTTGAAAATTTATATTTATAAAGCTCTAAGATTGAGGTAACTAGAAAAGCAGAATGACTATGCTGCCCTTCCATCAAGTACTTTGGGAAGTTAGGATATGTTCTAATGCTTGAGCTGGAATGATGCAATCAACTAGAGCATTTGAGAGAAACATCCATACATGTGACTTATTTTGAGGTGACGCTAATAAATCCACCTCTTCTATGTAGCTCATTATGGAGATATATTAATCTCGCTTGTCTTATAATTTTGTGACTGCTTGCCCAGTTACAGGCCTGATCAGAGTTTAGTTTTTACCCATGATTGCTGTAATATAATGTGCTGTGTGTGGTGTTTGGTCTGATACAGGTATAGTTAAATTAATTAACACCCCGGTCAGAGCAATCGCGCTTTTGTTGCCACTGTCATGATCTAAACCGCTACTTTGTTTGGCCAGGCCTTCTTCTGCTGTCATGTCTTGGTTAACTGTTTTCTCATAGTGAACTCTGTTGCTTAGTCACGTTGCCATAAAACTTTTGCTAGTGACCGTCATTGGAAATTATATTGATTTAGCATGCTTGTCATGTGGGGCCAACCCTACATCCGGCGCAGGCGCGCCCGCGACGTCCGCCGCGCCGCTGAATGCACAGAGCGCGCGCAACAGGCCGCTGCGTCATCCAGTGGCTAAGATGGAAAGATAGATTTTATTTGTTAGTGATTTCCCTAGAATTAAGGTGTGAGTAGTTTTCTTTTGCATGCACCGCCAAGAGGCTATTTGTATTGAGAGACACCGAGTGGATTCATTAAGCAAGATCAATTACCCTAATATCTCTCTCTCCCTAAACATTCTCAAGCCCGATCGCCGTGAGGGGCATAACCTCCGGATCGGAAGACCACGGCAGGAGGCTACGACCTACGTAGCTGAGGGCCGCCTACTCTCGATCTCCAGGCTCTTGACAATGCTTGACCTTTGTCGAGATTGTGTTTATATCATGTATGTGTTACTTAGTGTAGATGGAAAATAGTGCTAATCGTGCTCTCTCTCTCTCTCTCTCTCTCTCTCTCTCTCGTGTTATTTTTATAGCTCCATTGCATGGTTTTGCATTTTGGTTCGATGTTGAGTTCAATGGACCAGTACGCCAGAAATCCAAGAAGCAACCTAGTCAATCATCGGATGGGAACGCCCAAAATGCCAGCCCAAGCAGTAAGAAGAAAAAACCAGATGTCTCTATTGTTCTTTCAACTGCACCAGAGGATGCCCCTACTCACTGGCAGCAGGTGATTGTTTTCCACAGTAACATATTGATTTCTTTTACATAAAGATATAGGTATGGTTCTGTTGAAATTTCTACATTATTACATTATTAACATCCATAATACTGATTCAGAATTGTTTTCTTATCAGACCCTATTGTACTTGTTTGAACCTATTGAACTAAACAAAGATCAGATCATAGAAGGTTCTGTTACCATCTCCCAGAGCCAGCAACATGCTCGCTTCCTTAACATCTGCCTGAAATACTTGTGAGCCTTCTTCGTTCTGGTTTATTTCAGCTTTCTCATTTGTTTGGTCATTTTCGAGCTTGAATAACGCTGGATTTCACCCGTCCTTGCAGTACTGGCGACCAATGGTATGTCAAAGAATCTGTGATGCGATAATCTGGGGGAAACTGAAACATAGTAACCTTCTTTCTGAATGTCTCAAATCTGTTGTGTATGACGGACAACCTTTCTGCTGGTCATTGCGGTTTAGGAGCATTCCGACTGCACTGGGTTGTCGAGGTGCAAATTGATCAAAAAATGGAGTGCCATTTCGATTGCAGCTTGAAAATGGTAGTGGGCCCCGACAAGTAATATGTGAATCTTTGGCTCCAAACTCAATTGATGAACAAAACATAGGAGAACTACACGTTGACAGAGTAGCACACTTTTCTTTTTTCATTCTTTTGACAAGGTACTAGTCCTGAGTTCAGTTGCTGGTACTCTATTTTTCATAATAGACTGCCCATTCTTTGTAATTGCAACGCTTCTGCGGCATGTAGTGAGGCATAGACGGTATGATTCTCCAAATGGTAGCATGGAATTTTTGCGTGTAGTTTTTGAATGAGTAACATGGAATGGCCATGGTGCTTGTCAATTTGTTTCAATTTGGCCATCGTACTTGGTAAGTATAAATCGTGGCCGTAAAGCCAACACGGCTACACCGATAAGGTCATTAGCTCCTTAATCATACGTATTTGATTTAAGTAGAATAGGTTTCGTTGGTGACAATGGACAAATCACAGCGTATACTCCATCCTTTTTTTCATTTACGAACACCTCGCCTTCATTTAGTATTCGTAACATCCCCAAGTATAACATCCTGCTTAAGAACTGTGGTTTTCATCTACAGCATTCCTCAGTATGCGTCACTTCCCCAAGTGTGATATCGTGCTTAAGTTTTTTCAATATGTGCTCCTATTTCATCCGTTTTTTGCTTATCAAGTTGTTTTCGTTTCAACTAAATAATTGAGTTAGCAATGCGATACATAGGTGTATTCTAGAAGCTAGAGAATTGCTGCTAAGAAAGTGCAGTGTGCTATAATTGCGGTAATGAATTAAATAATACTTTAAAAAGCTATAGCATACATGGCTAATGGTGCGGTGTGGCAAAGTTACGTAACAAAGCGGTAATGCTCCAGGGCAGCGTCCATCCGATCGGACGCCGCCTTCCTGGGCCTACGCGGCCCACCAAGCCTGCCTCCTCCTTATGCCTTCCACATCTTTTTTTTCCTCAAAAATATCTACTCACTTCCTCGCCCATCGCACGCTTCATTGTGCTGTGCGACCGTGGTCCGCTCCACTCTGCATTTGCACTGTAGCCATCTCCCCGCACGCACGCCCACCCTGTGCTATTCGCACGTGCCCACCCGTGCCTCTCGCTCCTTGCTCCCGCAGTCCCACCCGCGCCACTCACTCACACGCCGTCGGGCACACCGCCCTCCTTTGTTGGTGCTCGTGGTGCCGTCGCGTGCCTCAGGTCGGGGCAGTCCCCGGCCGAGCCAAGGGCACCCATGAACGCGCCCATGCTGGTGGTGCTCGCTCCTCGAGGCCGAAATCAACCGGCCCTGACCTCCCCTCTCATATGTTGAAAATGTATGTTTAGTGTTTCAGATGTTTCAGAGGTACGTTGCATGTGTTTTGTATGGATGTTACAAAAGTACATCCGGATGTTGCATATGTTATGAGTGTTTCAGAGGCATGTTGCAAACGTTTATTAAAAAAATGTTTCATCTGTTTCAGACTTATGTTGCAAGCGTTTTTTATTTGAATGTTGCACGTGTTTCACACCTATATATGTTGCAAGAGTATGTTTGAAATGTTACAGTTGTTTCAATCTTATGTTGGAATAAGTGTTTTAATGTTGCAATTTGCAAGTGTTTTATTTGGATGGTACATATGTTTCACACACGTGTTGCAATTGTATGTTCGAAATGTTTCATCTACTTCAGTCGTATGTTGTATCCAAGTGTTTCATGTTTCAGAGGTAGAGAGTCCTGGGGAGCACGGCCTGGGCACCGGGGGATGGGGCGCAGCGAGCCGTAGGCCGGCAGTCAGGGCGCGCAACGCACCTAGGATCCCGCGGACAGGGCGTGCTCATCCTCGTGCCGGTTGTCGGGTCCCGCCCGCTCGGAGATAGAGGAGGGGATCAGGGGGAAGGAGTGGCGAGCATGGCATTTATCGCAAGCATGTGGGCGTTTGGACTCGCGGTCGTGGAAGAGAGAGAGAGGAGGGGGTCAGGGGAAGGAGCGACAGGCACGGCCTTTTCGTGGGCGCGCGTGACGAAGGTGGCATGGCGTCTGGACACACGCTTTTGTCTGGACGTCTAGGCTCTAGTATCTTTGTAACCAAAGAGTCCCTAAATAGAGGAGAAATTATCGTCATTCAGTCGTGGATGAGAAAATAAATAATAAATGAGAAGATGACAGATAGGAGACTCATGACAAGACCATAGCAACGAAACAAGGAATGAGACGAGTTATTTTAGAGACTGATGCGGCTGTTATTGCTAGGGCCTTAAATGATAATTGCTTCGATCTGTGCTTGCAAATGTGTTGAGTGAGATCAAAACTTTTATGTATTTCTAGTTCTCTGAATATACCATTTCTCAGGTACCCAGTGGGAATAATGCTGTTGCAGATACTCTGGCGGCTGTAGGCCTGAACACTAATGGTCCTCTGCTGTGGCAAGACCATGTACCAGACTTTGTAGCTTCGCTGGTGTCACAATCTACCATAAACATGCTAAAAGGAGCTATGCTTTCCATTTTTTTAAAAAAATACTGGGACATCTACCATATCCTAGATCCCTAACTATTTCCCTAAATATACAAGTGTCTTTTTTGCAAGGTAAAGAAAAAGACATAAGGTGTGTTTGGCATTGCGAATCGGTTCCGATTCTTACAATAATCAGTAGAATCTAAGCCAAATAGCACGTAGGTGAAATGTTCTTGCTCAAAACTGTTCCAAGCGAAAATGTAATTTCGCAATGGTTCTGATTCTACAGTCAAATTGTTTAATGATTCTGATTTGCCATCTGAAACATCTCGTGAGAAAATCTAAATCCGAAACATTTCTATAAGAATCTATATTCCGATCGGACGAGCCCTTAGTCAAGCGATGGTGGATGATTAAACACGGTCAAACCTATTCCACTTCTTGCAATACGTATACGTATGGTTAAAGCGCTAATGATTATATAGCGTACTCCATGAGCTTAATAGCCAAATTGAAACATGAAAGATTACATGTGACCATATCTGAGTTTGCGATTGTATTAAGGGGGTGTTTAGTTCCTCTCCTAAAATTTTTCACCCCGTCACATCGGATTTTTGACACATATAATTAGTTTTTTTTATTAGTATCCAACCACTTCTGTCGACATCTATAAAACATGCTATGTGACACACCTAAATTTTTCACCCTAGACGGTGGCGAAGATTTCTCAGAGGTAGTTGTAGGATTGAGGCCACGTTTAGTTTCTAAAAATTTTCAAGATTTTCCGTTACATCGAATATTTGGACATATGCATGGAGCATTAAATATAGACGAAAAAACTAATTACACAGTTTGGTAGAAAACCACGAGACGAATCTTTTGAGCCTAATTAGTCCATGATTAGATACTAATTGACAAATACAAATAAAAGTGCTACAATGGCCAAAGCCAAAAAATTTCACGAACTAAACACATCCTGAACGCGGGCGAGAGGCTGCAGCTGCAGGTGCAAGGGCCTCAGGCGGTCAGGCCTGGGGCCGGGTGGGCGGAGACCGCCAGTCCGGATATGAGACTGACCACACTCTTCATCCTCTAAATCCATCCTCTATCCATCCTAGTCATCAAGATTCTTTACTCTATACACTTTTCTTCTGCATCCATCATCCTCTATATTTCATACTCTATACCAACTACCAACAGTGGGGCCCACTTATGACTTTATCTAAATATATCCATGTGAGATCTAGTTTTAAAGGATTTTTTGAAACGAATTCAATAGTGTAATCAGAATTTAATTTGGTTTTTTTGGTTTGTGAGTTATAATATTTTTTCGTTTGTTTAAACAGTGGGACCCACCCTGCATGCTCTCTCTCCCCACTTTTCCCCTCCTCTCTCGGTCACGTGTGAGCGCGCAGGACGAGCCCGGGCCCCGCGCCCGGTTTAGCGTAGGTTCACTACCTGCGCCAAATTTAGCATTCGCGCGGCCGTCCGGTAGCTTACCGTATCATTTACAGGCCAGCGCTGCAGTATTTTTCCTCCTGTATGTGCTATACCGGATCCTTTTACAGGACCCAGTGCAATCAGCCACTGTGACGGCCTAACGAGACACTTGCCTCGGGACCAGGTAGCACTCCCGCCGGTAGGGACGCAACGCGCAGGGACCTTCGACCCAAAAAATTGCCGATTACGTACGAATGTGTACGATCTCTCGCACCGGTAGTCTCGCTGGCGCTCCCCACTCCCCAGTCCCTGCTCAGTTGGGACCCACCTACCTCACTGTGTGTCGGCGTAAGAAACGGTGGTCCTAGCACCAACGAGTAATGAGTGCCTGTGCGTCGGGAGTCCGGATGGTGTGCAAGAAGGACACAGACGATTTATACTAGTTCGGGCTAAGAAATACCCTACATCTAGTAGGGGAGGAGAGTTCTGTATTATCTTGCACCAAGGTGCTTATAGTAGGGGTTACAAGCAGACGTGAAAGAGGGAGGAGCTCCCAAGTCTCAAGGCATGAGTGGAGAAAGTAGGTGCGTGCGACTCTGCTGGTGACCTCGCAAGGTCTAGGAGAGTAGCCTGCTCGTATCTTGCGTTGTGTTGCTATGGTGGTTCTTCTTTTCGGTCTATCTTCGGTTGGGTTGTGTTGAGTTGGTTCAGTTGAGTTGTGCTCGACCCTTTGGAATGATCTTTGCATGCTCCTTTTATAGTCTCAAGGAGGTACAGGGTTACATGATGTTGGCGTATGGTATGACCTTACCGGTGGAGGAGCCTAGAGGCCTTAGAAGGGCCTTATCTGGTGGCAGCGTGGTCTACACTGTGGAGGCATGGCGTCAGTACTTCTGGTACTGCTGCTACGTGTTCTGGTACGTGTGCCACTATTGAAAGAGTGGTCTCTGTCTTTTGGCATTGTAGCGACGTGCCTTGTCATACCTGGTCCTGTAGCCGGCGTGGCGTGTTTGTCCTTGTAGTTTGACTTGGCGTAGAGGGTCGAGGCCTCGGAGGCGGGAAGTGCGGTGCGATCTTATCCTGATCGTGAAAATAGTGGCTCAAGGCAGTTGTTTCGTACACTGCGCACGTACGAATTATATGTATAGTGCTAGTACGGGTGGTATAGTGGTCAGCAGCTCTTTCCCATGCCTATTATAGACGATGGCGTGGTGATTTGACCTCGGTCATTCCCAGCCTGTCCGGTTGGGCAGACGCGAGAACGTGGGTGACGTCATAGGGGGTCTCGAGCCTGCCAATGGGGGAGCGGCGTTAGAGGTTGGTCTCGTGCGAGTCGGAGACGAACAATGCTGCCTCTAGGGCTCGGGCGAGGCGGTGATGTTTCCGGGGGTCGGCCTGTGTCCGAGACCCCAGGGCGGAGGCCTCGGGCGAATTGGAGGTGTGAGGCCTCGGATGAAGTGGGGAGATGGGCTGGTTCACTCACACGTCTTGCTGGAGGCCCAGCAAGGGGGAGTTTAGCTCGTCTCCCTTTTGTTGATATTTTCTCTTAAATGGGGAGGTCGGGTGATTTTCCATCACAATTTGGGTACCCCTAATTGTGGTACTCGACAGTAGCCCCCGAGACTATAGAGGAGTAGGGATACTCCTTTAGAGGCTGTACATCGGGTATACTCGTCACTGGGCTTCTAGCCAGGTTGCTAGGGCCTCGGTTTGTTCTTGTATTGCTTTTTTCCGGGGGTGCGCGCGAGCGCACCGGCCGGGTGTAGCCCCCGAGGCCTTGGAAGGATGAGATATGCTTCCAAGGTCTTGATTTGGTATGGAGTGTAAGTCCGAGGCCTTAGCCGTAGTGCAAGGGTAGCCCCCAAGCCTCTGCTCATGGCGAGAGGTCGATCAAAAGGCTTGTTCCAGGTTATCCGAGGGTCGTTCAGTGGGCCTCAGAATCGTTTGACGGGCTCTGAGGACTCGGTGCCTCCCCCCGATGGGATCCCACTAGTTGACACTTACGGGATCTTGGGTATGGCTTGGGGGTGTCCCGGAACCCTTGGGCTTGGCCGCAGAGGGGCTCATAGTGCATGGGGTTGAAGGCAATTTCGGTTTTTCGCTATACTATCGTGGTGGGACTAGCCCCCGAGCCCTATGGCTTACAGCAGTCCGAGGGGTCTTGGGGAGATGATCCCTTCGGCCAACCCCCTGGTGGGGTTAGCTGCCAGGTCCATTTACTTCGTGATGGCTTAGCCTAATTCCGCTCTTGCAGCTTCCGCTTTCGGGCTCCTTGGTTTTGACCAGAGGTTGATGGGCCAAGATGGGCATTACCAAGTGGTTTTTTCATGGGTTGTAATCAAGTTCGGGGGAGGCCCCTTTGGTCGAGACCTTGTTCGAAGGATGCCCATCTCTTGTGAGGCCCATCGTCTGTTCGAGAATCCACGGTTTCAGAAGCTAGACGGATGCATTACAGTGAGTGGGAGCGTTGAGATTTAATAGAGGGAAGTGGAGGGGGGCGGTTCCATTACTCAGTTTTTAGTGGGAAGTGGGAACGTCGGCTCAAGCTCCGAGATCGCATTAATGATCCCAGGCGGCTGCGCAGCCGAACGCTGCTTGGAGCCTATTTATACCCGGCTCTGCACTCGCTCTTCCCACACCTATTCCTACCTTCCACTCTCCACTTTTATCTTCCACTCCCTCTTAGCACAATCCCACGATCTCGATGGCGCGTGACAACTCGCTACAGCGGTCCGAGGAGGTGGACGGTCCCCCGGTGGCGCAGCGTCGCCGGACGGATGACCGGGTTTTCACCGGGAGGGGCCGCTAGCTACGTACTGGTGGTATCTCAATGGGGAGCATCCACCCTCACTTTGCCCTCCCTAGGGCCCTAGACGGCCCGTTGGCCCCGAGGATGGATCAGGCGGAGGAGCGGGCGCCTGTTCGTGCGGCGGCAGTGGACGTCGAAGGAAGGGCGAATGTTCTCCTCCATTAACTAGACGACACTGCTCATCACAGTGTTGGTGGGTTTTTCTTCTTTTATGTCTTCCCCCTTCTCCGTCTACAGCTCAGGGGCTTCTTTCTAATCAGGAGTGAAATTGTGTGTGTGTGTGTCAGAGGTGACCGTGGAGCTAGAGGGTCTCCGCACCGCGGTGGATGCTTTTCTGGACTACCTGGGGGTCGCCTCGGGCACCAAGGAGGACCGGCTCTAGGCCGCACACCGTCGCGTCACTGCCTCCATCGAGATCGGCGTCCGCCGCAGCGTCGGGGTTTCCCTGGCAATGGGAGAGCTGTCGGTGGGAGCCGACCTCACCGAGGTCATTGGGTTTCCTGCGGAGGAGCCTCTGCGCCTCCATGAGGACCTGGTGGCGCGCTATGGCCCGACCAAGGAGGCGGTGGCCGGCCTCATCCCTGCCCAGCAGATCCTTATGGAGCTTCCTTGTGACGCTGCCCCTTAGGGTTTTTTATTTTTTTATTTTGTTAGATTTATTGGTTGTCGATGCATGGTGTCTTTTATTTTATCAGTATGATGAAATGGATTAACGTGGTAATTTCAAGCTCCTTTGCCGTTCGCATTGTAAAATTTATTTCATTCGTATGGAAGGCCACCGGAGCAACGCCGGTGGCGTGCATGGCGGAGTCTCCTAGGGGGAGTACGTGCCCCGAGGCATGGTTAGGGTCTTAATGTTGATGCGACCCCTACTGTTCTGTGGTCCAAGGCAGGGTCTACGACGCCTGAGGTTGGTGTGAGGATGGGATGTCTCTCAGCCAAACTTTTTTGCCCCTAGGGCACTTTTCTAGGCTCTGGGTGATTTGTCCCCATTCTTTAGGTCTCGGCGGGCCTCGATAGGCCGTGCATATGAAACTAGGCCTCCAAAAATCAAGAATTGTGGGTATGATCCTGTCGGGAGGCCAATGCATTCCCCTCTCGCATCTCTTTCATAAAGGAGGGGTTGGACAGCGGCACGTCATCCCCCTCGAGTGGGGCCATTTTTCGTGGTGTCCGTTTGAGTTTCTAGCAGGTATTTTATTTCAAGTGAGGTCCTAGATCCCGTTCGCTGGGGATTCGACGTAGGTATCTAGTGACCGACCTCATACCCTCGACGACCGATTTAGGGTGACCAGGGTCATTCCGGTGCAACCCTGGTGGCTCGTCACCTTTCTCCGATGAAAAACCCTTAAAACAGTGTGCGTTAAGGCTCGAACATGGTTCGAGGAGTCTCGTATGGTGCTTCGAGGCACCTGGGTGTTGGCCTCTATCGTGCCACTCCCCGCATACCATCTCTTACTCTGTTGGGCCGGAGTGGCTGTCGAAACCCTCTCGTGGGGCCAGCCTACGAACTCCGGGCCCAGGTTCGGACTGTGTGCAAATAGCGCGGCATGACATATGCAGAATGCATGTATGATGCATGCACATGATGCATTTACACATACGGAATTATAAGGGAGTTACAAAGAGAAATATCAGTTCTTAGTGACTTTTAAGAGTGAATAAAAGCGGTATTAACGATGAAGATGATGGGGGGCAGGCTCGGCAAACCGAATGTTGTGTCAGGGCCTGATCGTCCCTTTTAAGGCCATGAGAGCTCATAGTCATCAAAGCGATCGATGAAATCGTCGTAGAGCGGCTCGTCGTTGAGGAGATAGTCGCTGACGTGTAAAAAGCGTTGCATTCTCTGAAGTTCGGCGAAGTCGGTGCTGCCTTGATAGCTGTTGTTGTAGTCATCTTCAAAGTCAGAGTTGGAGCTCATCTCCATCGATGTCAGGGTGTCGGCGATGGCGTGCCCGAGCTGTTACGGTAGATCTTCCGGTACTTCACCTACTTTGGGGCTGAGATGGTGAGTGTTAGTCGATGGCCCATGAACCTTTTTGTCACGACAGGGCTGAGCAGCTCGTGGTAGACCAGGTAGGATGAACTTGTTTGGTCATGTGTTCCTCAGCTCATCGGAATGGCGTCGTAGATCGTCTACGGGCTCGGGGAGGTCAGCAAGCTTGTTGGTTGGTCGGATGAGGTCGAGGTCGTCGCCTTCCTTGGTGATGATGAACTCGAGACTCCCAAACCAGATGTGGGAGCCTGGGGTGAGGCTGACGTTGCCTCTGGCCTCCGGGGACATGTTCGTTGGGTGGAGGTAAGACGATGTAGCCATTCCAGACCCTGCAGACATGGTTAGTCGTGATGCGCAAACGACCCCTACCTGGCGCGCCAACTGTCAGCGTAAGAAACGACGGTCCTAGCACCAACGAGTAATGAGTGTCTACGCGTCAGGAGTCCGGATGGTGTGTAAGAAGGACACGGGCGATTTATACTAGTTCGGGGTGAGAAATGCCCTATGTCCAGTGGGGGAGGAGAGTTCTGTATTACCTTGTACCGAGGTGCTTGTAGTAGGGGTTACAAACGGACGTGAGAGAGGGAGGAGCTCCTAAGTCTCAAGGTGTGAGTGGAGAAAGTGGGTGCGTGCGACTCTGCTGGTGACCTCGCAAAGTCCAGGAGAGTAGCCTGCTCGTATCTAGTGATGTGTTGCTATGATGGTTCTTTTTGGTCTGTCTTCGGTTGGGTTGTGTTGAGTTGGTTCAGTTGAATTGTGCTCGACCCTTTGGAATGATCCCCGCATGCTTCTTTTATAGTCTCAAGGAGGTGCAGGATTATATGATGTTGGTGTATGGTGTGACCTTACCGGTGGAGGAGCCTGGAGGCCTCGGAGGGCCTTATCTGGTGGTGGTATGGTCTGCACTGTGGAGGCATGACGTCGGTACTTCTAGTACTACTGCTACGTGTTCTGGTACGTGTGCCACTGCTGAAGGAATGGTCTATGTCTTTTGGCATTTTAGGGACGTGCCTTGTCATATCTGGTCATGTAGCCGGCGTGGCATGTTTGTCCTTGTAGTTTGACTTGGTGTAGAGGGAGGCCTCGGAGGCGGGAAGTTCGGTGCGATATTATCCTGATCATGGGAATAGTGCCCATGACAGTTGTTCCGTACACTGCGCACGTACGAATCGTGTGTATAGTGCCAATATGGGTGGCATAGTGGTCAGCAGCTCTTCCTCATGCCTGTTACAAACGATGGCGTGGTGATTTGACCCCGGTCTTTCCCGACCTGTCCGGTTGGGCAGACGCGAGAACGTGAGTGAATAATAAGGGGTGTCAAGCGCGCCAATGGGGGAGCGGCGTTAGAGGCCGGTCTCGGGCGAGTCGGAGACGGACAATGCCGCCTCTAGGGCTCGGGCGAGACGGTGATGTTGCCGGAGGTCGGCCTATGTCCAAGACCTCAGGGCGGAGGCCTCGGGCGAATCGGAGGTGTGAGGCCTCAGATGAAGTGAGGAGATGGGCTGATTCGCTCACACGTCTTGCTGGAGGTCCAGCAAGAGGGAGTTTAGCCTGTCTCCCTTTTGTTGATCTTTTCCCTTAAATGGGGAGGCCAGGTGATTTTTCACCACAATTTGGGTACCCCTAATTGTGGTACCCAACACTGTGACTGCGGACTGGCGTGTTCACTTGGAGTAGTGTGCGAAATTTTTTGGCTTGGGGCTACTGTAGCACTTTCGTTGGTATTTGTCCATTAGTGTCCAATCATAAACTAATTAAGCCCAAAAGATTCATCTCGTAGTTTTCTTCCAAACTATATAATTCGTTTTTTTCGTCTATATTTAACGCTCCATACATGTGTCCAAACATTTGACGTGACGGGAATCTTGGAAATTTTTGAAAACTAAACATGTCCGAGACAAACCACGACCACTGTTCAGAACGACGTGCTTGCAAAGCTGCCGATTCCAATTCCGCCTCCACGGTTAACGCCCGACGCATGCCCCCACACCACACCCTCCGCCGCCGACCCCTCGGGGACGGAGCCCAGGGTTCTGGATCAGTTCGCCGACGGGGCGACGGGCGACGGAGGCGTCTTGGGCAGGCAGGCGGCCTCGGCTCCAGCGAACCCCTGTTGGATGACACCGGCGCCACGAGGGCAGTAGGACGTGCTGACCTATATTCAAGTCGGCACCGAGGAAGTTGCACAAGACCCTCGTTGTTGGTCGCCACTCGCCGGCGGGGTGGACGCGGTAGGGGCATGTGGAGTTCGTCCAGGGCCAGGGGCATGTTTTTCGTGGCGTGCATACGCTCGGCCTACCGGCATCGCAGAACGTGGTGCCGTGGTGGTGTGTGCGGCACCTGACAGTCTGAACTCTGAGGCCCTGTTTGGCTTGGTTTCGTTAAAGTTTAACTCCCATCATATTAATGTTCTCTCAAATACATGGAGTACTAAACGTAGACTAATTGCATGCATGTCGGTACAGATTAGGAGTAATTTACGAGACGAATCTATTAAACCTAATTAGTCCAAAATTAAAATTTTTGTCAAATAAAATGAAAGTGCTACGATGTTTGTTAAACTTTAACTCCTCAAACCAAACACCCTAGATCGAACAGCTGCCAACGAGTCCCACCTCAGCGCCGAGTGCTGCTCTGCCGTGTCGAGACAGTTTTCGACCTTTGATGTGTGCCAGTGTGTGGATTCAGATTCAGAGACAGTGCCGTGTTTAGTTGGTCTGATTTGGGATGGCCCAAATCTGCATAGTGTTAGATTCTGTACTGTAGTATTTCGTTTGTATTTGTGAATTTTTATCCAAACATTGATTAATTAAGCTTAAAAGATTCGTCTCACAAAGTACAACTAAACTGTGCAATTAGTTTTTTATTTCATCTACATTTAGTACTCTATGCATTTGCCGGCATTTTGATGTGATGGAGAATCTTCTTTTTGCATAGTGGAATTTGGGGGAAAATTTAGGATCTAAACAAGGCCGAAGCAAAGGGTGTGTTCACTTCCCATGCAAACCCAAAATATTTTCTCTTACACCCATCACATCGAATCTTTCGACGCATGCATGAAGCATTAAATATAGGTAAAAAAAATAACTAATTGCATAGTTTGTCTGTAAATGTCGGGACAAATCTTTTGAGCCTAGTTAGTCTATGATTAGATAAATTTTGCCAAATAACAACAAAACATGCTTCAGTAACTTTTCACCGACTTTTCGCGAAGTGAACACAGCCTGAAATTGGAGTGTCATGGATTCCATGACGTACAAATTCAATTCAACGGGCAGCAAGGTGGTCAATCGTCTCTCCGTTCCATGGTTTCAGGCAGTTACTCCTACCACCACGCTGGACCGGGAGGGCAGCGGAGCGCTGCATGAAGCGGCTGCCGACGGCAAGCGCCGGCGTCGACGACCTGAACCTGATGGAGCGAGACTTGCTGTCCCGTGTCACCGGGGACAGCGGCCGCCAGCGGCTGCAGGGCCAGGGCCAGGACCAGGATCCCAGGCCGCCACCGTCCCCGACGCTCAGCCTCCGCGTGGGCAACGACAAGGAGCGGCAGAGTCGGGCGGCGGACGGCACCAACCGTGGCCACGGTCACGAGCCGCAGCAGGCGCAGGCGGCGGCGGCCAACGTGGTGGCCCTGCTGCCGTCGTCGTCTCGCTTGCCGTTCGCTCCCGACGGCTGCCTGGCGACCGTCGTGGTACCGGGCTACCCCATGTCCGAGCGACGTCACAATCTCCGGGAAGCAGGCTCCGGTGCGCGGGCCCAGTCCGCCCGGACGATGCCCGTGCAGGAGCAGCGCGCCTCGCCTGCTGGGCTGCAGGGGTCCGCGCCGCAGCGGCCTCCGATGGCCCCGGTCCGCTGTACCATGGAGCTCGCCGTGGCCGGTCCGACTCTGCATGCAGGGCCGACTCAGCGCCCGGCTCCTGCAGGGCCTCTCCAGCGACCTCGACAGGGCGAGGGCGCAGGTGGCGTTCCTCACCTGCCAGAACGAGAGCCTCCGTCACCGGCTGAAGCGCGCGTCGGCGTCGGCGGCGGCAGGGGCAGAGTGCCCCACCGCCGCGTCGTCGGCACACCTGAACCTCAGGTGCGGGGCTTGCCGGGTCAGGCCAGCGACGGTGCAGCTCGTGCCGCGCGAGCACCTCTGCCTCTGCGGGCACTGCTCCAACTCGGTCGCGTGCCCGGTGTGCCGTGCCACCGTCGGCGCATGGCTCGCCGAGGCCGCCCCTCGCTGAGGACCTCGGTCTCACCGTGCCCGTCCAGTCTTTGAAGTGAAGCGGAGTTGAGTTGAGGCATGCTGCATGCAGCACCGGGCACCGGCCGTCTAGAGTCTACTAGTGACCAGACTGCCAGGATAACCTGCTAATGGCGCGTTGATGTAGGGATTTAGGCGAGATGACATGTTAGTTACCATCTACATAGGGCTTAAAATCACATTTCAGCTTCTACGTTTATGCTGTTTTGGGGCGTTGCCTGCTTAAAAAATGAGTTGCTGGAACCTTCCTAGTTCCTACTGCAGCGTTGTATCTGCAGTAGTTAGAGAGTAACCAATCACTAGATGTTTGAGATGGTCCAACATAGGTTATGCAAATAAATGTCTTTTTTTTTGGCAGTTTTGCAACTAAATTGTCCAGGAATGGAGTTCTGATGCCTGCTGGAAGTTCAACTATAGATTGATGAGCAACTAACTACCATCAGTGTAGTATATGCTTGCTTAGGATTAATGCTGGGTTTGCAAGTACTATCAGCCTGTTGGCGCTGGCGTTCGCACACCTAGAACACTCATTCAGATTTCATTACCGGTGACTATACACTATGGAGGTCACAATCAGCCATTCAGGAGATAACGGTCTCGTTCGGCTGGCCGGTGGCTGAGGCTAATTTACTGTGAGAGAAAAATACTGCTGGCTGGCTGGTGACTGGTGACTGGTGCTGAACTGATGTGAGAGAAAAAAACTGCTGGCTGGCTGGCAACCAGCCAGCCGAACAAGGCGAACATTTCATTATCCGTAGACGTAGAATTGCATTTTTAAGAACGGAGGAAGTAGCCAACAAACAACGTTTCTACGGCAGGGCCG
The DNA here is from genome assembly GCA_038087645.1 of Saccharum hybrid cultivar R570. Lineage (NCBI taxonomy): Eukaryota > Viridiplantae > Streptophyta > Magnoliopsida > Poales > Poaceae > Saccharum > Saccharum hybrid cultivar. The sequence goes on along the minus strand of JAQSUU010000050.1, from coordinate 1,639,446 downwards.
GAGCCATGTGATGCATGCCTGCCACGGTGCCACCAAACGGGGACGGTCAAAGTGCCGCAGCAGGATCCGGGTTGTGGCAGTCTCGTGGCGGCCGGCGTTTCGGCGACATTGGCCTTCTTTAGATCGCCTATTCGGGTGGTCGAATTTGTACAGTGCACTCGAATACTGTAGCATTTTTGTTTTTTAGTGTAAAAAATTGTCTAAAAATTGATTAATTAGACTCAAAATGTTCGTCTCGCAAGGTACAACAAAACTGTGCAATTAGTTTATGATTTCATCTACATTTAGTACTCCATGCATTTGCCGGCATTTTGATGTGATGGGGAATCTCCTTTTTGCATATGGAATTTGGGGGTGAATTCTGGAATCTAAACAAGGCCATTATGGGCCGGTTTAGATATTTTTTTTTGGCAAAATGACACTGTAGCTATTTTCGTTGTTATTTGACAATTAGTGTCCAATCATGGTCTAATTAGGCTTAAAAGATTCGTCTCGTCCATTTCATCTAAACTGTGTAATTAGTTTTATTTTTTTATCTATATTTAATGTTTCATGTGTCCAAAAATTCGATGTGACGGAGAATCTTAAAAAATTCTGTAAATTTTTTTTTGAACTGAACAAGGCCAGTGGTGGGCTGGTGGCCACGGACACCTGCTGCCGCGCAACGGTAAACGCCCCCAACGCCAAATTTAGTGTTTCAGCGCCCGCACCGCACACCTCGATCACGATCGCCAAAGCTCCGTTCACTGCAGTGACACTGGAAATCTGGAGGTGCCAGAGAGGAACGCTATCCCCTCTAGCTGTGGGCCCCACGCCGCTAGAGGGAGGAGCGCCGGTGAAGGCTGCCGCCTTGGGAGCCACACCAGCGCTGGGAGGTTGTCGCGCCCCGCCGGAGACGATGGGGAGGAGGGAGGCCCGCCCGGGAGGAGACTGCGAGGAGGAGGCCGTCGGCCGCCGCCTCGCGAGCCGCGCCCGTGCCGGGGAGCCACGCCGCGCTAGGGAGCCGTGCCGCGTCGGGGAGGCCGCGCCGGGGAGCCGCGCCCACCGGAGACCGTTCTCCGCCGCCTCGCGAGCCGCGCCCGTGCCGGGGAGCCGTGCCGCGTCGGGGAGGAGCGCCAGACCCCGCGCCGCCGAGCCGCCGCGCGCGCTGGGGCCGCCGGCGAGGCGGCCGTTCGGCGCGCGGCGGCTCCTTATCGGTACTGGGCCTGGCAAGTGGACCCCACCCCTTTTAGGGTGCGGTGTGCAGGTCGGGGCGGTGCGGTCAGCCTCAGCTTCCGGGTAGGCATCCGCGGTGCGGCGGAGCCAGACATCCGTGCAGTCAGGCAGTCAGCTGCGCACGGCGTCCCGTTACCCCTCGCTGTCCAGCGAGCCTGGTTGCTTCGCCGGAGGGACGCAGCGTGGGCAGCGCCATTTGGAATGTGGGTAGGCCGCCCGACCGGGACCGGCAGTGCGAAGCGAAGCTGCTGGTGAATGGTGACGCGGGGCAGCCGTTCAGGGGGCACAACACCCTGTACAAGATCACAGTCAGAACACTGTAGTAGTACTCCATGACACAGCTTGAAGAACATACTGTACTGTACTGTAGTCTAGCCCTTAGAGAACGTACAATAATGGGCTTATAACCCAGTTAATGCTGACGTAGAGAAAAGAAGAGAGAGATGAGAGTGCAAGCACTAAGATGGGCACGAAAACATATATATTAGTGGGCCTAAGTAGCAAGTGTTATGAGGAGAAATAAAAAAAAAGAATTTTTAAAGACAAATAGAAAACATTTATTATATAACTTGGTCTTGTAACTTGTCGGGTAGCCCAGCAACTTGACTCTGTTATTGACGTTGCTCTCAGCGACGCCAGCTGACAAGGGAGCAAAGCCTGCCTCTGCACCAATGAGACAAGACGGATCTCAGCGTGAATGCAACTGTTGTTGATCTGGGCCGTATGAAAGCTGACCGAAACCTGTAGTGCTCCGTGTTCTACGCTTGTTGCAGCGCGGGGGAGCAGCGACGGGCGCCATGGCCTGCAGACTCCTCTCAGGGTGATCAATGCTGGCATGCTTGAGAAGGACATCACTGGCGGTTCAAAACCCCCTTCACTGGTCGATTTTGAACCGTCATAACCAACTCGGCAGTGATAAGCTGATCACATCACTGTCGGTTATGTCAAACCGGCAGTGATAGCTCGTGTATCACTGCCGGTTCGTGTTACAAACCGGCAGTGATACTTGAGCAATCACTGCCGGTTTGTGTTACAAACCGGCACTGATAGGCTATAAAAAAACAAAAAAGGGAATACATGCTCGCTGGAGCATGCTCGTTGCTGCAGCCACCGCCATGTTTGCTGGCCACCGCCGCCGCTCCATCAAGCAGTTCATCCAATAAAAATTCGTGCATCACAAACAAAGGAGGAGGGATTCAACACATCACAAATCAACTCACCCACAAAACGATTCGTACATCACAAAGGAGAAGGGTTCAACATCACAAAGGAGAAGGGTTCAGCATCAAAAATTCGTGTCCCTGTGCATCTTAGTCTCAACCATATACTTCAACAGGGTGTGCTAATCCCCAAGTTGTTCTAAGCGCCATTTCCCTTTAAACGAGTAAAAATCACCCTCAACTTGTTCAAACCTGATCTCTTGCTCAAAATTTTCACGAAGATCCATAACAACACGGGCGTGAAGGACCATATACAGCAGACCTTTGCAACCCTCCTAGAAAAACGATTTCAAAAGATATAATGCTTGAAAAAGAAAACAAAGACTATCAGACTGAATTTACAGAACTTTCTTTCAAATGAGCACGATGAAAACAATCGAGTGAACCGAAACCAGGACACAAGAGAAAACTGTGTATGACTTGAGGACTTTTTTATGCTGTGTAGTAAAAATACAAAGGACAACCTAAGCCAGGCCTACTTCATATGTTCTAGTAGAAACAGTTAACCACAAAATATGACAGAAGAGAACCACATATTCTACCTGCATTATGCGGACCTTGTTATTATCATCAAGAACAATCCTACTGATAGCCAGGTTTGGTACAAATCTATCAAATGATTTTTGTTAGATCATCCCTGTAATAAAATAAGAATGTGAACTCAAAAGATTGTAGAAGGATAGAACTACTTACTCGGGCAAATTCTTATATGCCGTGAGAACATTCCATACCTCTCGAACTGGTGCTTTCACAGTGATACTAGCAAAAACACACCTATGAGCCCCCTCATGTTCCTTCATGCACACCGTATCACAGGATAAGACAAAACTTTAATGCCCTTCCCTTGATGGCTAAGAATCCACTAAGTAATGATATAAGTTTAGTAAATTACCAACATGCCATCAAATCTTCGAAGATGGATCTCATCTACCACGTAAGGCCTATCAATTCTGCATACGTTTCCATATACACCCCATTTGCTAATCAATTGTCGTACTATGGAATTTATCAAGCTGAGAAGAAGTAGATGATGGCTTCAAGTCCTTAACAGAGAATTTTCTCGAACCACAACTTTGATTCTCCAGATAAATCTTTTCAGCTCTACAAGCCAAGGCACCAAGATTTACAGGAAGATCTGACCTTATAATCTTTTCAAGAAATATAGCCGGGAAGTTAAATCTTGGTATCACATTAACTTCATACATCAAAATTGCACTAGAGGACCTGCTAGCAAACAAAAGCAAAATAGGCCATATTAGACTTAATATCCTTTTCCGCTCACTAGAAGTTGGAAACCTCTTTAAGGAATAATGAAAAGAAGGAAAATTGTTTTTAGTCTGGGGCATCATGGTGATGCAAATATAATCTAGTGATGAAATTAAGCTGGATGTTCATAAAAAGAAAAGCAATAAATAAGGCAGTTAATAAGATGCATGTACTTATTCTTTATTGATTTACCTCCCATCCCACTTATCCTCAGAAAGAAAATGATCATCAGATGCATACCTTGGACCAGATCTTATGGACTATTTTCCTTCAAACTTCTTGAAGTTACCATCTACCATTGAGAAATGGAGTTCTCGCCCATTAATCTAAAAGCATAATCATGAACGAATAATCAAGTAACACAATGTAACTTAATATATATAGGATAGAAAATAGTTGAGATCCATCATCATTTTTCTGATTTGTTAAATATAACTCATACAACAAAGAAATATATCAGAGAAAAACACAATAGCACAGCTCCACAGCAACGTACAGAGTCAGTGATTTCCTGGAGATCCAACACGACGCGCGCCTCAATGTGCCAGTATAACGCTCGCTGCAGGCCTCTCTGCTCCAGCCATACCCGCCCTTCATGCGGGCACGGAATCGTCCCACTGCAAGCAAGCACGAACAAAACGACCCCAATCAGACACCTTCAGAAGGCACCCATCAGCGCAATCACAGCTCAGACGCGACAAATCGAGACGAGAAAAATGCGGACCTCTGGACGAGGTTGGGGATAAAGTTGGCGAGGCGCTCGTAGTCGGTGATCCGGGCAGGGGAGGAGCGAGCGGCGCGCGGAGGTGCGCGACGGAGAAGAAGTCTGCGGAGAGAGAGAGAGAGCGGAGAAGTCTGGGTGCGGACTGGACGTGAGTTTAGATTTAACCATTCTGTAGTAGTGTTATCACTGCCGGTTCAAGCCACGAACTGACAGTGAAGCTCATTATCACTGCCGGTTCCAGCCACGAACCGGCAGTGAAGCTCATTATCACTGCCGGTTCCAGCCACGAACCGGCAGTGAAGCTTCACTGCCGATTCCAGCCACGAACCGGCAGTGATAATGAGCTTCACTGCCGGTTTGACCCCTACCCCAATCATTTGAATGTCTGTCAGAGTTTGAACCGGTAGTGAAGATTTATCACTGCCGGCCCAATACAATCCGGCAGTGATGGGCCGGCAGTGATGTTTGAATCTGTAGTAGTGTTGGTTGCTTGTGGTAGTACCAGTATGGGCGTGTTTGGTTGCTTGTGGTAAGCTAGCATGCCTCGCAGTGCACCTTATTTTCAATTTCATCTTATTTTCAATTTCATCTTTTTTTTAAGTGGGAGCAGTATGGGCGTGTTTGGTTGCTTGTGGTAAGCTAGCATGCCTCGCACTGCTGGGACAGGCTCCCCTAGCCATGTGCTGGAGTACATGTGTGTGTGTTTGGTTGCATGCTCATTCTCAGGCAGGCTGCGCAGGATGTTGTTTGGTTTCATGGTTGCATGTGCAGAGTTCAAACTCGGCTGCATGTGTGTTTGTTTGGTAGGCTACATACAGCTGAGGTTTGGTTACCTCTTTCTAGTCATGGTATGGTTACCACGTGGAGGTACAATAGAGTTGAAATGGATACAAGAGGTTTGGTTACCTCTGCTTACAGCAATTTAATAACTAAAATGATTATAATAACAGCCATGGCTAAGATTTATATGCTCAGTACAATTAACCAGATCTGGAAAAAATATTTGATCCATAAAAAAACCAATTCATAAAAAAATCCACATCATTGGCAAGAGACATGCTTAGTTAATTTAACCACATCAGCAGGAAAGAAAGCTTTCTTTTGATAAGAAAGTCCATCATCGGCATCGGCAAAAGACATTTGCTCAGTTTACACATTCATCAGACATGATCAGAACAAGTTCTCATGAATGCAATGGACACAAGCTCAGATTGCCTAAACATGCATAGCATCAGCAAGGTTGATCCACTAGCTAGGTAACTCACAAAGGAGCTAGTCATCATCATCTAAAGAATGGTAGTTCTAGGGTGGCATATGGTCACCAACCATGATCTATAGTTAGTCAAAATATATCTCGAAGAGATGGTCTGCACATTGTCCACCAAAGGAGGAGATTATGCACAAAAGAAGCCACCCATGGAGTAGGGACTGCACAAGAGAAGCATCCAGCAGACAGTAGGAGAGGACTCCTACTCAAAAGACGGATCAACCAGCAAGGTTCAAGCCTCACCCATAGATGGCCGTGGACATGAAGTTCCTAAGCCACAGAAGACGGTGAGCCTCAGTCATCCCCACAAAGGCAGTACCTTGAGCCTTGTTGTCCACAAGATGGTTGAATGCAACAATCAGAGCGTCCTCACTGAAGCCTGGGATGTACATGACAGCACCATACAACTCAGGATGCACAATGGGAACCTTGGTGTCACGAATTGCATCAGCCACATTGTTCACAGCCTGTGACATGCCACTCAAGACAACACAATCATCGTCAGAAAGCAGTGACCTCTTCCTCTTGCTACTAGGACCGGCATCAGATCCCTTGAATCCATCAGCAAACACCTTAGCCATGTCTGAACCATTCTTAGGACTCTTCCCCTCATCAAGTATCTCAGCCTTCAAGGGACTCTCAGCAAAGTCAGATGGTCTACCAAGTGCCTCGTTAGAGCCCATTGCAAACTTCCCAGTTGCTTGTCCATTGTAACACCCCGGTGTTATGCATGCATTTAGCACCTGCAAATCATGAGCATAAGCATTGCCATGCATTCATTAGCATTGCAAGAAATAATGATTGAAACATTACTTTGAAACATGAATGTTGCATTTGCTTGTTAATACAATTTTTGCCCTGATTATGCTTGCTAGGCCAATAAAACATGTTTGGTTATAAATGCAAATCATTTAGAAATATTTATCATGCATTTTGGAGCAACTTTGGTATTCAAAGTTTTATCAAATTTTGCTTTTAAAAATATTCCAAAAATGGTAAAAAAATCCTTCATATTTAGCTTTTACATTCCAGTTCAAAATCTATGCAGAATTTTTAGTTGGTCCCTAAAGCAAAGTTGTAAAGGATTAAATTCTAAGCAACTTTCATTTTGGGGCCATTTCCAGAAAATGTCATTTTCTTGCTCAAAAATTGGTTTGAAGCTGTTGTTGAAATTTATTTGAAAATAGAAATTGAAAAAAAATCTTTTCACCTCACTGGGCCGCGCGCCTCCCATCCGGCCCATTGGCTGAAACCGCCCGGCCTGCTCGGCTTCGCCTCCTTCCCGCTCGCCCGCGCGTGGACGCGCCGCGCCCGTCTTCCCCGCCTGCCCGGCCGCCACGCGGCGACCGTACACCAGTGGCGAGGGGCGGTGGCCGTCCCGACCAGCCGCACGACCTTCAAGTTCCGACATGCCGCACCCTGGCGCCCCACTCCTCACTCTCCTGTCCTCCTGCCTCACCCGCTCGCAGTAGCAGCAGCGCGCGCACCGCTCATCGCCACCGCGCGCCGAGCCGCCTCGCCGGAGTTGACTCTCTCGGCCACCGTAGCTCACCACCGACAGCTATGTCACCCCTACGGCTCCGCCTCGCCATCGCGCATCACGTGCTCACATCTGTTTGACTTGGTAAGCTTCCACCGCACCGGAATGGCTCACTGGAGTTGAGCGCTCCTCGCCGGAGGACTCCGCTCCATGGACCTCGCCCTTCCGCTTCCCCTCTCGCCCTGTTTTCGCATGCATCCGGACCCTCTCGGCCTCCCGGTGCTCGGACGCCGCTCCCCGCGCCACCCCGTTGCCAGAGGCATGCTCCCGTCGGTGAGCCGAGCCACCGTGACACCATGCACGCCGGTGAGTCTGCCTCAGTGCACCTCTGACTACGCTTGAGGCACCGTTGGGTTCGCCTTGAGCCGTAGAGCACGGTGGTGGTCACCGTTTGTCCAGAAACCTCGTCGTCGATGAGATCTCGGCGGTCCGCCGCTTCCCTGTCCTATGTGGCTGCCAGGTGGGACCTGCCTGACGCGGGGGTCCACTCGTCAGTGCCTGTGTTGGGTTTTCGGTGCACTGGACCGGGTGCATGTAGCATTTGAGCGGTCGGGTTTTGAAATTATTTCAAAAATGTTTTTCCAGAAAATGTGAAAATGATTCCAAAAATCATATCTTGAGATTTATGACTCCAAAAATTGTGAAACAAATTTTAGTAGACTTCTTAGGTGTAGATCTATAGTTTAAAAATATTGCATGTTGATTTTATGATACTTTTCTGTGGAGCTTTATTTAATTCTTAAAATTATTGTTTTCTTAAGAAATGTATAATAAATCATAGGAAGCTCAAAAAAATATGGTTCCCATTTTGTTAATATTCTTTAGTGATCTACTTTACATGAAAAAATATATGTCATGCATGTTCTGTAGAAAAATTATGATGTGTAGTTCAAGTGCCTTTATTTGCTGATAATTGTTATTTTTGCTAGAGAGAAAAATATGTATAAAACATGGGCATGATAATTTTTGTACCGTGCTTATTTACTATGTAGAACATAGGAAAAATGCTAAATATATTGTTTGATACTTTTCATAATACAAAGTATTTTCATGCTCATATTTATGTCATAGCTTGTCATTTTTGTGTAGGCTATTTTACTTATCCAAACGCCATGAAAATTTTATGGTAGTCTAGTTACAGTAGTACTATGCTATGTTAATTTTCTCAGATTTTTCTGTGCTGTCAAAATGGATGTTGCTATTCAAACCTAGTGTTAATTAGGGTTTACTTAAATATTGCTTTTATGCATGATTAGGAAATTAGTGAATCTTTGGTGTATCTTTGAAGCATTTTAATCTGATGTGGTAACTTAGCATGTTAGTACAGTGGTTGTAGTATTAGGGCTTGTTTAGTTCCTGAAATATTTTGCGAAATGCTACGGTAGCACTTTTCGTTGTTATTTGGTAATTAGTGTCTAATCATGGCTTAACTAGGCTTAAAAGATTCGTCTCGTTCATTTTGTTTAAACTGTGTAATTAGTTTTATTTTTTATCTATATTTAATGCTCCATGCATGTGTCCAAAGATTCGATGTGACGGGGAATCTACTGTTTTTTCGCGAAATATTTTGGAACTAAACAAGGCCTTAGTGTGGCAGTACTTATGTGTGGCTACATGATAATTAGTAGTAGGTGAGAATACAGTAGATGACATGTACTTATTGTACATGTTCTTGGATGATGTTGACCACCTTGTATGAGAATTTTACTCATACTCTACCTAATAAAGCAAATCATGTTCATCTGCCTTGTTGTAAGGTCCTAAATGGCTAGAGGGGGTGAATAGCCTTTTTAAAATTTTCTACAAACTTTACTCAACAACAAAGTTAGTATAAAAGATGGCGAAGCTAATTCTAGCACTAGCTCGACTATGCTAAGCAAGCCACCTACACAATTCTAGTTAACAAGGCTATGATCTCTAATACACACCACAAGCTAAGTCACTAAGCTACTTACTCCTATGTGATACAAACTACTCTAAGCACACTAGACAAGATATGGTGCAAGAATGTAAAAGAGGAGTGAATTGATTCTTATACCGACAATGTAGAGATGAAATATATCCAAAGAATCAATTAGACCTTGCGCGTCCGGTCACGATGCACCCACTTGATGGATCACGAGCTAATCAACTATCAAGAGTTGAACCCTCAGTGAGTGCCACACATCCACTCACAAGATGGAGATCCTCCGAGCCACGAGCTCCACTAGAGTAGCCAATTCGTGAACACCCACGGGGAAGGCTCAAGAACCCCTCACAATTGCTTGGTGAGGCTTGAACAAGTCTCCAATCGCGAGCTCAATCACCACTGCTGCTCCAAGCCGTCTAGGGTGTCGGAAAACACCCAAGAGTAATAAGCAATCCACAGTAAACTCGAAGATCAAGTGCCACTAGATGCAACTCTCAATGCAACACATTTGAATCTCACTCAATCTCTCTAGAGTATGCAACCAAGCAAGGAGATGAGTGAAGGGGAAGTTCTCTAGCTCAAAGTGTGCCTCAATATCTCCAATTATGCCAGAGAGAACCCCAAACGCGGCCACCATTTATTTATAGCACCACGAACGAATAAGGCTGTTATCCCTTCACTGGGCGATTTTTCAGATTGACCGAACACGCCGGTCGAACTGACCGGACATGCTGCATCGCGTCCGATCGCCCTATGCCATCCACATGTCCCTCCATGTTCAACACCAAACGTCCGATCTCAATGGTTGACTCAGCGTTCCAACAGTCAAACAAGTGACTAGACGCTCTGCTCAACCGACCTGACGCGCTACACCCGGCGTCTGGTTTGAGTCCAGTAAGGGTCCACTCACGACCGGATGCGTCCGGTCGATCGTGACCAGACGCGCACCGCGTCTGATCGACCTTGCGATCTGCAGTCCCTCTGGGCGCCTGACCGGACGCGCCGATCCCACGAGTGACCAGACGCACCGGTGCGAAACCCTAGCCCGTGCATCTCCGCAGCAGCTGCTACTGACCAGACGCGCTGGTCGTGCGAAGACCACGTCCGGTTCAGCGTCTGGTCACCTCAGTGACCTCCGTTTGCATCCATTTCTATCCATGATGACTTAGAGAAAATCTCCGCCACCGGTGTAGTGGAAAATAGTCGTTTCGCTTCTACAAAAAGCGCCTTCGTAAACCATGTGTATATCACCGCTCAAACTCCTCTCTACCGCTCAAACTCCACTACCTTCGTAAATGTGCTAACACCACCATGTGTATATCACCATGTGCATGTGTGTTAGCATTTTCACAATCATTTTTAAGGCGTTATGTTAGCTCTCTACTAGATCCCAATGCATATGCTCAAGATGATGACCTAGTATCACTTGATTCACGAGCTAACCGTGATTGCCCCTCTTAATAGTTGGCTATCAATCCTAAATCTGGGCAATCACTTATATACTCATCTTAGACCGGTAAAAGCAAACCCTATGATTATACCTTTGCTTTGATCACTTTGTTCTATGTCCATCTCCTCATGTTTGATCACCATGATCATCATTTCATGTGCATCTATGATCATCATTTCATGTCCATGCACCATCTCTTTGTGATCTTGTGGCCACCACTCCTTGCCACATACACCTTCATCACATGTGTTGCTTATGCCTAACTCAAAACACTTAACACATGATATTAGCAACTTGGTGTCATTAATTACCAAAACCAAACTTGGGCTTTCACTTGCATGCAAGCATATTCATTGTGTGCATTTTCATCCGATGCACCTTTTTGCATAAGCACTTACGCACCTGCATCATACAGGATCGTAAACAGAGAATCCAGTCGTCGTACCCGAGGAGCCGGAAGAGCAACTCGAGGTGCAGCCATAGGAGGTGCCCGAGGCCGATGAGGAGGACGTTGAGAAACTTCCAGAGTGCCCTGATCATCTTCCGAGTTCCTTCGATAGAGGCAAGCCCCGGAGCATTTCTCCCTCGGTTTGCAAATATTTAATTAATGCTTTACTTTAATTGATGCATTACGTTCATGAGTTGTTTGCAACCGTTGCTGCATTATACCTTGTTTACCTTTGTTATACTATATCCTTGTTACCCTGGTATCCGCAGTCGAGTCAATACTTAGCTGGCTTAGACCGATAGAAGTCGGGTGATTTCCTATCACTTGCGAGCTATAGGTGGTTACCTAGATCTGCTTGGATAATTATATCATCATGAGATAACTAAGTGTTAATTTGAAGTTAAGACCGGATGGAAACTTACAGAGTTTCAGACTGTAGTGATTTCTGTCTGTGTCGATTAAGGACCGACCATTGTTGAGCCTCGGGTCATATTGAACGCATGCCTAATATTTAGCTGGCCGAATAATGTACCTTTCGACTGCAAAGCTGGGAGATTATTGGGATCGAGTGGATTGCCCGCAGCGTAATGTACCGGAGAAGGTGTGGTAGGACATGGGGGCGCGATGGTAAGACCGAAAGGCAATCGGTCGGCCCCCGAGTACATGTGGTTCCTGGCAAACTTGAGACTTTACCTGGATAGTTGACTCAGTGACCAATGGCTCACTTTAGCGGGTGAGTGAGGTTTGTGTGAGAAATAATTTACTAGCTGGTTAATAATCAATTCGAATCGCCATCGTTCACTGGATAGTGAACACTTAACTTGAATTACTTCATCATAGTAACGTTGATGGAACACTTGGATAATTATAAAGGATATGACATTATGGAAATGCTAATGATCATTGGTTATCATTAATTGCTTAATCACATGCTTGCTCTAGTATAGGTGCAAATGTTGCCGATAGGTTAATAATGATTAACATGGTATAATGCTTTTGAAAAAGGTTCTTGAAATGCTAAAAATGCCTTTTTGCAAATGAGTCAGCTACACCACTATAAAGCCCTTCATAATCCTTGGTGTCACTTTATTTTTGGTTATGTCAGGTAAGTCTAGCTGAGTACCTTCTCGTACTCAGGGTTTTGTTCCCACTTGTTGCAAATGGGCAGATGTATTACGACTACTGTATCAACTGCCTTTATCCTACGATGGGTGATGCTTAGGACCATGGGCAATGGTCATTCCTTATGTCTCATCTAATGCTTTTGTTGGAGATGATCATCAGCTAGCACTTTATTTCGAACTTCGTGTGAGTGTGTGTGGATTTGAACTACTTGCTTCTGCTACTTTCTATTCGAACTCGGATTGTAATACTATGTTTAAATTCCGATGTATCTGTGATGTGAACTTTTATGTAATATATGATGGTGACTGCTAAACTTATTACGATCTTGGCTGGTATGCGAGTTGGTTTGAAATCCTTCGTGATTTCACGGACTACCGGGTTATACGGGCTTAAGTTTGCTAAATCGTTTGCTCCGGCGGGTGTTTTTCTTACTTAATTTCATATGATTGGTTGGTTCTATTACATCCATTACCAAGGATCTGACTCATCTCCTTGTACTTCTGGATTGGCTTGTTTAGGAACTCAGCATCCTTTTGGTGAGTCTGCAACGACACCAGCAAAATAGTTAGCATAATTACAAATTGCAATTAACAAGTAAATTAATTAGCTTTGCAAATTGCAATACAAACCTTTACGTGCCCATTGTAGTGCTCTTCCTCAAGTGTGATCATGCAGTGGTCATCATCCCATAAGGCTCCACTCAGTTCCCTCAGCTTAGTCACTTTAACCCACCTCACTCTCTACTTCCTCAGGTGATTGTACACCTGAGTTCTACTTACTTCCTGACCAGAGAACTCCTGCACTTGCTTGGCCACTTGATTAAGGTGCACTTCTTTGAAGCCTTTGTCGGTCCTGAGCCCACTTGAGATAAGCTGGCACAAGTGGCGAAGCATGAAACTTGACATGGCGCTAGTCCACCTTAGCGTCGGCCTATGCTGCTGGTCAGCATCACCAGCCTCACCTTCGTCAATAGGAATCACCACAACATTCACATTGTCCTCAGCCATCTCCTAATTCCAAAGGCCACATACCACTCAGAACATTTTTACAATTCATCACTGCATGTGTCCATTATTTCCATGTATGCAAATGCAGTGCACTCAAGCCTCAATAAAATTATAGAAGCCCATATTACAGAAAATCATCATTGCACATGTCTCTAGCCTCAGTAAAATTATAGAAGCCCATATTACAGGAAATCATCATCGCACATGTCTCTAGCCTCAGTAAAACTATAGAAGCCCATATTACAGGAAATCATCATTGCACATGTCTCTAGCCTCAGTACATAGTGTAATATCATAAATTTAAAATTCATCATTGCACATGTCCAATGCCTTAGTTTAACATGTTCTCATACATTATTGAAACACACAACATTAGAGGTACATAATCTAGATGTGGGCGTGCCACCTGTTAGCCCACATGCTATTAGCCCATTCATCCCTAGTGGCAGCCCAAGCTGCACTACCATCAGCTTGGATGCCATGGCCATTAGGAGGATTAGAGTTGGGAACCCAAGAAGACTCATGTGGAACCACCTCATCAACACCATGCCCAAGTATCCAATTATGAAGAGTGCAACAAGCAAGTACTAGCTTCACTTATGTTTTGAATGGATGAAATTGTTTGTTGTCAATTATGCGAAAACGGTTCTTTAAAGCACCAAAAGCCCTTTCAACAGTGACACACAAACTTGAATGCCTCAAATTGAATAGCTCTCTTGGGTTTGTTGGTAAGTTCCTAGGACCATACTCTTTGAGATGATATCTAGTGCCCCGGTAAGGAGGAAGGAACCTAGGGCGGCATTGTAAGGTCCAAATGGCTAGAGGGGGGGTGAATAGCCTATTTAAAAAATCTACAAGCTCTACTAATCAACAATTGTTAGTATAATAGATGGCGACGCTAATTCTAGCACTAGCTCAACTATACTAAGCAAGCCACCTATCCAATTCTAGTGAACAAGACTATGATCTCTAATTCACACCAACAAAGCTAAGTCACTAACCTACTTACTCCTATGTGATACAAACTACGCTAAGCACACTAGACAAGATAAAGTACAAGAATGAAAAAGGGGAGTGAATTAATTCTTATACCAATGGTGTAGAGATGAGATGTATCCAAAGAATCAATCACACACAATTATAAAGAGAATCCTCGGCAAGAGATGACACAAGATTTTTTACTGAGGTTCACTTGCTTCCCAGTAAGCTACTCCTCGTTGTGGCGATGCACCCACTTGCTTTCCGGCAAGCTACTCCTCGCCGCACATGCACTCATAAGATGGGGATCCTCCAAGCCATGAGCTCCACTAGAGTAGCCAATTCACGAACTCCCGCGGGGAAGGCTCAAGAACCCTTCACAATCACTTGGTGAGGCTCAAAACAATCTCTAATCACGAGCTCAACACCTCCGCTGCTCCAAGCCGTCTAGGGTGTCAGGAAACACCCAAGAGTAACAAGCAATCCACAGCCAACTCAATGGATCAAGTGCCACTAGATGCAAATCACTAAGCAATGCACTTGAATCTCACTCAATCTCTCTAGAGTATGCAACCAAGCAAGGAGATGAGTGAAGGGGAAGTTCTCTAGCTCAAAGTATGTCTCAAGTGTTCAAAGAGTCGAGAGAGAGAACGCCCCTAACCCGACCACCATCTATTTATAGCGAAGGGGTAAGCAACTAGCCGTTACAAGACATCGCAGAGAAAATTGTGATGACCGGATGCACCGGTCAGGGTCACTACAGGACAAACAGCAGCAGTGCGAGTCAGAGAGAGCCGTTGCCGTGACCGGACGCGCTTCACCATTTGACTGGACGCGCTGCGCCTGGTGTCTGATCGGAGTCCAGAGAGCTCCTCGCATGATCGGACGTGTCCGGTCGCACATGACCAGACGCGCTAAAAGTCCTATGTTTGGTGTTGGTAATTAGTGACAATGCCTAAGTACTAATCCTATGCCTAAGTTGTATGTAGCATATGAGGATTAGTACATTCCAAGGTTGGTGGCAAGACAGACATGGTGATCATGATGGCCACACTTGGATTTGGACGCAACCCTACATGATCAAGGCAAAGGTATTTGCTTAAGGGTTATGTTTTAGTAACCAAGACACCTAGTGGGTGTGGTTACATTATAGGATAGATAGCCGTACTATAAAGAGGGGAATGACGCAGCTATTGAACTCCTAAGTGCCTCTAGATGTGCATTTCATAATCATATGCATTTGGATAGAACTCATATAGCCTCGAAAAATGATTGTGAAAATGCTAACACACTCACACATGACGAGATCACTTGGTGGTGTTAGCACATTTGCAAAGGCAGTGGAGTTTGAGCGGTAGAGAGGGTTTGGGGTCCTCTCTCCCTCCCGCCGAGCTTGCGAGGCGGGATTCAGGCGTTTTCGAGGAGTTGAAACGACTATTTTCCACTACGCCAGAAGTCAGAAAAGAAACAGAGGCGAACGGAGGTCACAGAGGTGACCGGACGCTGAACCGGACGCGGTCTCTATTTGACCAGACACGTCCGGTTAGTGTTCAGCGTCTATGCGTGTTTCAGTTTGATGATCAGACGCGTAGTGCGTCCGGTCACTGTCGACCGGATGCGTTCGGTCGTTCAGGGAGCTTACTAGACTCTAACCGGACGCTGGCACTGTGGCGTCCGGTCAGTTCTACAGTGCGTCCGGTCGCTGTTTCATTGTGCGCTACTCAGGCTTGACCAGAGCGTCCGGTCCATTACGGGACTAGCGCGTCCGGTCACACCGAGCGCGTCTGGTCTGCGCGACCAGCGCGTCCGGTCGGTGCTTCGTAGCTTAGCTGTTATGCGATCGGCGCATCCGGTTAGTTTGTCCATCGCGTCCGGTCAGCGCGACTTCGACTGTTTCAAGTTTCTAACGGCTATATTCGAAGGGGTACGTCTATAATACTCGTTGGCCGGCTCAAGGCTCGATCCATTGAACATTTGACATACTTATGAGCACTTTGAGCTAAGCAACTCCCCTCCCACTCATCTCTCTTGCTTCTTTGCATATTCGAAGTGAGATTGAGTGATCCAAGTGCATTTGCATTGTGAGATTGCATCTAGTTGGCACTTGGTGGTTGATTTGCTGCATGATTCTTATTTCTCTTGGTGGTTGCCGCCACCTAGACGGCTTGAAGCAGCTTGGAGGCGTTGGCAAGAGTTGGTGATTGTTCTTGGCCACCTCCGGTGATTGTGAGGGTTTTGTGCCTACCTCGGCGAAGCACCAAAGGCAACGTTAGTGAATTGCTCATGTCATTGCAACCTTTTGCCATTTGGTAGGTTCTTGTGGTGCCTTTTGAGAGGCTCGATGTGAGACCGATTAGCCACCGAACCACGTGGTGAAGAGGCACACAACGGGGGACTAGCGTGCCGGCAAGCACGTGAACCTCAGGATAAATCTTCGTGTCATCACTTTCATATTGTGATTAATTGATCTCGATGTTCGGTTGTCTTGGTATTCATTGTTGATCATATTGATTGGCTCAATACTTTGCCCCTCGGTGAAACTCTCCTAACTCAACTCCGCATTACCTTCTTAGTTATCTTTGCTAGCTAGTTAGCTTTGCTAGAGTAGCTCCTTTGTGTAGCTTGCTAGTTGTGGTTGTAGTTACCTTCTCGGTTTGACTTGTGCGGTTGAGTGCAAATACTAGAATTATGAATTGGTTAGGTGACTTGCAAACACCCCGTAGGCTAAGCAAAACTCACATCTCGCTATTTGTTATATTGATAAACTTGTTTAGTTTGTCTTTGTAGAAAATTTTAAAAGGCTATTCACCCCCCCTCTAGCCATCAAGACCTTTCACGCGCCACCATATCCGCTCGCACCTACCCTTCGTGCTGCTCTCCTAGGTGCGTGACCGGACACGCCGGTTCCATTAAGGACCGGACGCGCCGGTCCGCGACCCTCTCGCGCGCGCGTCTGCCTACGGTTTGAACTGACCGAACACGCCTGCCACGTTCGATCACTTCGACCATAGCGTTCGGTCACTGTTTTTTAGTGAGAAACACACCGGACTTACGCCTCCATTTCCTTGCCTCCGGCGTAGTAGAAAATAGGCGTTTCGCTTCCACAAAAAGCGCCGAATCCCTCCCTACCGCTCAAACTCCACTGCCTTCGCAAATGTGCTAACACCACCAAGTGTACACCATCATGTGCATGTGTGTTAACATTTTCAAAAAAAAAAATCAAGGCGTTATGTTAGCCCTCTACTAGATCCTAATGCATATGCTCAAGATGATGACCTAGTAGCACTTGATTCAAGAGCTAACTGTGATTGCCCCTCTTGATAGTCGGCTATCAATCCTAAACCCGGTCAATCACTTCTCTACTCGTCTTAGACCAGCAAAAGCAAACCCTATGATTATACCTTTGCCTTGATCACTTTGTTCTATGTCCATCTCCTCATGCTTGATCATCATGATCATCATTTCATGTGCATCTCCACCATGATCATCATTTCATGTCCATGCACCATCATGTTCCTTGCTTCTTTATCACATGTGTTGCTATGCCTAACTCAATTCACTTGACACAATGACATTAGAAACTTGGTGTCATTAATTACCAAAACCAAACTTGGGCTTTCAGGCATGCATACCTAGCATCCACTAAGTAGAATTTACCTAGAACAAGGATACACATGTATTAGGATATTGGATTTGCATTTTCAAGTTTAATTTAAGTGTCTCAATGAGTTTGTACCTTCTAGAACCCTTAAACCGTCATGGCGTTCTAATGCATCAGCTGGAATGACTACATCATGTGTTGATCCCTCCCACCTAGCCAGCACATATGTAAACTTCAAATCAAAATCAACAGCTGCTAGTACATTTTGGGTAGTGTAGTGCTTTATGCCCCTAAAAGCAGCTTGCATGTCCTTTCGAACTTTAGCATGAATGTGAGTTCCATCTATAGCACCAACACAATCCTACATGACACCTAATTCATGACAACCATCATTGCAATGCACTCATTTATGTTTCACTAAACTAGATAGTATGTGGCAATATAATTACCTTAAAATAAGGGTACGACCTTGTGCTGTTTGTGATCTTAAGTGGAGTTTCAGAAGATGGAGGCTTAATCATGTCATTCCTAATTTCACCAATTGCATACAAAACCTCCTTGAAATATCTGCTCACTGTCTCATTAGACCTCCTCCAGTTCTGGTGGATAACTCTAAAACGCTGGTTATGTCCCACAATATGAAGGAACATTGCAACTTGCTCCTCTACACTACTATGAATGTTGTCCCTCAACAAATTTCTATCCCTAAGCAAGTTGCAAAGATTTGAGTTACTGTTTACCTTGTTTCAAGTGACAATAAAGTTCTCGGGATTTACTTTCTGAAAAACACAAAAATGCTACATGATGAGTTCCTATATGACAAAGCTTGAATTCTCACCAGAGCCATATATGTTATTTAGGCTAGGAAAACTTATAAAAACTCTGAAACAATGGTGGAACAAAGAACTTGAGACACAGTGCTTGACTTGATCGTCCTGTCTTTCAATTGCTCAAGACCCAAGTGAAAGCTAAGAAGCCCCATGGTTGAAGGTAATATGGGTAAGTTTAAAAGTCAGATCAGTTTGTTCTAATCCGGATAAGAATTCTTGATTGAACGCATGTGTACTTTTGAGGCGTGGAAGCGTTGTAGCAACTCCTGATCCATTGCTGAGTTTAGTTTTGCTCAGGGACTAGCAAAGGTTAAGCTTGGGGAGCTTGTTGACGGGCGTTATAAACCATTAACATATCCTACATATATATTTAATTCTATCACTAAACATTGGTATAGGGGTTTAAACTGACAAATTCCATAAGTTTTGGTGAATCTGTGTTTTTAGCATGATATATTCAGAAAACCGTTATGGGGGACCTAAATGTTAGAAATAATCATACTTATTCGCGATGAAACCTGCATCAGAAGACTCTAGAAGACACCAGAGGACACCACACCGCGGTAGAGGGCGAGGTGCGGCCGGCCAGCCCAAGGGGCTCATAGGGCAGCCCCTCCTCGTGATGTCGGTTCTCTACCATCTTAAGGATTGCATCTATGCCGTCCTTTTATGTAGGTTTGATCCAAGGGTCCAGAATTGACGCTACCCCTTATATATAGCCTTGTACCCCCTCCAGCAGAGCCATCTTGAAACCCTAATTCATATCCTCATCATCAGGATCAGAGCCAGCTATCAAGAGAAAATTAGTCCTCCATAGGATCTAGTCTTGTATTAGAAATAAAGAGATAGAGTGTGAGGGAAGAGTTTCGAGGAAGTACCTGCCTATCGGTGCTCTCTCTACAACTTGTACCCTGACGGAATCAAGTTCTTCATGAGTTTGCTTATGAGATTTCTCTGGTAATCAACTTCTAATTCAAGTAAGTAACGTATTTATATTGTTCTTTAGGTTTGTGACTCTTTTTTAGTACTTTAATTCTTGTCATTCCTAGGTTAAAGTAGTATTCACAGTGTAAGCATGGTGCTTAGACTCAGTTACGCGTAGATGTACCCTATATTCCGGGTCGATGGTAGCTAGAGAGGTGACTCTTATAGCCTCGTTGAATCCTCTATAGTCCACCTCCTGTTTGTAGGCCGAGCAAGATTTAGTTACTATAGGAAACATACTCTGCATGTGTTTCCCTTAGTAATATCCCTAGAATGGAACAATAGAAGACATAACATACCAAAGTTAGAACTAAAAGACCTTAGTGATCTCCTTGATACTCCTGTTATCTTAAGTCTTATTACTACTTTAGGTTAAGTTAGACGTAGTTAATCTCACACGTTTTCCTGCGGATACGATACTAGAATACTTTCAGGTGAAAGTTACAGCGGTATCTGTGCGCTTGTAGATTTATCTGTGTACGTTAATAATTACCAACAATGGACTCCGCTCGTCAACCTCACACCTTGCTTCTTCTCCCTTTCGCACCGAAAGCTACACCACTGGAGCCACGCTCGCTGGAACCCATGATAGCAGCCATGCCTGCCCTTGCCCGCGACAGTCGCAGAACCCACGACGGTGGCCTTGCATGCGCTCGCCTGCGGCAGCCTCGAAAAATCTGGTGATAACTGATAAGTACCTAGCCCTTCCAATATCAGTGGAGGCCAAATGGGATGAGCATAACGAAGATTCATCCACACCTAATTGGCAATCCAAGGGCGTCACTGATGGATCTGATAATAGCGCTGCTCTTCGTGTTGCCAAAGTTGAATATAGAGGTGACGAACCTGCACACCAATCGTGATGATGATTGGAGCATACTGTATATATAAAAAGGTCTGAGGGAGCCACAAAGTGACTATGGCAAACTCTTGATTACCTAGTAGTAGTAGTAGTAGTAGTAGTAGTAGTAGTAGTAGTAGTAGTAGTAGTAGTAGTAGGCTAGCAGCGTTGATTGGCGTGGACTGGAGGGCAGTTTTAGGTTTGGAGGTTCAGTGCAGCATTGATGGTTAAGGAAATGGTGGGGGGCAGTTTCAAGTTTCACTACTACAGAAATCTTAATGGAGGCAGGCAAAAAGGGTTAATGAAGGCGGACATTGCAACCGCCTCCAATCCAAGGTCACGGTTAATCGTGACTTTACGGAGGCGGTCCAAATGCCCGCCTCGGTTAATCAAATAAAAAAAACAAAAAAAGAGAAAAAAAGCTAGAGGCCCAACCCTAACAGGCCTAGATATGGGCCTCACGCCGCCTCCCCTGCACGCTGCCGGTAGGGGCTCTCCGCCACTGGATTCGTGTCGCTGCCCCTGCATGTGGTCAGGAGCGGCCATCTCACTCGCGGATCCAGTCACCACGGCCGTAGATCCGCTTGGAGAAGCCGCTGGAGGTGCTCCTCAACCAGATCCACCACCGAGCTCGAGGGAGAGGGAGGATCCGCCACCGCTAGAGGTGCTCCTCGGCCAGATCCGCCACCGAGCTCGAGGGAGACGGAGGATTCGCCACCACTAGAGGTGCTCCTCGGCTAGATCCGTCGCTGAGCCCGAGGGAGAGGGAGGATCCGCCACCGGGGTACGCCGTCGCCCGCACCCGCGAGAGGGAGGCCACGCCGCCTCGCGTGACGTCGCCACGGGTGGGCCACCACACTATGGATCTGCTCGGCCTCGGCCTGGATTCACATCGCCCTGCCATGGATCCACTCGGCCTCGGCATGGATCTGCGCCGCTGAGCGCTGTGAGGGCCACTTTGCTATGATCCGCGCCGGAGGGAGGAGAGAGGACGGCGCTACGGAGGGAGGACGACACCAGGAAGGAGGGTGGAGAGGGCCCGCAGGTGGGAGGGAGGGAGAGCGCCGAAGGGAAGGAGGGAGGGAGGGAGGAGAGGGCTGGAGGGATGGAGGAGAGCACCGTAGGGAATGAGGGAGGAGAGGGCGCCGCACGCTGAGAGCGAGAGGAGGAGGGCAACTTAAGACAACTGCCTCTAAAAATATACTATTTTTTGAGGCGGTCATCTTAAGTGCCCACCTCCGTTAATTGTACGCATTAACTAAGGCGGTTGGATTTTGTGACCGTCTCCGTTAATAAAAGGGCACCGTCTTGCAAAATTATCTGTGTAGCAGTGTTTGGAGTCCAAAAGTCAGGGTTGCCTGTTCGGTTCATTGCAGTGCGAAGCGAAGCTGCCGGTGAATAGTGACGTGAGGTTCAGCCGTTCAGGGGGCACAAGACGCTGTACAAGATCACAGTCGGATCACTATACTCCATGACACTCAGCCTGGGCATTCGGTTAAAACCAAAAATTCGGTTCGGTTTTTTCGGTTTTTTAAAAGTTCGGTTTTCAACCATCAAGAGCCGATCGGTTTGGTTCTAAACTAGAAACCGACAGGTTCGGTTTCGGTTTTTTACTTCGGGTTTTCAGTTTCAACCGAACCGACCGAAGTCCCCTATCCTGTGTAGAAGAAATGGAAAGAAAAAAAACAGGAGTTCCACAGCTCCACGCCCTCCCCTGCTCGAGCGGCAGCGCCGCTCCGAGCCTGTGCTGTGCCGCGTCGCTTGTCGCCGCCTCCCTGCTCGCTTGCTCGGTGCCGCAGCTGCGCCGCCCGCGCCACTCGTGCTCATCGCTGGCTCACCGCCGCTCGCGCCACTGGCAGCTCGCTGCCGCGCGCGCGTTCTACATGTATTAACATCCCAAAGCATGAGCATTAGCATCACATACAAGTTCATCATCACATGCAATATAAGTTGAAATTAATTAAATTGTGAAAAAACATATGTTTGAACCATAAATTATTGCATTTGCTAGCTAAGAGTAGTAAAACTTGTTTGGCTATAACTTTAAATGGCTTAGAATTAATTAGCATGATTTTTGGAGCAACTTTTGTATTCAAAATCTCCTCAAATTTTGCTTTAAAAATATTCTAGAAAAATGAGTTTTTATTTAAAAATTAGACTTTAAATCAATAATTTAAAATCTGTTTAGAATTTTGAAAAGTGCCCTAAATGAAAGTTATAGAGAATTAAATTTTTGAACAACTTTTGTTTTGGGGACAACTTGTGAAAATGTCTTTTTCATCTTTAAAATTTGAATTTGAATCAATTTATAAAATCTGGAAATTTCTTTTAAAAGGAAAACGAATTCTCCGGCCTTAACGGGCCGCGGCCACCCTTTTGGCCTGTGAGCCTAAGCCAGCCCAGCCCCGCTCGCCCGCGCCCTCCCTGCTCGCACGCGCTCGCCCGCGCCAGCGCGACTGGCCGTGTCAGAATGTGCCTGCCGCATGGCCGCCGCTCGACGTCGCCGGCGTACGAGTGGCGCCTCGACGGGTCCCACCTCCTCGTCCGTGCCTTAAGCAGCCGCAGCGCCGGCTCTACTTCACCTACCTCCCTCCATTCTACCCCTCTCGGCCTAACGCGAGCCGCAGCGACCGTCGCTCTCGCCTCCCCGCGTTCGTCGCAGCTTCACCGTCGGCTAACGCCGCTGTTCCCGCTCAACGGCCACATCTCCCTCCGATTCGTCTTGCCACCCGCTCCGCCACCTCCTCCTCTCCTCCGAACGGGCCACCGTGTGCCTTGCACGTCGACGGTACGGCTCAATCGAGCTTCTTCCCGCACGGGCCACCGAGCCGGGCCGCCGAGCTCGCGCTCCGCCATCGGCACCCTCGCTCTCTCTTTCTCCCCTTGCATCGCACTACCGTGTTCGCCATCCCTTCGCGGAAACCGTGTGCCCTCCAGATAGCAGCTCAGGGCCGGGGGTTGGCCGTTGGCCGACGGCGACCGCCGCACTCCCGCGACGTCGGGGACGCCGGCACCCCGTGGCCACGCCCCGCTCTCCCCCCTCTCTGTTCGCTGGGCCAAGTTGGCCTTGGGCCAAGGCCCCAAGCCGGGCCGCCTTGCCCCTCTCCCCGCTCAGTTGCTCGAGCCAAAAACGGCCATGGGGCCCGTTAGCCGAAAAGAT
This sequence comes from Saccharum hybrid cultivar R570, assembly GCA_038087645.1. Classification (NCBI taxonomy): domain Eukaryota; kingdom Viridiplantae; phylum Streptophyta; class Magnoliopsida; order Poales; family Poaceae; genus Saccharum; species Saccharum hybrid cultivar. Next base: position 1,615,881 of record JAQSUU010000050.1, on the reverse strand, counting down.
AAATGAGTTTCGGTTTTCTATTATATTTTGAAAAAGAAAATGCTTTAGAAAATATTGTGTACTCATTTTAGCTCCAAAAATTGTGAAACAAATTTTTGTAGACTTCTTAGAACCAGATTTATGATCCAAAAATATTGCATGTCAAGTTTGAAATACTTTTCTGTAGGGTTTTTATTTAATCACTGAAATTGTTGTTTTCTTGATAAATATGTAATAAATCATAGAAAGCTCAGAAAAATATGGTTCCACTTGCAATAATTTTCTTTTGTGATGTACTTTCCAGAAAAAATATGTGCCATGCATGTTCTGTAGAAAAAAAATTATGTGTAGTACAAGTGCTTATTATTGTTAATAATTGTTATTTTTACTAGAGAGAAAAATATGAATAAAACATGCATGTAATAATTTTTCTATAGTGATTGTTTATTGTGTAGAATGTAGGAAAAATACTAAATCTGTTGTTTGATACTTTTCATAGTATAAAGTATTTTTATGCTCATTTTTAGGCCCTAGCTTGTTATTTTTGTGTAGGCAGTTCTAGTAATCCAAATGCAATGAAATTTTTGTGACATGCTAGATTAGATGATAGTAAGCTATTGTAATTTTCTCAGATTTTTCTGTGCTACCAAAATAGGTGTTACTTTTCAAACCTAGTTGTAATTAGGGTTTAATTAACCTTGTTAAAGCATGACTAATTAATAAGATTTACTTTGGTGTATCTTTGAAGCATCTTAGATTTCTGTGGTGACTTGGCATGGTAGAGAATGTTGGTCGTAGTATATGAGTACATATTCTTGGATGATGTTGACTACCTTGTAGAAGAGTTGTATTCCTACTTTATGCAATAAAGTAAAACCTATTCATCTACATTTCATTCATCATGATCATTACATGTCATCTCTACAATGCACCTAGGCATGAGCACTTATACATTTGCATCATATAGGATCGCAAGAAGTAACTCCAGTAGCAGTTCTCGAGGAGCCGGAAGAGCAGCCCGAGGTGCAAGAGCAGGAGGTGCCCGAGGCCGACGAGGAGGTCGGTGAAGATCTTCCAGAGTGTCCCGACCACCGTCCGAGCTCTTTCGACAGAGGCAAGCCCCGGAGCATTTTCTCTCCCGGTTTGCAAATATTTTTATTAATGCTTTACTTTAAGTGATGCATTACGTTTAGGAGTTATTTGCAACCGTTGCTGCATTAAACCTTGTTTACCCTGTTCTACCATATCCTTGTTACCTTGGTGTTCGCAGTCAAGAAATGCTTAACTTGCTTAGACCGGTAGAAGTCGGGTGATTTCCTGTCACCTGCGAGCTATAGGTGGTTACCTGGATCTGCTTGAGTAAGTATGTCATCGTAGAATAACTAAGTGTTAATGTGAAATTGAGATCGAACGGAGACTTGCAGGGTTTCGGACTGTAGTATTTTCTGTCTGTGTTCATTAAGGACCGACCGTTGTTGGGCTCGAGTCATGTTGAACGCATGCCTTACATTTAACTGGCCGAATAATATACCTTTTGACCGTGAAGCTGAGAGATTATTCGTGCCGAGTGGATTACCTGCAACGCACTGTACCGGAGCAGTAGTGGCAGGATACGGGGACGCGATGATAAGGCCAAAGAGCAGTCGGGCGGCCCTCGGGTACATGTGGTTCCTGGCAAACTCGAGACTTTACCTGAATGGTTGACTCGGTGACCAATACCTCACTTTAGCGGGTGAGTGAGGTTTATGTGAGGAATAAATTACCAGCTGGTTAATAATTGATTTGAATCGCCATTGTTCACTGGATAGTGAACACTTCACTTGAGTTACTTCATCGTAGTAATCTTGATAAAACACTTGGACAGTTATATGGAATATGACATGATGGAAGTCGTTAATGATCATTGGTCAACCTTACCTGTTTAATTACATGTTACTCTAATATAGGTGCAAATGTAGTCGACATGTTAATGAAGATTTAACTTGATATAAAAGCTTCTGGAAAAGATTCTTTAAATACTAAAAATGCCTTTTGCAAATGAGTCAGCTGCCCTACCATAAAGCCTGTCATGATCCTTGGTGTCTTTTATTTTCGGTTATGTCGGGTAAGTCTAGCTGAGTACCTTCTCGTACTCAGGGCTTTGTTCCCACTTGTTGTAGATGGGCAGATGTATTACGGCTACTGTATCAACTGACTTTATCCTACGATGGGAGAAGCTTAGGACCATGGACAATGGTCATTCACTACGTCTCGTCTGATGCTTTTGTTGGAAGATGATCCTGAGCTGGCACTTTATTCTGAACTCTGTGTGAGTGTGTAGTTTGAACTAAATGATTCCGCTACTTTTATTTGAACTTGATTTGTAATAACTATGTTTAAACTCCGATGTATTTGCGACGCGAACTTTTATGTAACTTGTGATGGTGACCGCTGAACTTATTACGATCTTGGCTGGTATGTAAGTTGGTTTGAAATCTGTCGTGATTTCACGGACTACCGGGTTATACAGGTTTAAGTTTGTTAAATCGTCTACTCGGTGGATGATTTTCTTACTTAATCTCGTATAATTGGTCGGTTCTGTTACACGTTCCTTGCTCACCGTCGTCGCGTCCGCCGCCCCGCCCTCTGCTCGCTGCTGCGCGTGTGCTCCGCCTGCTCCTTGCGGCCGCGCCGTCGCTTCTCGTGCGAGCAGGTCGCGCTCGCGCCGCCGCACGCCCTGAAGCCGCTCCCTACATGATGTAGAATGGGTGGGATTGGGATTTACGGACTAGGGTTTCGGTTGGGGAAGGATGAGGCAGTGGGGGCTTATATGTGTGCGGCGTTGGGCTTAGGCCTTATTGGGCCTTTGGGCTGCTGGCCTGCTACTCCGAGAAGGATGCTGGATATTGCTGTGCGCTCGCTGCAACTCGGTTTCTTCGGGTGTTCGGTTGTGTCGGACCCCAAAACCGAAGCCGAGCACCGAAGCCGAACTTGCCAAGAATGAAAACCGAAACCGAAAACCGAATAAACCAATATTTCGGTTCGGTTCGGTTTTCTGTGTAATTGTGCCCAGGTTGACATGACACAGCTTGAAGAACATCCTACAGTAGCAGTACTGTACATGCCGTGTACTAGTAGTAGACTAGTAGTACTACTCGTCTACTCGTAGTGTAGTCTAGCCGGGCGACGCCGGCTAACAAGGTCTGTACGACCTGCAACAAGCAGCATGACTGTAGTACGAAATGTGACTGTTGTTGATCAGGCTTCACGCCCCGTAGGAAAGCCAAGACCGAAATCTGTACTCCGCCCTTGTTCACTTCCCGAATCGGGAGTGTCCGATTTGGAACAGTTTGCTACAGTGCGCATTAAATGCGCACTGTAGCAATTAGTTTGTATTTGGTAAAAAATATTTAAAATTTGATTAATTAGGTTTAAAATGTTCGTCTCGCAAAGTACAATAAAACTATGCAATTAGTTTTAAATTTTATCTATATTTAATACTCCATATATGTGCCGATATTTTGATGTGATGAGAATCTTCTTTCTGCATAGTAAAATTTGGGGTTGAATTTGGGAACTAAACAAGCCCCTTGTTTAGTTCCCCCAATTCTCCCCCAAATTCCACTATGCAAAAAGAAGATTTCCCGTCACATCAAAATGTCGGTAAATGCATGGAGTACTAAATGTTGATGAAATCAAAAACTAATTGCACAGTTTTGTTGCACTTTGCGAGACGAACATTTTAAGCCAAGTTAGTCAAAATTTGAATAATTTTTACCAAATATAAACAAAATGTTACAGGAATTCTGATACGGTGTTTTTCTCCCCAATTCTAGAAACTAAACGAGGCCAAGGGCTCCGTGTTCTACGCGTGTTGCAGCGACGGGCGCCAGGACCTGCAGAATCCTCTCAGCGTGATCAATGCTGGCATCTACTCCTCACCGTATTTCTTATCAACCTTTTTAAGAGGGAGTACTAGTATATCGCGTTCGCGTCTTCCTGCTCGCGGCGGCTGCGGCGCTGCGTCCTCACTTCCCAGTCGTGCTCTGCTCGTACCAAGCTAGTTACCTCTCCGCCTCTCCGTTCGTCCGCTCGCTGTTTCTGGGGCCGAGAGATGAGGCCTAACCGGAGGGCCACCAACATTCCCGTCCGGTGGCAACCATATGCAGAGCTGACGGCGGCGGCGGCGGCGGCATGCGGCGGTGAAGGCTCCATCCTCGACACCTCTCTGCTCGGTGGAGGTAGATATATTTCTTTTCTTTTTTTTAATGGTTTTAGGGAAAACAACAGTGTGCTAGCTAGACTAACTCACGAATAAGCCATCTGTCAATAGGCCTTTCTCTACTTGTTAATCTTTTTATTTAGCCATCTCATCTGGTTTCGATCCATCTTGGAAGATAAGTGGATTAGGATTTTGAGGGTTTCAGTTATGGGCTCGAGCTTCTTTTATCTTCAGGATTCTATGGGGATCGACTTGATCCTCCACATTGTTTACTTGCATTGGGAGTTAGATTCATTCCACACTATTTGCAGTAGTCGATCCTAGATAATCCTCACTTTCAAACTCTTTTTTTTAAAAAAAACAGAACTGGCAGGTGCGCTGCCTTTTCGTTTAGCAGGAAGCAAAGTTCGAATATTTTCAGGATATGTTGAAGGAGCAAAGTGCTGAAAATATATATCGTCTAGTGAAAACTACTCTCTACGGATTACCTCTAGGAGATCCTGTGTAGTGTGAGTCTTTGTCAAAGATTCTGCTGCATCTTTCCTTCCACAAATTCTAGCCAGTTGTCCTTTCCCTTGTTTTTGATCATCTGTATCCACCATTCTCCGGGTAAATTGATAGACCTTGTTTATTGTTCGATCATCCCACCAACTGCAATTTTTTGAGGTCAACACCAGGGGTGGCCATCTTGTGAAGATGAGTTTCTTGTGTACAGTGACACTTTACAAATTGGGTCTGCTTGTACCCACCCCTCACCTGATGATTTGTTCAGGCATTGGCAGTTTTTGATTGGATCAATAGCCAGACGAAGAAGCGGCACTTCCAAACTGTACAAGACCATGATTCGGTTAATCCTCTTTCTAAAGATATTAAATAAGATTAGAGAGATTTTAGTTTGTATGAGATTTATCCCCTCACTGAACAAAACATAGCCTAAATGCAAAAGCAAGCCAGCTGACGGTGGTTCTGGACACGACGGCAAGGAAGTAAGATACATGACCATTGGATAAGATTATTATGCCCTACGTCTCCATTGTGGAAGCCATAAGTGACCCAAAGGTCTACTCTAGCCAGGTCTCAAGCGGCCTCTTTCCACAATCCATTAAGTGATATTTTTCCAGAGGTAAGGTCAAAGCCCTCAAAAACTGTCTGGACGCACACCACACCCTAGTTGCTTACCGACGACACCTAGCTGTCTAGGGGCAAGACTCCAAGAGTAACAAATGCTTCACACCGAAACTTGATGTTGCCACAAAGTGCTCAAGGCTTGCTCAGCTCTATATTGCTCACACAAGCTCACAAGACACAAAATCTTGCTCTCCAATTTAATGGATATGACTAAGTTCACTGAAGTCCTATAAAAGGTGAATTGGGAGCTCTCACAAGGCTTTGCTGGTGTATATGAACGTGGAGCAAATAACCAAAGACCATGGGAGGAGGTATAAATAGACCTCCCACAAAATCTAGTTGTTGCCACTCTATCTGCCAAAATTGACTTAGCCAGTTTGGCAAACCGGCCTAGCTGGTTTCTCAAAACTGCTAGTTGTTGGACACTAAGAGCAGCAAAACCGCCCTAGCCTGCTCACCAACAATAATTCTCTAAACTATGCTAATTACTCGGATTTGTCACTTGGGTTAGTTTTGAGCACTTTTAGGTCACATCTAGCATTTAGTGTTGCATCCCTCTTATTGTACGACATCCATATACTCAAGAATTAAAGATTCAAAATTAATTCTTCTTGAGCTTGTCTTTCTTCATATAATGTCGCTGCTTCATTTTTCAACATTTGAGAGCTTCTAACACCTTTAAGACTTTGAGCTGAATCACCTTGAGCTATGACTTTGGAATCTTCAACCATATGATAAGGATTACACTTTTCATCCACAAGTAATCTTTTCAAGTACTTCAACAACGATTTGATCCTCCACATCAACATGACTATGCATAGCTTGATTAGTATCTCAACTCAATGCAAGTATTATCTTCTTCAACTTAGATAGGTCCTTCCGCTGCCAAGCCGTCGCTTGCCCTTCACTCTTGGTTAGTACCTCAAAGCCCTTTCCTTGTTATCTTTATCCTATCAAGCTATCAAGTCACATCTTGTTTTGAATCAACTATAAGCACACATTGAATACCATCTCATTTGTATTGTTGTCTTTTGCTTGAACTATTTCTATCAGCTTCCTTCTCAATGATCTTTATTTATAAGCCATTCAAGCATTAACAATTGATCATCAATATAAAAACCATTTCATCATCTTGATTAGAACAAGCAAGCTTCAAGAGTGAGATCATTCCATAGGCAGATTCCTATGTCTCATTTACACTTGGCACACACGCTTGCTAATTCATGCATGTTATCAATAACCTTGGACTCATTTCTTAGTTATATCGTTTGCTTTTACAATATGAGTCCAATCACACATTAAGAGTACCGAGAATAAATATCTGCAAATCTCATGAAATACATTAGTCCCTTAATCGTGTTATCATTTGATCCACCAAAACTCACTTAGGACCTAGATGCAGTTTCAAACACTAAATTGACTCTTTTCCCATTAAATATTATGTAATTTGGTTTATTTATGGATAGCTACTTGAACAGTTTATATATGTTTAATTTATCAACATTGTCCTGTATTGTACTTTTATATGCTTGGGAAATGGAATATCCAACTTCAAAGTCTTGGCTCTGCTGTTTGTATTGAGTTTACCCTCTGGGAACAAATGAAGAGAATGGTGTGGGAGGAAAAGACCCCCTTGAATCTTGCTTGCAGTTTTAGTATATAGGGTCTGTTTAGTTTCCAAAAAATTTCCTAAAAAACTACAGTAACGAATCTTTAGACACATGCACGAAACATTAAATATAGATAAAAAAAATAAAATTAATTACACAGTTTAGCTGTAAATCACGAAATGAATCTTTTGAATCTAGTTAGTCCATGATTAGACATTAATTACCAAATAACAACGAAAATACTACAGTGGTTTTTTGCAAAATTTTTAGGAACTAAACATGCCCATAGTAATAGGGTGTGTTCACTTCGCGAAAAGTAGCTGAAAGTTACTGTAGCATCTTTCGTTGTTATTTGGCAAAATTTATCCAATTATGGACTAACTAGGCTCAAAAGATTCGTCCCGACATTTACAGACAAACTATGTAATTCTATCTTTTTTACCTACATTTAATGCTCCATGCACGTGTCGAAAGATTTGATGTGATGGATGGAAGAGGAAATATTTTGGGTTGGGTGGGGGAAGTGAACAAGGCCATAATAACAAACATAAGAACATATAACAACGAGCTTGATTCTGGCGACTTGCGCGCGCACATAATGTTCTTGGAATTTTTGTTTGTCTTCAATCGCAGGACGCAGCAGCGGCATTGTGGAACGAAACCTGCTATCCCAGTTCAAAGGTGACGCCAAGATGCAGGTCACGGATGACCGGCCGGAGCCATCGTTGGCGCTCAGCCTCCGGGTGGGGTCCGAAGAGGAGCCGCAGCCGCAGCCGCAGAATCGCCTGCGGCACGCGCCGACCCGGCAGAGTCCCAGACTTCTCTCCCGGCCCGCAGGCTCCAGCGTGCCGCTGCCGCCCCAGACATACTACGCGCCGGCCTCGTCGCCTGCTGGGGTTGGGCTGGCGCCGCAGCTGCAACTCGGCAGCAACAGCCTCCCATTCCCGCTCCCGCTGGGGGCGACGCCGCCAGGCGCCAGAGCCGCGCTGCGCCGCGTGCAGCCTCCACTACGGTCGTTTGGCGGCGGACTTGCTGAGGGCTCGTTTAGTTGGTAAAATTTTTGGCAAAATGCAACCGTAGTATTTTCGTTGTTATTTGGTAATTAGTGTCCAATCATGGTCTAATTAGGCTTAAAAGATTCGTCTCGTTCATTTCGTCTAAACTGTATAATTAGTTTTATTTTTTATCTATATTTAATGCTTCATACATGCGTCTAAACATTCGATGTGACGGGGAATCTACTGTTCTTTTGCAAAAAAATTTTGGAACCAAACTGGGCCTGAAAAGGGTGAGCGAGGACCTCGATCGCAGGGTGGGGTTGCTGCGCCAGGAGCGGAGCGCCGAGGTGAGAAACGAAGTCCTGCGGCTCCATGCCGCGGCGGCGGCGGCAGCAGCAACAGATCAGGGGTCGCCCTCCCCGCTGCTGCGTTCTCGGCAGCAGGCTTGCCGCAGCAGCAGCAGCCCTGCGGAGGCGCGTGGCGCTGGTGCCCCGCCTGCGGGGCAAGGCCGGGGACGGTGGTCCTCAAGCCGTACGAGCACATCTGTGTCTGCGCCCAGTGCTCGGACGCCAGCCGCCTGTGCCTGCATTGCTATTGCAGCTTCACCTGGACAGGGGCTGTCGAGGCTGCCTCTCGTGGACGTGGTCGTGGATGTGGATGTGGACGTGGACTCTAATTTGCATGGGATCAGGAGGACTCTAATTTTGGCGGCGAAACTGTGCCACTGCTGTGTGAAAAATCATGCGGGCTTTTGGGCTTAGGCCCAGTTTAGAACTTTAGATCCATAAAATTTTGCAAAAGAACAGTAGATTCTCCGTCATATCGAATCTTTGGACGTATGCATGAAGCATTAAATATAGATAAAAAATAAAACTAATTACACAGTTTAGACGAAATAGACGAGACGAATCTTTTAAACCTAATTAGACCATGATTGAACACTAATTGCCAAATAACAACGAAAATGTTACAGTTGCATTTTGCCAAAAATTTTGGCAACTAAACAAGGCCTTAGACTCAGGCACGGATCTAGAAATATACTAAAACAACTCCCTTTTTATCTCTTGCATGTTTAGAAAAATTAGAAGAGGGTGCTGAACAACGGGCCTCCACTCTTACTGAATCCACCCCTGCTTAGGTTGACTGCTAGTGCCCCGTTCTCTCTTGTTTATGTTCCAGAAATGGTATTGCTACTTTGCTAGCGTTAGGGCAGTTCTAATGGTGTATTGATGATGATTTCTATCCTTATTAATTATCCTGTCAACTAAACAAATTGCTGAGTAGATTTATTAAGGAGAGAATGAAAATAGGAGAAACCGTTTCCTAACGAGGAAATGAAGTCGTCGCGCACGCCGATGCTCGAGGAAACGACCCCATCTGCGTTGGGGAGAAACTAGTGGTTTCCTTCCTTCTCCACTCGGATCTCCTACTCCAAGCTATGCCCTCGCGCGACGCCGTCCGTCACCACCGCCGCGGCATTCGCACGACACTGCCCGCTGAGCTCGTGCATGGCTACACTGCGCAGCCTCTGGAGCTCGCGGCCGCGCCGTCCCGGTTTGCCGCGGCCGAAGAGCTCGCACGTGGCCGTCCGGCGCCGCCGCCCGCAGAGCTTGCGGCCGCCGACCCGGCTCGACGCGGTCACGGACCTTGCCCGTGGCGGACGCAGTTCGTGGTGCTGCTGCTCCAGCGTGGGCTCAAGAAGCGGCAGCATGAGTCTGCTCAACAAGCTAGGCATCTTCCAGGTGCTGCTCGCCATGGAGCTCGTGTAGGCTTGAAGCAGCAGCGTGCAGGTTGCCGCCGGGGAGCTTGCGCAGGCCGTCGCGGAGCTCGCCATGGAGCTCGTGTAGGCTTGAAGCAGCAGCGTGCAGGTTGCCGCGGAGCTTGCCGCAGACTCGTGTACGCCGGCCGGGTTTGCGCAAGCTGTCGCGGAGCTCGCGAGGCTCGCTGCGGAGCACGCACGCAGGCAGCCGCGGAGCACGCAAGGCTCGCCGTGGAGCTCGTGCAGCCTTGAAGCAGCAGCCACAGAGATCCACGCATAGCTGCTGTCTCTGTGGTTTTTTGCACATAGGATCCGAAGATAAGAGAGAGGAACACGGCAATGATTGGTCAATTTGATTATCAGGACGCTAGGAGGAAATTTTGCACTGAAATGGAGAGTTTCTCGGTATGATGTCCTATGCTGTAGAAATCGGTCATAGATTTTTCATTGGGACTGCCCTTATAGTGACAGAGCCTTCCATGTTCCTATTGGATGGTTATATGCAATTTGCGTCCAAAATTGAAACCGATCTTGGTTCTCAGGTCATCTGGTGCACCATCTCGAATTGTTGTTGGATCTGGCCAGGATTGCAAAGGGTACTCCCATTACCCTATTTTTTTTTGTTGCATTCTTTGAAAACTAGAATCTGTTTGGAACGTAGAAATTTCACATGAGTTATACAGGAATTTCACGTGTTCAATCTTACGAATAGAATTTTTTTTCCCGTGTTCCAAATAGTCTCTAAAGTCTAAACTTGGTTAAAGAGTACTCGTTGGAATACACTCTTGGTGCATGCAAGGACGATGCGGGAACGACGGCGGGGCAGTACATGAACGGTGCAGGAACGACGGCAACCAACGGCAATGGGAGGGGATTTAGATACTTGGTTTGAATGATTATATTGAGCCGGATTTGGTTTGTTTAAGCGTGTAATTATTGTTGGATTTAATTGGGCTTGTCCTATATTTAATCAACAATTAAATCAAAGAAAATTTCAAGACTATAGTTAATGCTAGGTGTAATATAAATGGGTCATTTATGCAGTGTAACTCACGGTTTTATGAGTGTTTAAGTGTATGGTGACCATTATATGCTAGTGGGTCATGATGTCTTAGTGGTTTCTGGACAATTGATTTGTCAGCTTCACAAGTTAATGGTAACGGATGTGCTATGATGACCACTATCTCTTCATGCACCTACCTCTTTGTCTTCGTCTATTGCTGCACAAAAGGGGATTGCTTCTCTGGTTCGCGAGGGAGAACATCACGCTGCTGTTGTGCTACTCTATGTCATTCATGTCCCAGTTCCTATGCGCACAGGAATAGGGAGAGCAGACCTCCGAAACCGGCGCCATTCATGAGCTCATCTGCTCGGGTGAAGACCACCAATCAGGTTTTTGGAGAGCATCTTCCACGCATTTGCTCGTTCTTCTTCTTCCTACCACTTCTCAACGACTCGGCCACTTCTTTTGATGGAGGAGGTGATCGGCACTACGACCTTACTGCATGTACGACATTGAGAGAGGCGAGTACATCGACAAACGCTATGTCAACTAGTGTTGGCTTCGGTGCCACTGGGTAATGCTTCTGTTGCAACCTGTTCTTTATTTTCTATGTTTAAAATCAAGATGATTAGTATCATGTTCATGTTCGTTGCACTTAGATCCCACATGCATGTGTCTGATGTCACAAACATGTTATTAGTAGTTTTCTAAATTAAATTGGTATTGAAATTATCTAATTTAATGATCCAAAAACCTAATAGGCATTTTTCGATAGTCGGCTTTGCGGACGCACTAAAACTGCATGTTTTTTAGGGCACATATTACAAGAGGTGGCGTCAAAGATGCATATTATGGTTGACCGCTATGCATTGCTATTTTGTTGCCAAACCTACACCAGAGGACCGCATACTACTAATGAGGAGCATGTGTTCCGTGAGCCTGATACTATGTTCAAGGGGGCAATAATCAGCGTGCTAAGGAACATCATAGTAGATGCATACATGACTTTGCCTACTGGAAAAGAGATGTGGGATGCACTTGAGGCCAAATATGGAGTTTCTAATACTGGTAGTAGTGAGTTGTATGTCATGGAGTAGTTTCATGACTACATGATGGTTGATGACTGTTCTATAGTAGAACAAGCTCATGAGATACAAACAATGGCAACAGAGCTCAAGAATTTAAGTTGTGTGCTACTAGATAAGTTTGTGGCAGGTTGCATCACTGCGAAGCTGCCAAAAACTTGGACTGACTTTGCTACTTTTTTGAAATATAAGAGACAAGAGTTCGGCATTGCTGATCTCATTGGCTCTTTGGATGTTGAAGAGAAGGCCAAAGCAAAGAACGCCTACAGCAAGAAAGTTCTTGTAGGAAAAATGCAACAAGGCATTGAACACCTGGGGTAGCATATCACCAATCCGTATGCAAACCCCAGTGATGGTGCTCTCTTTCATAGCACCGATGAGCTCTGCCTTGAAGACCGGTGACTATGCTCCTAGGATACACTTGTGCGCGCTGAACGCCTCGCCGATGACATGGAACACGATGTCGGCACCCTCTTTAGCCACGAGGAGGTGACTAAGATGGTTGTGTAGGTTAGGAGGCAGCGCCATAGACGGGGCGAGCTCTAGTTACTGTGCTGCGGGGGACCTCTTGGTGCACCATTGCCCCCACCATCGCCACCCGTCAAGGCATCTAGGGTTGGCCCCGTTGATGGGATGACATTGCAGATTTCCCCGAGGGTACTTGCCTCCGCCTAGGCTAGTGGCGTCGATGCACGAGCCGACTTAAGGGGTACCATGTCAAAAAGAAGCATCATGATGATCAGCAAAAGAATTAGTGACAGAATCAAAGGATAACTCGCAGTAGTCAAGCACTTACTTTGTTGCCAATATTTTCGGTCGGCCAGGAACTTTCAACACCTTCTTAGAAGGAGGGTTGATCTTCTCTTTGGTGGCTCCGCCTATGGGGACTGCTCCCTTGTCTCCATGGCCTCTGAGTCGATACTCTGGCTAGTCTCTTCGAGGACCTCTTCATGCGTCCCGGGCATGGAAGTGTTTTCTACTAGGGGCTCTTCAGCTGCCCCCATCCCAGCTGCAAAATAAAGTCTATAGTCAGTACAAGATATTGGCAGTGGCGATAGAGCAAAAATTGGATATGGCATTACCTGCTTTGTGGGTACTCGGCTCTTGCGGGCTGCGGTTGACTACCTCCTAAATCATCCACCAGCAGACCGAGGTGACGATCCTCGACCTGACTGGCTGAGATCTTGCGTGCAGTGGTATGCTAGCTCATGCGCGCCTTCTTTGGCGCCAATGTGCCAAGTCCTCTTTCCAAGCTAGGGCTCCAAGACCACTTGCTGCTGGTCTCCACACCCTCGATTGTCGGAGAACACTTCATGGCAGGGTCTGTCTCCACGGCCTCTGAGTCCATACTCTGGCTAGTCTCTTCGAGGACCTCTTCTTGCGTTGGGTTATAGATTTCATCAGTGCGGATGTGTTGGGTATAAAAATACCTGGGGTACCCAACAGAGGGTAAAATACGGCACCCTGCACGTTTGTAGGCCCACCATAAGGGGCCCAGAAAGCACTGACAGCATGTCAGCCGCTCAAGGCACAAACTAAAAACACTATCTCGCCCGAGCCTTGCGGAGAGGCCTCGGGCACGATAGGCATCTCGGATGACATCTCTCCGCCTCGCCCGAGCTCGCGCGGCGTCATCAAAGGCGCCCGACCCCCCATGGCGCATTTCCGCCTCGCCCGAGGGGCACGTGAAGCCCTCAGGCAAGACAGGGAGCCATAGGGGCCCCCAACATGGTGCTCGCTCCATCAACGTGATAGACGTGACCGTGCACAGTCAACAGGGGCACCAGAACCATGCTCTGACTCGACATGACCCCGGTCATTCTACCACGATGACATCCATACCTCCATAGCAACGGAGTGACGACAGCTGTGCCACCTAACCCCCTCACCATGAAAATCATGGCACAGGGACGTATAGGTCAAGGCATGGCCCCGGCACGTCACGCCAGCGAGCGGAGAGGCCAAAAGATCAATGCCCCGCACGACATCACACTACAGGAAAACTGTTCTCATCGGATAAGGAGGAGGACGGCCACTCCCGAGGCCACCTTTTTTTGCCTTTCTCTTTCATTTTTTTTTCTGTTTTCACCCCTTTACCGTAAATGTAACCCGAGCCCTCTCCTTAGAAGCTATAAGGGGGGCAGGGGCCAGAGCAATCAAGGATGACCGAACCGAATCGAAAGGAGACAACCAAGCAACAACAGCTAGAACCCACTCAAAACCACCACCACCACCCAAGAGACTTGGGACCTACTCCCTCTCTCGAAAGCTTGTAACCCCTACTACGAGCACCCCAGTGCAAGGCAACACAAAACGCAGTGAAACCCACTGGACGTAGGGCAGTTCATGCCCGAACTAGTATACATCCTTGTGTCCGCTTTGTACAGCCATCAGGGTCTAGACGCGCAGATACAAATTCACTAGTCGCTCTGTTTAGACACCTGGTCCTCTAGACACCGATAGTTGGTGCGCCAGGTAGGGGCCTTCTGCACGTCACAATCCATCTACTAGATCTTGATAGCCAATTCCCGCATCCGCTTCGCCCTAGGCTCCCGCGTCCGGTTCAGGAATCTAGATTTCATTTGCATGGGAGTAGACTATGATCTGGTTCTTCTCCCCCCTAATGTTGACATCGACGCCATCTCTGAGGCCCTGTCTGTAACAGAACCGACCAAATTATAAGAGCACAAGTACGAAAACAAGCACCGAAGCGCTCAAATTTTCAAACTTGAGCCCATATAATCCCGGTAGTCAATCGAAATCACGAAGGATTTCAAACCAAACTGCTTACAACCAGGATCGCATTATTCAACATACACATCGTACGTTACATTTCACAAGTAGTTCCGAAATAAGTTTACACCACGGAGTAGCAAATATTACAAACCAAGTTTGAAAGTAGCGGAAGCATAACACACACACTAGTTAATTTAATACTGCCAGTCTGGATGATCGACAACCCGCAAAAGCATGAGGAAAGTACATAAAGACGATCACGCCCTTGTGATCTAGTCATCATCACCCGCAGGGTGGAGACACGTCTTGCAGAATCCCTGATAAAGCATGTCATCTGCAACAGGAGGGAATAAACCCTGAGTACTGGAATATACTCAGCTAGACTTACCCGTCGAAAACCAGAAATAAGATGACACCAAGGATTATGCAAGGCTTACACAAGAGGCTAGCTGGCATAACATTTTGCATAAAGGCATAAGTAATTGAAACTCTTATAACCTGTACTAGCAGTTATTTTTAGCATTTACCTGTCATCTATCTTAGCACCTGTACTAAACATGCACTTGATTATAATCAAACAACATTATTATTATATCCATAGCAGGTATATCATTATGGCAACATTGTATCATTCCCTTAACCACCAGTTCATTTAATGAGTTCTACGTTGCCGCTGCTCAAGTCAAGTGCTCACTAACCGGGAGCGACGGCGATTCGAATCGAATTCCTATCCAGCTGGAGGGGTATTTCTAACACTCACCGCGTAGGCCCCTGCCAGGGTCGCACAAGCCACCGTTTCATATGATTTAGGAATCGCGGGTCCGAATGATGTCGCGACCCCAAGGGCGACACTCTGCCAGGTGATAGGGACTCTAACCCCCCCTTGGTCTCACGCCAATGTCCCCAAGCACATCCTTTCTCTCCTCCAAGAAGCAACCTACCATTCGATTCCCGGCCTGAACCACATTACTCGGCTTCGCGGTCGGAACGACTTATCCGGCCAACTAAGTGTTAGACTGCGTTCAACATGACTCAAGGACGTACAGCGAATCGGTCCTTAAACGACTCAGACGGGCATAGCTCCACACCCAAGACGTGAAGTGTCTTGCGGCTGTACTATCGAACTCCCGCCCGGTCTAAATTTCATTTTTAAGCATGGTTCCATCCACGATAGCCATAAAGCCACTCGTGACTCCTTCCTACATCTCGCGGATGACCGGAAATCACCCGACTTCTACCGTACTAAGCAGGGCTAAGCATTGACACGTGCCTAAACCTAATATAGGATTAAGTACGATATCTGGACAAGAACAGGTATAATGCAACAAGTGTTTCCATATAACTCCTACAACTTAATGCATTAAACAATTAAAAGTACTCAAGATTAATTTATAAAACAGTAGGTTCAGCATGCACCGGGGCTTGCCTTTCAGAAAGGACGAGGGCCGGTGGTCTGGACACTCAGGAAGGTCGTCTGCGGGCACTCCTTCGCCTGCTGGATCCTCGGGCTCCTGCTGCTCCTGGTCCTCCTCCGGAATCACAGGCTCGAATTCGAGGAGTGTCACCCCCTCCGGTGCACCTATTGCATGAATGCACAATAAATATAATGGATGCATAAATGGGTGCAACATGCTCGGAATGAAATGCATTTCAGAAATAAAATACTCTGTTCAAGTTATTTTATTAGTACGTGCAAATCTCTTCTCCAGTAGAGAAGTACTCATCTAATCTACTTAACCTAAGATAAAGCTGCTCATCCTCAGTTAAGGCCCTAACACCTAACAATTACAAAAGTAGCATGTCTTAGGATATTACACCATATCAATCAGCAAAACACCACAGTAAGCATTCTGGACAGCAGCTACTTGTTTTTATCACAACTGGAGATTTACAATTTCAAAAGATATGATCTAAGACAATCTGGAAAGCCTAAGAAATGAACTACAATTCATTTTCAGACCTCAACTCCAAACTCCTAAGTTTTCCATGTTAAACTTCACAAGTTCCAGAATCTGTCCTCTCAAAACAGAGAGTAGCAGATTTTGAACTGCCACTTTAAACAACAGTAACTCTCAAACTACTAAGCCAAATGCTCCCAAATTTTGACACAAGCTCATTTACAAGTTTTACTACAACTTTGGTATTTACAAGTTTTTCAGCATCCACCTTTATCCAAGGTCAAACCTAGAATTACTATCAGCTGTCCAGAAAACCTAAAATTGTAAAGGTTAAATATTTATTGATGTGACAAACATTCTCTAAGACGAAACTAATACTACTACAAGTTCACAAATGTCACAAAAACACCAGAAAGTAAGGTGTGCCCACCTAGAATATTTATTCAAACTCATTTCTTAATTTACTTAAGTAATTAAGTGGAATTTCAAACATATATGTAAACTGCTCCTAAAATTCTACAAAAATTACAGGGGACTCTCTGACCCAAAAAGAGACCACAGTAAAAATTTGAACAAGTTTTATTCACAAAAACTCTCTGAAAAAAATTCACAAGCCCAAAAGGCTGATTTTTGTATAAATAACAAAGCATAGTAAAAAGTGTCAAACAACAGATTTCTTAATTTTCTTGGACACTATAGGGTACCAAGACATTCTCCAAAAATTTATATGAACATTGCACATGTAGAAAAATTACTAAAATTCCTTTAAGCATTTCCTAAAATAACAAGATAGCATTATAACTTGAAAAGTGCTTAAGCACTGATGCCCAAATTTTTACCAAAGCTAGGGCTAGCATAGAGTAACCTACCCACCAAATGTCATGATTTATGGAACACCACAGATCAAGTTATAAATTTAACAAATTTGCATGCATTCCAAAACACATTTAAAGGATCTATTAAATTCTTATAAAATTTAAACATCTCATGCCAGATCCATATTTTTCTAAAATACTACACATCATGTAGACCCTAACAAAATTTATCTCATGATTTTTGGATCATTAAAACCCTAGATCTATATTTTTCCAACTTGTACAAAAATCAGTGACAAAATACTAAAAATGAATTTCATTTCGGATGAACTGGGCCGGCCCGGAAAACTCGGCCCACACACTCGCGCGCGCGCGGCCCGCTCAGCGCTCCTGCCCGCGCGCGACACTGACGGGCGGGCCCCTGCGGTCAGTGGCCGGAGACAGGGGAGGCGGAGACCCGCGAGCTCCGACGAGCTCGAGCTCGCCGGAGAAGAGCTCGCTCGGCCAATCGAACACCGCCTCGTGTTCTCCGTCACCCGGTGCATCGATTGGTGCTCGTGGAATGAATGGGGATGGGGTGGAAGGGGCTTGTCACCGCGAGCGGCGGCCGGTGATGTCCGGTGGCGGCGCACCGTCGCCGGTGAGGATGCACGGTGCGGTCTAGGCTCGGTACGAGCTTCACCGAAGCTAGGCGGATCCATTTTGCTAGGAAGGGAGGATGGAGAGAGACCCGAAGCACCCCGACCACAGGAGGTCCCATGGCGGGCTCCGGCGACCTCTCGGAGACGGGGAAGAAAGCAATGCGGCTCACCTTGAGTCAAATCGCGGGCTTCGGTGGGTCAAGGGGATGGAGGGTGGTGAGGCGGAGGGATTGGCGAGGTCTTGCGGCCGGTGATGCGGTGTAGCTCGCGCTTGAGCTCGCCGGAGAAGAACGGCAATGGCGGCTCGGTTTCGATGTTTCTTGGCAACTGGAAGAGAGGGGGCAGAGGAATGGAGGCCGGCTCGCGCGTCGTGGCGTCTTGAAGGCGTCGCGGCCTGACTGGTGGGGCCAGGGCCGGCGTACGGGCGCCACCGCGCCTCCACGCGTCGACGACGGCCTGCGGCCGGTCGGCCACTCCCCGACTGATGAAACTGAATCGGTTGAATGGTGACATCGATGACCGACTGACAGAGCGACTTCCACGATGATTATCTCCCAAACTGGTTCGAATTAGTCGAAGATGATTACACCAATTTTGTAGAGCTACATGAGGTCTACAAGTTTGTCAATTGGAGTTTGGGCTGGTTCGGCCTAGATTTGAAACTACAGAGCTCCAAAGTGGTGCCCCTTGAAACTGAAATGCAGTTTCAGAGATAACGCCGACTGAAACCCTAACTTATTGACACTATATCTCCTAAACTATTGAGAACCAGGTGATGGTGATATTGACAATGTTGTAGAGCTATGTGTGGACAACAACTTTGTCAATTGGCTCAAAGACTGGTTTGGCCTGGTTTGCAAACTAAAAGCTCCTAAAGTAGGCATCAGTAAAACTGTAGGGTCAGATTCCAGACTTAGAAAAATTCTAAGTCTTGGAGCTACCTCTCTAACTGACTTGTGGGCCACTTTTGAGCATGTTAGGTTCAATTTCATGAGATGGTCATATTGAGACTTTTGTTCCCCATGAATTTCTTTACAACTTTGCTTAAGGGTGCTCTTCCATGCAAGGTCTCTAAATTAGACTTTTTAATTGGTCAAACTAGAGCCTTCTAGGGTCAAATGGTGGTCAAACTTCTCTTGGAGGGCAATTTTGTAATTTTGGTCAACATGAACCTTGTTCCAAATGTTACCCTAAATATAACTAAGGTGTTGTAGGTCATGATTGGCTACCTTACCTTTTTGTTACACCAACTATCAATTACTTCATGAAATAATTCAAATAAACCCCAGAACAATCACATGTGTTGCATCACATGAAATAACAAACATGAATGATGCATGCTTATGCTTATGCAAATGCAAATGCAATGCAATTATGGAGCTAAACACTTGAGGTGTTACATCCCTCCCCCCTTATAAAAATCTTGTCCCGAGATTTGGAAAGCGTACCATTTTTCATAGAATTCTTTATAACCATCCCGCAAATAATCCTCCCGTTCCCACGTAGCATCACTCTCACTTCCCTGATTACTCCACATCACTTTATACCACTTAACCACTTTACTTCTAGTTACTCGTTCCTGAGTATCGATCACTCGGACTGGCTTTTCTTCATAGGTTAGGTCGGATTCCAGCCTGATATCACCTAAAGGAACTTGTTCCTCAGGAACTCGAAGACACTTTTTAAGCTGAGATACATGGAAAACGTTGAATATGGCTCTCATCTCAGGAGGCAACTGGATTTTGTACGCAACAGCTCCACTCCTTCCTATGATCTGGAAAGGACCCACGTATCTTGGTGCAAGTTTCCGCTTAACACCAAAACGTTGGACACTCTTCATTGGAGAAACTTTCAAATAAACGAAGTCTCCAACTTCAAATTCGAGTGGTTTTCTACGACGATCCGCATAGCTTTTCTGTCTTGCTTGTGCTGCAGCCATGTGTTTCTGGATGGTACGGACTTGTTCCTCGGCTTCCTGGACAAAATCAATGCCATAATACCTTCTTTCCCCAGCTTCTACCCAGTTTAGTGGAGTTCGACACTTTCGACCGTACAAAGCTTCGAATGGGGCCATCTTAATACTCTCTTGATAACTGTTATTGTACGAGAATTTGGCTAAAGGTAACCATTTTTCTCAAGAACCCTTGGATGAAATGACGCATGCTCGCAACAGATCTTCCAAGATTTGGTTAACTCGTTCTGTCTGACCCGATGTCTGGGGGTGATAAGCAGAGCTTCTCACTAACTTGGTTCCTAGAAGGTGATGCAAATGCTCCCAAAAGCGAGCAGTGAACTGGGGACCACGGTCAGAAACGATAGTACGAGGTATCCCATGAAGCCGGACTATCTGATTGAAGTACAACTCAGCATAGTCAGTGGGACGATAGTCCACTCTCACCGCGATGAAGTGAGCTGATTTGGTCAAACGATCAACAATTACCCAAATAGAGTTATGATTTTTAACAGTAGGAGGAAGTCCGACAATGAAATCCATACTTATCTCTTCCCATTTCCAGCCTGGAATGGAAAGTGGCTGAAGTAGCCCAGCTTTCATGTGCACAGCTTTAACTCTGCAACAGGTGTCACATCTAGCAACATATGCAGCTATCTCTTTCCGCATCTTGGTCCACCAATAAAGTGGTTTCAAATCATAATACATCTTATTACTACCCGGATGGATGGACAACTTGGACGAATGTGCTTCGGATAGGATCTGTTCTCTCAGCTCTCGGTCCTTAGGTACCACTAATCTATCTTTGAACCACAGCACACCTTCTTCATCTACCCTGAAATGCTTAGTTTCTTCCTCTTTCATCTTACGTTTTATGTGAGATATACCCGGATCAGTCTTTTGGAGCTCAATAATTCGGTTTCTGAGAGTACCACTGACAGTGATGTTGTACAGGACTGCCGGATGTAACAGGCGAGATCGGTAAAAATTAGTTTCAATTAAGGAATGGCAATGAGACTTACGGCTTAAAGCGTCCGCAACCACATTTGCCTTGCCTGGGTGATAGTGTACTTGAAGATTATAATCTTTAATCAACTCGAGCCATCTTCTCTGACGCATATTTAGCTCGGGTTGAGTGAAGATGTATTTGAGGCTTTTATGATCGGTGTAGATATTGCAGACATTTCCCAGCAGATAATGCCGCCATACTTTCAAAGCATGAACAACTGCAGCCAGTTCTAAGTCATGTGTTGGATAATTCACCTCATGCTTCCGAAGTTGCCGCGAGGTATAAGCAATTACTCGGCCTTCCTGCATCAAAACGCCTCCCAAACCTATGCCTGAGGCATCACAATAAACATCAAATGGTTTCTCGATATTCGGTTGTGCCAAAACCGGAGCCGAGGTTAGGAGGGTTCGCAGTTGGTGAAAAGCCGCATCACACTCAGGAGTCCAGACAAACCTGGTGTCTTTTTGCAGCAACCAAGTCATGGGTTTGGCTATTTTGGAGAAATCCGAGATGAAGCGACGATAATAGCCAGCCAAACCAAGAAAACTTCGGACCTCGTGAACCGAGATAGGAGCCTTCCAGTTTAGCACTTCCTGTACCTTGGCGGGGTCCACCATAATTCCTCCATCGGACAACACATGCCCAAGGAAAGGTACTTCTCGAAGCCAGAATTCGCACTTACTGAACTTTGCATATAGTTGATGTTCACGCAGTCTTGTGAGGACTATACGCAGATGTTCAGCGTGATCCTCCTCATTCACAGAATATACCAGGATGTCATCAATAAATACCACCACAAACTTGTCCAATTCAGGCATAAACACTGAATTCATCAAGTACATGAAGTGTGCGGGGGCATTTGTCAAGCCGAAAGACATAACAAGATACTCATAAAGACCGTATCAGGTAGAAAAGGCTGTCTTCGGAACATCTTCCGGGCGAATTTTAATTTGATGGTAGCCAGATCTTAGATCGATCTTGGAGAAAACTTTAGCTTTAGACAACTGATCGAACAAGATGTCGATTCGCGGTAGAGGGTACTTATTTTTGACAGTGACTGCATTGAGAGGTCTATAATCTACGCACATCCGCAAGGTTTGATCCTTCTTCTTTACAAAGATAGCAGGGCATCCCCATGGAGACGAGCTAGGACGAATCAACCCTTTCTTCAAAAGTTCATTCAATTGCACCTTAAGTTCAGCTAGTTCATTTGGAGGCATCCTATAGGGTCTCCTAGAGATGGGTGCGGTGCCAGGCAACAACTCGATTTTAAACTCCACATCCCGATCTGGAGGGAGTCCCAGCAATTCATCGGGAAAAACGTCCGGAAATTCATTTACTACGGAAATTTCAGCCAACGCCTTTGCTTGCACAGCATGAATTTCCCCCGACAATTCAACCTTTCTGAGAAGTTGTACTAGAAAACCCTTTTGATCTGTAGGATCTCTGAGCATAACTACCCGAGCGGATGTGTCAATGAGTACCCCATTCTGACTCATCCAATTCATACCCAAGATAACATCTATGTCTAAACCAGGTAAAACCAATAGGGCAAGCGAATAACTTCGCCCTTCTATCTCAAACTCAAGGTTCCCCACTACTTTGTTTGTGGAAATATTCCCACTTGCAGCACTAATACAATAACCCACACCTTCAATAGTATGCAACTTGTGTGCAAATTTAGATGCAAACTTAGGACTGATAAAGGAATGCGAAGCACCTGAATCAAAAAGTACCACTGCGGGGTGTTGGTCAACTAGAAACTTACCAGCGGTGACCACCTCACCAGATGGAATTTCCTCAATGCTGTTATAATGGGCGTGTCCCTGACGACTACCTTGGTTGACATTTTTCTTAGGGTACGGACAGTTCCGGGCCCAATGACCTGGCTTGTTGCAATTCCAGCAAGGCATATTGCTAGGAGGAACACTAGAGCTGCTCTGTCCAGAAGTCCCCTTTGGCAGAGCGACGGTATAAGCCTTACGGAACCCCGTTTTTGCAGCAGGCTTCTTCTGCGGCGGACGGAACTTTGTATTCTGAACAGGTGGGCGAGGGGAAGACCTCGGTGCAGCTGAGGCCCTTGACTGAGAAGCACTTGCCTCAAGGGCCCTTTTACGGCTCTTAGAGGCAGAATAAATAGTATTGTTGTTCTCCTGGGTCAAAGCATCGCTGATGAAATCATTGAAAGTAGTACATTTGCTAGTGCCCATAGTTTTCATCAGTTTTGGGCCGAGGCCCCTTTTGAAGCTAGCAATCTTTTTGTCATCGGTATCCACAAACTCTGTGGCATACCTTGCCAGGTTGTTGAAGGACTGCAAGTATTCAGTCAGGCTTTTGTTTCCTTGCGACAGCCTCATAAACTCTGTGTGCTTGATTGCCATAAGACCGGGAGGGATATAATTTCCATGGAATGCCGCCTTAAACTGATCCCAAGCAATCGGGACATTGGCAGGCAGTGTGGAACGATAGTGGCTCCACCAAATGCCCGCCGGACCATGCAACTGATGGGAAGCATACTCAGTTTTCAGCTCATCAGTCAGGCATAGCAGACGAAACTTTTGTTCAATGGTATTCAACCACTCGTCAGCCTGCAGTGGTTCTTCCGCTTCCTTGAAGAGCGGGGGCTTTGTATCCAGAAAGTCCTTGAAATCGCTGTACTGATTTGGCTCTGGGCCCTGGCGGCCAGGACGAGCTTCCCGGTTAGCCAGCTGGCACATAGCATCTGCCAACATGCGCTGCCCTTCGACCACTATCTGCATCAGCTCAGCCGGAGTAGGTGGTGGCGGAGGGGGCGGCTGTTCCTCCTCCTCATTTCCACGACCCCGGCGTAGATTGTACGACATCTGCAAAATGCATAGCCAATGAGCACTGACGATGTGGGAAATTTGTAGATGAATTATTGCGAAATGTCAATCTGACTGTATGAATAGATTTCTCATAATAATTAAGGCACAATAATTCATCACAACCGCACAATCCATTCTAGCGCATCATTTGACAAGATCATACTTGGTAATCCAACAAGATGCTCTTTGATAAAGGCTCACTCACAGGGAGCACAACGGTTACCGGACCGTTTACGTTGCTATCTACGTGATTTTTGACCTTTTGCACGGTACTTGGATTCGATCTCAAGATTTTTTTTAGTTGACTGTGAAAGGCTACTTCAAACTGACCACAAAGAGACTTCTCAATGAAGAGTTCCATGGTGGATCATGACTAGCCACCTCGATACCTGCGCGTGCCAAGCAGCACAGCCTTATGTCGCGCGCCATAGGAGGCCCTCGGTTTCGTCGCGGCACCGAAGGGTGCTAATCGTGACACCATCATCGAACGCAACATAATAAGACATCAAGTTGTGATCGAAATTAACAGGTTCAAACTACATTCAGGAAACATACGGTTCAACCTTACATCCCAAAGTCAAGTTATTACAAGGCCTCACTCCTTCACAGGGAGGGCACAAAAGACGATCCTAACATTATAGGCACGTGATGACTACTCTAAGCATCATCCTCCGAGTCAGTGTCAAGGATCTCCCCGCCGTCCTCATCACTGACAGGCTCTAACTCCTCGTCTTCTTCTTCTTCTGGCTCTTCCTCTGGTGCTTCTGCAGGTGGGGCATCCTGTGGTCCATCAACCTCCACTTCATCATCATCCTCAGCCATGAAGATTCCCAAACCCATGTCCTCATCGGCGTTGTTGTTTCGAGGCAGCAGGGGATTAAGCTCGTTGTTCAGGCGGTGCACTTCTTCATGAAGATTATCATTGTATTCTTCAGCGTTCTCCAACTGTTGCTCGAGCTCAAACTGACGAGCTCTCAGAACATTCTCCTCGTGCCAGGCTTCATCCCTCTGTTCCATCACACGGACCAACATGCGTTGACAGTTGCGATTTGCCACTGTCAACCTCTGGACTGCAAGCGTTTCTTGATCACGATCATGAATCACTTGTTCCAGTTGTTGACGTGCTGCATTCCTAGCGGCAGTCACTTCAGCCAACTCTGCCCTCAGCCTTTCCACCTCAGTAGGCTCAGGGCGGGGCTCACGTGGAGCGAGCTGGTGACGCGGTGCCCTGCCCCCAGTGGACTTACGAGCGGTCCTCTTGGTACGTGCCATCTGTAGTTTCAAGATAAGATACGACTTAAAGTGAGGATCATTTAGGGGATACGAAATTTACTTTAGTCGGGAGTACAGAAATTTTTAAGGAGGGAGTAAATGATATGTATGATATAATTAAACATGATGCATGCACGTTTCGTACGCCCTCTCACCTTAGTAGAAACCTAAAGTTCTAACGCTAGGCGGTGGCATACATACGTTCTCTCATATAAGCGAAACTATCGGTCTACTCGTTACGCTATTAGTGTACCTGCAGAAAATTTCATTGCAGCCCAACAATTCCCAATATATGCACACAAGAAAGCAGTAAATTAAATACTTTCCATATACACATCCCCAGATGTATATACTTCAGTATCAAAGCTACCCAATAATAAGGTTCCCACAATTAAGTGCTTACGTAATTACATGGTTTAAACATGTAAGTATGCAAGTCACCAAAACTACTCTCCCCTAGATCGCCGGTTGGACGATCATGCTTTCACAACTCACACTTACCAGAGCGTCGAGGCACTTGATCCATACATTACCACCCAAGTGGATGGCATCCATACAATATCACGCCGTATGGACGACGAAACAAAAACAAACAAGGCCCCCAAGTTAGTCTTTATAATAAGCCACCTAAGAGTCCTTATTTGGGCTAAGAGTTGTGATCACTGGCATACCAAAAAAATAATTTTTATAGTTTTTAACCCTTTTTATAAACAAATACTTTTGTTTTTAATTACCCGTAAGATGTGTTTAATGTTGAATTATGCTCCGGTACCAGCTGTAACAGAACCGACCAAATTATAAGAGCACAAGTACGAAAACAAGCACCGAAGCGCTCAAATTTTCAAACTTGAGCCCATATAATCCCGGTAGTCAATCGAAATCACGAAGGATTTCAAACCAAACTGCTTACAACCAGGATCGCATCATTCAACATACACATCGTACGTTACATTTCACAAGTAGTTCCGAAATAAGTTTACACCACGGAGTAGCAAATATTACAAACCAAGTTTGAAAGTAGCGGAAGCATAACACACACACTAGTTAATTTAATACTGCCAGTCTGGATGATCGACAACCCGCAAAAGCATGAGGAAAGTACATAAAGACGATCACGCCCTTGTGATCTAGTCATCATCACCCGCAGGGTGGAGACACGTCTTGCAGAATCCCTGATAAAGCATGTCATCTGCAACAGGAGGGAATAAACCCTGAGTACTGGAATGTACTCAGCTAGACTTACCCGTCGAAAACCAGAAATAAGATGACACCAAGGATTATGCAAGGCTTACACAAGAGGCTAGCTGACATAACATTTTGCATAAAGGCATAAGTAATTGAAACTCTTATAACCTGTACTAGCAGTTATTTTTAGCATTTACCTGTCATCTATCTTAGCACCTGTACTAAACATGCACTTGATTATAATCAAACAACATTATTATTATATCCATAGCAGGTATATCATTATGGCAACATTGTATCATTCCCTTAACCACCAGTTCATTTAATGAGTTCTACGTTGCCGCTGCTCAAGTCAAGTGCTCACTAACCGGGAGCGACGGCGATTCGAATCGAATTCCTATCCAGCTGGAGGGGTATTTCTAACACTCACCGCGCAGGCCCCTGCCAGGGTCGCACAAGCCACCGTTTCATATGATTCAGGAATTGTGGGTCCGAATGATATCGCGACCCCAAGGGCGACACTCTGCCAGGTGATAGGGACTCTAACCCCCCCTTGGTCTCACGCCAATGTCATCAGGCACATCCTTTCTCTCCTCCAAGAAGCAACCTACCATTCGATTCCCGGCCTGAACCACATTACTCGGCTTCGCGGTCGGAACGACTTATCCGGCCAACTAAGTGTTAGACTGCGTTCAATATGACTCAAGGACGTACAGCGAATCGGTCCTTAAACGACTCATACGGGCATAGCTCCACACCCAAGACGTGAAGTGTCTTGCGGCTGTACTATCGAACTCCCGCCCGGTCTAAATTTCATTTTTAAGCATGGTTCCATCCACGATAGCCATAAAGCCACTCGTGACTCCTTCCTACATCTCGCGGATGACCAGAAATCACCCGACTTCTACCGTACTAAGCAGGGCTAAGTATTGACACGTGCCTAAACCTAATATAGGATTAAGTACGATATCTGGACAAGAACAGGTATAATGCAACAAGTGTTTCCATATAACTCCTACAACTTAATGCATTAAACAATTAAAAGTACTCAAGATTAATTTATAAAACAGTAGGTTCAGCATGCACCGGGGCTTGCCTTTCAGAAAGGTCGAGGGCCGGTGGTCTGGACACTCAGGAAGGTCGTCTGCGGGCACTCCTTCGCCTGCTGGATCCTCGGGCTCCTGCTGCTCCTGGTCCTCCTCCGGAATCACAGGCTCGAATTCGAGGAGTGTCACCCCCTCCGGTGCACCTATTGCATGAATGCACAATAAATATAATGGATGCATAAATGGGTGCAACATGCTCGGAATGAAATGCATTTCAGAAATAAAATACTCTATTCAAATTATTTTATTAGTACGTGCAAATCTCTTCTCCAGTAGAGAAGTACTCATCTAATCTACTTAACCTAAGATAAAGCTGCTCATCCTCAGTTAAGGCCCTAACACCTAACAATTACAAAAGTAGCATGTCTTAGGATATTACACCATATCAATCAGCAAAACACCACAGTAAGCATTCTGGACAGCAGCTACTTGTTTTTATCACAACTGGAGATTTACAATTCTAAAAGATATGATCTAAGACAATCTGGAAAGCCTAAGAAATGAACTACAATTCATTTTCAGACCTCAACTCCAAACTCCTAAGTTTTCCATGTTAAACTTCACAAGTTCCAGAATCTGTCCTCTCAAAACAGAGAGTAGCAGATTTTGAACTGCCACTTTAAACAACAGTAACTCTCAAACTACTAAGCCAAATGCTCCCAAATTTTGACACAAGCTCATTTACAAGTTTTACTACAACTTTGGTATTTACAAGTTTTTCAGCATCCACCTTTATCCAAGGTCAAACCTAGAATTACTATCAGCTGTCCAGAAAACCTAAAATTGTAAAGGTTAAATATTTATTGATGTGACAAACATTCTCTAAGACCAAACTAATACTACTACAAGTTCACAAATGTCACAAAAACACCAGAAAGTAAGGTGTGCCCACCTAGAATATTTATTCAAACTCATTTCTTAATTTACTTAAGTAATTAAGTGGAATTTCAAACATATATGTAAACTGCTCCTAAAATTCTACAAAAATTACAGGGGACTCTCTGACCCAAAAAGAGACCACAGTAAAAATTTTAACAAGTTTTATTCACAGAAACTCTCTGAACAAAATTCACAAGCCCAAAAGACTGATTGTTGTATAAATAACAAAGCATAGTAAAAAGTGTCAAACAACAGATTTCTTAATTTTCTTGGACACTCTAGGGTACCAAGACATTCTCCAAAAATTTATATGAACATTGCACATGTATAAAAATTACTAAAATTCCTTTAAGCATTTCCTAAAATAACAAGATAGCATTATAACTTGAAAAGTACTTAAGCACTGATGCCCAAATTTTTACCAGAGCTAGGGCTAGCATAGAGTAACCTACCCACCAAATTTCATGATTTATGGAACACTACAGATCAAGTTATAAATTTAACAAATTTGCATGCATTCCAAAACACATTTAAAGGATCTATTAAATTCTTACAGAATTTAAACATCTCATGCCAGATCCATATTTTTCTAAAATACTACACATGACCCCGGTCATTCTACCACGACGACATCCATACCTCCATAGCAACGGGGTGATGGCAGTTGTGCCACCTAACCCCCTCACCATGAAAATCATGGCACAGAGACGTATAGGTCAAGGCATGGCCCCGGCACGTCGTGCCAGCGAACGGAGAGGCCAAAAGATCAATGTCCCGCATGACTTCACACTACAGGGAAACTGTTCTCACCGGACAAGGAGGAGGACGGCCACTCCTGAGGCCAGCTTTTTTGCCTTTCTCTTTCTTTTTTCCCGTTTTCACCCCTTTACCGCAAATGTAACCCGAGCCCTCCCCTTAGAAGCTATAAAAGGGAGGCAGGGGCCAGAGCGATCAAGGACGACCGAACCGAATCGAAAGGAGACAATGAAGCAACAACAGCTAGAACCCACTCAAAACCACCACCACCACCCAAGAGACTTGGGACCTGCTCCCTCTCTCAAAAGCTTGTAACCCCTACTACGAGCACCCCGGTGCAAGGCACCATGAAACGCAGTGAAACCCACTGGACGTAGGGTTGTTCATACCCAAACCAGCATATATCCTTGTGTCCGCTTTGCACAGCCATCAGGGTCCAGACGCGCAGATAAAAATTCACTAGTCGCTCTGTTTAGACACCCGGTCCTCTAGACACCGATAGGATGGGTCTTGTACTCGAACACGGTCCGACTACATCTCTGGTCAACAACAATTCTAGCAGATCCTTGAAGTTCGCTAGAGATCCTGCATAAGCTAGAAACAAGATGATAACTATACAAGTCAAGTCAACCAATTTTGATGAAGATCTACTGAACTTACATGTACCTGAGGTGGGGGATTATTCGCATGCCACTCATCATGTGGCGCAGGTAGCTCCTTCACCTCGACAAGGACCCACTACAATTGGACAAAAGCACTTCATCATTCAACAACTATGTTGTCGTCCGCCAGGCTAGATCTGTTGCTCCGATGTATTCGAAGCTGTAGTTCTCCCTCCATTGGAGTAGCTAAATTCACCGCCTCAAGAAGGTGGTCATAACTCCAACACTAGTCAACCTAGCGTCTTTCAAAGCCCTTATCTAGGCTCTATGTGGCTAGATCTTCTCCAACTTGGCCGATGATAGTCCTTCCTCCTCCCAACGATTATTCCTCTTGGGAGCAGACTCAATATGCACTGCTAGAGGCGGGTGGTGATTACCCATATAGAACCACCCAGCCTTCCAGTTTTTCACCGAGTATGGGAGCAAGTAGCTAAGAAACTCGCTATTCATCCCCGACCAAAACTAGATGCCGGCACCGCTGACTACTTCGGGGGCGACTGCGCTCGGTTGTGGTTTCAAGCGGAAGAAATAGCGAAAGAGAGTGATGGAGGGTGGATTCCAATAAAAGTGTCATAGAGATGAACAAAGATTGAGAGATGAAGAACAGAGTTTGGATTCAGGTGATTAGGGTTATATCATAGTAATGAAGCTACCCTCAAAGAGAATCTGAGGCTGGTAACCCTAATCCTTGTTCTATGATGGATTTGAAGAGGACAATCTCGCCCATTTCTAGAGCTAGGATTTGGTGATTAATCAGCACCTTCCACTTGATGAAAACTTTAGTCGGCAGTAATCCCTCAGCATGCAGATTCATCATATTTGTTTATGTGATTCTTGGTTCCTCCCAAGTAGCTAGCGAGGCCTCCATTTGCTTTGATAGCGATGGCTCCTTCCTCTCCGCCTTCTTGGATCCGCTAGCCTGGCTTTCTTTCTTCGCTTTTCCAATTGAGCAAATATATGCGTGGGTTTTCACTCACATTCAGTGGTGGGTAGAAGCAGCTAGGGTTTGGTAGTGCGTGAGTGACGATGCGAGGACGCAGAGTGGAAAGCAGAAAAACCTGAAGTGCGTAAATGGCAGGGTAAAATATTTTTACTGTAAGGTTGCCTATTTATATTCTCAGGAGGTTCCCTTCTCCCAGAAACTACCATTCTAAATGCAGCGAGCCAAAAATTTTACCGTTGGGGTAGCCAATGGGCGGATGTCTTTTTAGCATGACAGCAACATGCGGTTAGAGTAATGAATACATGTGTACTGAATGGTCTGTTAGTACTCTAACCATCAGTCCCGTGATGGTCAACATCTCTCAACGGTCAAACACCACATTCATTACCCGGTTGGTTCAGAATCAGTCACTCCAACCCAAGTTAGTCAGCTAAGACACAACTCTAGAACAGTTGAAGATCAACAAACAACTTAGTCAATTTTCAATCACACAGGCACGGCTTAGTCGACACTATGCTTGGAGAGTCTTAATATTAGCCACAGCCTAGTCAGCACTAAGCTTAGTGGCTCCTTGATTGCCATGGCTTAGTCGGCTCTGCTCCAATGAAGCATGGGGGCTAAGAATCAAGAAGATTTTCAAGGCTTTATTCAATCAAAGACTGGGTTACAAGTCTGATTTGAAGAAAAATACACATCCTAGTCGGCCATCAAAAGATACAAACACTATAAGTGTTATCCGAACGAAAACACTAACCTCGACACCTAATGCATCTAGGTCTAGGTAAGACAGAGAAAAGCTCCCTAGCCTACATCTTTGAGTGGCCCAAGAAGCTACGGTGCAATGCTTCCTAGGGCATGCTACAAAATCAAGCGTGAAGAATCACCAAGTAACCTGACTAATGTCATCCATCTCTCAGTCACAAGGATTCTTCTAGCTGCAGCTAATGGCTATTCGTCTTTGCATCTGCCTAATGCTACTCCCTGTCACAAGAATTCTTCTAGTTGCAAGACAATGTTGCTACTAGTTACTCCGACTACGCCCAAGGGCTCTAACATCTCGGATACTATCATATTCAAGACTACAAGACTAAGTTTTGCTTCACAGTAGCTACTATTAGGTTGAAAAGCTCACCAGGGGATATTTTTAGCCCAACCTTCTCGTTCATGGACCGAGTTCACGTGGTGCCTCTAGACAAAGTTCATGGGACTCGATAGGATAGCTCCATGTGTTGCGCTAGGGCAAGGACAGTTAGTTTTGCTTTTACAGCGACAAGGACAAGATTCCAACTACCCATGTGACTGCACAGTACACCACGGGCGATGTGAAGAAAAAGTCCATACGGAGGAGAGGATAAGAATTCTCTCTACTATTTGCTTATGATTCATAGCATTCAACCACTTAATGACAAGTAGTCCTTGATCATTGTCTTGGAGAGGTTACTCAACTACACTCTTGAGGATGTCTCAAAGATCCTATAACCAACTCTAGGTAGTTGATTTTAGGCTCAGGGGTTGCGGGATATATATCCTCAGCGGATGCATTCAAATTTCTTCGAAAGGAATTGGATAATTGCAGAAAGGACCCTCTAGCTCTTTATGCTGAATAGCAAGAGGCTCGAGAGCTACACTCAGTGAGCACACTTTGCCAAAAAGTGCACACACATCTCGAAGACTTCAAGAGCACTTCATGGCTTCTCTCTAGAAGGTACTCAGACGCTGCTTGGTTCTACTTGGCCAAGTATAGAAGATTCAAGATGACTACCAAGATCAACCATGAAGAGCTCGGGTGCCTAACAGACCAGGATGCTAAGGGTTCCCTATGGAGCTAACTACCTAGCAAGGAGATGGGGCCCAAGGTCTTCCTAGAAAGCATGGAACAAGGTTGCGTGATCTATAAGGCTACAAGGACTGACCTAGTTAGATTCTAGGAAAGTTAGTCTTTGTAATAGAACTAAAACTCTCCTGTCGTAGTTGACTAGGACTAGATCAATGTGCCTGCCTTCTGGACTATATAAAGAGAGCCAAGAACACCCCCCTGTACAATATATCATACACAACAATCCAACACAAGGCAACACACGTAACTAGATGTAGGGTATTACGCTATTCTAGAGGCCTAAACCAGTATAAATCATTGTCTTTGCATTCACCATCGAGTTCGACCTTCGTCGAAGCCCACCTAACATCATCCTGGGTAACCTCATGACGTGTAGCCGGTCATTAGACATCGACAGTGCCGAAGGTTGATGTAGCCCCTCGAACTCGGCAATGAAGGCAAAAGTCGTCGTCAATGTTGATGTCAAAGGTGTCGACTAAGGCTCTCGAGCCATTATAGTGGCCAAAGATGATATCAAAGCCGCTCGTGTCAAAGTGTTGGCGGAGACGAGTCATCATAGTCACCAAAGATGTTGGCGAAACCCCTCATGCCGAAGTGTTGGCGAAGGCAAGTTGTTGTGGATGCCAAAAATATTGGTGAAGGCCTGGCCTCATGTCGAATGTGTTGACGAAGGCGATGTTGGTGTAGGTGCCAAAGATGTCATTGAAGCCCCTCGTGTCAAAGTTTTGGCGAAGGCAAGTTTTTGCAGTTGCTGAAGATATTGACGAAGATATGTTGTCGGTGTTGACGTCAGAGATGTCAGAGAAGCCCCTCTAGTTGTTGGAGTCAAAGGTTAGTCATTGCAGTCACCAAAGATGATGCTATGGCCCCTCACATCGAACTGTTGGTGTGGGTGAGTCGTTGTAGTCACTATAGTGTTGGTAAAGCACCTCCTACTGAAGTGTTTGTCGATAGCAATGTTGGGGGAACCATTGAGGTATATGGGCCAAGTCTTCCCCTAGAAGAGGCCCAACTAGTAGCTAGAGTAGTGTTATGTGAAATACAACCCCACCAAGGGGTCACTTGTAAATAGACATTGCCTATATAAGTGCCCAAGGATATGAGGGAAAGGGACCTCACCTCCTACTCATTTTCACTTGTTCAAAACCTAGCGTGTCCACTCTCCACCACTGAGCTCTCTCCTCCCTCTCTCTCTTGTTCAGAACCGCCATTTCCAACATAATGGACTTGAAAACACATTATCCTAGATATTCTATGTGTGTTTGAGTATTTGTGTTCATAAATATTTTGTCTACTTAAATATTTTTGTACATAATTCATTAAAAATTTTCATGTTTCTATAAAACCGCAAAATGAATAGCTTTCATTATATCTTGATATAGATTTTTATAGCGTTTGGAGAGGATTGCCGCTAAATGTTATAGCATGCTATTTAAAACATGAGACACCACGTTTCCTACCGGTAGCCCACTAGACGTCGAGACACCTTCATCTTGGACGTTGGTGAGAGAGGAGGAAGAGGATTCACAATCCACAACTAGCATCCTGGCGTTGGTGAGGTGCCTCGAAGAAGGAGGAGGGATCACCACCCACAACTGGTGTCTCGAAGTTGACCTTTAGCGGTTGCGACAGGCGCAACATCTCAACCTGGTCTTCTTTGTCGTTGTTGTCCCCGTCCCCAAGAACCGCAGGTGCCTAGGTTGCCGTTAACATGTAGGGCGGATGGTGCATTAAGTGGCCAACCACGGCGCCACAGTGGGAGCGACCAACCACGGCGCCACGGTGGGAGTGGCCAACCATGGCGCCTGACGCAACGGTGTGCCTGTGGTGCTTGATCTCCTACTTCAACTGTATTTGCCTCCATTGTGTGACCGACGAATTTCATCTAGAGAAGCTCTACAACGCGTCGGGGCATCTGGGCATCGAAGGAGGTGTGTATTGGTTTTCGAGTTCTTCTGTCGTCTTGTATTGGTTTTCGAGTACTTCTGTCGTCTTGTATTGGTTTTCAAGTTCTTCTGTCGTCTTGGTGGGTAACTGAATTGAGTTCGCTGCAGACGCACCGTGCTTTCCACTGGTACCGCACTAGCCGCCGAGCCTACTTCATCCTAGTGTTGGTGAGGGAGGAGGAAGGAGATGGGCCATCCACAACTACCACCATTCTGGTGTTCATCACGAGCCCCGAGGAGGAAGAGGGATGGCCACCCACGACTACCATCCCGTCGTTCGTCAAGAGCCGTTGTTCATCAAGAGCCCCAAGGCCCGTCGTTCGTCAAGAGCCCCAAGGAGGATGAGGGATCACCGCCCACGACTACCATCTCGTCGTTCGTCAAGACCCTGAGGAGGACGTGGGATCGCCCCCCACAACTACCATCCCGGCATTGGTCACGAGCCCCAAGCCGCTCACAACTGGCCTGCCAGCGTTGGTGAGGCGTCCTAGGCAAGAGGATTCGCCCCCCCACAACTTACTTCCCAAGGTTCACCTTCAGCGGCCACGGCAAGCGCAGGATCTCAACCCTGTCCCCGTCCCCGAGAACTGCAGGTGTTTGGCTTGCAGTTGGCGTGCGGGGCGGATGGTGCATCATCCATGGGCGCATACGTGCGTCTACAAGTTCTGCCCCCTAAGCTAGCTGCGTGTGCCAGGTCTGTGCCTCTACGCACGCGACCGCGCAAGGCCCTTCTCCTGCTCTGCCCCAACTCTAACCTCCCCATGGTCGTGGGTATCAAGAGCTTTGACAGCCTCCTCCTCCACCCCAGCACCAGGCGTGGCATCAAGAGCGCCGACAGCCTCCTCCTCCACCCCAGTATCAGGCACTTGCAGTGCCCCAGGCAACTTCGGCCTGTGCCCTCTTTGCGGTTTGGAGCCGGCGCGCCCACGGCCGGACCATGGTGGCACGGGTGCTTGTGCGAGCTTTGCTACTGTTTCAGCGACGAGGAGTGCAAGGTCAGTCACCACCGCAGCTTTCGTTGATCAGCGAGCTTTCCTTCGGATCATGTTTTGGGATTCTGTTAGAATCAGTACATTTGCAGTATAGTAGTAGCATTCAGATAATACAGAAGTTAGGTGATTTCGATGCACCAGATTATCATGCAGAAACTCTTTGAAAGAAGCGTTTTCTCGATTGCTTCTGTCAGGATCAGTACATTTGCAATGCAGTAGCAGCATTCGGATCATTGCAGAGGTTAGGCGATATAGATGCATGAGAGTGTCTTGTTTGGATTATGTGTTTTCACAAAAATCATCATTGGTCAATGCTGGTCTGAAAGCTATATTTTACTGCACTGTGTGACATTTGGCATGTGTGTGATTGTGATTTCTGATTGGCTACATTCTTTGTGATTGCATAACTGAATTCACTTGTCACTGAAAACAGAAACACAATTTTGACATTTGCCACGTCATGTTACTGCTTTCTTTGACCGAAGATGATTTGTGGTTATTTTGAATTAGATGTGAGGAGGTCCCATATTCCCATCCCATCCCATGTCTAATTCTCTGACTAAATTCACCAAAGGAAATGTATGTTTGCATGTGAATCTCGAATTCGTCAACGAATTCAATTCACAAGCCTCGTCGAGTAGTTTTCCTCAATCCTTTTGGAACGTCTGAGTCTGAAGAATTGCAGTCACTGAACAATTGAATTTACTGAAGAACTGCAGTTATTACTGAATTTACTGAACAATTGAACAATTGAATTTACTGAAGCCTCCAGTCCTGTGAACTTGTTGCTGATTTCAACTGTGTGCAGATACCCTTGGTTTGGAAGGAGCGTTTGCTTCCTCCGCTTTGACATGATAAAAATCATCGTGCGTCCACTCCTAGCATTAGCAATTAGCATAGCACCCGATGTTTCACTCCAATCACCAACCAGGAGCGACCTGTCTTTCTGAAAAGAGCGGCAGCGCGCGGGAGACAGTCAAACAGCCCAAATGAGTTCCGCCAATACGTTTGGCTCAATGGCTCACTTAACCGAGCGCAACTGAGAGTGAAATTGATAGCCTGGCTCCTCGTTCAGGAGTGCATCCTGTGCAAGAACAGATCTCAAGACATTGCTGAGGATGTTGTCTACTGATCTTCCTTTCGAGAAAAATGTTGCCTGTGATCTCTGCCACGACGCTAATGAAACCCCAGACCCGACGTCCCTATCTGCAGGTTTACGCTGGCGCACGCTCAACGCACGTTCAACGTCAATCAAAAAGCCAGACGTATCCGAGCAACCCCGAAACGAAACGCAACGCCAATGCATGAAGATTGAATCTAACTCCTGTGCTGCTGGCAACTTTGGAACTTGGAAGCACGCAGTGTTCCAAATTTCCAATCCCAGGCCTAGAGTCGTCTATCCATCATCTCCTCTCTCTGGGCATTTCAAGCCGTGAAGCAAACCTTTTGGCGTGCTCGTGTCTAATGATTGGTGCGTAATTTCTCGCTTTTAATGCCTGTGGTCGCGGCGTCGTCAATTGGGAATGAAGAACTGGGCCTTGTTTAGATCGAAGAGAGAGAGTGAAATCTGGCACCGTAGCATTTTCGTTTGTATTTAGCAATTATTGTCCAATCATGGACTAACTAGACTCAAAAGATTCGTCTCGTAATTTACAATCAAACTGTGTAATTAGTTATTTTTTTATCTATATTCAGGTCCTGGGTTCTAAGCCGTCTCTATGCAGAATTTCTACGGGGGATAAAACTTTGCTTCGGTTATTCCCTTCTCCAGGCCCCACTCGTGTGGGAGCCTCTGGCACTGGGTCTGCCCTTTACTATTCTATGCATGTGTCCCTAGTTTTGATGTGACGGAGAGAGAATGAAAAAACTTTGCCATCTAAACATGGCCCTGGTCAGCCTTCTTTGGAATCTCAACGAAGAGGACGCCTGTTAGGTTATTGCATTGCCGACGAGGAAGAGAGGAACAGGACGCTTGTTTTGGTTGCATTGCGGACAAGAGATGAATCACTAGACGAGCCTTTTTAGACGAAAATCGCTTCATAACGAAGCGGTGTATTTTTCTTCTTATAATAAAATAAAAACTAAAAAACGATACTATGACTTTTTAACCGAAGGGCGGGATCACCACCAAAATCTTGGTACCGGCGCCATCGGTTCTGCATTTCTATGCACATCCCAGTTGCGTACCGGCGCCATCGGTTCTGCATTTCTATGCACATCCCAGTTGCGGTTCTACTTTTGTTAAAACTCCCCTTGTAAGAAAAATTATTGTTGCAGCGAAACAGAAACTCCACACAGGTTTGGTTCTGTTGTAACTTGTAAAGTTTGCCCGTCCAAGTTGAAATGTCAGTGATAAATGATATGCCCATCGACCAAACACCTCATGTGCTGATCTAGTTTGCCATAGGCATTCATAAAGATAGCGTGCGGGTTCGCAGGGATAAGTTGTGCGCTTTTGCGTTTTTGCAAAGAGAGAAAAAAGTAATGCATATTAGTGTTAATAATGTACTTAATGGGTTAGTGTCAATACAGCTCAACTTCCGACGGTACAGTTTGATTGAGCCTTGGTCAGCTCACAGAATCCACATGGAAAGCAATAAAAAGAAAGAAATTAAAGCAGGATACAGTATCATGAGGAATGCACAAATCTGAATATACCCTAAGCCATTCGAATCAGGACGAAACAACCTGGAAACGCATGCTCTGGCCAATACCTGTTCAATGATCATAAAAATAGGAAACAGTAAATCAACAGGTTACGATTGAGAATAAGCTGGAAACTGTAAAGACTAGTGTTTACCTCAATGGACCATCCCATCCAGCCCCAAGAATTGAGTCAGCATCAGTCATCGTCCTCATCCTCCTGGTTATAACCGTGGTTGATCTTTTGAGACCGGTACATGTCAGCAACCTGCAAAATTTGTACACAATCCGAATTGAGACATGCAAAACATCAAACCATTGAAAATAGCAAAGAGGCAGTGAACGAACTTGGTCAGACGTGGTGGCT
Organism: Saccharum hybrid cultivar R570; assembly: GCA_038087645.1. NCBI lineage: Eukaryota > Viridiplantae > Streptophyta > Magnoliopsida > Poales > Poaceae > Saccharum > Saccharum hybrid cultivar. The sequence continues at coordinate 1,577,634 of JAQSUU010000050.1, read as the reverse complement.
TGTTCTGGGCTTTTATCGTCACGTAATCTCAACAGACGAGGGAATCTTAGGGAGATACCCTGGTTCAATTTCAGCATTAGCCTTCCAACATATATCAAAAGTATACAACCGAGATGGGGATGAATGGCGATGGGAAATAAAACTACCAACCTTATTTGGATCGACTATACCATTAGCAGCACGATGTACAGGGCTTATGCTCAGATCTGCAGCTTTGACCTCCCACACCTGAGAAGCGAGAAAATTAAGTTAATTAAACTACAACAGGCTTACTCCCTGCGCCCTTCACCATCTACTGTGTTACAACAAGCAATCTTCAGGGAAAACATGAAATGCATTAAGTACATGTAACAGCAACCAAACAATTCAATGACTGGTAATAAATAAGCAGAATCATATGGATTTAGATCTGCAAGTATACACAAAGTTTTCAAAGACACCAAAGTATTAATGTGAAACGATAGCATGTTATCGAGGTTTAATATGCACATTACCTCTGATGGCTCAAACCACACATCAGGGTCCATTGTGTCAGCAAATCTATAGTATGCCTGTACAAACGAGAGCATTAATGTGAAGGACATAAAAAATAATAACAAATTGTCAAAAAGAACCAGTCATTGAACAACAGGCTTAAGGAAGTATCACCTTAGGGGTTTCTATCACTTTACTCCGAAGGCTCGCAGAACGTTCTTCAAGCTGTTGCTCAGAAAATCCAGTACCTAAATGCATCAAGATTAAAGCATGAGGACTCATCTAAGAAGAAGCTTGGATTTTTTAAAAGAAGAAGCACCTACCTATGTTGCATATTGTTTGATATTCTTCATTCTGCTCATCATAGCATGCCAGGAGGAATGATCCAAAGACACCTAGTAAGCAAAACAAGGGCAGAAGAAACATGCATTAGCATGAAAGAAACAAACTAAAGCAATTGAGCTTTGTAAAATTACTTCATGAACAAGCAGTTATATCAAGGGGGGAAAAAGAAACACTTAAATTTAGTTCATTTTTATCAGTAAGCATGATGGAAAAGAACCATCCACCTGTTCGTTTTCCTCTACCATAGAGGGCAGCAATAGGTACCAAGTCCAAAGAGTCTCCAATGCTGCCAAAAAGAAACAGGGATACATAACTTTAAAAACACAACTAATAATGCTTTATTTATAAATTTCTACTAAACTACAGCTCACACGGACCCAGATGTAACAGAAAGTAAAGACAGCTCAATATAAATGATGTTTGGAGATTTTGAATCTTTGACCATAGCATAAGAGATAAATAGAATATGCATATCCAGCCACTATGATTTTCTAGATTTGCATGTTCTGCAGGAGAATTAAATCAGTATGGCTTGCAATGTACTACCTATCCATGTAATCCTTCTTCAGTTTCAACCAATTGTTTGATCGCTTCGCTGGCTCATACGTAGCGTCTTTATCCAATGTCTTGATAATCAACCCTTCACAACTTCAGTAGATGAAAACTTAGTAGACAGAAAAAGATCTTGGTAAAAAATAGGAGGAAAAAAATCACCATTCCACAATCCTTCACTCAGAATTCATATATCAATTAATTTTGATAACAAAACAACAACATGAAAGTTTAAAATAATACATATGTTTCCTAACATTGCTATACTGGCAGTTTCATGTGAAACTCCTCTGAACAGAAAAGTTGCTTCAAGGAGTGATGATGTACACATGCTACAGCTAACATAGTTTAATTAGCATAATCTTTTCACAATCTCAAGTTGAATACAGATCTATAAGTTTTCCTCTCAGAACAATAGAATTAGAATGGTCTATGCGATAGTCAAGGAAAAGTCCTATAGCATTTGCTGTAAATAAGTTGGATGGTAAGAAAATCTTTGTTGTTGGATATGCCTAGAATCAGCCAGATGGTCTACGTTAGACATGATAAAAATTGGAGAAGACTTCAAACTGTTGCCTCTGAATCGTTCAGGAAGCAAATGTGCAATCATCTACAATGTCATGTTTCATCAATCACAACATATAAATGTTTGAAGCATGACCTTCAGAATTACTTCATTTCCAAAGGACTGACTTTAAAGGCATAGATTTTTTCTTCTTTAGAACTATTATTCTTTAAAATCTATTGTAATGCATCTACTTTCATCCAAAACTGAATTGATCCTATATCATAACTCCAATACTTCAAATCAAATGCTGCAATTCAGTGTTTTATTTATCTTGTGCCTAAACCAATTTTTATTGAGCACAAATGAAACCTTGAAACTATTGAACTAGTAGAAGACATTAAAAAAAGCTGGCCAATGTATGCTTTAGAAATTTCAGTTACCTGGAGTTGACAGCTGTGTCAAGAAATTTCTGTATCTCCTCCAGGTCATTTGATGTAATTGCAGTGGCCAATTGAAAAACACCTGGCACTTCTTCGAAGGAGTTGTAAAGATGCTGCCATGTATTCAATGCAAAGGAATAATTACACCTCTAGAGAAAGAATAATGCATTTATGTATTTTGTACGATTGAACACCACGATTGTGTTTGACAGCCTCAGACTAGAGTACTCCTTAGTAGTTTTTTGAAGCTACATGTGTTCCACACACACATTCGGGAAAGAATAGTAATAATAGCTAAAAGCTGTGCTAAGCTGGCTACAAAATTATAACTGAATCATAATCTGTTGAAAAATTGACCACAACTATGTGATAGCACAGATAATGTTTTCAGTAGCAGAATGAAATGATATTGTACATTAAGAATCTACAGTGCAGAAGTACAGTACCTCTCGACGAATTTTGAGTTGTTCCTGGAGAAGAGGTTTCCCATTTATGTAAAGAATATCAAAGCCAAAAGTACAGACTGAAACTTTGATGTCATTTATGGTAACACCCTTGCGAGCCCTTGTGCTAAGTATCTGCAGAGATGGAGAACGATCACTGGTCCTTAGTTCCTTACAAGTCACAACTAGCAACAGAAAATACACAAATGTAAACAGGACAAGGTCGCAAAATTAAAATGAATAGTTTAGAACATCAAATAGCTATTGTGTACAGCATCTTTTGCATGCTCAGATATTTATAGGATGGCCACTTTGAAAGTAACCTAACTTGAAATTAAGATATAATTAAAATACAAACCTGAAACGGCAAAATTTTCTGTTTTTCACGATCATAGGCAACAATTTCACAGTCCAAGACAAATGATTTGACTGTAGACTTCCGAAATCTGCATTAGCATGCTAAATGTAAGATCATCCGGAATTAAAAGTGCAGGAGAGAACACAAATTTGGGTACAAAATTATTGAGCCAGTATCCAAATTAGCTTGACGGAGGTGGTATATGTGCGCTAAGGCATGTTGTATTAAACTTTTTTTCTATCTTAATACAAAGACGCGCAAACCTTTTGCGTGATCGAGAAAAAAAGATGGTATCTGTGGGCACACATGAGAAAAACAGAACGAGATGGCTTCAGCTTTAATGAATACATCCAAAAACAACTCATATCACTAAGATATAAGGAATTCATGACTGGCAGTGCCAGGGGGAAAGTGTCATAGGCTATAGAATTCTACCTCAAAAGCAGATAAGAACAAAGGTCAAAGGTGGAGAAAGCAAATCTGCGGTGTCTTACATTTGAAAGGTGAGAAAAGGAATCAAAATCAGACCTCAAAAAGTAAACATTGTACCATGTGGGAACTTAGAAAACCATTACACCATATGCAAACTGACAGAACAGTTTAAAAACCATTAAATCATATGCAAACTGACAGAAAATTTAGACCATGATAATTGGATCTGCATGGCACAAATCTTAAGCACAGGATACTCAAGGCTAACTACTATTAACTGCTTCCCGTGCTTCTTCAGTTGGAGATTCAGAAATGTATTGGTAGGTGAAATTATAAAATGAAGTATACCTAGAAACTGCATCAACAACATCTGGATACTTTCCAGTGTTTCTTTCAGCATTCCGACTATAAATCTCTACTGAACCATCCTCCATGCAATGTATCTAAATTCCAAATTATGAAGTGTTAGCTTAGATGAACATGGGTCAAAGTATCATATTAGAAGAACTAAACGCCATGAGGATTGATGATACCTGAGCCCTTTCACCATCATACTTGTACTCACAAGTGTATTCAAGATCCTGAAACTTGTCAATGATCTCTGAGACAGATTTTGTTGCTTTTGCTAACATAGGGCCAACAGGGACACCTATGGAAAATTTGCATGTCTCTGGAAGCTTCCAAACTCCTACTTCAAGTATCGCTGGGACAATTTTATCATATATTGGAAGAACTGAATATGCTTGTTTAATTATTTTTGCAGCCTTCATGAGTAAATACAATAAAATCAGTAACTGACCAATTGCAGCGGCAATGTTAGGAATAAAAGGTGTTGACCATGCATATCAAATCAATCTTCCACATATAAGCAAGAGAAACTCAGATAAGAATGAGATATAGGTATATTAATATGCACAGTATTAACTACTTGATTGAGGTCCCTATATAGGAGGATAAAACCCGTGGGTCACAATAACTTTCTTCATGACCATTTCCATGGAACATTGTGGCAACAGTACATTATTATTATTATTATTATTATTATTATTATTATTATTATTATTATTATTATTATTATTATTACATTTTTTATTCTCAAGTTTGCAAAGCACGATTTCTAACAGCACAAAAAGTCATCAATACATTAGAAATAAGGATATTGAAGAAACACATATAGAATAGAACCCTGTGAGTCATGTATTGCATAGTTGTGTGCTACCATGGCTGAAGAGCTGATTAAAGATACTAACAAAAATCTAATGTGCAGGCAATAAAAGAATTTCAATCTGATCCTGTCAAAACAAATATAGGAGTGTAAATAAAAGCACAAAACAGAGAGTAACCTCTTCGAAAGGTGATTGAACTTTTGGTGGCGAAGAATTTTTGTCAGAATATACAGCAGCTTGCCCAAGAGCCATTTGGACAGTTTTCTCTGCCAGCCCAATCCTCATCTTTGACTGTGACAAGTAACAATTCAGGCAAGCAATGAATAGACAGGGCGCGAAGGAAGTGCACTAAGTGAACATTCCATGATTTACCTGAAGAAGGCGCGTGATGTACTGGGGTTCACAGTCAGTTGCAGCAACAAGAAGTCCCTTCATATGGTTTCTTTTTTTATCTTGACTGTCTTTGCCTGATTCCTGGATAAAAGAATATATACTTGTTAAACGATTTCTTAGGTGAAACTGTGTAATAGTGCATTATGGAAGCACATTATCCACTCTGGGACTCGAATCCCAGGCTCACTACATATTGTGATTTTACTTCTGCTAGTGCACATTTCAATAACACTCATTGTCCCAATGAAAGCAGTTCAATTCCATGGTGAGATATCAAATCAGAATAAAGGTTGCTGGTGAAATATTTAGCATCAGAAATGTGAGAAATGATAATAGAACCTTTGCAATTGCCCGAAAAGTGCTAAGCACCCGAGCTATTGTCAGTGGCTTTGGTTTAAACATCATCTTCTGCGATGACCTGCTTGCTTTTGCCACAAGCCCCAAATCACCCAATTCCTACAATCACCAAGAGAAACAGCAAATCAATTTATGCCTCCAATTCCATAGCAATTGAAGTGATGAACAAACATGTAACCAACTTAACAACCTTAAGGTCCTTCTTAACATGCTCCTCTTTGCGTCCATATGCCTCTGCAAGGGCACGGATGACTGATGCATCCCCAATCCCAAGCTCAATCCCCTCATGAGGTGGCGCAATCCGGTTGGCTGAGAGGTATACAGTTGCAAGGAGATCATCCGGTGTTGTTGCCATCACTGTGCGAAACACATTTGATAGGATTTCTGTAATAACAATGCGGCCACTCTCGTTGGAGATGAGATCAAGTGCCCGAGCCAGAAACAGGAATGGCACGGTCTCACCAGGCTTCCAATAGGCAGCAGCCATCGGGTCAAACTCACTGCCTTTCTTCTTTAGCTCTAGGGTGGTATTCTTCTCCTCTGTCTTTGGGGAATCTGTGGTTTTGGCCTTCTTGGGTGAAGCGGCCCGCTTCTTCTCATCGGTGTGCGAGACAACACCTTCACCAGAAGGCTGGGTGTCGGATTTAGCGGCTAGGGTTTTGGACCTCTTTGGCGACGGGGAGTTCTCCTTCGCCGCATCCAATTGAGCGGCCGCGGCTGGACCCTTGGACTTAGCCAGCGATGTAGGCCCATCAGCCAGCAAGTTGGGGGACTTCGCTGGGGACGACACCCGCTTGGACCTCACCGGCGAAGGCAGTTTCTCCGCCACCGCCACAGCCTCCGGTTCGACCTCCGCGCCGTCAGTCTTCGCCGGGGGCTTCTTCGGGGACGGCGCTGCCTTCTTCGCCTTGCTGGCAGCGGCCCGTGCGTTCCCCATCAGCACGTCCGCCACCGTGCGCTTCCCCGAGGATCCGCCACCGGAGGCCGACATTCCGGCCGTCGCCGCTGCAGGTACTGCGTCGGCCCGCTTGGCCCTCGCGGTCGGCGGGCGAGGAGAGGCGGCGGATGCGGAGGACGAGGAGGCGGAGAGGCGGGGGCGGAAGCAGAAGGGGAGGATAGTAGGAGGCGGGGCGAGTGCTAGGGTTTTAGGCGAGGGGAGCGGACGGCATCGGAGGAGGAGCGAGGAGGTGGCCGTGGTGGTGCTGGTGGCTCTGGCGAGGAACATGAGAACAGGGGAGGGTTTTAGGCGTGGCGAGCCCGAGCGGGCTGGGCTGGAGGCGGGCGGGCGGGCGGGACCCGCCGGAGGAAGGGCGCGGGAGGCGAATTGGTCGGAGGCTCGGAGCTTTTATTGCGGATGCACGTGGTGATGGAAGGAGGGGGAAGGATATTATTATATAGAATCGAGGTCGTATTTAATTTTGAAAAAGTTAGCCGATGTTATCATTCCTGAAAACGGACAGCCGGTTGATTTCATAGTTTACTGTGGCTGAAAGTACTTTTTACTAGTTTATTATGAGAGAAAAACACTGCTGAATGGCTATTGATTTGGCTGAATAGCTCAAACGAACATGGTGAGATTTGATCAACTCTCAAACAAAAACAGATTTTCTCACGCTTGGCTTATCCATAATTTAGAAAATCAAAGTGGAATCAACTATAGTATTAGTCATTAGATACTTCCTCTGGTCTAAATACCAATCAATTTTTTTTCTAACTTTGACTACCCATAGCTAAAATTATATGTGCATTCACAAAACAAGATTGGCGTTACTATATTTTATTATAATAATACTTTCATAATAATATATTTATCGGCAATTCTCTGATGCCGTTCGATCGTCCGTCGTCATGTTCGTGGACCGTGGCACCAGCTCAGTGGCCCAACAACGTCTCAAACCTTATCGTGCTATCTCCGTTATCCAGACGGAAGGATAAAGTTCTCTCCACCGCACGCGACCGAGGCCGAGGGGCCGTAGCCCGCCGTGGCGGTGCTGATATGCTGTTCCCCATCCCGACGGCGATCGCGGCACTCTGCCCCATTCCAATGGCAGCCGTGGTGGCCTTCCTCTCCCGACGGCAGCGCTCCCTCTCCTTCCCCTCCGGCGGCGCTTCCTCCTCGCCTATGGATTCTGCGGCGATTCCATTTCTTCCTCCTCAACGGTGGCGATGGCAGCAAGCCGCCTCCCCTCTCCCGCCGATGGTGGCGACGGTGGGCACCCTCCTCTCACGCTGATCCAGATCCACTTTTCATGTTGCAATAGTTGTACATGTATGTTGCAAGCTTTTTGTTCCGTATGTTTCATCTGTTTTTTCATACGTATATTGCAAGCGTGCTTACCTGAATATTGCATATGTTTCACACATATGCTGCAAGTGTTTTATTTGGATGTTGTATATGTTTTGCAATGTTTTTTGAGTGTTTTCCAGGTGTTTTTGCAAGTGTTTTTAAGTGTTTCATCTGTCTTCAGACGTATATTGCAAATATTGCATCTTGCTGTTTTAAAAAGTAGATGAGGTGTTGCATATGAGGGATGCACGTGGGAAGCGGGAGGGGGCACGAGCGGCCTTCGCGCGCAGTCTGGCGACGCGGGCGACGTCCGGGCGGCATGGGAGATGTTGGGGCACGCTGGCGGAGACGTGTTGGCGTGAGCGAGTGCGGCGCATGGAAGACGAGTGCAGCGTGGGCGTCCGTCCAGACGTCCGGGCGCTAGCACTTCTGTATATTTATTTATAAAAAAAATATATATTTTCTGAGTATATATCTTTCGTGTTTATATCAGGATAACATATGTGATAGATACTGGCATATTGCCCGTAAATAAAAGTTACAAAAGTTTGACTTGAGGTTAATCTAGATAGACTTGTGTTTGTGATTGGCACTGGGAGCATTGGATTTAGTATTCCTTACACAACATTATGGCTTAGGAATAACTTAGCCTTCAAAAACTATGTACCCAGTTATGTGGCCACCAATTTGGAGTTTGAGTCTTAGGCAAGTGCACTTCTCAAGCTTTCTGCGAAAACTATATTATCTTATTTATCATAGTCTCAAAAATTGTTTAAGACCTACTCACTCTATCCCAAAATAAGTGTTATTTTGGGTTTCATGCAAGTCAAATTTTCTCATGACTAAGTTTATTAGTTAGTTAATCTAATGATAATTATTATGCACTATAAATATTAATGATTTCTTGTATATATTTGGTCAAAGTTAAAAGTGTTTGCCTTCACAAGAAGTGATAATGATGCTTATTTTAGAACGAAGGGAGTAACTTCAAACCGAACCTAAGAAGTTGAGCCAAAGTCAGAAAGTCAATTCAAGACCAACTCATTTATGTTTTAAAAGGAAACATATTCAATTGGAGCAATTTTAAAATGAGCCAGCTCAACGAGCTTTTTATCATGCCCTGATAAGGGCCCTATCCTGTATAATTTCATTGTAAAGTTTTTTTTCTATAATTTGTAATATGTTAAATTCCAAGAAACTATAGATTTAGGACCTCTTTCGCACGGCTCTAGCTCTAGAAAATCTATGGATTTCTTGGAGCTTTGTATTTATAGCCTTAGAAAATTTGGGATCCGGAGCTGGAGGCCTATTAAGTGTATTTACATGACTCATTTCATTTATACTTTAGATTAAATGTAAACATATACACCACTTTAATTTAGTTTACAAACTGCAGATCCAACATGGTTTCACGAGCTAGAGCTTTGCCGAATAGGCCCTTAGCACAATTACGCATCAAATCTATAGTCAATGATATATTGCACATGAAATCTATAGTTTTGAGATACAATTTCTTAAATATATATAGTTTTATGGAGCTTTGACATGTTAATGTTGTATGTAATTTTGTGATACAACTTCTTAAATATGTAGCTTTGTGATAATTTTGACAAACTATTTGTAGCTTTGTGAAACTTATTCTATCTCTTATATTATATTGTTCATGGCATTGAAATTGACATGCTACATAGGCGTCTCTCAGAATATTAAACCAATGGTACTAAATTTGTATGGTATATTCTATAATTTTTTTGGCTGGTCTTTAAGCAAAGATCATAAAACTCAATCTCATATATTTGTCCACCTTAACTCAAGGGAAGAAAAGGATAGAGTAGTTCGATAGTGTGTCTCCAATAAAACCAAGCCAAGGGAAGAAAAGCATGGAGTTAGCCTTTTGCTTGATATGGCAAGTTAACAATAATGTACTCAGCTTTATAGTAAAATATAAGGCTCTATGACATGTGGGTCTATGTTGACTAAGGACGGTGATGTAGCAATCTAGCCATCATGTTACTTCTTGTGCTGTTTATAGCCATCATGTTACTTGTTGTGCTGTTTATAGGTGGTGCAACTTTTATTCATAGTAAATAGCCACACAATTGGTGGGAGATGCCGGCCGTTAGGACAATATCATCTTTCATGCTAAATTTGGTATTAATTTATTTAAATTTTCACCATGCTAATACCAAATGACCAATCTCATATGTAATATCTGGTGCACCAAATTTGTGGCTGTCATCTTCTCCTATCTTACGAATTAATGTATAGGGGGCTAGGGGCTAATACCATCACTGGACTTTTTCTTATGATCTAATGACTTAGTTAAATCAAAAAATCTATGTCTAATATAACTACAAGATTAATCAAAAAATATAAAAGAAGAAAAGACCCACACCGTTACATTTTATGATAATCTAACGTCTTAGATTAATAAAAATGTCAATACCTAATACAATTACAAGATTAATCGAACAACAAAAAGAACATACATTGTTACATTTTATTTTACGGATTATATTAAAAAACAATCCTATCCCTAATACAATTATGGAAAGTAAATTTGAAATAATAAACATTTTAAAAATAACAATTTGATTTCCATAAGAGTTGGAAAGAAAATTTCTAAATACAAATTCCATGTAAAACACAATTGTTTAAGGCACAAATTTTAATAAAAATATGAAAAGTTAATAGTTTGATCCTCAATGAATTAATGTAAAGAAAGAAGTACATATGCAGTCCATAGAAACTATAGTTAGTAATAATTTCCATAAGTTGGAAGAAGTACCTAAAGAAAAAGAATAATATATTAATAAGTAGAACTACTGCATTATCATATAGATCCATATTATAACGATCTAGACTTATCAAAAGGTATAAGAAAATAAATGAAGACTCTAACATAGTTTAAATATGTATAGGAAGAGATAATAATACTCTAGAATTCAATCAGCGTCCCAACTAGATTTCACCATATATATAGTAATAAAAATCAAAGAAATCATAGGATCCTTATGGGAGAGAATACAAATACCCACAATAGCTATCCAACCTAGTATCTTTGCATGCCCATAGTGTCTTGGTATGCCCATAAAAAATCATCAAAGCACTTCAGATCCACATCACTTCTTTCTCCTGCACCGTGCTATGGGCCTCACCATCTCAGTTTGCCCAGGCCCGGTCCTGTGAATTTAGTGACCTAAATATGGGCCCTTTAATATAACTCTACTAACATAATGATGTTTCTAATATAATAAATATAATGCATAAAAATATTTTTTCATTCTTTGTGATTGTATCAAGTCCTCTATCCCTCTCTTCTTTTTTTTTCTTTTCTCTCAGATGCGTGCTTTTTGTGCAACATGAGTTCACTATAAATCTAGAAAATAGTAAGTAATTTAAGAAAATTATGAAATATTCAATTCAATTTCAGAATTTCAGAAAATTCAATGTCATACTAAACATGTGTGTTGTAGCGTAAGGGATTCCTAAATCCCAAATCTGAAGAATATATACTTGACATACCACATACACAAACACAATGAAGGGGCTTAAAGGCAATTTCTTACCTCCGTTACTCTCTACGTGCGCAGACCAGGAACGGGGAGTGGGTCGTGGGCGCCACCGGCCAGCGGCCGGTCGCTGGTTCTGGTTGTTGCCGCGAGCACACGACGCACAGGCGCACTGCGCACAGGCGATCGGCGATGGCAGCACGACGTGCAGTCTCGCAGGTCGCAGCGGGGAAGAAGGCAGTCGCGGCTGCACGGCGGAAGGGCAGAATGCGGAGTAGCGGACGTGGAAGCCGATTAGCTGAATCGAACGCGAGGGAAGAAAATCGGCAGCCACGTACGTGCCTTTCCTCCTTCCTGGCTCTAGCTTTGGGGCCACACAAAATATACATACATACTTACGTATCTGGCCCCTTGGCGTCGAGGACCCTGTTCGGCGGCACAGCTCGAACACCCCCCCCCCCCCCCCCCCCCCCCCCCAAGGGCCGGGCCTGAGTTTGCCCTCTCGTCATGCTCTAAGATCGGCAAATCGTTTTTCCCTGTGTTCGTGGCAGGAGAGTTTTGCATCTCCAGTGACTTGAACGAAGGAAAGAACCAACATAATGTGTTGGTTACAACAACCATGGGTCAAATTTAACGGCTCATGGTAGTGACCTTGGGAAGAAAAAGATTCTTGTGGCCGATATTAATAATGACCAGGCCATGAAAAGCATATTGTCTTTTGATACCATATGTATGTAATTTTTTTCATCGATAGTCCTATGCACATGCATGAGAAGCTCATAGCAGAGCAAGAAAAATCTTCTTCGTAATAAGCTTAGCACTAGCGGAAATAAATGTGGTCAAATCATGGCTAACAACAATATATTAGATTACCATGGGTAGCAGGCCTAAAATCAGCACATCACCAGTGGTACAAGGTGATATAGAAATCAAAGGGTCAAGAAACTAAACAATCTGTGAGAGACTTAGGCAATAGTTTTTATTAAAAATAGAGCTAAAACTGAAATATGTCTTGATTTTGCACCAGTAGAATAAGCATGGCCACGGTAGTAGTGGAATAAAAGAATATGAAAGAGGGAGAGACAAAAATATAGTTTTAAGCCAATAAATTCAACGCTAAAAGTTATATAAAGTTTATATAAATAGATAGATGCAATGGGCTGTATGAAGAAATAACCAATACAATCAAACAAATAAACAAATTTTTTTTATAAAAGATATTTTCAAATAAGAAAAACTAACTGTTATAGTGAGAAAACGCTAACTACTTATTTGCGCAGGCCACCTTTCTATTAATATATTTTAGTTTGTGGCTAGAAGGTGTCACCACTCACCATGGATACCGAGGCTGATGTGAACTTTCCTGAACCTACCTAAAAACCCCCAGACAAGTTTAAGTAGACAAGTCTAAGGCCATTTATATGTTTGAGTGTGTGTGAATCTGAATGTGAGAATCTGAGATAAATTTAAGGATCACTGCTAACCCCGAACGCAAATTTACCGTAGTGAATGAGCGAACGGTCAAGTTATAAGTTGGTTGGCTTAATTACCAGAAAATTTGGCTCCTGAGGCGCATAACGTAGTTTCCTCAAGTTCAATCAAAATTTTGAACGCACACAAATCACTATCATCCGTGCTAAATTCAGTAGAGGGGCGAGATGGCATGACGGAAAAGGCCAGGAAACTTTAAAACTTAGAAGTAGCAGCAAATCTAGTACTCCGGCCAATCGCTCGTGTCGTAACGGTCGACGGCCGACCTTCTCACACTTTCTACCCCTTAGGTAGTTAGGTATTACCGTCGTAACACATTAGCGACACCATCAAATCCAAAAGCATCGTTGTTGCAGCGTACTTGTCCTGGTATTATCGGCTATCGAGTGTACCGGAAGAGTATCGTACTTCTCTATGAAAGAAAGAAAAGGATTCGTATCCCTGCCGCACGCACGCACCTGCTTATTTAAACCGCTCAATGCTCATAGCTGAAGCAAGTGCACGCACGGGCACGGCTAGCTAAATCTAGTAAGGCAGCCAAAAGCAGGGGCACGCACAGCAATAATGGCAAGCACCAAGCTTGCGTTCATGGCCGTCGCTGTCCTGCTTCTGCAGGCGTCGTGGTGCGCCGTGGCCCGGGCCCGGCACCACCACGACCCGGACCCGTGCGGGGACTCGGTCGGCCTGCTGCGCCACAAGGACCACGGCTGCTCGTCCCCGGCCGTGTCGGCCAACGGTGGTACGCCCGCGATGATGACGGTGAACTCGTTCGAGAAGGGCGGGTCCGGCGGAGGCCCGTCGGAGTGCGACGGGCAGTACCACAGCAACAATGACCTAATCACGGCGCTGTCCACAGGGTGGTACGCGAGAGGGAAGAGGTGCTTCAAACCGATCCGCATCACGAGCACGCATACCGGGCGCACCGTGCTGGCCCGGGTCGTCGACGAGTGCGACTCCCACCACGGCTGCAAGAACAACATCGTCGACACGTCCCAGGCCGTCTGGGACGCGCTCGGGCTCGACTCTAACATCGGCGTGGTTCCCGTCACCTGGTCCGACGCCTAATCGAATGCGCATGGCCTTCATCGGCCGGCAAAGCCGGGCAAGGATGTGTGCGCCGCCCGTGGGTGCCCCGGGAATTTGCTACTGCCTTTGCGTTTGTGTTTGTGTGTGTGTCTGTGTCTGTGTCTGTCTGTGTTGAGTGTGTCACGCACCCTGCTGTGCGGATGACGACTTAACTCAAGTCTGTAATCGACTGTTGTGTTCCTGATCGATGGGGACGGAACGGTTTGTTGTCGTTGATGTGTGTCGGTAGCCACTCTCGAGGCAAACTTTCCTAGAGTGGCAGAATAAAACTATATATAGTTGCAAGCGGTACTTGCAACTTCATTCAGTTGTTGCTGTCAGTAGTCCCAGATTGGAAACGTCGGTTTGTTTAGTCAGTGGTGTGTGTTCGTCACGCATTGTTTGACGGGTATTCAAATGTGGCGATCAGAACTGATTGTCCTCACTTGAGAATCTGGGATCTGTTTACAATGCCAACCATTGAGTAGTCGACAGTGAAACAGGCCGATAAGCAAGAACGAGGCAGGCCATGCTGAGCTCCGGCCCCAGTTGTTGACTCAGTTGGTCGACAGTAGGTAGACACAAACACTTCCACTCCACATGAGATATACAGTACTATGGAGTACTCAATAGTATTTCATATATGTACTAAATAAAAGTAAATTATTCACATTTACCGCCATATAAATTGAACGTCCACACTAACGTATTTTCTTTCCTCGAGCGTACCATTTAAAGGTTGTCATCGTTGACACGGGATAACCTAGCTTAGTTCTGTCCGTAAACTGGACTAATCGACAAGTATGGCAAACTCTAATATTGTGCCATCGTGACCACTTGTCTTTTTCCCTGCTTCTGTCATGTTAGCAGTTGTAATAAAGTCCCGTGAGCCTCCACGAGTGGTTAAATTATATGTCTAATTTAAACTTAAATTCTAGGGCCCAAATTAAACTAACGACTAGAAAAACCATAAACTACCCCTGGCCCAACAACATGCTCATTTAAGGTTTTTCTTATGCGCTCTAACTTACCCTCATCCTTAAAAAAGTTTAGGAACCTAGAGGCAATCCTATCAACTAAGTCTATATCTAATCTAGAGAGGTAAATGCCACAAAAGCAAAGCACAAGCGAAAACAATAAACGTAGTAAGTAATTGAAGTTATAGAGGGTAAACTCTTTGAGACACGACGATATATCTTGTTGTATCGATTGCTAAACTGCGACCCGTAATCTACGTTGAGAGCTCCACTAAGGTATGCTCCCAGTCACAGTGTTGGATTTGCCACACAAGGCATCTACTAGCCAATCAAAGGCTAGTACTGTGAATCACGAAGTCTCACCACTGTCACCTGGCTCTTTTGGTCATCTTGATGTCAAGAGCTTCTCTACACGAGGGATGTCTTCTCGTCCCCTGCACATCGATATGAGGTCACTCTAAATAGAGAACAAAGGGTTGCCATCTAGAAGGCCACCACGCCTTCACTAGAAGGTTATGAATACCTCAAGTGCTCTAGCTCGATCACCAGTATAAAGGGAACAATAGCACAATCTCTCAAAGCTCTCAAGTCACTACGGGAAACGGCGGCTTTGCCGAGTGCCGTAACCTTTGTCGAGTGGCAAACCTCGAGCACTCGGCAAAGAGGCTCTTCCGAGTGCCAGACCCCGCACTCGGCAAAGATCTCTTTGCCGAGTGTCTGGCACTCGACAAAGAGACGCACTCGGCAAAGAGGGGCACTCGGCAAAGGGAGGCCTGGACAAACGGCATCCGTGGCCGTCCCTTTTGCCAAGTGCCCTGCCGTTAGGCACTCGCCAAAGGATCCACCTTTGCCGAGTGCCAGGCACTCGGCACAGGCCTGCCACGTTGCAGGCTTAGGGTCGGCCAGGGCAACAGCCTTTGCCGAGTGCCATGTGGGCCGACACTCGGCAAACATTTTTTTTGTTTTTTTCTTCCCAATTTTTTATGGGGCCTTGATACAGTAAATACATCGCAACTTTAAAAGTTGGGACAATTTTGACTTTTTGTGCCATATTTCTTCAATTATTTTTGTTTCTTTGAATTTTCTGACAACTCCAAATTTGAACTGCAGGTATATGAAATAATGGAATTTGGTCATTCAAAAAATGGTATTCATGATGTTCGGAGTATGTTGAGGCCGTATCCAGGACCGCACATGAAATTACGACCATGTTGGTGTCGTAACATGACGAGTTACGTGCGGGAAAAGTGTTTTTAAATTATATAAAATCCAAACGAAGTCCGAAATTAACGAAACTTGTCGAGGTGTGTTTTTATTACATGTGGAGGCAGTGGTAATAAATTGAGAAAGTTTCGAGCAAGTTGTGACGTCAGATGCCTAAAACGCCAGAGGAGAAGGTAAAGGCTCCGGGTGTCGGCCATCGCGTCGTTTCTGTGTTGACGGCCTTCGTGCCGGGTTTTTGGATGTGTGGGCCATCGTGCCCCAAATGTGGATGTCGGCCTTTGTGCCGACTTTTCTTGCAGGTTTTGGAAACCTCGCCATACAGGGGAGGTTCTGCCGAATTTTTCAACTAATAGTGATGTGTTTCTTGTTTTGCAGAGCAGGACGTGTCGGAGAGGACCTGTAGCACCTCGGCGACCCTGATCGTGTTCGTGCACCGACTCGCCTCTACGCCACCACCCTAGGTATAAATCACCTCTCTTCCTTACCATTGTCGTACATAGATCACGTAGCCGAGTTAGGCGTCTCCCATCCGAAAGGATACACGGTCGTTGGTATGCGGATCAGTGCATATCTGCGACGGTATCTCTTTTAGATTGTCCACGTTTTTTGGACAGCCTGAGGATGTGTAGATGGGTTAGCTTCCATGTTCCACTCCCGTCTGAGTTAGAGTTTCGGCAATACCTCCCTGTTGTTCTCCGGATACACACTCTCCCCGCCAGGACGTGTATCGAGAGAACAACAGGGAGATGCTGTCAAAATTCCGTCTCGGACGGGAGCGGAGCATGGAAGCTAACCTCATCTACGCACCCTCGGGTGGGATTAGGACCTATCCTTCACCTATTAATGGTAGGAACGCCTTGTAGATGCAAATGCTAGTTTTATTACCCGCTTACATTGGTGCATGACAGAGGATTGCTAACCGTGAGTGGATGTACATGGGCTTCGCAAGTAAGAGCTCTGAATGGGTTAGGGGGACCGATGCTTTCCTGGAGCATGCATTTGGCCCAGCTGCTAAAGGGTCGAGTCGGATGACGTGTCCCTGCAGCAAGTGTAAGAACAACAAAAAGAAACGAAAGCGTGCCGTGGGAGTAGATATTCACAATAACGGATTCGTTCCAATCTATTAATTCTAGTGCTCAATTGTCATTACTTGTAACCATGTTTGTGTTTTCCTCGCAAACCCAGTCGCATGGTGGGCAGGTCATCAACGAGTTCACAAGGTACGCCCTTGCTCACAAGGGCAAAGCGACGGAGGCGGACAACGTCTACGACCCGGCGGACGGGCCCGATGCGTACACCAACGCGAGCGTCTACCCCAAGCTCGCCGAGTACACCTCCGCGGCTCACCAGCGCCATGGGGATACGTTCGACCCCGCCACCGACCCCCTAGACACGGACCTTGTGATGAGGTTCGGAGGAGGGAAGCAACACGGCCGGTACTGGATGGCCAACAGCACCATCGAGTCGTCCTTTGTTCCCACGCTGAGCCAGATTCGACGAGACGGGACTAGGAGCTCCTCTGACATCCCCATAGCCTCAGCAACCGAGCAATGCGTAGATGTTCTCGGCATTTCAGGTAAGTGCAGTTTCATTCGTCATTCACTCGTTTCACACATGTACCTTGCCTTCACATACCATCAACCTTGCGGGTGTAATATTGTAGGTCCAGATCACACAGTTGCAGACGAACCAGGAGAACATGGCGGTGGCCCATCAGCGGCAGCTGGCGGCTGTCACGCAGCACTACCAGCATCAGATGCAGGACTTTTCCGCCTACTTCCGGGGCCTTCAGATCCCGGGAGTGCATCGGCACGAGCTCCCTGCCTCAATCTTTGCTCCACCACCTTTTCCTGTGCCTACTCCTATAGCGACTCCGGTGAGTATATTGCCTATTGCTTTAGCTTGTGCGACCATCCTGCAGGTACTAATGAGATCACTTGTCCTTTGTGCACGAACAGTCAGCGGGTTCGAACCCGACTCCTCCAGGTGGCAGCCCTCCACTGGACCCTTCTCCACCGCACGGGTGCCCGGCTCACCCGACCTTCCTGACTCAGGGCTTCACGTGGCCAGGTACCGCTCCTCCTCCACCAACGTTCCAAGCGGCGCCGTAGTCAGGGTGGTCTCCGTGGGAGCAAGGTGGGGGCTCTGGGCCCCTGGGGACGCCGGGTTGAGCTAGGTACCTCTACTGCCCGCTTGTGGACTTGTATCGATGAACTTGTTGCTCTTTTGGACATGTTATGAACTTGTTCGATGTAACAGATGAATTTGAAGACCTTTATGTATGAATTCGTGTTGAGACGTCATTTGATGATGAAATGTGATTTTTATGTGATATTCTAGTCTATTGTCGTGAATATATGTGAAATTGCATGTCTGGAATGCAAGAAAACGGAAAAAAACAAAAAAAAATATTTCTAGCTTTGCCGAGTGCCAGCACTAGGCAAAGCTAGGCATTTTTCCTAGCAGAGCCCAGCTTTGCTGAGTGCTGGTGTGGCACTCGGCAAAGTGACTAAACCTTTGCCGAGTGCCAGCACTCGGCAAAGACTTTTTTTTAAAAAAAAATAAAATCTTTGCCGAGTGCCTGACACGTCGCACTCGGCAAAGAACTTTTTTAAAAAAATGTTTTTGCCGAGTGCCTGCCATGTCGGCAGTCGGCAAAGGGTGCCTTCAGGTTGATGGCGCCCGTTACCTTTGCCGAGTGCTGGCGTGGCACTCGACAAAACCTTTGCCGAGTTCCTGCGCCTTTGCCGACCACTTTTTTGCCGAGTGGCCTTTGCCGGGAGCCGCACTCGGCAAAGCCTTTGCCGACGGCAAAGGTGCCTTTGCCAACTGTAGCCAGCACTCGGCAAAGGCGGCGGATCCAGTTGTGAGTTCAAGGTCTAAACCTCACAAGGATGCACTATAGTGTCTATTCTGGCCTTGGATGCGTATTTCATGAATTGAGAGGGTGGGATGGAGTGTACCATGGTTAGGCGTCGCCTAGGCATCCGGGCAATTTTTCATGCTGGTTGTCGGGCTCGCCGCGATTGAAGGCTGTATGTCATCGCCTTGCGTCAGAAGGCGTCACCTAGGCACGATTGGGCGTCCATGTGGACGCCGCGCGAGAGGAGTTGCGCGCGTGCGGGGACGGGAAACGGGGAGCTGATGCGTGCACCGGAGGGAAGCAAGTGCGATAGAGTTGCACGTGGCGGGGAAACGAGCGAAGCAGAGTATATCCGTCTGCGTGGGGAGAAGGAAAGAGGCCGCGGGAGGGAAAAGAGAGAGGCCGCATGAACCTAGAGTCCCCGCCGGCGGAGCATCTCCTCCTTCTAGCCGCTCCCTCCCCTTCTACTCCTTCGATATGTGAATCCTACCTCTTCTTCAATGACTCCTCCCTGATTCGTGCCTCCCCATCCGTTGGTTTGCAAGCTCACATCACACAGGTATGAGGAGCTGTCCCTGATTCATGCCTCCCCGTTTTCTTCCTGTTTCGATGTCCCTTCCTACTCTCCTGTTGTCCTGCACCTCTGCTCTGTTCTACTCTCCTCTAATTCTTGTGCTTAGATGCGCCTCTGCTATGTTCTACTCTGAGCCTCTGTTCTGCTTCTTGTTGCTTGCTCTGTTTTATACCAGATAGCACAATGGCAAGTTTATCTTGCATCACAGTGATTATGATCCGAAGACTGATCCAGCTCGGAAGGGAAATCTTGAGGATCCAAGATGGAAGTATGCCTACCAAACCTTCAAAACAAAGATGTGGTAGCATGCACCCTATGTGGTACCTCATTTTATGGAGGGATAAAAAGGGTGAAGAAACATCTAGCAGGTGGCTTTGGGGACACAAGAAGGTGCATCAAAGCTACCACTGCAATTAGAATGGAGATGAGAGACTGCTTGAGTTGACATGCCTAGATGATGTTGAGTTGTTGACTAGAGATTTCAGATCAGCACTTATGCTACTTATATTTATTTTGCACTAGCAGTACTAGTAATTAAGTTATGTTATGTCACTAGAGTCTAATTTGCTCTTATTGAGAGATGAGAGATTTCAGATTTGCTATTTTGCTACTTTATGTTGTGCCCTGTTACTCTAGCAACACTATTTATTATGGTATTATATGTTATGATTTGCTTCTGATTTCTAGTGGTTTTATATATTATGATGTATGTATGGCGTCGCCTCGCCTCCTGCCTTAAACGCATCTAGGTGTCTGGAAGGGGGTCGGGCGCCGCACCTCGCCTTACCGCCTTACTAACTATGGAGTGTACGTTGAAACACATGCTTTAATTTGTCTTAGCCTTGAAGCACTCTAGCATTACTCATTGGAAAGAAGTCTGCCACTTATCTATGTTGCATCGGAAGATCTGCCGTTGTCAAAGATACTTCGCTGGATTATATGGTGCAACTACTTGTTCGAACTGATTGCCCCCTTTGCATTTGGACTCGACCCAAGCTCAAGCAATCATGTCGTGCCTAGAGTGAGGTTGGAGAACCGGGCCACCCTCTGCTCTTTGGCTAATGCAACTTGATCTCTAATATACTCATTGATACCCATGAACCACCCAGAGTTGATCTAAGAAAAGATGACCATAATAAGGAATATATAATGATGTGAAGAATATATAGGGGAGGGGGCATCGAGGGTTGCTGGTAGTAAACGATGACTATATATTGACTCATGCTGGTAGTAAACGATGACTATATATTGGCTCATGCAGCTTGATCTCCAAAGTATAGTGAAGTCAGTACGTAATTTGCCATAGTAAAAAATGGTGATGGTGGCCGGCCGCTGCTCGAGGGTTGCTTGTAGCACATGATGACTGCGGCCAGGGGAGGGGCCATTGCACTAAGTAGGGAGGAAGAAGCTGCGATGCCATGGGACATGGAGAGAAACGGGGCAGTGGCTGAGGCCTTTGTTGGGAGAGGAGAGAGAGATGGAGAGGCATGGTTGAGGAATAAGTATATATAGGGGGGGTTTGGCTTTGGAAGGTGTTGTGCATGTCTCATAAGTTCGAAACTAATCCAACGGCCAGGAGCATGGCATGGTCCAATATGGACTGAGGTGGGCCGAATCATGGTCCAAATCAAAGTTGTTTCGGCCCTTTACTGTTAATAGTTTTTATATTTTTTTTTATTTTTAGTCTGAATTAATGAAATGTTCTACAAGTTACGAAACAAAACCAAAATAACCACACTTTTTTTAATAAGCATCTTAATACAATATTTAAGGACATCCTAAAAGTAGACGAGAAGTTCAAATGTTTGTTAGGAATAATTCAAGCTTGTATTTGCAACGTTTCTAAAGAAATAATGATAATATCTAAAAGTTGTGTAAAAGCCCTATAATTTGGCATGAGATCGTATCATGGGTGTATAAACTTGAATTAAATTTTTTTGAAAAATATGAAAGTCGGCCTATACATTGTTTAACAAATGGATACATCTCACAAAGTTTCATACAACCCAAGGCAAACTTTGAAGTTTGTTCATATCAAAATATTTTCATGCTCATATACACTTCAAATTTGTAGTAAATCTTACTTTTACCTGCATATTAATAGATGCAAATTTGCATAGGCACTTATTATTTTATTTTTTTTTCTATTTTTCAAATAACTAAATAAGGAATTGTGAAGTAACATGGAAAAAAATCTTTTATACCTAGATACATTTTTAAAACGTAATAGACTACATATACATTGTTGTGAAGGAGTTTCAATAATTCTTGAACTAATTTACTTTTTTGTGATTTTAATGAATTTATGCATGGTCAGAGATGTAATTTGTTGGGTGCCAACGCTAAGGAAATTTCATAACCCTAAGAAAATAGTAGTTTTCCTTGGCGGTTAAGAATAACACTCAAGAAATATGTAGTTTCCATGGAGGTCCTTAGAAACCACCAAGGAAACATTCATATGCTTTGGCGGTTTACATCAACCCTCAAGGAATACATATTTCCTTAGAGGTCTATACCCACAACCAAGGAAACTATATTTTTCTTGGCGGTTTTATTTTGGCACTCAAGAAAATTCTTGGTCCTCAAGGTAATAATTCAGAATTTTGGTAGGTAATTTGCCATAGTAAAAAATGGCAAGTAGAAGCATAATTTTCTACATCCAAGCATTTGCAGGGTCCAATTCTCAGTCAACCACTTTTTTTTTGAACGGGTCAGCAGGGGAGTCCCCTACCTATTTTTTGCTTTTCAATTAAATGAAAGATTATTATGTACAAGTAAAATACAAGGCATCTAGGCCCAAAGAAAAAAAAGTTGCAAAAGTTACATGAAATTGTCTCTCCAAAGATCGAGGGCTGCCTGTCTACTGGGTTTGGCTTTGGTGCAAACCAAGCCAAGTTCTGATTTGAAGACTCTTTTCCACTGATTTATATCATTTTGCACATTGTCAAAGATGACTCCATTTCTAGTTGTTCAAATCACCCAACAGGCTGTGATGACAATTTCTCTGAAGATGCTGTTATCAAAGGCTTCCCTGGCTTGCAAGATCATATCCAAAGGACTAGCATTTAGGTTCCAGATGATTGGGATAGTGGCCCAGCAATCGCTACTGAAAGGACATTCAAAGAACAGGTGGAGGCTGGTTTCTTCACAGTTCAGGTTGCATAACACACAATTATAATCATCTAAGCTCATATTCTTTCTTCTCAAAAGATTTCTAGTGTTCAATCTATCTCTGAGCAGAAGCCAAAAGAAGAATTTATGTGTTCCCAGGTTACTTGATCCCCATAACCACTTAAACAGAGGTGATGACCACTTAAACAGAGGTGATGCTGGTGTGAAGCCTTTGAGGTGGTTGTAGGTTTTCTTACTGCTGAATTTTGTTGGTCCCCAAGTATAACTCCAGAGATCGTTGGCTTTTTCGTCCCACTGTCTTGAATCAATAGAAGATTGTATTTCTTCTAGCTGTGCTGCAGCTTGCTAAGAAAGGGGCAATCTGAAGAGTCTTTCCTCATCATTTTCTAAAAAGAAAGATATGGAGCACTTTGGCTTTCTGGCAAAAGAGAAGAGCTGTGGGTTTCTATCCTTTAGCATTTCACCATCCCATTTATCTGTCCAGAACAGAATTGAATTGCCTTTGTGAGGAGAGCATACAGTTATCTCTTGAAATTTGCAAAACAATTTCCTTACATCTTTCCACTAAAAAGAGCCAATTGGACTCCTGGCGTGTTGTGGGGTTTGACTATTGAAATAGAGTTTGTCGTAGGTTAAGCTGACCCATGGCACATCTGCATGGTTGGCAAATTTATCCAAAAACTTCATCAGAAGAGCATCATTTTGACTCTGAATGTTTATGATCCCAAGGCCTCCCTGGTCTTTGGGTTTGCAAGCAACATCCCAAGCAGCTAGACATTTTCCTTTTCTATGAATAACACCTTTGCTCCACAGACAATGTTTTCTATAAATGTCAATTTGTTTGATAACCTGTGGTGGGATTTTCAGGATGCACATGTAAAAGGTGGGGAGAGCAGATAGGACTGAATTTACCATAATGAGTCTGCCATTGTAGGACAAGAGTTTGCTGATCCCAGAAAGTTTCCTTTCTATTCTTGTGAGGAGAGGAGATAATTCATTGATGGATGGCTTTGTGGTACCAAGAGGCAGACCTAGATATGTGAATGGCATGCTAGCAACCTTGCAGCCAAAGGTGTTAGCAAGATGTGAAGCTCTGTTGTCACTCATGTTGATGGGGACCAGAAAAGATTTTCTGAAGTTCACATGAAGACCTATGGAGTCTGAAAATGATCTGAGCAGCCCTTTGAGGTTAAAGAGGATTTTGGCATCTCCAGGTAGGATAAGGAGGGTATCATCTACATATTGAACAATGGGGTAATCTCCTAAGCGCCAAGCTCTATTAACCACAGACCGCAGTAGGTCAGTAGCAAGAACAAACATGAGGGTAGAGAGAGGGTCACCTTGTCTTACACCCCTCTTGCAACTGAAAGGTTTTCCAGGAACACCATTTAGAAGCACTGATGAGGTGGCATTGTTGAGAATATTTTGAATCCAGTTGATCCATTTGTCTTAAAACCCTTTGTGCTTTAGAACTTGTAAGATGACAACATGTTCCAATTTGTCAAATGCCTTTTCAAAGTCCAGCTTCATAATCACAATTTCTTTCTTTGAGTGGTGGCACAAATGGAGAAATTGAAAGGACTAGGCTAAGCAGTCTTGAATTGTTCTCCTCTTGATGAAGCCATACTGATTAGCATGTACAAGCTGTAGAATTACTTTTTGCAATCTCTGTGAGATGATTTTTGTTATGCATTTGAGGGAGTAATTCAACAAAGACATAGGCCTATAATCATCAACATTTTAAGGATTTTCCTTCTTTGGGATCAAAGCTATGATAGATGCATTGATGCTCTTCATGTCGATATTGTTGGAGCAAAAGTCCCTGAAAAGCCTGAGGAAGTCTTGTTTTACTATGTGCCAGCATTTTTAATGAAAAGGCCATTGAATCCATCAGGACCTGGGGCATGGCTGTTAGGAAGGCATTTGATCACTGTTTCTATTTCATTCTCACTAAAGTCCTCATCCAAACCTTCTAAGTCATGGGCTGACAATAAGGTGGCCAGGTTGTATGCTATGCTTGTAAATTCTGAAACTCCAAGCCTGCCTTTGAAGGCTATCCACAGCAAAGCAGCTTTCTGATCATGATCAGTGACAATTGAGCCATCAAAATTATAGAAGGACACAATGAAGTTCTTTTTGTGGCAAATGGTAGCGATGGAGTGAAAGAATTGTGTGTTTTCATCTCCTAATTTCACCCACCTCACACTATTTCTTTGCTTCCAATAAATCCTTTTGGACTCTTGAAGGGATGCTAAATGAGTCTTGACCAAAGCTCTGAAAGCATTTTCCAGTCTGGATAGAGGTCTATGGTCTTTGAGTCCATCTAGTAGAAGAAGTACCGAGTTGGAATTGTAGATGAGTTTGCTTAAATTAGATAGCTTTTTACTCCAATTTTTCAACCAAGCTCTGACTTGTCTAAATTTGTTGGTTAGAGTTTTGGTAGCATTGGCATGAAAGAGGGCTGAATTCCAATGTAGGTTCACTGTGTCAAAAAAGCCAGGATGATCAATCTAGTAATTCTCAAACCTGAATATCTTGGATTTAGGGATGTTGCTTCCAATTTGGAGCACATATGGTATGTGGTCCGAAATGGGTTTGGAAAGGGGTTGTACAAAAGTTGCTAGATAGCTTAGAGTCCAACTGGAAGATGTTAGTACCCAGTCCAATTTTACCAAGAGAGGATGCACCTACATATTGCTCCATGTGAAGTTCCTGCCACTGAATGGAATGTCAACCAAGTCTAAATCTGAGATAAGTTCATTAAACATATTCATTTCAGTCAAGTCACCCTAGGTTTATTTCTGTTGTCAGGATTTCTTATGAGGTTGAGGTCACCTCCAAGAAGCCAATCATCAAAATCACTAGTGTCAAAATTCATGAGCCAGGTAATGAACCCCATTTTCTATTGAGAGTTGGCAGGACCATAGATATTTGTGATATGGAAGTGCTTGTTGTCCAATCTGCAGGTTAGCTTCACTGTGATGGCATATGAGTTAGAGTGGATTACACTTCCATTGAAAAAATTGCTATTCCAAACTGTTAACAATCCACCTGAGACCCTAGCAGAAGGAGAAAAAGCAAACTTGTCAAGGTACCTTGGACAAAATTTCTTGAGGTAAAAATTGTCAAAGGATTCTCTTTTAGTTTCTTGGATGCATATGACCTGACAAGCACTTTCATTGATTTTCTCTCTCAAGGCATCCCATTTTTCCTGTGAATGAATACCTCTCACATTCCAGAAAAGTATCTTGCTGCATATGTTATGATTGTTATCCATGTGAAAACAAAGGGGAGTTGTGGTAAAGTTTGGACCACCAGCGGTCAAACATGGATATGTGAGAGGTAAACAAAATAGGTATAAACAAGCACAGAGTGATCGACAGGTGACATCACAACCCAGATAACTTAAGCATGATTCATAAAAAAGTTGGACAATCCAACGGGTGCCACAGCACCAGGTATAGCAGTTTTGCATCTTATTATGCCAGTACACAAACTGGACTTGAGAACTAAAGCAGAAAACAAAAGAGAAGTGCACTGAATAGACTAGTGCAACAGCATCCTCAGATTGACTTCTAATCATCAGGTCATCTTTGTCCAGGAGGGCTGTAGAGACAGTCTCTGACTAAATCAGGAGGAAGCCTTCCCCAATGCTAGTGAGGACATCTCTTGGGAGGTGAGGGGCAATAGTCATGCCAGATGGTTGGATCACCGCAAGAGGGATGGGCTCCTCAACTTTAGCTAGTTCTTCTTCTATAGGATCCTCAACAGCATCAGCAAGCTTCTTTCCTTTCTTTGCACTTTCTGCATCCTTGTATCCCTGGAACTTTTTAGAGAGCCTCCTGCTACTCCTGAGGAAGCTATCATCAAGTTGGTCTCTTGCAATTCTTGCTCTCTTCCTTCTTGGGGTCTTGAAGACAAGAGGAGGGCCCTCAAGAACCTCAAGGTCATCATCAGAATCTATCATTGCATCATCATCCTCTCCAATAGCATTCTCTGCCTCTCCTTCATCCTCTTCGTTCAGGTAGTCAAGAGCAATCTTTTCTAGTACCTGACCACCAATATGTGGGTATAGGAGGAACATAAGATGGATTAGCAAGTGTTGATCATTGAAATAAGAAGGAATCATTATGTTGTGATCAATATCCAACATGGATAGATTGCTAAGAAAAGATGAAGGGGGTTTTGGGATATGTAATTGAGTACCTGTTTTAGCAGAGATGGTACAACAACAACCAGAGGATCTTTGGCATTGGATGGGCTTGTCTCAGGCCTCCTGAAAGGAGCTGGGCCGACCACAATGGACCTTAGAGTAGGTGGTGGACCTTGAGCAGCTCCAAGGACTGGAAACTTCTCCAAAGTAGAGATGGGCCTGACGTTTCTGGGTAACACATTGTCAGCTTCTTGAATGTTTGCTGATCCTGTCACAGCATCTATGCCAGAACTCTGAACATTTCCTTGTGTCATTTCCCCATCAATGACTGGTGCAGCATCCACAGGAGCCAAATGCTGCTGCCAGCGGCCTGGGCCTCCACCATCAACATTCATAGTAGCGCCATTGTTTGAACCAGTAGGTGTGGCTTCTGAGCTGGCTGGTGGAATTGGTCCCATCCAACGAGGGGGGCTTGGGGGCTGGGGATGTAGAGGTCCATTGAGGACAAAAGCTTCTTCATCACGTAGTTCAAGGACTCCCTGTCTCTTCAACACATAGCACGGGACTGGCCAGGATTTGCACTTCTGTGGTAGCCCTGCATTGACCTTAACAGAGTTTGGAATTTTTGCGTCATCATTCAAAAAGACCTTGGACACAACTCTAGCTAGATCCTTAGGTTCATGCCAGTGCATTAACAGACCAAAACTAGAGACAACTTTTGCAATATTGATGGAATTTTTTAGATCTTCAGGGAATGCAACTAACCAAACCCAAGCCTCACGGTCGATATCAAAGGATCTAGCATTTTCCCCCTCATCATGATTAATCACCTTCATGCTATAGTTACCAAACTGGAAAACAGGGCCTAGGAACCTTTCTCTATTAAGGGCGCTACCAAATTTGACATAAGCATCTCCAAGAGCACATGGCTGGATTTCAGAGGTGCGAACCTGATGCACATTGTGGAAGAATACGCGTAGAGCAGTCTTGAGATCATCAAAATCATCCTTGGAGACTGGCGGCTTGTGGCAGACGATGGCCAGGTCCTCATTGTAGAGGCTATAGCACCCGGTGAGGAAGACTTCATGGCGCAGAGGATGTCAGTTGGAGCGATCCTCGATCACGAAGCCCACCGGCATGTGTGGGCGGGGATCCACCGGCCAGTTCGCCATGGATGCAACACTAGGGTTTTCTTGCTGTGGCGGATGGTGGACAGTGGAAATGGGAGGGGCGGAGGGGCCGAGAGTATGTCGGTCTGGGTATAAATGCCCTTCGGTCGTCCCTCCAACTTCTAAATGGGAAACGGGACAAAAAATCGGTTGATTCCGTTTCCTTGTAAGGCAGGCCGCAGCAACATGCCCATAATTGAAGCAACATTTGCACCTGATTGATTGAGAGCAATCACGCCTAAGATGGCCAGGGCCCAAACACTTAGAACAAGAGATCGGGGTCATAGCTGGGTTGGGCACTGGATTGGGCTGGGGAACTAGGCCAGAAGGATCCAGAGATTTTGATTTTGAATTTGAAGTGGAGCAGCCCTACGGCAAAACCGCCTGAGAGCTAGCCTGCTTTGAATCCTTAGCCTTTACTACCCAGCGAAGAACACGCTTGGACAGTTTTTGAACTGAAAGAGGAGCCGAGGCCTTGGAATGGATCGGAGGAATGAGAGTGGAAGCTGATCCACGATCCATTGTTGAGGCAAAAACATCATGCGAATAATTCAAGTGATAATTCTTCGGATAACTTAAGCGACGAAAAACAGAATTTCCCAAAATTGGTGGTTTTTTCACCACCTCAGCAAAGCTTTTCTTGAACTTATGCCCAACAGTTGTCCATTCAGCTTCTTTTTCCTCACACCAAATCTTATAATCTCTATGCCAATTTGGTCCTCCCCCACCCCAAAGGTGAAAGAAGATAGAAAATGATTTGCAGACGATACTTTTGAGATTATAAACCATGAAACAAACGTTTTTGCAAGACACAAAAAAGCTGAATATCCACCCCGAGAGATGAGTGACATTGAAGTTTTGGGCAGAACCACCTAGACAAGATTGGAGAATCATGCTAACTGAGTCTTCATTGAGCCTGATAGATGATGTCCCAAAGCTAGCAACCAAACGAAATGCCGGGGATGCAGATGGTGAGGGAGGACTCACTGAACAACCAAAGTGCTGACTGACCAGGGAAGCAAACTTGAGTCCCGGATCAAAGCAGAGATCTGAGAGCCCCGTCATGGAGGAGGGGTCAAGGATCAGAAGAGATCGCCATGAGAGGGTGGATGAGGGGCCGCAGTGGAGGAGAGCGCCATGATCCAGCCAAAACTCACACTTGCTGAACTTGGCATACAACTTGTGAGTCCCACCCTCACTATGAGCAATTGTGACTCTCAGTCAACCATGATAATAGCTCTTTTCTTTTTTTGAGAACTTGCATTATTGCAATCATTTCGTTAAGAGAAAGACAGTAGTTTCTTTGTAGTAGCAACATATAGCCTGTCCTGTAGTAAGATATATCAACACTAGCTCCTCTAGACAGCAACACTAGCAAGGGTATGAGTTTCAATTTCTTGCTCCGGCCTTGGAATAACTACTTGTTAACTTAAATCCTAAGAAAGGATGAACACCCTAAATTCATGTGATCGTGCTAGCTTTAGCTTTCCTGACATACTGTAACACCCTCGGTGTTACGTTGTAAATCACAGGTTAAAAATATTCATGAGCATTGCATTTAGTTAAAGTGCATGCGTTGGAAATAAAAATCAAAATGCAATTCGAGTCTCGGAAATGAAAAACGAAAAACGAATAATATAAAACCTAGATCAGCAAGAATTCGCTAACTAAAATTATCAAGTGCAAATATTCGCGAATTTTATCAAACCAAAGCGGGAAAGATCGTTATGTGAGCGAGTCATGAAGTCATATCGGAAACTTGGAAAACGGAGCGTTCGCAAATAAGTTCGCGAAACACAAATTTACCTCGATTAAACGCCACACTTGGAGTAAGCAGGGGGCAACAACTAGACTCAAGACTTGGTCGTCTGTCATGTCTTGTTTTCAGAGTGTGCAGGACGTCTAAGTTATTTCATTCCTGTGCACTAGAGAGAGAGTACAAGTTAGTCAGCAGGCCCAAGAGTTTTACGACTCTGGGAGTTGTTCTACATGTGCCACTAGTCACACCTTATAATCCTGTGAATTATTGGCAAGCTATAGAACTTCAGGTTTCGCACCCTTGCTTGCTGACCAACGACGCTCCTCTCTGCCAAGTCTACTCCACAGAGTACACGAGCCTTTATTAGTCCCTTGCAAAATTTTCACCCTGCACGACGACCGACTGTAGCTCGTAGAAATTACCAGCACGCAGAAGTCACTGGATCCCGCATAAATCACTGTAGCAGCATAGGAACACTGTTCATCCAAAGAAAATTTTTTGCCCCTGGTGCGTTGCGAGGTTATTTAGAGCGCGGCCTCCGCTAAAGTGTGTCGCGCGCGTCAGTCATCTTTCTTCTACGAGCCCGCACCATCCAGTAGCCGAGAGCCTTTACTAGGTTCAGCTGCTTCTCACTCAATCTCTCGACTTCCTTGCACTGTCTGCAAACTGCACGTGGCCGGTGTCGACCTTATTTGGCGGGTGCGGTGAGTAGCTCTCGAGAATCAGCTGTGTCTCCTCCATTTTTTTAGCCACAGCGTGTCCTCTCCCTGCCTATGGCGAGCTCCTTCGGAGCTTCAATTTACGTGAACAGCATGTACTAATCGCCTCCTTAATCAACCTCCACATGATTAATTAGCAGCCACTGCGCTAAAATTAATATCTCTTTCATACGATCTCCGAATCACTCGATTCTTCTTCCTAAAATCATGATATGCCTGTTAGTGTAGTTAGATCATACCTATCTGTGGTGATGCTAAAGTCTATTAAATCAATCAAAAGCGCTTAATATTATTATGATAAATCTTGTAGTAATTTTTTTGGTAAATAGGTAATAGCTTTAGTTTTAAAACTTTTACGGTAGCTTCATGGTTTTATTAGGTGCTTGTTGTAGTTTTGTAATACTTTAATAGCTTACTAGATGTGATAGCTAAGTTTTCCTAGCCGTAGTAAATATTAAATCGAAAACAAATAAAGAATATGTAATTTAATGAGTAAAGATTAATTGGATCAATTTACTCTTGCTTAGTAAGAATAGTAGACAACCTGGTATGTTAGTCATTAGAGCCAGCTTAGTAGCTTAGTAGTAGTAGTTGTTGTTATTTTAAGAGCTGCAATTGTCATTGCATTAAGTCATGTCATCATTTCTTGCATATAGATCACGAGATAGTGGAGTACGAGTACATGGCTGCAGAGGAGCCGAAGTACGAGGAGATTGTGGAGGTGTACGAGGAGGAGGTCCCCGTGTAGTAAGGAGCCCCGGAGCCGTCAACCACTAACTTTGCTGCATACCAGGATGCCCAAGACAAGCCTCGGTGCATAACCTTTATTTTGAAATGATAATAGGATATCTATGTTATATGCGCATTTACGTTTCAGGAGTTCTGTTGAAACCCACTTTCATAAATATTACTACACAAGAGTCTTACTAGTTTAGGCCGTGTAGTGCCATGCTTAGGTTTCGTTAGCGTGAACAACATGGTGTTGTTCACGATAGGTGATCATTATTATCACTATGGTTAACATGGAAATAAAGGCAGGTGAAATGGTGACCAGACAGGGATGTGGTTTGGTAGTGGTGGGTGTGACAAAGGGTGTCCTGCGGCCAACAGTGCATCACTGGGTTACATTGTTTTCCTGTCCGAGTCAGTTAAGGACCGGTCGTTGCATTTGGATGATTGTCAAGTCACAGATCTCCTTATCCTTATCCCGAGCATATACTAGCAGATGGGGGCTAGAAAGACTTGTTATTCTCTTGTCATGGGTTCCGACTCCATCCGGACCAACTAAAGGTGGATTATATATGGGTATTAGGAGGTCTAAGCACCGCGAGAGAGCCGGGCTTGGAGTCCTAGTATGGACGGGGACTCGGTTCTCTTGACAGGAGGATAATGGGTTGGTCCTGTTTGTACCTCGGTACGGGCGAGGCGTGTGTTTTTCGGGGTACTCAGCTGGGCTACATTAATTCATGAATCGCCGCGTAAGCGGTCCAACATGACTTGATCCGGGCATCGTAGTAAGAACTGAAAGAGAAAAGGTGAATAATGATGGATTTGTATTGGCCAACTCTTGTTTGAAAATAGCATAAGTTCTTACATAGATGGTTAGCTGATAAACTAAAAGATGGCAAATAAAAAAACTGCAATAAGGATCCCCTAGTAGTAATGCTTTTCTACAAACTTGAACCAATAGCCAAAAAGCCTATCATGATCCTTAGAGTTGGGAAATTATTCCCAGTCGGGTAAGTCTTGCGAGTACATTGTGTACTCAGGATTTATTTTATCCCTGTTGCAGGTGCTGCTTGATGCTTTGTGTGGAGGATCGTCTGCTGGGGTCAGATGGATCTTTGCTTCGCTCGCTAGATATTCATTTCCGCTGTTTTAATTCCGCACTCTGAACTTGGTATTGTAATAACTTATTTCTGAAGACTATGTTGTATGGAATGAACTAAGTATTGTACTCGTTTTCATTATTGGATCCTGGATGAAAATGTGGATGGTTTCGAGTTCTCCCATTGGGTGTGCTCAACAGAAACGGATAGAATAGCCGCTGGCGGAGTACTTAGTGCCTATAGAAAGGCAAGTACCTCCGTTAGTGTGTTATTTTAGACGGTTCTACCACACACATACCACATTTGAGAGTTACTCTTTGAAGTAGCAGGCATGAAACTCTGACTACTATTGTTTCTATCGCCGTGACCAAGTACATAATTAGGTTCTAAAAGCTGACCTGTAAGAATATGCCAATGATCCACTTGCAATTCGTCCAAGGAAAAAAGATGATCGCGAGGAGCCGAGGAATATATACCAAAATTATCTAAGTAACATTTTTAATCTGACTTGAACTAGAACTTAATATAACCAATCTCTACAATAATCTGCAAAGAGCCCCTTCCTGTGTATTTAAAAAACCAAAGCCTAGCTCAAATATTAAAGTTAGGTACAGAATTAAATTGGCACGATCCAATCCAATTGCATGTAGACATCATTTTCGGTGGACTTAAACAAACTCCTTTGGAAATCGCCCACAGAAATTTCCTTGTTAAAATAGACATGAGAATTTCTCATGAATATTTGGGCCCATAAATGATTTTAAATGAAAAAGTTTTTAACTAGAGCTATACATCTAATCGAGGTCTATAATTTTAATATAAAATTTATTGTCTCCATAACGGACCAAGATCCTAAGGTTCCCCGTAGTATCCACTGGTTGGCAAAGAGATGGACTGGCCTAAGATCTGCCTAGAGGGCACGTAACACAGTGGCATGTCCTCCAAGGACCGACCTAGTTGGATTCTAGAAAAGTCTAACTCTGTAGTTAGATTAGAACTCTTCTCTGTTGTAACCGACTAGGACTAGATCAATGTGCCTGCCCTCTGGACTATATAAAGAGAGGCAGGGGCACCCCTTTTACACGCCTAAGTGGACGTAGGGTATTACGCTATTTTTGCGGCGTGAATCAGTATAAATCGTTGTCTTTACGTTCACTGTTGAGTTCAGCATATGTCGAAGCCCACCTAACATCGTTTCGAGTAGCCCCGTAACGTGTTGTCAGTCATCAGATGCCAATAACTGGCGCATCAGGTAGGGCTTTCATCGAATCCGCGACCAGAAGCTCAATGGACCTCGACATTGCCCGGCGGGATCAATCTTCACCTTCGGTTCCTGGGTCTACACAACGGATGACTACAGCAAGCTCCAAAATCACCTCGTGGAGATCACAGCGGATCGAACTGCTCCAACAACTCGTCAAGACGCACTAGAGGATCTCGCCAAGAAAATCGGTGAATTTTCGATTTTCAATCCTACTCTGACTCAGAATCAACTCAAACAGTTCTGAGTTTTACTTGAACATGACCAGGTCCTCTGAGTCGGCTCTCAAGCCATCGGATAATCACAGTCTCCACCTAGCCCGACTCCCACTCGGGCTGAGGAATACCACCCCTGTCTACCAGGAGTTTGTCTTGAAGACCATGTTATCCACTCCAATTAGGAATGCAAGGTGGGGCGGGCTGCCACGCCAAACCGCTAGGCTGCCTGCACCGCTAACCCGCTGAGCTGCTTAGGATAGTCCACTTAGATAGAGTGGGTTGAAGTGCCCAACCCACATGTACCCAGCGGCAACACACATACATTGCCGCCGCCGCCGCCGCGTCGTCGTCTGCCTGGTACGTGGCGCCGCCGCCGTGTCGTCTGCCTGGCCGGCCGACGTGCGTGGACGGCACGGCTACGGGGCGGCGTGCTGCTGCAACTGCGAGGCGTCGGCGGCGACAGCGAGCTAGATGGCGGCGCGTTAGAGGTCATCGGGCGTACGTGGCGATGCGAGCGACGCCGGGTCGACGCGGAGTCACCGAAGTTGAGGCAGGCGGCGCAACCGCGGAGGGCGAGCGCGGCGACGTCGGTTGCGTACTTGCGTTGATAGGAGACCAAAGGCAACGATCCAATTGATGCGATGCGCCGCGCCGGCCCGCTGCCGGGGAAATGAGGAAACTAGCAGTACTACTATACTAGACGCGAGTCGTCGTGCGTGCTCAATGCTGATGGAGTGATGGTAGCCAGGCAGGAGCAGACAGCGAGACAGGCCGGCGACCGTCGTCCCGTTCTAGTCCCTTTACAGCACCGGCTGCTGGCCGGACGGTGCGCGTGCGGGTCTGCCGTCGAGTACGTGCATCCGGCCATGGCTATTCGTCCATCCCATATTGTCCATCGACCATCGACCAAGAGTCCGTCCATGGAGGAGGCTAGTAGATAGCAGCGAACGTGCGTTTGCGGCACTTTGCGGGCTGCCGCTCCAACCCACAAATAGGAAGCGGCGAGATGTGGGCTGCCGCATCAGCTCGCTTAACACTTGTAGTTGATGCGGACACGAGGTGGGCTGCCCACCGCCGCCCCACTTGCATCCTTAACTCCAATCTCGGAGGAGGGTCAAGAAATCCCTCTGACAGGGCGACAGGTGCTCAAGAAGGCCTGGTCCTCTCCGTCATGTCAGAAGGAAAGATCGTGCATTGGCCTAGAGGAAGCAACGACCACTGAACTCTACCCCACAACCGCTGAGCTATGCACCAACAACACCATTAGTTGCGGTCATAATGGGGAGGTCTTCTTCATCCTGCTACCAGACATCAACGAACATGAAGAGCAATTGTAGGAGATCTCCAACGACGCGGAAAGCACAAACAATGAGACGGAAGCAGACAAGGCGAAGCGGATTAAGGAAAACCAGCAGCGTGAACAACGATGCATCCGTGCTCGACATCGCCGTGAAGCGCAGGACCGATTCGCGGCGGAACGAGTCCGCGAGGAGCGCGAGCAGGAAGGGGAACGTCGTCGCCGTGACACTCAATGGCGCGCAACCTCGATTCCGACTTCCAGGAGTTGCAGGACTCCGCGTCTACAACACCCCACAAGCCAGTGTCATGTACGCAGCCCAAGTTCTACGAAATCTGGCCAACCGCACCCCCCGAACAGGAGCGTATCAGGGTCATGTTGGAGACTACTGCGGTGATGCTTAACAGGGGGCAACCATCAGCGCACCCCGCCCCTTCAGGGGCAGGATCTACTCGGACGCAGTAGCCTTCAAGAAGACCCGTTCATGAAAGACTCGGAGGAGGCCAGAGCCACCCTCTAGACAATCAAAATCGGGGTGGCAGAACCCAACATCAAGCTAACCCACCCGGTGGCGATCTGCGCAAAATACTCTCAGCAATTGCGACCACATCATGCCTGACCAGATGACGGGCACGCTGAGTCATCCTTTAGGAATGTCGATTCATTGGATAACTTCCCTTGCTTCTCTAATCGGCTGAGAGCCGGCCAGTTCCCTCCAAAGTTCAAGCTGACCAACATCGACAAGTACGATGGCAAGAGGGAACATCTCAATGGTTGCGATGCTACCCGCAAGCCATTGAGCTGGCAGGAGGTGACAATGACGTTAAGGCCATCTACTTCCCAATGGTACTCGACACTACTCCACAAACTTGATTCGAATCGAACTTTATATATGCGCCATTTTGAATCGAATTTTTAGTGGCAGTTGTCTTAGAGCGACTGGCACAAGAAATCAATTTGTACTAGCACCTTATGACAACTAGCTCAAGAAACAGGGTGACCACCATTATAAACCGGTTTTCTAGCTGCCGTCTTATGACAACTGCTGGCTCTAGAAATGGAAAAAAATTTGGTGCAGTCTGGCTGCACCCTCCCGCCGTGCAAACCTGCTTGATCTGGTGACACGTGTCCCAAAAAAAATCCATCACACGGCTATGTCATGAGGAGTTTTTAGTTCCTATTTTTAGTGTACCATCTAGCTGTCTCATCTATTTTCTAGGACACATGTCACTAGATCCAAGCAAGTCTGCATTTTTTTCTATTGTACTAGCGGTTGACATAACATACTACCGGTCAATATATCTATTTCTAAAACGACCACAAGTGAAAATAGGACCATTTGTACTAGTGGTCGTGTTATATAGACGGTCGATAGAAATAATTTTCTACTCACGGTTCTTCGGCATAGGCACTGCATGCGCTGACATTTACTTTTGTGTACCACCGGTGAAAAAATAGGTTGCGTCAGTAAAATCCGTTTTTTAATAACTAGTACATGTGTAACAAACGGGTTGTGATAGTTCGCCAAGGCATCTCTACGGGTTATGTTGCATTGGTAGCATCGAATCAGTTGATAACCGCAAAACCAGCAGTGATGCTACACAGTCTCTCCTCCGGTCTGTGACAAATCAGATGTGAAGTAGCAGTTGTAAAGATCATTTATTTTGTAGTGAAGGAAAAGGGGAAAATCAAAAAGAGATACGAACCCATAAAACTAGAACGTTATGAATGTAAATGAATGATTGAAAAGAACAAATGACTCTTGATCTCAAATAAACAGGATTGAACAAATGACTCTTGATCTCAAAATAAACAGGATTACATATTTATACAGCCCAGAGGGTGTTGGACTGTTCGCATGTCCCTAAATTATTTTGGACATCATTGCTGCCGTCCTAATGACGTGATTTGCGATCAATGGAAAAAATATTTCTGATGATATGGACATCATTGCTGCCGTCATACCAGTTCCAACAATAGTTGTTAGTGGCTTCTATTGATCCCATTTACGCTATACACCAATCGATGACCTCTGATACAATTTGTAACGCTCTAGATCCACTCTATACATGGAGAGTGAACCACGTCTACCACCATTCCATTTACACTTTCATCTTCGCTTCGTGTAAAAGAATTAATCCAGAAATGATGGGATGGACTTTAAAAGCCTTATATGTTGGTCTAACTTACCTTTACCGATCAAAGTGAAACTAACCACATAGGCCATATGAACCAAATTCCAAACTGGACCGGATGTCACACCTTTGTCACGCTTTGTATCCCTTATTATAGAGTTATAGGTAACGCCGCTGTAACACATTAGCGACACCATCAAATCCAAAAGCATCGTTTTTACAGCGCACCTGTCCTGGTATATATCGGCTATCGAGTGTACCGGAAGAGTATCGCACTTATCATCTAAGTAAGAAAAGGATTCGTATCGCAGTCCTCAAACAAGAGGTGCGATTTGACACATGCATACCATCCCTGCCGCACGCACGCGCCTGCTTATTTAAACCGCTCAATGCTCATAGCTGAAGCAACAAGTGCACGGCACGGCTAGCTAAATCTAGTAAGCCAGCCAAAAGCAGGGGCACAGAGCAATAATGGCGAGCACCAAACTTGCGTTCCTGGCCGTCGCCTTCCTGCTTCTGCAGGCGTCGTGGTGCGCCGTGGCCCGGGCCCGGCACCACCACGACCCGGACCCGTGCGGGAACCCGGACCTCGCCCACCACTGCTCGTCCCTGGCTGTGTCGACGCCCAACGGTGGTACGCCCGCGGTGATGACGGTGACCTCGTTCGAGGGCGACGGGAACGGGGGCGGCGCCGCAGCGTGCGATGGGTCCTACCACAACAACGGGGACCCGATCGCGGCGCTGTCCACGGGGTGGTACGCGGGCGGGAGCCGGTGCCAAAAGCCGATCCGCATCACGAGCACGCAGACTGGGCGCACCGTGGTGGCCGAGGTCGTGGACGAGTGCGGCTCCGACAACATGGTCAGCACGTCCCAGGCCGTCTGGGACGCGCTCGGGCTCAATACCTACATCGGCGAGGTTCCCGTCACCTGGTCCGACGCCTAATCGAAATCGAATGCATGGCCGTCGTCGGCCGGCAAAGCCAGGCAAGGATGTGTGTGTGCGCCACGCGTGCCCCGGGAATTTGCTGCTGTGTCTGTGTTTGTGTTGTGTCAGTGTGTCACGCACCCAGCTGTGCGGATGACGGCGTAACTCAAGTCTGTGATCGACTGTTGTGTTCCTGATTGACGGGGACGGAACGGTTGTTGTCGTTGATGTGTTTCGGTAGCCACTGTCGAGGCAGACTTCGTCCTAGAGTGGCAGAATAAAACTATACAGTCGCAAGCGGTTCTTGCATTGCAACTTCATTCCGCTGTTGCTGTCTGTAGTCCCAGATTGAAAACGTCGGTTTGTTTAGTCAGTGGCGTGTGTTCGTCACGCATTGTTTGATGGGTAGTCAAATATGGCGTTCAGAACTTTTTTAGGCGGAAATAGAATTCCATTACTCGGGAATTGCTGGTGGCACTGATGCAAGACCCGCTCATCTGTTACTACAACGACCCGCCGGCGACGACATACTCCTTCGGCCGGGACGATGACCCAGGGGCGGAGCCAGGATTCAGATATATGGGGGGCCGGACGCACACTAAGTGTCGACAAAAATTATTTAGTATCCACACGAGATCTTGATGTCGGCTTAAAAAATTGCGGAATTTGATGTTGGCTTAAAAATCTGCAATAAATTATCTCTAATCTCTTTATCTTAAAAAAATATTACTCCCTCCGTCATATTTTTGACTTTAAAATTTATACTGAAATAATGCATTCGACACGGTGTATGCTTAGATTTGGCATAATTAGGAATCTTTATTGAGTTCAATCTGTGGGTTTGCGCCATTTAAAGATTCTCTTAAGTTACCTTATTTTTTTTAAATACACTATATTATAGGACGAAGGAAGTAAATATCTAAATTTTAAAGATAAGAATTGAAGTGGCATTATTCATAGATCAATAATTCATGTCATATATGTATTTTATTTAGCCACTTAACATTAGATAATCAAGAGATATATTTGAGAAAAGCAATCTAAAATTAGTTAGTACATCTTGTTTATTTATAATCTCTAGTTATTAGTGAGACATAACTAAAAATAGTAATGAAAACTATGCAACGTTAGGGGGGCCAGGCCCCTGCCCGCCCCCCCTTGTCTCCGCCCCTTGGTTCTTGGGCCTGCTGACCAGCTGGGCGGGCCGAAGGTTCAGCAGCGCGAGATTGTCTTTGGGCCTGGTGTTCAGCTGGCGGGATCCGAGGTGTGTCATGATCAGACTGCCCACAGTTCCTGCAGCATGGTGGATTGGGATGGTGCATTGTTAACCTTTTCAGTTAATAGAAGTGTTCACGGTTTGCTGGCTACATGCTCCTGTGTGCTGTTTGCTCTACTTGCTGCCTGCCTTTATGTGTTGATTACTCTCCCTTCATGATTGACAACGCCATTAAAACTGTGTGCTGGAATGTCCGGGGGCTTAATAATGCAGCTAGAAGGGAAGCAGTAAGAATGCTCTTGCAGAAAATAAGGCCAACTATCATCTGTCTGCAGGAAACAAAACTAGACAGTATAAATGCAATGCTTGCTGCTGAATTCCTAGTATCTAACTGTAGCGGCAGCTTTGTCTCTCTAGAAGCACAACAAACCAGAGGTGGTATACTACTTGCCTGGGATCAGGACCTGATCAGCATGGGGGTGCCTATTAAAGGGGGGATTATTCCATAACCCAGAGATGCACCTTCCTGCCATCTAACTCTGCTTTTGTAATCACAACAGTCAATGGCCCTTCTGAAAATGACAATGAAAAGAAGGATGCATTTCTACGTGAGTTAGTTGACTGCCAGCCTGCAGCTGGCACGCCATGGCTTTGCTTGGGCGACTTCAATATGATCTGTGAAGCTCGAGATAAAAACAACAGTAATGTCAACCGGACCCAGATGAGAAAGTTCAGAAGGGCCCTTGATGCCAGTGATCTGATAGAAATCAAATTGCAGAACAGAAGGTATACGTGGAGTAAAGGACAAAGGAACCCAACATTGGTGCACCTTGACAGATGTTTCTGTAACAAGGAATGGGACGACATCTTCCCTCATCTCAGTCTGCAAGCCATCTCAACCTCTCTCTCAGACCACTGTCCATTGCTTCTTTGTAACC
The DNA here is from genome assembly GCA_038087645.1 of Saccharum hybrid cultivar R570. NCBI lineage: Eukaryota > Viridiplantae > Streptophyta > Magnoliopsida > Poales > Poaceae > Saccharum > Saccharum hybrid cultivar. Next base: position 1,537,420 of record JAQSUU010000050.1, on the reverse strand, counting down.
AATAGTCCCCACCAAGGCCGACGGTCTTCAGGTTCGAGCATTTCTGGGTGAAGGTGCCTGGTTTCTTGGAAACTGTTCAGTCTGCTTGGGAGAGACCAGCCAGGGGAACATCACCTTTGATGATACTCCACAATCGACTCTTGAACACCTCTCACGCCCTTCGCCAATGGAGCAGGTCCCTGTTCAGCCAAGCGCGCATGCAGCTTTCAATGGCAAATGAGGTCATCCTGAGACTGGACATCGCCCAGGAGTCGAGGCCACTGACAAATTCAGAAGCAAACCTTCTCAAAGATCTCAAACATCAGGTAATGGGTTGGGCGGCAATAGAAAGATCACGCAGGCGTCAGAGCTCCCGGCTGATTCAAATTAGAGAAGGTGATGCATGCACAAAATTTTTCCATCAGCGGGCAAAAGGAAGAAAACGGCGAAATTTAATTCTGCACCTACAGAAGGCTGATGGGGAACTCACATGGCAACATTCTGAAAAGGAGGCTATCATGTTTCAGTTTTTCACAGAAATACTTGGGACCAAGAGGGCAAGGCGTTACACCTTCGATTGGGAACGGCTTGATCTTCCGCTCCTTAATGAACCTCTTCTGGACCGCCCATTCACAGAGGACGAGATAAAGAATGTTATAAAGGAACTACCGGCAGAGAAGGCGCCAGGGCCTGACGGTTTTACTGGGACTTTTTACAAGGTACGCTGGCCTATTATTAAAAATGATGTCATGGTGGCCTTAATCAGTTTTCAGAACCTGCGAGTGGGTCCAATGGAAAAGTTAAATGGAGCAAACATTGTTCTGATCCCAAAGTTTGATATGGCAGAAAAGCCCGGAGATTTCAGACCAATTAGTCTTATTCACTCTTTTGGAAAGCTCGTCACAAAGACTCTGGCGATCCGTCTCTCCTCATACATTGGCAGCTTGATCTCAGTATCCCAGAGCGCTTTTGTGAAACGCCGTTGCATACACGACAACTTCATGTATGTGAGGAATTTAGCTCGGGCATACCATAGGACAAAGACCCCGGCACTGCTTTTCAAACTTGACATCTCCAAAGCTTTTGACACCATCTCCTGGGAATACATGTTGGAACTGCTACAACACCGGGGCTTCAGTCAACGTTGGCGAGACTGGTTGGCCATACTTTTTTAGCACTTCCCACTCCACAGTATTGTTGAATGGCGTCCCAGGTGAAAAGATCAATCATGCGCGGGGACTCAGGCATGGTGACCCTCTTTCCCCCTATCTCTTCATTCTGGCCATCGACACCTTGCAAAAAGTCTTGGATATCGCAACTGAGGACAGGTTTATGTCCCCCCTGAGGGGACGACATGCCAAACTACGTCTCTCGCTCTATGCTGATGATGCGGTAATTTTTATCAACCCGGTCCAAGAAGAAGTCAGAGCCCTCCTGAGAATCCTAGAATATGGTTCGGCTCGACCACGGGGCTGAGATTAAATTTGACAAAATGTGTTGTAGCTCCGATCAGGTGCTCTGGCCTCAACCTTGATGAAATTCTGGACAGTTTCGTGGGATAGCGAGTCAGCTTCCCGATGACATACTTGGGCCTGCCGCTCACACTAGGACGCCTCAAGATTGTTCATGTGTAGCGAATCATCGACAACACAAGGACCAGACTGGCGGGATGGCAAGGAAAGCTACTAAACCCGGCAGGACGACGCGAGCTGGTACGGTTAGTCCTTAGCGCATTACCAGTATACTTGCTAACATCACTCAAACCCCCAAAACAACTGTTTGAGGACATTGATAAGGCCCGTCAGCGCTTTCTGTGGGCGGGTGATAGTGAATTCCATGGTGGCAAATGCAAGGTTGCCTAGATGACGGTGACCAAGCCAGTGCTTTTTGGGGGGTTTAGGGATCGTAGACCTAGAGAAATTCAGTAGGGCACTGAGACTGAGATGGCTTTGGTTTGCGTGGACTAACCCGGAAAGACCATGGCAATGAATGAGCCTGCCTGTTGATTCAGTTGATCTTGCTCTTTTCAATGCAGCGACGCGGATAACTATCTACCGTGGGAACAAAGCGTCTTTTTGGCATTCCGGCTGGATTGATGGACAGGCACCTGCAAAATTGTTCCCGCTACTCTACAACCACAGTAGAAGGAAGCAAAGAATGGTGAGAGAAGCGGTGCTAAGGTGGGAGTTGGATAGGCGACATTGCGCACGATCTGAACAATGAAATCCTGAGAGAATTTTTTCAGCTTTGGAATGCAATTGAGTCTGCTCAACTAAACCTAGATGATGGCCAGGATGACCAAATAAGTTAGATTCTTGAGTACTCGACAAAATCGGCATACAACATCCAGTTTGCTGGACAGATCCCGACAATGTTTCTGAACCTCATCTGGAACGCGTGGGCGCCACCGAAGTGTAAGTTCTTTCTTTGGCTGCTCTTGCAAAGACAAACTTTGGACAGCAGCCCGCCTGCAAATTCGTGGATGGAAGAATAATTACTTCTGTGCCCTTTGTGAAAGAAATTTGGAAACAGCTACACATCTCTTCGTGGAATGCCCCTACGCTGCCACAGTCTGGACACTTGTTGCAAATTGGTCTGGCTGCCATTCCTTGCACCCCTCTCAATGGACAAATGAGCTGGACATTGAAGATTGGTTTTCACAGTTACTAGAAAGAGGAGATAAGATGGTACACACACTTGCGATTTTAACCTGTTGGAGCATCTGGAAACAGCGAAACGCTGTCATTTTCAGAGAGGACAGAAGACCGGCACATATGATCTTCGAAGAGATAAAGACCACCTGTATCACTTGGTCGAGGGCCGGGGGAAAGTCCTTCAACGCCTTACTGTCGCTATAAACCATAGTGTGTAGTAAGTTATTTTAGTTATTATAACCCCTACAGCCTAGGCTGTTTGGGGGGTAGCGCTTCTTGCGCATGTAAAACGGTTGTTTGCTTCTCCCCGCTTATTATCAATGAAATGCCAGGTAACCGGATCTTTCAAAAAAAAATACGATTGGCAATCACCAAGAACTGAATATAAGCAGGAAGTGGATCCACTAGGGATTCTCATCTTCGGCTCTTCGCAATCCCTCTTCCCTGATGTTGTTCCTCTCGGCCCGCCATGTCCACATTCCGATGGACAGCTTGCATTGTAGTTCCTTGTTCAGTGACAGGATGTGGCGAACTGCATCACTTGCACAATCAATTTTTGTTAGCCGATCCCTATGCTCATCTGCTCCCAGCTCGGCCCAGAAATGATGAACTGCTGGGCATTTGAATTAAAGGTGGCCGCCATCGTCAATCTCATTGCTGCACACCACACAGTGGATTTCAACATGCATACCTCTGTATGCAAGGTTTGCCCTCAAAGGATGGATATTGTGGGCTACCCTCCATAAGAAGTGTTCTTAACTTTATTGGGAATTTCCATCTTCCAAAGAGAGCTCCACAAGTCATCTTGCTTGTTGGCCGAGCCCAAACTGGAAGTGCCACCGTTTCGACGCTGCCTGTTAGCAATGCCCCTTCTACAAACCTTGTATGCACTTCGGACTGAAAATAGGCCCCGCTGGTCATAGTGCCAGGCCAGCGTGTTCTCCTGGTCCGAAGTAAGAGGGATGGCCAAAATCACCTTCGCATCAGTTGAATATCACAGTCCCCAGTGATCAGGTCTATGAGTTCTGAAACTTGACGCAAAATGTTGGTCCCTCGGGGAGTAACTGGCCGTCGAGTACGATCTTTTTTTTTTTTTTGTAACCAGGCCCTGTTTGCTTGTCTTATCAGCCGTACTTTTTCAGCGAAAGAACAGTATTTTTCTTTAACAACAAATCAGCGAACAATACTTTTTCAGCTTCAGCTTGTCTTTTCAGCGAAGCGAAATGTCAATCCCTTTTAATATGCTTCTCCAAGTGTACCATATACCTTCTTTTGGGTGGGCTTGAAGGCAGCTTGAATTAGGAAAATACTCTGGGTTCTTAATAATGCGCCATCCTTGTTTAGCCAACATAGCTAAGTTGAAGGCATGGATATCCCGAAAACCCAGCCCACCTTCCCTTTTCTGCAACATAGCCAAGTTGAAGGTATGGATATCCTGAAAACCCAGCCCACCTTCCCTTTTCGGCCAGATCAACTTTTCCAAGTTAAGCCAATGGGTCTTATGTTTCCCTTCCTGTTGATTCCGCCAGAACCTGCAAATCATGCTGCTTGTTTGGTCGCACGGCGATTTTGTTAACTAGTCCATCAACCCGTGCTCTCGCATGCTAGAATTTTAAAAGATGTACTATTAATATATTTGATTATTTAAAAATTACTTATATTAAATTACATGTTTTTTTTTCTTTATGTACTTTCTACAAAATAGACATAATAGATATTTTGCAGTCTATATCTAATAATCATGAACTTATTAATTACTTTTTTTTGCAAGGGACTGACTTATATAGTTTTTTAATTTTGCACGGAACCTTCTATATTTTAATATGGAATTAGTTTGAAACCTTGGCTGCGTTGTGCTGTATAGTTCGCCAAAAAAAACTATGGTGACTTTTGTTTCATCGTATATATTAAGTCATGAATCTGAATTTTGATTTTTTAATTTTATTTTTATTGACTGCTACATATTTTTTTTCGTCAAGTTAAAACTACTATGCTTATTGTATCTTTTACTAACTCTCATTTTGGACTAGTCGTATAGTATATTCTACTACAATAGCATATGCAATCATTTGAAACTTGCACCATGTCATCTAAAATAAGTGATAGAGCTTAAAATGAGATATTGGATGGGGTAGCAGTGCTATCTTCAAAAAAAATTAAATCTTATTAAGCCTTATAATGATCCAATTACTCTAGAGAAATGTTAAAGGGCCAAAAAAATATAGCCATCAATAGTTTCCCACAATTCTTAAGATGATTGAATTTACCTATCAAGGAATTATACGTGCAATTATGGTCAAATATTTAGTTAAAATATATAAATATAGATAAAGTAACAACCTATGTAAATTATGTCATGGTTACTAATATGGTTTCAAAAATTTTGTTAGCATCATTAGCATATGAGTTGTTAAGGAAATTTTGTCTGATGAAACATAACATATATACTCGCTCATGCATGCTGACACAATATGTATATTTACATTAATCAAATTTTAATATATTAATATTGATAGAAGTGGGTAATGTACAAACATCTACATGCTCTATGTATATTTAAATTTTTTAATAGAAGATATTGATTATCTTTTAGATGTAAATTTGAGAGGATATTTAATTTTCTTAGTAATGTGATGAAAATTGGGTTACATAAATTATTTAATGTGATAGGAGTACGTGGGTAATTAGATGCAATTTAGGTCTACTTTAGATCATGTTTCTTAATGGCATGTGTGGAAAGTTTAAATATAGAGTCATGAGTTATTTTATGTTGTTTTATGTAATAGCAGAGGTGAGTAATTATTTAGAAAATATAATAGATCTAATAGCTTTTATTATCAATAGTGATTAGGTTATACCGAATTGATGGTCAAATATTTCAAGTTTTTATGAGAAATTTCTAGAATCTATCTTTTATTTTTCTATTATTTCTCGTGAGGATTAATGTGGAGGCTCCATTAAGGATCTCTAGTTAGCATTTCTAGTATTTTCCTTTTTTGTAGCATGACATGTATTTAGTTTAAACCTAACTATAAGATATATATAAACTCTTATTGCACCCCTTTCTATGACTTCACAAATTATAGTTTAGCTTTTGACTTTTAATCAAGTTGTACAATTTTTTCCACATGTTAAGTAGAAACTCTAGTGTTTTTATTTATTTTCTATTCAAAATTTATTTTTATTAAAAAGAGTTTACGTCTTAGTAATATTGTTTTATGCATGCTAATTAAGTTGTAACTCATATTGCACCCTAGCACCGAACTTGTTGAATTTATTATATCACAGAATTATATGTTTGTAGTATTATTTATATAGTAGAGTGCTAAAAAATTACCAATATTGATATGACATGATGTTTCAGTTAAAAGGTATAAAGTTATTTAAAAAGAACTTATGAAATTCATTATTAGGGAATATAAATATAATTTAAAGTGTATTGCAATATAGTTTGTTAATTAAACATTGTCTATGCTTATAATCTATTAAAATAAATATTTATTCCGATGTATATATGTTTACTTGGTATACATGGTCAAACATAACATTATGGTTATTTTATTTCATAGTTGTAGAAGTTTGTAATTTAGAAATATATATATGTCTCGTATATACCTGGTCAAACATACCATTGTGATTATTTAATTCTATAGTTGTAGAAGTTTGTAATTTAGAAATATATGTCTTGTTCTTTATGAATATTGATTTTTTAATAGCATAATTTAGTATTTACATATAGATTTGAGAGAGGTAGGTAATTTAGATGCAATGTGAGAGGGTTATTATGAAATATGTTTCATAATGATGAAATGGGTAATTTAGATATAAATTTAGGGGGTTATTTTGAACTATTTTTCATAATAAAATACAAGTGTGGGTAATTTATATACAAATTTATGAGGTTATTTGAATTATATTTCATAATGGCAGAGGTGGGTAATTTATATGAAAAATTAAGGGGTTATTTTATGTATGTTTCATAATGGTAGAGTTGGGTAATTTTTTTTATAAATTATAATAGATCCAATGGCTAATATCGGAGATGATGATTAGAGTTTACCAAATTAAAGGCCAGATGTTTCTAATTATTGTGAGAATTTCTAGAATTTATTTTTTTCTAGTTCGTTTGGTGAGAGTTAATGTGGTGTCTCCGTTGAGGCCTCTAATTAGTAATAGTAAGATTCAAAACACCCATAACAAAAGTGGGAATTGCTTGTGCGACAGCTTTGATGAGGATCTCTTTGTCGGCCCATGAGAGCATTTTCTCTTTCCACCCTTGGATGCGTTGCCAAATCCATTCTTTGAGATAAGAAAAGGTTCCACCTTTCGATCTTCCCACATATGCAGGTAACCCAAGATATATATTTTTTCATTCGTAGTTTCCCTGCTGATCTGCAGTTCTTGTTTCACCTCTGCTCGATTTGTTTCACTTGCGTTGTGACTAAATAATACCGTCAATTTGTCCTTGTTGATTACCTATCCTGAACATTGCTCATATAAATCTAAAATACTCTGTAGCTGCATAGCATCCTCCCTTCTTGCACGAATGAGTATAAGAGAATCATCGGCAAAAAGTAAACGAGAGATGCGAGGAGCACCGTGACAGAACTTCACGCCTGCAATCTAACCTACACCTTCAGCCTGATTGAGCAAGACTGAAAAACCCTATGCACATATAAAAAAAACAGATAAGGGGATAATGGATCACCCTACCTCAATCCTCGTCTTGGCCTAAAATTTTCAGACAAAGCCCCATTCACCTTGATGTTATAAGATACAGATGTTACACAATTCATAATCAACTCAATCCACCTACTATGAAAGCCCATTTTTGCCATCATTTGTTCCAAGAAGGACCACTCCGATCTGTCATATGCTTTACTCATGTCTAACTTAATAGCAGCATAACTGGTCTCACCCTTCTTTTGTTCTGCAAATAATGTGTCATCTCATAAGCGATTAAAATATTATCCGATATAAGCCGACCCGGCACAAAGACGCTATGTGTAGGAGAAATAATGTCAAGCAATATACCTTTTAGTCTGTTAGCAAGGACCTAACAATCTTATAGAGGATATTGCATAAGCTGATAGGACGCAACTCAGTGACCCTCTCTGGATTTTGAACTTTAGGTATCAATGAGATCACCGTTTGATTCCACTCATCAGGAAGCGGGTCTCCAGTATTCAACATTTGAAGCGCTTCAGCTATCACCTTCCCCCCAACAATGTCCTAATTTTTTTTTATAAAAAATGGCCGGCATACCATCTGGACCTGGAGCTTTCAGGTTGCCGATGAAATTGAGGGCGGCTACAACTTCTTCTTTGAATTCTCTCCCTTGTCACACTTGGGGCCATAGCATCAAGGAGTTGCTGGGTGTCATTGGGACCATTAGATCTGAAAAGGTTCTTAAAACAATTAGTGATAAATCCCTGCTTCTCTACTTCACTCTCCACCTAGCCCCCATCATCCTTCTTTAACCTTCCTCATCTCCTTGCAGCATTTGGTGCAAAAAAGAGGTGTTCCTATTTCCCTTCACTACTATAGAAAAGATTTTGCGAGGTGGTGCCATTTTATTATTCGAGGCGGCCTCCGTTAATCGGTGGCAGGGCCGCCGGCCGAGTGCCCACCTCAGTTAATGCTTAACGGAGGCGGGCAGCATTAGGCGTCTGTCTCCGTCAATGCTAGATTAACAGAGGCGGTCACCATAAGGCAGGCAACTTAAGACATCCACCTCCGTTAATCGATTATTTTCAGAGGCGGTCGTTCTAAGCGTGTGCTTCGTAAATCGATTTACGGAGGTGAGCGTCTTAAGATGTCCATCTGAATTAATCACTGCAATAAAAAAATAATTCATAACTTTTTCATATGAACTAAGATGAAGACAAACTTTATATCAAAATTGTAGCTCTCAACGAGATCTACATCTTTGTAGTTGAAAAGTTTTTGAATTGAAACTGTTTAGGGTCCCAAAATATTGTTATAAGTGCATAAATTTTAAAATTTAAAATTTAATATTGCCAAACGATCTCGAATGTTGACATGGTCTATACAAAAGTTATAATTCTCAATAGAAATTTAGAGTCCTAAATATGTGTTTGAAGGTTATAAATTTTGAAATTTAAAATTTTGAATTCCTAAACGATCTCAAATGTTCACAAAGTTAATACCAAAGTTTTAGTGGCCGACCTGATCTACATGTTTAATATTGACAAGTTTATGATTTAAAGTCATCTAGAGTCTCAAATATGTGTTTGAGATTCACATGTTTTGAGACTCAATTTTTTTGAATTTTTTTAACTTCTCTGATGGAGATACATCCTATACCAAATTTGTAGTATTTGACAAGATTTAAGACTTTATAGTTAAAATTTTTTTTTTCATTTGAATTCATTTAGTAGCCAAAATATCCAATATAAGATTACGTAATATTGATATAAAATAATAACATATTATATATAGACATGAATGAGTGTGTGTTGCAGTGGTAGAGATGTAGTAGTGTTGAGCGCTAGGTCATGGGTTTGACTCTCCAAAGTCACAAGTTTTTTCGGTTTTTTGGGTTTTCTGAAAAACATTAACGGAGACGGGCATGTTAAGACGCGGAAAACTCCTCCAAGGCTTCTTGAAATTGTCCAGGCAAGTTTGAGAGCGGAAAACTCCACCCTCCTCATGATGATAAAGAATCTCATTAAAATCCCCCGCGCATAACCATGGCATAGATCGAAGTCCGTGAAGGGCACACAATAATTTCCAAGTACGAGGCTTCAATTCCATTTTTTGGTTCACAATAAATGTGTGTAAACCTCCAAGAAAAGCCATCATCCTCCACCACATTCACATCAATGTGATTAATTGAATAATTTCTCAAAATCACATTAATCCCTTTCCTCCACAACACAACAATTCCCTCCTTTTCAATCCCCTTATACTACCCCAACAAGAATCTAACTCTCCATCTTTCGATCATTCAACCTTGTTTGAGACAGATAAAGAGGATATTTGCCTGAATGGACTTCTGACATTGCAGAAGCCCACGCACAGCCAGGGTATTGCCGAGACCCTAACAGTTCAAGCCATGGCCCTGTTCGCTTGAACTTATTAGCCGTACCGTTTCAGCGAAATAATAGTGTTTTTCTCTCACAATAAATCAGTATCAGCATCAGCCGTTTTTTCAGCCAGCTGAACAGGGTAATTAGCTTCATAAGGCCCGCGGAACTAGTCCGCCAGTCCTGCTTCAGAAGAGAGTTATTCATTTTCGGATGCCTCTAATTTATTCTTCTTTTCTTGGTACATATCATCTACCTCCATGCCCGCAAACTCATCAAGGCCTCTCTTCCTCCCACTCGATACAGCACCCCCATCGCCAAGCACTGCATCAGTGTGTGACCTGGGCACATGTTTGAAGGTCCGAAGACCAGAGCCTTTTCCCGCCTTCTTTTTCTCCCCCTCTCCGTCGATCTGTTCGTCCCTCTGGTCGACATGCATGGCACTGTTTGTGGTGACGTCCCCGCATAGAGCCATCGGTCCATCGCCCCCATTCAGTTTCTTTGTCTTCTTGCTTCCATCAGATATAGCTATGTCTACCTTCTTAGGGGACTCAGCGCCCTGATTATCACCGAAAGTTAAGGCTTTCTTCACCTCCCCAAAATTCTTCTCTACAGAACATTCTTTCTAGGACTAGTGACTTCCTGTTCCTCCCCTGAGTCACTCCCTTCCCATGATCACCCTCTCCCTTCTTCCCGCATAAAGTTATGTCGACGTCATGTCCGCCACCACTCCCCCAACTTACCCGAGCTGCCTCCACTCCTCCCGCTCCCTACATTCAGTCTCCATGGTAGCCCTGGCCTCATGCTCCCAAACCTCCCACCAAAATCCTCGCTGGAACTCTTCTCCGGAATGAATCGCAATTTTTGGCCAAAAGCACGACCCGCTAGTACCGGGCCAAGCATGGCCCGGTGGGCTTCGTGCCTGGCCGACGGCCTAGGCATGGCCTGCCAGGCCACTTTCTATGCTGGGCCAACCTGATGAGCAAGGCCTTTTTAGCAGGTCGGGCCGGCCCAAGGCCCACGAAATGCTTGCAGTGCAGAGAACATAGAGGAGGGGAAGGCAAGGCGTGGAGGTGGCGGCGGCCACCATCGAGCTCGCCCTCGGGGGCTTGATTCCGGATCCGACAAAGTAGCTGGCAGAGGAGGGGATCCCGCGAATCCGGTGAAGTAGTTGGCAAGGAGGGGAAGGTGGCGGGACATAGCAAGGCTGACATGCTCTCCTTTGTCTCGATGGAGGCCGGATCCGCGATGGTCCAGGCTGGATCCGCGATGGTTCGGCCAAATTCATGGAGGCTGCGAAGGAGAGGGATGGGGAGGAGGCGGCCGCCACCGCCGCTTGAGGCCGGTGCGCTCGAAGCCTCGCGAGGGTGGAGGAGGATCAGGCGGCCGCAGGCCTGTGGTACAGGGGGTGTGGTCTACTGATTCCAGCTCGGGGAAGAAGAATGACGCTTGGGGAAGACGCATGCGGCTCCTGGGCTCCTCTTCATGCGGGGGGTGGCCGTGGTGGAGGCGATCGGACGCGCAAGGACGTGGAGGAGGCAACGGGCCGTGTGTGTGTATGTGTGTGGTGTGGGAGGGGGCGTAGAGGAGGCGGCCATTGTCACACGACGCATCGAGGTGGAGCTGTGGAGGCAGTGCCGGGTGCCAGGGCCTCTTGCTCTAGGCCTGTGGCTGTCGGCTGAGGCGTGGCCATGCGGCATGGGGTGGGGGTGGGGGTTAGTGTGGAGATGGGGGATAGGGGAGGGGTTTGCATCCCCCTACTTGCCCACTCGGAGGCAGGCCGGGCCGCTCCTGGGCCTTCCTCTATTTTGCAGGCCGGACCGTGCCGCCTGTCGGGCTGGAGGAGCGACCTAGGCACGGCCTGGTCCTCCGGGCCGGGCTGGCCTAGGCATGCTGACCACCGGGCCGGGCTTGGGGTCATGCCAAAAAAACCGATCCTCATGCCAGGCCACTGGGCTGCGAGCTGTATATTCCCATCGGAGCCCTTTTGCTGAGATTACGTGTCACGGACATCACGGTCGACGGCCGACCTTTCTCACACTTTCTACCCCTTAGGTATTACCGGTGTAACACATTAGCGACACCATCAAATCGAAAAGCATCGTTTTACAGCGCACTTATCCTTGTATCGGCTATCGAGTGCACCGGAAGAGTATCGTACTTCTCTAAGTAAGAAAAGGATTCGTATCGCAGTCCTCAAACAAGAGGTGCGATTTGACACTTGTATACTATCCCTGCCGCACACACGCGCCTGCTTATTTAAACCGCTCAATGCTCATAGCTGAAGCAACAAGTGCACGGCTAGCTAAATCTAGTAATAAGCCACAGCCAAAAGCAGGGGCACACAGCAATAATGGCGAGCATCACCAAGCTTGCGTTCGTGGCCACCGTCGCCGTCCTGCTTCTGCAGGCGTCGTGGTGCGCCGTGGCCCGGGCCCGGCACCACCATGACCCGGACCCATGGCGGGGACCACGGCTGCTCGTCCCCGGCCGTGTCGACACGGCCCAAGGTGGTACGCCCGCGATGATAACGGTGAACTCGTTCGAGAAGGGCGGGGATGGCGGAGACCCGTCGGAGTGCGACGGGCACTACCACAGCAACAAGGACCTGATCACGGCGCTATCCACGGGGTGGTACGCGACAGGGAAGAGGTGCTTCAAGCCGATCCGCATCAGCAGCACGCAGACCGGGCGCTCCGTGGTGGCCCGGGTCGTCGACGAGTGCGACTCCCACCGCGGCTGCAGAGAACAACATCGTCGACACGTCCCAGGCCGTCTGGGACGCGCTCGGGCTCGACTCCAACATCGGCGTGGTTCCCGTCACCTGGTCCGACGCCTAATCGAATGCGCATGGCCGTCGTCGCCCGGCAAAGGCAGGCAAGGATGTGTGTGCCACGCGTGCGTGCCCCGGGAATTTGATGTTGTGTTTGTGTTGAGTGTGTCACGCACCCTGCTATGCGAATGACGACTTAGGCCTTGTTTAAATCCAGAGTGTAAAGTTTTTGGATGTCCCATCAGATGTGATATGGGGGCGTCGCATAAGGTGTTCGGATACTAATAAAAAAATAAATTACAAAATCCATCAGTAATCCACGAGACGAATTTATTAAGTCTAATTAATCTGTCATTAACACATGTGTTACTGTAGCACCACATTGTCAAATCATGGACTAATTAGGGTTAAAAGATTTGTCTCGCAAATTAGATATAATCTGTACAATTAATTATTTTTTAGTCTATATTTAATACTCCATACATGTATCAAACATTGATATGATATGGTGTAAACTTTAGGAAACTAAACGAGCCTTTAACTCGAGTCTGTGATCGACTGTTGTGTTCCTGTCTTCCTGATCGATGGGGACGGAACGGAACGGTTGTTGTCGTTGATGTGTGTCGGTACTCGGTAGCCACTCTCGAGGCAGACTTCGTCCTAGAGTGGCATGGCAGAATAAAACTATACAGTTGCAAGCGGTACTTGCATTACAACTTCCGCTGTGGCTTTCTGTAGTCCCAGATTGAAAAAGTTGGTTTGTTTAGTCAGTGGCGTGTGTTCGTCACGCGTTGTTTGACGGGTAGTTAAATATGGCGTTCAGAAAGGAAGTGGATCTACTAGGAACTCTCATCTTCCCCACACGCACACCTCAACGCAGCTAATGGGGATCGGTCTTGCCGTCTTGGCAATCCCTCTTCCCTGATGTTGTTCCTCTCGGCCCACCATGTCCACATTCCGATGGACAGCTTGCATTGTAGTTCCTTGTTCAGTGACAGAATGTGGCGAACTGCATCACTTGCACAATCAATTTTTGCTAGACGCTCCCTAATATGCTCAGAAATGATGAACTGCTGGGCATTTGAAATAAAAGGTGGCCGGGCAGCTCGGGGGCATCCTGCCGGCGCTGCCGAGAGCTCCCCTCCCTGCCTCCACTCCGGCCGCCGTCGCCGCCCTCCGGCATGTGGTGGTGGTGGCGGCCAGCGGTAGCCCCGAAAAAAAGAAGCCGTCGCAACCCCCTCTCCCTTCCCCTCTCCCCTGCTCCACCCCTCCTCCTACCCTTCTTCTCCGGCGAGAAGGGACTCCAGTGAGGCTGATCTAGGCATCCTAAGGCCGGATCTGTCATCTAAGGCCCCTAACGGCGCGGATTCGATGGTGGCCGACACTGCTAGGGTTTGGCCGCTTGTCTTCTCCCGACGGCGACCAACGGCGGCTTCACCTGAGCGGTCGGAGGGTCTGCTATGTTGGCTAGCCGGCCGGATCCGGGCCCCTAGGGGCTGGATCTGGCATCCGCTGGCCATGCTTGACGGAGGCTGGCCGGATCCACCGGCTCGTTGCACCGGCTTGACAGCGACTGGAGGCGGCTTTCACTCGGGTGGTTGGGGGCTGGCCTGCGCCCCTGCTGCTGTGGCGACTGGCTAGCCATCCGGGCCTCTACGGGCTGCTCCTCCGCGTCATGCTGCCTCGATACCTCAATGGCGACAGGCTCTGCGCCGGTTGTGCTAGTGCTGCTGCAGGCCCCCCTGTTTGTCTGCTGTCGAGTAGTTTCTAGGTGAAAACCTTGCCTAGCTCCTTGCTATTGGCCGGTGGTAGTGGTGCGGTATGTGCCATGTTCCTTCTTGGAGGCGTCATCGAAGTTTCTACTCGTCGCGAGTCTTTGGGGCAGGTTATAGGACAAAAGTCCTCGTGCGCTTCTCCCAACATTGATGGCGTCTGCGGATGTCATTCCCTTCTTGAAGGTCTTGTTGGGGCACATCTGCTGCCGCCCCGCTCCTCTTGTCGGAGTGTCTTTGTGCTATGCCTGTGTATGCTTCATCTTGCTCTCCACATTGGTCTGTCCAACCCCCGTGTTAGGTGTTGTCGCGGTCGTTTGGTGTCTCGCAGTGGATGATTGGCCGCTTGCGCTTTCTTTGACAGATGCTTTGTCGTCGTTGCTACTCTGGTAGATACTTTGTTCATGGAATTCAGATCAAGCTAGTGAGAATGACCATTGCGTCAATCACTGCAATTTCAGAACAAAGCATAGTAAAAGATCAGACCAAACTTCAATTTTGAGAGCAACATTGGACAAGTTTCAGATCAGAAATCCAGAACTTAAATCGAGGGCTCGAGGCATAGACCACAGAGAGTTCAGACCAAAGCATCAATTTGGGCTTGCAGGAAGAGCTTGCTGTCGATGTCATCGATGGGAAGCCATCCTTGCAAAAGAGGACGACCTTACCATCTGATACATGCAGCACAATAGATGCAAATTAGCAGATCACAAGAACTAAGAGCAGTGCACGGGTGATGATTCGATGGGCCTGTTGCGCCGAGGTGATAGTAATCCTCAGCATCGAGGGCTCCGCCGCATCACGAGTCATCCCATCTAACTGACGGCGTGAATCGAGGCCAGTCGCGACAAAAGATGAAAAGAGCTATCGCTGCAGATGGGAGTCAAATCAACGGGCTACAAGGCGGCGGCGGAAGCGGATGATCGTATTGGTATGGGTGAGCAAGTAACAAATGGCGCCGATGTGGCGGCGGCGGGGAATTTGGACAATGAGCACCTCAATGGCGACGGTGTAATCGCCATGAGCTCCGCTTCGAAGGTCCAGTCGCGGCAACGTGGACGAGGAGCGGAGGAGGGACCCGATAGTTGTCGTATTGTTTTCCAGACCTCCTCAGATGCTTATATTTTTCCGACGGTATTAGGCCAAACCGGTTGTAAACTTTGTGTGCTAACCATTCATCCAAACAAAATTCCAGACGCTGCCTTGTAAAATAATTAGGGCCTGTAATTTACAGGAGTTTTGATCTAAAAACATGTCTTCCAAACAGCCCCTTAGGTATTACCGGTGCAACACATTAGCGACACCATCAAATCCAAAAGCATTGTTTTACAGCGCACTTGTCCTGGTATCGGCTATCCAGTGTACCGGAGGAGTATCGGACTTCTCTAAGCAAGAAAAGGATTCGTATCGCAGTACCCAAACAAGAGGTGCCATTTGACACTAGCATACTATTCCTGCCGGCAGGGAAGAAGCCAGGAAAAAAGTTAGGAGGGGCCGAACAGCGGCGTCGGCGTGCCCGCCGGGCGCCGGCCACCAGCGCACGCGCCTGGCTGCCAGCTTGCTCGCGAGCGGTAGGGGGGCTCGAGCCCATCAGCCCCACCGCTAGTTCCGTGCCTGCTGCCGCACGCTTATTTAAACCGCTCAATGCTCATAGCTGAAGCAAAAAGTGCACGGCGAGCTAAATTAGTAATAAGCCAGCCAAAAGCAGGGGCACACAGCAATAATGGCGAGCACCAAGCTTGCGTTCCTGGCCGTCGCCGTCCTGCTTCTGCAGGCGTCGTGGTGCGCTGTGGCCCAGCAGGCCGGCACCGCCGCGGTGATGGCAGTGACCAGCTTCGAGCCAGGCCAGGACGGGGGCGGCCCCGCGGCGTGCGACGAAAAGTACCACAGCGACGGGGACCTGATCGCGGCGCTGTACACGGAGTGGTACGCGGGCGGGAGCCGGTGCAAGAAGTCGATCCGCATCACGAGCTCGCAGAACGCGACCGTGGTGGCTGAGGTCGTGGACGAGTGCGACTCCCAGAGCGGCTGCAAGGACAACATCGTCGCCACGTCCAAGGCCGTCTGGGCCGCGCTCGGGCTCGACACCAACATCGGCGAGGTTCCCGTCTCCTGGGCCGACGCCTAATAATCGAATGCATGGCCGTCGTCGGCCGGCAAAGCCGGGCAAGCATGTGTGTGCCACGCGTGCCCCGGGAATTTGCTGCTGTGTCTGTGTTTGTGTTGTGTCAGTGTGTCACGCACCCTGCTGTGCGGACGACGGCGTAACTTAAGTCTGTGATCGACTGTTGTGTTCCTGATCGACGGGGACGGAGCGGTTGTTGTCGTTGATGTGTGTCGGTAGCCACTGTCGAGGCAGACTTCGTCCTAGAGTGGCAGAATAAAATTATACAGTTGCAAGCGGTACTTGCATTGCAACTTCATTCCGTTGTTGCTGTCTGTAGTCCCAGATTGAAAACGTTGGTATGTTTTCATTGGCGTGTGTTCGTCACGCTTTGTTTGACAGGTAGTCCACATTCCGATGGACAGCTTGCATTGTAGTTTCTTGTTCAGTGACAGGATGTGGCGAACTGCATCACATGCACAAACAATTTTTGCTAGCCGCTTTGATTGTGATTCAGCTTCATATGCTAGTTCTAGCTCTAGCCAAATTGATGAAGATTTAGCTCATGTTAGAAATCCTTATGGCTCCTCTAAATGGAAGGTGCCAGTTTATCATAGACCGTACCCATTTCATATCGATTACTTAAAAACTCCTGATGATTGGTGGGTACCTAATTTTTATGAATTTAGTAGTGAAGATGATAAGACCGTTGTATAACACATTAGTATATATCTCTCACAGCTGGATTTTGCCGGTAAAAAAGATTATATGAGAATATAAAATTTTCTTTTATCCCTCACCGGTATTACCTTTGCATGGTTTACATCTTTGCCCCGATGTACTATTAGTTCATAATCTCAATTAGAGGAGCAATTCTATAAATATTTTGATAAGACTAATAAGAAAAGGCCGATTACAATTGAATCATCGGCTAAAAGGGCATTGTTAGTGGGCATGAAAGAAAGAATTGATTCGGATGTAAGCAAAGGTTCAGCTACAATTGAACAACACAATATCATTTCTGAATCAATCACATCTCAAAAAGTAAGTCTTGTTACTGAAAAGCATGAAAAGAGTCAGAAATCAGCTAGACTTGATTTTTTAGGAGCTAAAGGAGTTGTATACTTATCTAGTGATTACCGCATCATTGTTGGAGATCAAGCCTCTACAAGCAACTAAGGTGGGCTGCTTGCCTACGCAGAATCAGCTGAGCCGACTCCTGCCTGCTCTAAGTCAGCTAGGCTGACTCCCCAATTGGCCAGGCCGACTGCCTCTGCCGTCTGCCCTGAGTCGGCTAGGCTGACTTCCTAGTCGGCTAAGCCGATTTCCTCTGTTCCTGTAGTTGTTGAGGTGCTTCCGGGTGATTTGACACCTCTTTTTGATTGGTTTTTGGAGATGGAGAGCAACGTCATTCAAATTAAGGATATGCACTTCTCTAGCCTAATCAGCGAGGCACAAGGTACAAGTACTTTACCAAATTCCCAATCTGGTCATAGCTCTTATTCCAATTGCTATATCTATTAGTGATATTTTTGCTAGTAGTTTTAAAAGACCGATAGAGGAAGGTATTTTACTTGTGGATGATAAAATAAATTCAGATTCTATCAGCCAGCACATTGTGCCATATGGCAAGGCTGATAGTGGTAGTTTGTCAAAATTAAGGCTTCTCAAAAGCAATTACAAAGGTGTGGCTGAATGGATTGATATTTGCCAAGCTTTAAAGCCGACTCCACAAAAGAATTGGCTTAAGAAATCAAAGTACACCTTTGACTTTACTTTTTGTGATCATGTCTTTGATATCTTGCTTAATAATAATTTTATTAGAATCATTAATCACAATGCTTTATCATCACCTCAAAACTTAGAAGAGCTTACATATTGCAAGTGACATAATTCATTTGATCATAATACTTGTAATTGCAACATATTTCGTCGAGTGATCCAATTGGCATTGATAAAGGACTATTGAGATTTTCTTAAGCTCAACAAATGGACCAATTAGATTTAATTGATCTCGATGGCAAACAGGTTCCGAATCGGCACTCAAAGTCAAGGCTCAAGTGCCCAAAAGAGAGATGTGGGACCCTCAAGTGAAGAGAAGGTCATTGTCCATGAATTGCAAATTAGAGATATTCTAGAGGACAATGAGTTGATCACAATTCCAAAAGACACTAGGGGACAGGCGAAATCTCTCCAGCTAAAGCAAAGGCCGATTGATCCCATTCAACAAGGGAAATCAGCTAAGGATCCTCCTTTGGAGCTTGTCTATGAAGATGGGGAGAAGAGGTAGGATGCTCATAGAGCTAATGGAGATAAAGGCCGTGACAAGGAGAGGACTAGAAGGCCGAAGCTCAGCTTCGAAGAACTTCTAGTTAAATACAAGAAGGAAGTAGAAGCAAATGTCACCAGTCGGCCAAACAAGGTCCAATCATCAAGATTGTCTCCAAAGCGCAAGTCTCAAAAGTGGAATTGGCAAAGGAATAGATCCCACGCAATAGCAACATATCCTCCTTTTGAGCAGCCAATTCCTATGTCATATGGACCACAACCCATAGGTTTTCATCCGTATTCATCTTGGGGTTAGTTTGATCAAGAGGCACATATTTCACCATATTTTAGGCCACATTACATAGAGTATGCAGCTTCTCAATATTTAGAGAAATCATCATATTACAAAGATCAAAATCGATCTGAAGCTCAACCAAAGAAGAAAGTGATAAAACAGGTTTACCGTGTGAAGTATGATGGCCGCAAAGATAAAAGTTCAGATTTGAATGCAACTATTGAAAAGCTGATTACGTTGCTGAAAAATTCGGATATTGTATATGCTAAATCTAAACAAAAGAAGGTGAGAGTGCCCACAGTCAAGGGAGATTTGCCGCTATCTAAAAAAGAAATGAAGCCGAGATGCTCACTCGGTTTACCAAAGCGGCAGGAAAATAAGTTGCATAAGTTTAGTGCAAAGAAGCTGAAAGAGAAGGGTTTGGCGTGGATTTCTAAAAGGAGTTTTCAAACTCACAAGGATAATGCTCAAGCAAGTAGTGCTGTGAAGATAAAGGAAAGAAGAAGATTCAAAAAATAATTACAGTATTGGAGGTTTGCACCAAATCATCAAAATCATAGGTCATGGCATCATCCATATTCTCTACCTATACCTATGTGGAATTCATCCCCTGGTATGTATGGTTACCCCTCAAATTTTTATGTTGATCCTTAGTGTGAATCTTTATGTTATGGAGAGTTGCCAAATTATTTTGCTTATCGATGATTAAGAGCTGAAATATTTTATTTCGGTTGATGAATTCATATGGCCGATATTTTGTTATCGCCCTTAGAAAAAAAAATGACCGATGTGTACATCGCCTTGAGATCCCAAGTAGCCGATGAGTTAGACATCGTTGCTATTTGGTGTTTTGTGTTTTCAGGTTCACCTAAATCTCACCTGAAAACAGGGGGACATATGTTGACACTTAAAATTGTCCAAATACATTTGATGAGTCGAGCAAGTAAAATCATTGAAGATAAGCAAGACATCTTGGCCAAGGTAGTTCTGCCGGTGCAGAACGCCGATATGACATGCATGTGATTAACTCAGAGATCCGATGCTATTTGATTAAGTTGCCAATGCTCTAGAAGGATAAAGCAATTATTCTGGTTGGGCACCGGTCAATCGGTCACATGATATACGCAAGGCAAAGATCAAATATTAATTAGCATATATATGTATATGCATGCAAGGCACAGCTTGGTTGATTCGGACTCTGAGCATGCATGCCGTGTTTAGTATAGAGAATCAAAGACGGAAAGTCAATGCATATGCATGCATGCAAGGCGTGACCAAGCTGGACTTCACAAGTGCAGCATGCATGTCGTGGGAGATAAAGATAGAAAGATTATGCATATGCATGCAAAGCACGCTTATAGTTTTGGAAAGCACATATGATCCCTTTACGTGCTGATACTTGTACGTTTAGAAGATGTGGCCGAAGTGGATTAGGGTAGCTTTGTTCGGCTTCCAGGGAAGACCACCCGTCCTATAAATATAAAGGGTGACGGCCGATTGAGAGACATCCAACTACACAATCGTTAAAATACAACACAAACCCTCTCTTTATCCTATTTCTTCCAACCCTATGTTGTTCATCTCTTGATCTGACGTTCAAAGATGGCGTCCTAGGCTCACTGGCCAACCTAGAGCAATCCGGCGATGTCCTTGCCCCGACAGGGTCCCTCCTGGGCAAGAGCTTCGACAACTTCTTTGCTAGTTTGCTCGGAAACTAGCCGTTCTTTGTCACACAAGCACAATTGGTTACCCTTTGCTGGTTTGCTTGTAAACATCGCCGCTCTTCACCACAAAAGCGTGTTGGTTATCTGCTGTGTTCTTCGGTCCATGGCGGCTCAGACGATCTAGCCCTAGCTGGTGTGTGATTTGGGATCAATCCAGCGTCAACAAGGATCATAGTTTCTTGAGATGGTTTCTAGTAGTAAAGAAACTATTGCGTAGTTTCTGCGTTGGGAGTGCCCTAAAACAACTATGATTAATTAACGGAGGGAGTAATTAGTGATAAATCCCTGCTTCTCTACTTCACTCTCCACCCAGCACCCATCATCCTTCTTTAATCTTCCTATTCAATTTATCTTCCTTCTCTCCTTGCAGCATTGGTGGAAAAAAGAGGTGTTCCTATCTCCCTTCACTAACCAGTTAACATGAGCCCTTTGCTTCCCAAATATATCAATTTGCTCCTAAAATCTATCCACCTTGAATCTCAAAATCGCCTCCCTATCTACTGTCTTCGGAGAAAGACTCCTTCTATATCTCTCCAGCTCTCCCTTCGCTTTTCTGAACCTCTTCTGTAAGTCCCCCAAGAAATTGGAGCTCCGGCCCTGCAAGGAGGCCACAAACCCTTTCACAGCATCCACCATACACACCCCATCTACTGAATCATCATTCCCACACGCATCGTGCACCACATCTCTACAATGTACTTTCTCCAACCACACATCTTTGAACTTGAGAGGACTCGGTGCTAACCCTTCCCTCCGGTCACTAACTATGTCCGTTGTGATTATGACAGGCCGATGATCCGAATGGTGAGGGTCCCCATTATGAATGGTAACGCAGGGAAACCTTGCTCTCTAGCTGCCATTTGCAATGGTTCTATTGAGCCTCTCCTTTATGTAGTTCTCACACCTATGGTGGTGGTTTCGCCAGGTCAAAATGTCCCCAGTGAAACCCAAGTCCGATAATTGACACTCCTCCAAGGCTTCCTTGAAATTGTCGAGGCAAGTTTGAGAGCAAGGAACTTCACCCTCCTTCTCATGATGATAAAGAATCTTGTTAGAATACCCTGCGCATAACCATGGCATAGATCAAAGCGCGTGAAGGTCACACAGTATTTTCCAAGTACAGTGCTTCAGTTCCATTTTTATTTCACCATAAATGCCTATAAACCTCCAAGAAAAGCCATCATCCTCCACCACATCGATATTAATTGAATAATTTCTCAAAATCACATTAACACCTTTCCTCCACAACACAGCAATTCCCCCCACCCCTTTTCCATCCCCTTTCACTACCACCATGTTTGACAGTCCCAATGAGAATCTAATTCTCTCCATCTTCCAATCATTCGAACTTGTTTTAGATAGAAAGAGAATATCTGTCTGAATGGACTTTTGACATTGCAGAAGCCCACACACTATCGGGGTATTGCCAAGACCCCAACAGTTCCAATCCATTAGCTTCATTGGGCCTTGCGGAGCAGGTCCTCTAGTCCCGCTTCAGAAGAACTCGTTGCAGCACGCCCATCACCAAGCACTGCATTAGTGTGTGACCTGGGCACACGTTTGAAGGTCCGAAGACTAGAGCCTTTTCTTGCCTTCTTTTCTCCCCCTCTCCTTCGACATGTTTGTCCCTCTAGTTGACGTGCATGGCGCTATTTGCGGTGATGTCTCCGCATAGAGCCATCTGTCCATCGCTACCATTCGGTTTCTATCTCCTTGCTTCCATCAGAGATAGCTATCTCTA
Source organism: Saccharum hybrid cultivar R570 (assembly GCA_038087645.1). Lineage (NCBI taxonomy): Eukaryota > Viridiplantae > Streptophyta > Magnoliopsida > Poales > Poaceae > Saccharum > Saccharum hybrid cultivar. The sequence goes on along the minus strand of JAQSUU010000050.1, from coordinate 1,515,061 downwards.
CCTTCTTAGGGTACTCAATGCCTCGATTATCACCGAAAGTTAAGGCTTTCTTCGCCTCCCCAAAATTCTTCTCTATAGGAACATTCTTCATAGGACTAGTGACTTCTTGCTCCTCCCCTGAGTCATACCCTTCCCATGATCATCCTCTCCATTCTTCCTCCATGAAGGTCTATCGATGTCACTTCTACCACAACTCCCCAACTTACTCGAGCTGCCTCCACTCCCCCCTGCTCCCTACATTCTATCTCCATGGTAACCCTGGCCTCACACTTCCAAACCTTCCTCCAAAATCCTCGCTGGATCTCTTCTTCTCCGGAATGAATCACAATTTACGACCAAAGCACGGTCCAGTGGGCTTTGTGCCTGGCCGACGGCCTAGGCATGGCCTGCCGGGCCACGTTTTCCACCGGGCCAGGACAAGCTTGGGTCAGGGTAAAAAACCGGGCCTCGTGCTGGGCCACCGGGCTGCATAGACATGTGTATATTCCCATCGGAGCCCTTTCGCTGAGATTAGTGATTACGTGTCACGGACTCACGGTCGACGTCCGACCTTCTCACACTTTCTACGCCTTAGTTATTATACCGGTGTAACACGTTAGCGGCATCATCAAATCCAAAAGCATCGTTTTTACAACGCACTTGTGGTATTATCGGCCATCGAGTGTACCGGAAGAGTATCGTACTTCTCTAAGTAAGAAAAGGATTCGTATCGCAGTCCTCAAACAAGAGATGCGATATCCCTGCCGCTTATTTAAACCGCTCAATGCTCATAGCTTGTCCTGGTATTAAAAACTAATTGTTATAGTAAGAAAACAACGCTAACTAATCGTGTTATTTGCGCAGGCCATCTTTATATTAATATTTTAGTTTGTGGCTAGAAGGTGTCACCACTCACCATGGATACCGAGGCTGATTTGAACTTTCCTGGACCTACCTAAAAACCCGAGATTAAGGCCATTTATTTATAGTATATAATTTTGAGTGTCTGGATCTGAACGCGAGAATCTGATATAAATTAAAGCATCACTGCTGACTCCGTAATGCAAATTTACAGTAGTGAATGAGCGGACGGTCAAGTTATAAGTTGGTTGGCTTAATTACCAGAAAATGTGGCTCCTCAAGCGCATCGTTTTCCTGGTATCGGGCTATCGAGTGTACCGGAAGACTATCGTACTTCTCTAAGTAAGAAAAGGATTCCTCAAACAAGAGGTGCGATATCCCTGCCGCTTATTTAAACCGCTCAATGCACATAGCTGAAGCAACAAGTGCAGCACGGCTAGCTAAATCTAGTAAGCCAGCCAAAAGCAGGGGCACACAGAAATTATGGCGAGCACCAAGCTTGCGTTCCTGGCCGTCGCCGTCCTGCTTCTGCAGGCGTCGTGGTGCGCCGTGGCCCAGCCGGTCGTCAACTCCGCGGTGATGGCGCTGACGAGCTTCGAGGACGGGGGCCCCGCGGCGTGCGACGGCACGTACCACAGCGACGGGGACCTGATCGTGGCCCTGTCCACGGTGTGGTTCGCGGGCGGGAGCATGTGCCACAGGCGGATCCGCATCACGAACTCGCTGCCGAACGGGCTCAACCTGGTGGCCGAGGTCGTGGACGAGTGCGACACCCAGAGCGGCTGCAAGGACAACATGATCGCCACGTCCAAAAGCGTCTGGGGCGCGCTCGGGCTCGACACCAACATCGGCGAGGTTCCCGTTACCTGGACCATCGCCTAATAATCGAATGCATCGCCGTCGTCGGCCGGCAAAGCCGGGCAAGGATCTGTGTGCCCCGGGAATTTGCTGCTGTGTTTCTGTTGTGTCAGTGTGTCATCACGCACCCTGCTGTGCGGACCACGAAGTCGATGACTGTTCTTCTGTTCCTGATCGACGGGGACGGAACGGTTGCTGTCGTTGATGTGTGTCGGTAGGCCACTCTCGAATAAAACTACTTGCAAGCGGTACTTTGCAACTTCATCCTGCTGTTGCTGTCAGTAGTCCAAGATTGAAAACGTTGGTTTGTTTCGTCAGTGGCGTGTGTTCGTCACGCTCACGCATGTCTGATGGGCAGTCAAATATGGCGATCAGAATTGATTGTGCTCATTTGAGAATCTGAGATCTGTTTATGAGGCCAACCATTGAGTTGCCGACAGTGAAAATGGCCGATATTCAAGAACGAGACGGGCCGTGGTGAGCTCCGGCCCCAGTTGTTGTTGACTCAGTTGGTCGACAGTAGAGACAAACACTTCCACTCTGATCCACATGAGATATACTATGGAGTGTTAGGATTGATCTCCCACCAGTTAGGCCCTGTTCTCACGCCCTGATCGGGGGGCGCCCAACCCTACATGGTTGGTGGGCCCCCGTCGCACAGCGTTATAAAGAAAAGGTGGGGGCCGGGGCTCGCAGTACGAGGTTAACCGCGCCGCCAGTCATCCCACCGACATCCTGATCCTAGACCCGATCTTGAGAAGGGGCGCTGCCAGCGACGGGAAGCACCACCGACGCCGGCAACGCCACCCCGACACACACGCCGCCGCCGAGGACACCACAGCGCCGACTCCCTCTCCACGGAACGTCGTTGCCGGCGCACAGATGGCGTCCGTCAACAAAACCCCGGCCGGAGCTTCGACCACTACGACTTTCGATGGTTTGCTACCTATCACCCTTTTCTCTCTGTCTCTACTGTTTTTCGGTAGATCATGTAATAGGACCGATATATTTATACTGCGAATCTTTCACTTGTATCTGCTATGATGAACCCGATCTAATGAACCTAAGAACTATGAAACCTAACAATGGTACCGGAGCCACGGTTCGTTAGAAGAAGATCTAGATCGGGGTAAAGAAACGAAGAACAACCCGAACACCGATTTGGTTTTTCAGATCGGGAAGATATAGAACATGAAACCCTAACCCTAACTGAGAAACCCATCGTGGTAAAAGAAAGAAAGACCGAAGGATAGGTCTTACCCGGACCCGTGGATCTAGTGTTTGGGAAGGAAATTTGAAAGAAAAATGACGGATTCCAACGGATCCGAATGAGAAACACCGAAAAATCCAAAGGAAGAACGAAGAACTCATCCGATCCGCTGCGGATCGGGAAAGAAATCGGGAACCCTAACCCTAATAATAATAAAAGGGGGGGAATCGCCAGCGCTCGGTGTGGCCGACTCTAGCCTCCGCACGCATGACCGAAGAAAACGGCTACGGGGCCGGGCCTAGTCGCCGGCGCTGGCGAAGAAGCTGTCGGGGGGCGCAGCCATGCCGTGCGTGGCGCACCAGCTCTGGGCACCGCCTACAGGACCGCTCGACGGCGACGAGCTCCGCCTAGGGCGAGCTTGCGCGCCGGCGAGGGGCCCGGCGGCGGCACCACCACCTTTTCCCTCCGACCGTCATGGCCTGTGAAGTTGTCGTCCTACTCTCTGGCTATGGTGAAGACAGAGGAAGGGAAAAGGGGAGGAATGAAATGCCGTTTAGGGTTGAGGTGCAGCTGGCCGCCCTGGGGTTTTGTCCCAGCGACACGCACGGACGATCGTCCGATCGAAATGGACGGACAGATCGGCTCGCGATGAACTGGGCTCAAGAAAGGCCTAGGCGGGGCGAGCGCGCGCGGGGGGGGGGGGGGGGGGGGGGGGGGGGGGGGGGGGGGGGGGGGGGGGGGGGGCGAATTGCCGGCCCAGGCCCAGGTTGCGGCCTGGGCGCGGCGTCCCCTCCAGTAACTGGCCGATTTCGGCCGAACCGAGCCGATGAGCGCTGAGCGCCAAGATAGAAGAAGAAATTAAAATTTCGTTTTTATTTTTCCAGAAGCAATTTTTTGACATGTATTTGATGAATTTGAATTGAATTTGATGTGAATTTTCTGTGCAATTTTGTCCAACGATATTTTGCTCAGAAAACAATGAATTTTGTAGTGCTTGTGGAAAATAATAATATGAAAGATCCTTAATGTTTCTGCTGTGCATGATAATTATTGTTCTCTTTGATTAAATTTGAGCCAACGGGATAATTTAATTTTAAGAGAAATGATGAATTTCAGATAATTTTAATGAGATTATAATGTTGTTATTTTCTGACCAACATTGTTAATAACAATATTATAATTTTGATCAATGAGAAATTGTGCATCAATTTTATTTCTGCCCAACGGTGATGTAAAATTTTTGCATGGATGAATTATATGTTTTAATTTAACCAACGTTGGGTTAAAGCATGCGATTTTATGTATAAATGTTTCTCACTTACTCTGGTATGGTTTCAGGAGGCAAATGCATTGTGAACATCGCGAACATCCCGACACTCAACGGGAACAATTACCGTGTGTGGCGGGAGAAATATGAACTGAAACTTGCGTTGGGAGAGATCGATTTTGCCATCATCTCACCGTGTCCCATTGAACCAGAGGACCTGGTGAGAGACGAAAATGAATCTGACGCTGATTTCACTGCTAGAAAGCGTGATCATGCTGAGATAAAAATAAGATATGATCTTGAACATAGGCAATGAACTCTCTCCAACCGCAAGTGCCTGTTGGTAGCCAAGGCCACCATAGAAGAACATATAAGGGGCTCAATCCCTGAATGTGCTACTGCCACAGAATATCTTGATAAAATCAAGAGTCAGTTTACTGGGTCTACCAAGGCCACAACAAGTTCACTGATTAAGAAGCTTGTGAATGAGAAATATACTGGTGGTAGCATAAGAGAGTACATTTTGAAGATGAACACTACGACATCTAAGCTAAAGGAAATGAATTTGAAGGAACATGATTTCCTGATTCATTTGATTTTTGCTTCTTTGCCAAAAGAATATGACACTTTTATTGTGAACTATAATATGCAGCCTGAAAGATAGGGCATAGAAAGACTTATTTCAATGTGTGCTCAAGAAGAGAAGAGAATAAAGTTCTCACAGGGTGAATCCGCTCACTTTGTGAAGGATAACAAAAGAAAGAACTTTAATGGCAAGAATTTTAAACCACAAGAGAAACCCAAGTGGGATAAGGCCTCTTCCTCAAATTCATAGGGAAAGAAACCCACGACTCTGAAAATCAGCAGAACAACTCCTATGGTGAAGCTGAAAAAGATCAATGCAAGCACTGCTTCAAGAAGGGACACTACAAGAGGGACTGTCTAGACTTCCTGAAATCTCTACTAAAGAGAGGTGATGAATTTATTATATTTGTAGATGGATTTCTGTATTTATGTTATGCTAAATCCACTTGGTGGGTTGATTCAGGAGCAACTACTCATGTTATAAATTCTTTATAGGGGTTAAGTGGGACGAGAACCTTGCAAAGAGAAGAAAGAACGATTAAAGTTGCAAATAGAGTGCAAGCCAATGTTGAAACCATTCAAGATTTATCTTTAGAATTGAATAATGGCTTTGTACTTAGACTTAAAGAAGTACTTTATGTTCCCTCTTTACGTAGAAATTTGATAAGTGTTTCGAAACTTGATGATGATGGAATTGATTGCCATTTTAGTAATGGCAAATGTAAGATACTTATTAATAATGAATGTGTTGATCTTGTCTTCCGACAAGACAAGCTTTATTTATTATCTCTTAATGAGAATGCGAATAATGTATGCGATGAGAATTTGAATGATTCCTCATCTGCGAATGTAACTAAGAAGCAGAAGCGAATTGATGATGTCTCTTCGAAATTATGGCACTGTCCCTTGGGCCATATTTCGAGGGGGAGAATAGAACGGCTGATTAAATAATCAATTCTTCCGCACTTAGAATTTTCAGATTTAGAACAATGCGTTGATTGCATCAAAGGAAAGTATGTCAAGAAAATTAAGAAAAATGCCAAACGAAGCGCAGAAACTTTAGAAATAATCCACACTGATATATGTGGTCCATTTCCTATGAAAAGTGTGGATGGTTATGATTCGTTTATAACATTCACAGACGACTACTCTCATTATGGCTATATTTATCCAATTAAAAAAAGATCAGAAGCATTGGATAAATTCAAAATATTTAAAGCTGAGGTTGAAAATCAGCACAATAAGAAAATAAAGATAGTATGATCAGACCGAGGTGGAGAGTACTATGGGCGACATACCCCATATGGCCAAATTCCTAGACCGTTTGCAAAGTTTCTACAGGAAAATAGCATAGTCGCTCAGTACTCCACACCGGAGGAGCCTCAGCAGAATGGAGTGGCTAAAAGACGTAACCGTACCTTAATGGATATGGTAAGAAGCATGATAAGTTATTCCACATTACCGATTAGTTTATGGATGGAGGCATTGAAAATCGCCATTCACATACTTAATCGAGTACCAAGCAAATCGGTGCCTAAAACACTGTATGAATTATGAACAGAAAGGGAACCCTCACTTAACCATTTACGTGTATGGTGCTGTCCGGCTGAGACAAAAGTATTTAACCCAAACATAGGAAAGTTAGACTCCAAGATAGTCGGCTGCCATTTTATTGGCTATCCAGAAAGATCGAAAGGATATCGCTTCTATTGTCCTGACAGACATACGAAGATTGTAGAAACAAGGCACGTTGTGTTCTTGGAGGATAACATGATCAGGGGGAGCATGGTAGCACGAGAAATAAGCCTACAGGAGAAGCGGGTACATGTACCCACTCCGATGGTTGAAGAACCATTCTTTACGCTACCTGTTGCTGTTGCGCCGACAGTGCAAGATACTATAGTGCCAACACCTGTTGCAAGTTCTCCCGTGGCGACAATGAATGAACATGAGGAACCTATCTTTGAGGAGCCTGTCCTTGAGGAACCTATAGAACCAAATGTCGCACATTAGGAAGAACAGCAACAACCCAATGAGGAACAAGTGCCAGAGGCCTCTAGAAGGTCTCAAAGAACAAGAAGGTCAGCTATTTCTAATGACTATAAAGTTTATGAAACAGAAGAATTTCAGATGGGGGATGATCCCACCTCATTTGAAGAAGCCATGAGAAGCGACCACTCATCAAAGTGGCTTAAGGCCATGGAAGATGAAATGAAATCAATGAGTACCAATAAAGTTTGGGACTTAGAAATTATTCCTAAGGAAGCCAAAACAGTAGGTTGTAAATGGATCTACAAAACAAAATATGACTCCCAAGGGAATGTAGAAAGATTTAAAGCGCGACTTGTGACGAAAGGCTTTACGCAAAGAGAAGGGATTGATTACAATAAGACGTTTTCTCCAGTCTCATGTAAAGATTCCTTCAGAATTATAATGGCACTTGTAGCCTACTATGATTTAGAGTTACATCAAATGGATATAAGGACGGCGTTCCTTAACGGGGACTTAGAAGAAAATGTTTATATGGCACAACCGAAAGATTTTGTTGTAAAAGGAAAAGAAAATATGGGATGCCACCTAAAGAAATCAATCTACGGATTGAAACAAGCCTCAAGACAGTGGTATTTGAAATTTGATAGAACAATAAAATGTTTTGGATTTAAGGAAAATATTGAGGACAATTGCGTTTACGCAAAATTGAAGAATGGAAAGTACATATTCCTGATTTTGTATGTGGATGATATTCTGCTTGCTAGCAGTGATGTCAATCTACTAATGGAAACGAAGAAATTCTTGTCCAGAAACTTCGATATGAAAGATCTCGGTGAGGCCTCGTTCGTTTTGGGAATAGAGATTCACCGAGACAGAAGAAAGGGGGTTCTAGGATTATCGCAAAAGGCATACATAGAAAAGATTCTGAAGAAATTTAGTATGCATGCGTGCAGTCCTTCACCTGCTCCTATTGTCAATGGCGATAGATTTGGGGAACATCAATATCCCAAGAACGAATATGAGATTAATCGAATGAAAGCGGTACCGTATGCTTCAACAGTTGGAAGTTTACAATATGCTCAAGTGTGTACACGCCCTGACTTAGCTTTTGTTACCGGGTTACTTGGCAGATATCAAAAGAATCCAGGAATAGAACATTGGAAATTAGTGAAGAAAGTCATGCATTATTTGTAGGGTACGAAAGGCCTTATGCTAACGTATAGAAGATTTGATTCCTTGCAGATAGAGGGGTATTCAGATTCTGATTATGCGGGAGAAGAAAGAAAATCCACATCATGATATATATTTACTCTCGCAGGAGGGGCTATATCATGGAAAAGCTCCAAACAAACCGTAACTACATCCTCGACGAATGTATGCCGAGTTTATAGCCTGCTATGAGGCAACGGTGCAGGTGAATTGGATAAAGAAATTCATACCTGGATTGAAAGTGATTGATAATATCAATGAACTATTAAGGTTGTATTGTGATAACAACCTAGCGGTATAGTATGCTCACAACAATAGATCAAGTGGTGCTGCCAAACACATTGACATAAAGTACTATGTTGTGAAAGATAAAGTTCGGAATCATATAATAAATCTTGAGCATATAAGTACAGAGAAAATGCTCGCTGATCCGCTCACAAAGGGCTTACCACCCAACGTGTTCAGAGAATACGTAGCTGGCATGGGTTTAAGGGAAAACCTATGATTCCCGAACATATGAAGGGCCCAGAAGAAAGTTTCATTCCAAACGGAGAAATGTATTGTGGCTGTTAGTCTAACGGCACTAATTGCTGTGACGATGAGATATTTCAATGCACTAACCTGTAATGGAATAGGATAGAAGCAAGAAAAATATGAATCGAAAGTTTTGAGTATGAAATTAAAGAACGAAGAATAGATGAGAGATCAAGGGGGAGAATGTTAGGATTGATCTCCCACCAGTTAGGCCCAACGGCCTAACTGGGCCCTGTTCTCGTGCCCTGATCGGGGGCGCCCAACTCTACATGGTTGGTGGGCCCCGTCGCATAGCGCTATAAAGGAAAGGTGGGGGCCGGGGCTCGCAGTACGAGGTTAACCGCGCCGCCAGTCACCCCACCGACATCCTAACCCTAGACCCAATCTTGAGAAGGGGCGCTGCCAGCAACGGGAAGCACCACCGACGTCGGCAATGCCACCCCGACACACACGCCGCCGCCGAGGACACCACAGTGCCGACTCCCTCTCCACCGAACGTCGCTGCCGGCGCGTAGATGGCGTCCGTCAACGAAACCCCGGCCGGAGCTTCGACCACTACGGCTTTCGATGGTTTGCTACCCACCACCCTTTTCTCTCTGTCTCCACTGTTTTCCGGTAGATCATGTAATAGGACCGATATATTTATACTGTAAATCTTTCACTTGTATCTGCTATGATGAACCTGATCTAATGAACCTAAGAACTATGAAACCTAACATGGAGTACTCAATGTATTTCATATGAACTAAATTCACATTTACCGCCATTTAAATTGAACGTCCACACTAACATATTTTCTTACCTCGAGCGTACCATTTATAGGTTGTCATAGTTGACACGGGATAACCTAGCTTAGCTAGTTCTGTCCGATCCGTAAACTAGACTATTCGACGAGTATGGCAAACTCTAATATTGTGCTATCCTGACCACTTGTCGTCTTTCCCTGCTTGTCATGTTAGCAGTTGTAATAAAGTGCCGTGAGCCTCTAGGAGTGGGTAAACTATATGTCTAATTTAAATTAAATTCTAGGGCTCGAATTAAACTACCATTAGAAAAATCATAAACTACTCCAATAAGATATGCATTTAAGTTTTTTCTACTATGCTCTAAAAAGGTTCAGCAACCTAGAGGCAATCCTATCAACTAGTCTATATCTAATATAGAAAGGTAAATGCCAAAAAAGCAAAGCACAAGCAAAAACCAATAAATCGTAGTAAGTAATAAAGAATTAAAGTTATAGAGGGTAAATTCTCTGGAACGCAACGATATATATCCCGTGGTATTGATTGTCAAACCCGCAATCTACATTGATCTTAACCGAGGTACTCTCCCGGTCATAGTGTTGGATTTGCCACACAAGGCATCTACTAACCAAAGGCTAGCACTGTGAGTCACGAAGTCTCACCACTATTACCCGGCTGCCGGCTCTTCCAATCATATCTTGATGTCATGTACACTACAAAGCTTCTCCACATGAGGGACGACTCTTCTCATCCCGCACATTGATACGAGGTCGCTCCACACTGAGAACGGAGGGTCGTTGTCTAGAAGGCCACCACATCTTCACTAGCTAGAAGCTTATAAAGACCTCAGGTGCTCTGGCTCCCAATATAAACGGCACAATAGCCCAATCTCTCAAAGCTCTCAAGCTCAAGGTCTAAGCCTCACAAGGATGCACTATAATGTCTATTCTAGCATTGGCTGTGATATTGAATGACTTGAGATAGTGGGATGGAGTGTACGTAGAAACACATGCTCTAGTTTGTCTTAGCCTTGAAGCACTCTAGCATGCTCATTGGAAGAAGTCTGCCAGTTTTCTAGGTTGCATGGGAAGATCCGCAGATATTACTTCATCGGATTATATGGTGCAACTACTTGTTGGAACTGCAAGCCACTTTTGCATTCGGACTCGACACAAGCTCAAGCAATCACGTCGTGCCTAGAGGGTGGAGAACCGGGCCACCCTCTGCTCTTTGCCTCATGCAGCTTGATCTCTAATGTACTCGTTGATGCCCATGAACCACCCAGAGTTGACCTAAGAAAAGATTAATGTAATGAATATATAATGATGTGAGGAATATATAGTGAAGTCATAACGTAATTTTCCATATTAAAAAGTGCCGATGGTGATCAATCATCCACGCACTAACCAAGTATAACAGAGTTCCATCAGATCTATTTCGAATAGCAGCAGCTTCGACAAGCCGTTGGTGATACTGCAGAGCATGGTCTCTCTCCTAGGCGACTCGAGCGGCGCTCCTCCTCCCCCGCCGTTGGGCCGTCCCCACCGCCCCCTCGCCCTCGCCGCCACCGAAGCAGGCTGCCGGAAGCCCATGCAGCCGCAAGGATGGTGTCGGTGGGGCCATTCTCTTTCTCCTCTCTCTCTCTCTAGTTAAGACCATGGTGTGGTGACTAGCGGCGGTGTGCTCCCAGTGTTCTAGGGCGGTCTTCACCGGATCCGGTGGCCCCGTCACCAGATCTGGAAGGGCCCAAGATGAAGGAGCCTCCCATGGAGGCAAGCGGTGGCGCTCAAGTGAAGGTGCCGTTGGAGCCAGATGGTTGGACGGCGGTGCGCCGGATTCAGGCGTCCCAGGGGTGGATCCGCGCTCCCTCTTGTCAGATCTGCTGCGCTGATGCAGGTATGTCGGGCACAGTACGGTGGCAGCAGATGGGGCACCAGTTCCTCGGCCTTCAAAGGCGGGGTGCTCTGATCCGAGCGCCTCGTGGCCGGATCTGTGCTTCCCCTTGCTGAATCTACCAGATCCAGGCGCGTAGGGTCTGGATCCGCACTCCCCTTGTTGATTCTGCGTCAAGCAGAGCAGCTTCGGCTGGCTTAGGTGCGGGCGACAGTTATGCGGCTGCCTGGGCAGGTGGTGGCATGGCTGGGCCACTTAGCCTCCCGTGCCAACCGGTGGACGGCGGCATCCTGCTTGCACCCTGGAGAAGGCGGGCTCGTCTTGACCAGGACAGTCGGCTGGCAACGCCAGCAGGCCACCGGCGGCTGTCAGCCGGGCTATGGATGGCCACCCCTCCGGCAGCAGAATCTACGTGGTGGGCCTCCTTCTCCAAGCTCATCGGCTTCTCGGGCGTCAGTAATGCCGACGATAAGATGTAGACACGGTAGGCCCCGCCTAGTGGCAACAACAGGACTTTGGCAGTACTAGTGCCAATTCTGGTGCCAGTGGCAGTGACAAGGCTCCAATGCCGCTGCTCCCCTCTGGATACTGCTCATCGTCGACAACATCAGCTTGCCGCGTTACCCTCTAGGTGCTTCCGCATGCATATGAAATCTAGGTGAAGACCCTGTCTGGCTGTTGCTCCAGGCCAGCGACGATGGCGCAATTGGCGTCATTTCCCTCCCTAGAGGTGTCGTTGTAGATTTCAGTTCCTACTATCGCAAAACCAATTCCGTGCTTACTGCATCCGCTAGGCAGGTCTCTGGGCGAAAGCCCTTTCGAGCCTGGCGCTCTGACGTCGATGGTAGCGTCCGTGGACGTCATTTCCCTTCTTGAAGGCATCGATACAAGCACACCTGCTCCCGTCCATGCCCGACATGTCCTTGTGCTCTCCTTGGTTGCTCCACTCCTGTTCCTGTTCACCCTCGGTGTGTCCTTATGTTGTCTCTGGTTGCTCTCCCTCCCCTTCTTGTTTTGGTCTGACTATCCTCCTACCCCATGGCTTTTGCGTACACTGCTTGCCGGCAGGTGCTCGCCGTCAACAGCTTGCTCTATCGTCCTCTAGTTCACTTGATTGCTTCGCCTCATCATATGCTGGGTTGCGGAGACCTTGATCTCTTCTTTGGATCTCCTCGTTTCCTCCTGACGTTCCTCCCCCTTTGAGGCTTCCTTCCCCCAAATGGCGTTGGTGGGCGTTGGCCAGAACCTAGATGCTCTCATAGGCAATGCAACTCACGGTTGTTGCCGATTTGTTCTGACTCAGTGCCTTACAGCTTCCTAGCTGTTGTCTGTTGGACCCGACTTGCTTACAGCTGCTTGTGGTTAGAGATCTTCAGAGTCTGTCTTTAGTGGTGGCATAGGTCAGGAACGCTGTGCTCGCACTAGCTTTGGATGTAGGCTGAGCCTATAGCTATACCATGTTATTGTTGTTTGTTTTTGTTTTTTGCTAGTGTTGTATTCCTTCTCTTCCCCTATGTCATATACATCTGTGACCTCCAAGGGTCGTCTCTGTAATAGGTGCTTTACACCCTTCCACCCACCGGCTTGCCAGGATCTATGGAATAAAATATGGTGGGGATCAGTTTGATCCCCCCGTAGTTGACCTAAAAAGTGGCTATGGTGGCTGGCCACTGCTCGAGGTTGCATGACTTCCGCCGCCGCCTCTCTTCCTAGAGACGACAAGCTCTCTAGATCCGGCGGCCTTCTGTTGCTCGTCACCGATGGCTGGATCTGGTGGCCGGAGTCGCAAATGCTTCTCCCCCGGCGCTCCACCCCCGTTCTTCTCCCCCGGCTCTCCACCCCTTCTTCCCTGGCTCTCCACCCCATCTTCCCTAGCGCTCCACCCCCGGCGGCCGGCACCCTGGCTGGCCCCACGCCCCCCTGACCGCCTCCTTGGCTCGTGGCGCGGCTGGCCGAGCCTCCGCCGTTGCTGGCCCCGTGGCTAGGGGCGCAACCACCCTGCTGGCCTGGCTGGGGTTGCAGCCGCTGCTGGCCTGGCTGGGGGCGCGCCTCCCCTGGCTACGGGCGCAGCTGCCATGGCCAGAGGCGCTGCTACCCTGGGATGCTTGTCGAATGACAATTTTGTTCTTTGTGTTGCAGGCCCTAGATTCGTTCAAAGCTGAAAGTGAGTTTGAGCTTACGTTGTCAGCTGGTGACATTGTAATTGTCCCAAAGGTAATATACTTTTTCACAACCATAGGTTTTTAATCTCCTTCCATGTTGTTAATACAATTTTAGTGCTTTTTAAGTGCATGCATGTAGCAGATAAACACACCACCACTTAGGGAGTGTTTGGTTTGAGGAGTTAAAGTTTAACAAGCACTGTAGCACTTTCGTCTTATTTGACAAAAGTTTCCAATCTTGGACTAATTAGGCTTAATAGATTCGTCTCGTAAATTACTCCTAATCTGTACCGACATGCATGCAATTAGTCTACATTTAGTACTCCATGCATTTGAGGGAACATTGATGTGATGGGAGTTAAACTTTAACAAAATGAAACCAAACAGGCCCTTAGCTATCATTATTTTTTCTGAACCAAGTTTTTTTTTAATTTTTGTTCATCGACGTTATGGGTTCTGTAAAATGATTAATCATTTTTGCTAGCAGCTGCACTAAGCATATATATGATCATTTGGCCTGCATTTGTCATCTTTTTCTCTGAATCACAGATCTCAAGCAATGGTTGGGCAGAAGGTGAATGCAAGGGCAAAACAGGATGGTTTCCATGATATCTCCTAAACCCGAGTTTCTTTTCGATAAGTAATTTTTCTAATGAAATATCACAATCTATGTAGTGGTCGATGCTAGGAAAAAAATCCGAAAAATGTTTGAAGTAGTACCTTGAGCAGAATTTTTTTACGTTGGTGAGTTTATGTTTTTCTCTCATTTTAATCTGAACTGAATCTTGGCCTTCTCATTTTAGTACTGACCTATTAGCCAATGAATAGAATTTTAATCGAGATAAACTTATAAGATAGTAGTGTATGTAGATGGTGGCTAATGAACAGTTGGCAGAGTTGGATATGGGGATGAAGTGAAGGAAGGTTTTAGGAGGGGCAGAGCTTCACCGCTCAAGATTCTGGACAGATCTGGCCAAGAAACTATTTGCTCACTGAATTCTTGCTTGCTTTGTGCTTTAGATGGAATTGATTCACATCTGATTTTCAGTTTTGTAAGCGCTTGCTGTGGACATGTACTGGCTGGATTCCAGGACAGAATCCTCTTTACGACAGGTTAGGTCACTCAAGCAACATTTTCGCAGTGATCTTATACTTATGCTGAACTGCAGGTACCTTTGTTGGCTGCTAGCTGCTAAGAAAAATGCCTCAATGTGCAGCAGGATAAAATGGTCGACCATTTAATAAGCTATTGGTGTTTAGATAAACCACCAATATGAGGAGCGTAGATTGCTCGTTGCCCAGTCATGCAGAGAACTTGCTGTTTATGTCTCTAGATATACGAGATTCCCTCAATTTATCCATTGTGCTTAGAATCAAACAGCTTTGACAAACCATAGTCAGTTAAGTACATCAAATTTGATAGAATTAACTTTGGATTTAATGTGACCCTTAGCATTAGCACGGGCAATATACTAGTCCTAAAAGTACATGAGAAGTTCAAGTGAATGTTAGGAATAACTTAAGCTTGTATTTGCAATGTATAAAAATAATAATGATAATATCTAAAAGTTGTTCAAAAACCTGTAAATTGGCATGTGATCATATTATGGGTGTATAAACTTGAATTAATAAATTTAGAAAAAAAAATGACAGTCGGCCTATACATTGTTCAACAAATAGACACATCTCACAAAGTTTCATATAACCTAAGGCAAACTTTGAAGTTTGTACATCTCAAAATGTTTTCATGCTCACATACACGTCAAATTTGTAGTAAATCTTAGATTAAAATACATCAGGGTCCTCAAACTTTTAGAGTATTCCAATCTATATCCTCAAACTAAAAAAACGGCCATCTAGGTCCCTAGTCTAGTGCAGTCGCACACTAAGGGTCAAAAAAAAAAAATGCCACACCAGCACCAGCATCTGATATGGCATGCCACATAGGCACCTACTGGATGTTGTGGCCACGCCACAGCGGCAGGTGCTGGGCATGCAGCATGCTGCCGGGTTCGGGCACGGAACAGGGGAGGTCGCCGGTGGCTACTCCGGCCGTGGCATGCTGTACGCGTAGTGCTCCGGCATGGCGGGCCTTTAAGTACATCGACGGAAACAGCTTCGTGGTGCCGCGGGGACGGCGCGCCGTGGAGCTACTGGCGCACAGAGCTGGAGGAGGACGCCGGCGCTGAACCAGAAGCTCATGATGGAGGTCGCGCGACGCCGCGATTGGAGATGTACCTGTCGCCGGTCGTGGAGCAGAAGATGCAAGGCGAAGACAAAGGTCGTACGTGTGTGTAGAGGACCAGAGGTAGGCGTATGGCTGTTGTACGCGCGCATGGTGCAACCAGGTGCCGGACGTGGCTGCTGCACGCGCGCATGGTGCATGCATGGTGCTCCATGGCGGCGTGTTCGTCGTTGCTGGCGACGAGAGCACTCGCGCAGCACGGCTACGGCGGAGCGACAACGAGGCGCGTCCGCGTGCACGGTAGCGTGGTGCGGTGAGGTCATGGCGGCGGCATGCCGCGTTCCAGCATCGTTGCGGCGGCGCTGCCCTAACGTCCCATCACGGAAGCTTCTACAGCCTAGGGTGACCCTGAATCGAGAGAGAGGCAGGGCAGAGCGAGATCGAGGGAGGACGGCCACGCGCGAGCACGCGTCCGACGGCCATGGTGGCTGTCGCCCCGAGATTTGGCCCGAGGGGCCTCTACCTTGGATGAGCAGCGGCGCAATCTGGTGGAGAGGGTGGAGAAGGCCTTGGCGTAGCTGGAGTGGAGGGGAATTGGACAATGGTGAGACGACGGTGGCGAATTTGGCGGGCGGAGCTCGTCGGCGTCAATGGCGGGGCTTTGGAACAGGGTAGAGAGGAAGAGCAGAGCAGCGCAGCGCTGCTCCTAATTCTTGCCCGCGCCGGGCGAGGTGGCAAGGCGCGCGCACGCTGCCGCAGGCGAGAGCTGACGCTCTGCTTCGCGCCCAGGCTGCCGTGGGCGAGCGCCGCTACGCCTTGTGCGCACGCCGCTGCGGGCACGCACTATGACATCGCTGCCCCGTCGTGCATGGCCATTGCTACCATACCACTGTCTCCCCTTGGCCGTGCGGATGCTCTGGGCCGCCATCGCTCACATGCGCAGGCGCGGGCGGGCCTCTGACGTCCATCAATTGCGCCGCCACCACGTTGCCGCCGTCTGCTGCCGCCATACGCCCGCGTGGCTACGCCACAGACCCGCTCCCACAGGTACACTCAGGTCCGGGCTAGCTCACCGGCCACGCCACACCGCTGACCCGCTCCCACGGTCGGAGTAGTCGCCGGCGAGCTCCCTGTTTTGTGCCCGAACTGCAGCAGCGCGCTGCAGGCTCACCACCTGACACCGTGGCGTGGGCACAGCATCTAGGTGCACTGTAGCATGGCCACGTCAGATGTTGGCATCACGTGGCGGGTTTTGGGCTGATGGTGTGCGACAGGAGAAGATTAGGGACCAGATGGTCGCTTTGTTTTTTTAAGTTTGAGGACATACTCCCGTTTTCGCTTTCCGAGAAATAACTGCCGACAATTATATATTAAAATATATAAATATTTATGCAAAGTAATTATTATCATCGGAAAGATCTTTAAGTCTAGTTTTTTTTTATAAATTTATATAGAGACATAAATATTGCACGTATTTTGTACAAATCGAGCCAAACTTGTGTCACGAAAACTCAAAACGTCTTTCTTTTTGGGACGGAGGGAGTAGATGGGAACGTCTGAAAAGTTTGAGGACACAACGTGTATTTTACTCTAAATCTTATTTTCACCTTCATATTAATAGATGCAAATTTGCATAGGCACTTGTTATGCAAAAAAAAATTATGAAATAATCTATACCTAATAATAAAAAGACAAAATTTCCGCCGTATTCTTTTTCTGCCTCTTCCTCTCCCAATCACCGGCTCGGTCTTAGTCTCGTTGCCAACAGAGATTAGGAGTTGGGAAGAGAACAGAAAGAAATATGAGGTTTCAGATATAAAGATACTAGAGGGAAAGAAAAGGTGGGAGGACCTCAGTAGTTTTTAAAATATATTAGAGTTCCTGATGCAAAATATAAGATCCGATTGGGCCTTTTCTGGCGAGCTTCTTTTTTTTTTGACCTCGGTTGAATCCTTGCGGTTATGCTGGCTTCGTTGTGGACTGGACCAAGCCCATGCAAGACTTTTTTTTCTTTTCTTTTGTTTTTCTCTTTTTCTAAAAAACAGAGATATTGCAAAATTCACCAAAATCATAGAAAAATCATAAAAATGTCAAACCAGTTTTGCGGCACAACTAAATATTTCATGAACCGGAAACTTCATAGATTATTATCTAATGAAATCTATACAAATGTATTTATATAATTCTTGACGAGGACTGCCATTTGAAAATTCAAGAGAGGTCTCAATCACTAGTAGACAGACAAATCCTTAACACGTTGAAAAAAATTACGAAGGTTGATACGATACATCAAAAAAAGCTACAAAGGGCAAAATTTCCGTCGTATTTTTTTCTGCCTCTTCCTCCCCGAATCACTTGCTCAGTCTCAGTCTCGTTACCAACAGGGAGTAGAGATGAGAACAAAAAGAAATATGTGGTTCCAGATATAAAGATACTAGAGAGAAAGAAAAGGTGAGAGGGTCTTAGTAGTTTTTAAAATATATCAGGGTTCCTGATACAAAATGTTCAGATCTGAGTGGGCCTCTCCTTGTGGGCTTCTTTTTTACCTGGGTTGAATCCTTGCAGTTGGGCCGGCTTCGTTGTGGGTTGGACTAAGCCCATGCAAGCCTTTTTTTTCTTTTTCTTTCGTTTTTCTCTTTTTCTATAAAAACAGAGATATTGCAAAATTCGCCAAAATCATAGAAAAACCATAAAATTGCCAAACCAGTTTTGCGGCACAACTAAATATTTCATAAACCAGAAATTTCATAGATTATTATCTAATAAAATCAATACAAATGTATTTATGTAATTCCTTATGAGGACTGTTGTTTGAAAATTCAAGAGAGGTCTCAATCACTGTGGATAGACAAATCCTTGACATTGATAAAAAAATTATAAAGATTGATATGATGCATAAAAAGCTACAAAGGTCAATATTGAGTTATACAAACACATGGGTATTATGAAAAATTAAAGTTATGATATACTTATAGCTAAATAATTATGTGCTTTGCAATGAAAGGAAAAATACACTAAGGTGTATTTCAATTTGATACAGGTTTAGTAAGACAATGTTATTTATTGTTAGCATTGACTTATATTATGGATGTCACGGTCATCATAAAATAAATTATAAAAGGATAAAACATAAGTAGATTTGTACGATTCACGTCATCGTTTTGCATGAATGCTTAATAGTTTTTTTCTCCTGTTGCAACACACGGGCATATTTGCTAGTAAATAATGAATTGTGAAGCAACATGCAAAAAAATCTTCTATACCCAAATATATTTTTAAAATGTAATAGACTAGACTTATTGGGGTTATAAAACCCTGGGTACCTCAAGGTATTGATTGCCAAAATGCCCTAGCAGGCCAGCCAGCCAGAGCCAAAAGCTCATAGCCCACCAAAGGCGCTCTGGTCCCACGATCAGACAGCGGGCCATACGGACTACGGCCTACCACGACCTCTTCCTCTTTGTTCTACTGCAAGCTAGGCAACCATTCACGACCTCTTAAAAGGTCCTAAATGGTTAGAGGGGGGTGAATAGCCTAATAAAAATTTCTACAAAACACTAGAGCAACTTGATTAGTATGACAAACGGCGAAAGCATGTTTTGCCTAGCTCTAGTGAGTGTGTTGCAAGCCACCTTTTCAACAATTCTAGTCAATTACAATCTCCATGGCACACAATGGCTAAGTCACTAATTTCTACTTCTAGTGAGCAAGCTAGAACAAGATAAGCAACTAATTACAACTAGCTACAACTAAAGCTACTCAACTACACAAGGTATGAGCTAAGAATGTAATACAAGAGTTGAGAGCTTTATACTGATGCCAGACAAGAGATGAATATATCAATCACAATATCAATCACCAAGAAAGCCAAGGGAGACAATGAGACACGTCAATTTTTCTCCCAAGGTTCACTTGCTTGTCGACAAATACTTGGTGGTTCAACGGCTAAGAGGTGTTGCAGGAACCTCATCCACACGATTGGACACCGCTAGAACATACCTCAAAGTGAGGTAACTCAATGACACGAGCAATTTACAAGAGTTTCCTTTGGCGCAACGCCGAGGAAGGCACAACACCCCTCACATATCACCGGGAGATGGCCAAGAACAATCACCACTCTTGCCAATCCTCCTCTACTACTCCAAGCTGTCTAGGTGACGGTCACCACCAAGAGTAACAAGAAATCCACAGCAAGAACAATCCCCAAGTGCCACTAGATGCTATCACTCAAGAAAATGCACTAGGATTACTCTCAATCTCACTATGATGATGAATCAATGATGGAGATGAGCGGGAGGTGTTTGCTTTAGCTCACAAGGATGTTTTGCCAATCAAAATGTGCAAGAGAGTGACCTAGAGCCAGCCCTAAGCCTTAAATAGGGAGCCCAATGCTCCACTAGCTGTTAGGCCCATGGGGGCTTGACCAGATGCGCCTTATGGGCCAACCGGATGCAATGCTCGCAACATCCAGTCATCCTGTGTCGTCCATGCGTCCCTTGCCTTTCAACCGTGGTCGTTGATCCCCAACGGCTAGGAATGTACGCGCACGTGTTAAGTGGTGACCGGACGCGCTGTCATCCTGACCGTACGCACCAACCCGCAACATCCGGTCACTGTCCAGAGAGCACCCGAGAATAATTATTTTGACCAGACGCGTCCGGTCCATGGTGACTGGACACGCCCATCGTCCAATCGCTGCCTCGCCTTTTCCTTCGAGCACCGTGCTATCCTGACCGGACGCGGCAACAATGGCACCGTCGCGTCCGATCCACCGACTGCTCCAACGTTCGGTCACCGCTGCGTTTTTGCCCGTGCCTCGGTCAGCCGACCG
Organism: Saccharum hybrid cultivar R570; assembly: GCA_038087645.1. NCBI lineage: Eukaryota > Viridiplantae > Streptophyta > Magnoliopsida > Poales > Poaceae > Saccharum > Saccharum hybrid cultivar. Next base: position 1,494,752 of record JAQSUU010000050.1, on the reverse strand, counting down.
AACGAGTCCAGTCCCCATGAGGACCGCGTCCGGTCAAAGGTAAGTGGCCCTTTTCTTTTCCAAAGCATTTTGCAAGGGTATACCTCATGTGCACGTGTATACCTTGCTTCTATCTTGCTAACCACCAAGTGTATACCTCATGTGCACGTGTGTTAGCATTTTCCAAAGCATTTTGCAAGGGTTAGATATTAGCACACTAGGTCCTAATGCATATGCATGAACAACATCACCTAGTGGCACTTGATAATCATAATTCCCGAGAATTTCCCCACTTAATAGTACGACTATCGATCCTAAACCACTCACACCCTCTGTGGTGTCTTAAGTGCAAACCAAAAATGCCCCTATAGGTTATACCTTTGCCTTGAACACAAATGAATAATGTTCACAAAATGAAGTCAATCTTGATCTTGTTTGCACACCACTTTGAATGACTCAAATAATTTGATCTAGAGGATGATCTCTTGCACCATTTATGGGTTGGAGCACTTTAACTTGATTGCTTGCACTTGGTTGATCATTGGATTTGTTCTCATGAGATGAACTAGCCACTTGTTGATTTTGTAATTGAGAACCACTAGCTTGCACAATAGGAGAGGATAGTACTTGATCTTTGTCATCTTCAACATCAACAACCTCTCTAGGCCAAATATCACCAATATCCATGTTTTTCATTGCATTAACCAATTGAGAGCCTCTCACATCATCTAGATTCTCATCTTCGTCTTGAGAGCCTTTGGTTTCATCAAATTCAACGTCATGAACCTCCTCAAGAGTACCACTAGTCAAGTTCCAAACTCTATATGCTTTGCTTGCAGTAGAATAGCCAAGTAAGAAACCCTCATCATATTTCTTGTCAAACTTGCTTAATCTAGTGCCTTTCTTCAAGATATAGCATTTGCAACCAAACACTCTAAAGTATGTAATATTTGGCTTTCTTCTATTCAAAAGCTCCTATGATATCTTCCCTAGCATAGGATGACAATAGAGTCGGTTGATGTAGTAGCATACCGTGTTGATAGCTTCGGCCCAAGAAGAATGACTCACATTGTACTCACTAAGCATAGATCTTGCCATATCGATCAGAGTTCTACTCTTCCTCTCAACAAGACCATTTGATTATGGAGTGTATTTAGCCAAGAATTGATGTCTAATTCCATACTCATCACATAAATCATCAACTTTAATGTTCTTAAATTCACTACCATTGTCACTTCTAACTTTCTTGATTGTTGTTTCAAATTAATTGTGACATCACTTGACAAAAGATTTGAAGGTAGCAAACACATCACTCTTATCAACAAGAAAGAAGACCCATGTATATCTTGTGAAATCATCCACTACTACAAAGCCATATTTGTTTCCACCAATGCTAGTGTATGTGGTTGGTCCAAATAAATCCATGTGTAATAACTCAAATGCCTTGCTAGTGCTCATCATGCTCTTCTTAGGATGGGTGTTGCCAACTTGTTTACCGGCTTGACAAGAGCTGCAAAGTTTATCCTTCTCAAAAGTGACATCTTTCAAGCCTCTAACTAGATCATGTTTTACTAGTTTATTCAATTGTTTCATTCCAACATGACCAAGCCTTCTATGCCAAAGCCAATCCATACTAGATTTAGTGAACAAGCAAATTGACAATTGTGTTTCACTAGCATTAAAATCAACTAGGTAGAGTTTCTCATATCTAAAGCCTTTAAATATCAAATTAGAACCATCTACAATTATGATCTCTACATCATTAACTCCAAATATGCAATTGAATCCAAGATCACACAATTGAGCAACCGATAGCAAATTAAAGTTCAAGCTCTCTACTAACAATACATTGGATATGCTCATGTCATTGGATATCACAATCTTACCAAGCCCTTTGACTTTGCCTTTGCCATTATCACCAAATGTAATACTATCCTAACCATCATTGCCATTTGAATTGATTGAATCAAACATCCTTGCATCACCGGTCATGTGTTGAGTGCACCCACTATTAAGAACTCAATGCCTTCCTTTAGCTTTATAATTGACCTATAAAACAAATCAATGTTTCTTAGGTACCCGCACTTGCTTGGGTCCTTGAAGGTTAGTTACCAAAATTTTTGGCACCCAAATGGCCTTCTTCTTTAGGCCCACAATTGGTGTACCGACAAACTTAGCTTTCATAGCTTTCTCTCCCTTGGCAAGCACATAACAAGAATCAAATTGAATGGAAGATGCATTAGCATTGTTCTTGTTTTTGTTTTTGTTTTTGTTTTTGTTTTTGTTTTTGTTTTTGTTTTTAGTGCAATTATGCTCTAGGTGTCCAACTTGCTTACATCTATTGCAAAACTGACTGTTGCTCTTCACAAAGCTAGCTTTGGGAGTAGCAAAGGCCACCTTGCCTTTCTTGGTGGTATAGCCTAATTCCTCTTTATTGAGAGAAAACTTTTGGATACCCAAGCAATTTAGCAAGTGGGCCTCACCACCATAGGCCTTGCCTAGATCGTGAGTGAGCTCATCCACCTCTCTCTTAAGTGTCTCATTCTCAAGCATTAGTGAGGCATCACAAGTGAAACCATCACTAGTAGTGAAGGTAGAGGTAGTGGTGGTGGTGGATGAAGAACTACAAGAAGGGTTAGTGGGTGATATAACAATAGGTTCATAAAATGATTCATCAATTATATCATATGTTATGCCCACATCACATGATACAATAGCCTTTTCCTTATTTTCATTAAGGAGCAAGGAGTGAGCCTTTTCGAGCTTAGTGTGAGCTTTGCCAAGCTTCTCATGGGCTTTCACTAGCCTCTCATGAGTAGCATTGAGCTCATCAAAGGATTGTTCAAGAGCTTTTAACTTCTTGGTCAATTCTTTGCACTTCTTGCTCTTAGTGCTAATAAGTGAATCAGCTTGTTCTAGCATGTCCATGAGTTGTTCATTAGTGAATTCATCATCATTATCACTATCGTTTTCATTTTCACTTTCACTTCCATTTGCACTCTCATCATATTTTACCTTAGGTCCCATGGCCATGAAGCATGATGGAGTGTCAAATAGTGAAGGCTTGTTATTAATAGCAATGCTTGCAAGTGCCTTCTTCTTGGAGGTCTTTCTTTCATCATCACTAGAATCATCACCATCGGAAGAAGCATCACTATCCAAAGTCACCACATATGAGCCACCCTTCTTCTTCTTCTTGAAGGTCATCTTCTTCTCCTTCTTTTCTTTCTTGTTCTTATTCTTCTCATTTTCTTCATTGTCACTATTGTATGGACAATCCGCTACAGCATGATCGGGGCTTTTGCACTTGTAGCATAATCTCACATGCTCCTTGTTCTTGAAGTGATCTCTTCTCTTTATTGCACATAGCCCTTCTTCTTGATCATCTTGCCAAACTTGCGCACAAAGAGAGCTAGTGCTTCATCATCACTATCATCATCCGAGCCTTCATCATCACTTGATTCATCTTTCTTTTCTTTGCCCTTGCTCTTGTTTTTGGAGGATGAGGCACTAGCCTTGAATGCCACACTTTTATTTCTTCTTCTTGTCCTCCTCCTTCACCACTTCTTCACCATCACTATTGTATTGGTCCTCGGTCATCACATCACCAAGCACCTCATTTGGAGACACACCCTTCAAGCCTCCTATAAATAGGATGGTGTGCAAGGTCTTGAATCTCTTGGGCAAACACATCAAGAACATGTGACAAAAGTCCTCATCCTTTGTCTTCTCACCCAAGCTCTTGAGATCACTGATGATGACTTGCATTCTATAGAACATCTTTGAAATTGTTTCATCATCCTTCATCTTAAAGTTAGTGAGTTGGTTCTTGAGCATGACATCTTGGCACTCTTTACCGTTGTAGTTCTCTCATATGTCTCCTCCAATCTTACCCAAACTTCACTTGCATTCTCAAGATCCTTCACTTGCTCAAACACTTTTGAATCAATGCCATTATAGATAGTGTTGGGAGCCATGACATTGTATTGCTTGTTGATTCTATCTTGATCGGTGAGATGATCGGGATCAAGTATGACATATTCATTCTCTACTACATCCCATACCTTGTCATTGATTGAACCAAGGTACATCCTTATCTTTCTCTTCCAATAATCAAAAGATGTAGTGCCATCAAAGAATGGTGGTTTGCCCCCAACATGGTTGAACACAGCTTGAGCCATATTTTCCACTGAAGGATGTTAAGACTTGATTTAAACGGTGACCACGGCTCCGATACCACTTGAAAGGTCCTAAATGGCTATAGGGGGTGAATAGCCTAATAAAAATTTCTATAAAACACTGGAGCAACTTGATTAGTATGACAAACGACGAAAGCAAGTTTTGCCTAGCTCTAGTGAGTGTGTTACAAGCCACCTTTTCAATAATTCTAGTCAATTACAATCTCTATGGCACACAATGGCTAAGTCACTAATCTCTACTTCTAGTGAGCAAGCTAGAACAAGATAAGCAACTAATTACAACTAAAGCTACTCAACTACACTAGGTATGAGCTATGAATGTAATATAAGAGTTGAGAGCTTTATACCGATGTCGGGCAAAAGATGGATATATCAATCACAATATCAATCACCAAGAAAGCCAAGGGAGACAATGAGACACGTTAATTTTTCTCCTGAGGTTCACTTGCTTGCCTGCAAGCTAGTCCCCGTTGTGAAGACCAACACATGGTGGTTAGACGGCTAAGAGGTGTTGCATGAACCTCGTCCACACGATTTGACACCACAAGAACCTACCCCAAAGTGAGGTAACTCAATGACACGAGCAATTTACAAGAGTTTCCTTTGGCGCTCTGCCAAGGAAGGCATAGCACCCTCACAAATCATCGGGAGATGGGCAAGAACAATCACCACTCTTGCCAATCCAACTCTGCTGCTCAAAACTATCTAGGTTGCAGCAACCACTAAGAGTAACAAGAAATCCACAACAAGAATGATCTCTTAGTGCCACTAGATGCTATCACTCAAGCAAATGCACTAGGATCACTCCCAATCTCACTATGATGATGAATCAATAATGGAGATGAGTGGGAGGTGTTTGCTTTAGCTCACAAGGATGTTTTGCCAATCAAAATGTGCAAGAGAGTGAGCTAGAGCCGGCCCCAAGCCTTAAATAGGGAGCCCAATGCTCCACTAGCCATTAAGCCCACAGGGGCCATTCGGACGCGCTGCTCGCAGCGTCCATTCATCCTGCGCCGTCCATGCGTCCCTCGGCTTTCAACCGTGGTCATTGATCCCCAACGGCTAGGAACGTATGCGTGCGTGTTAAGTGGTGATCGGATGTGCTGCCCACCTGACCGGACGTGCCTGACCAGATGTGCTAGCCCGGGGTGTCTGGTCACTGTCTAGAGAGCACCCGAGAGGAATTATTTTGACTGGACACGCCCGACGTCTGATCACTGCCTCGCCTTTTCCTTCGAGCGTCGTGCTATCCTAACTAGACGCGCCAGCAGTGGCACCGTTGTGTTTGGTCCACCGACTGCGCCAGTATCCGGTCACTGTTGTGTTTCTGCCCATGCCTCGGTCAGCCGACCGGACGCATCCGGTCCCCACGAGGACCACGTTCGGTCACAGGTAAGTGACCCTTTTCTTCTCCTTTCTCTTCACCCTTGCTTCCAACTTGCTAACCACCAAGTGTATACCTCATGTGCATGAGTGTTAGCATTTTCCAAAGCATTTTGCCAGGGTTAGATGTTAGCACACTAGGTCCTAATGTATATGCATGAACAACATCACCTAGTGGCACTTGATAACCGTAATTCTTGAGAATTTTCCCACTTAATAGTACAGCTATCGATTCTAAACCACTCAAACCCTTTATGGTGTCTTGAGTGCAAACCAAAAATGGCTCTATAGGTTATACCTTTGCCTTGAGCCTATTTTTGTTTTTCTCTTTCTTCTTTTCCAAAGAGGAGCACTTGATCCCTCTTTTGGCCATCACCTTCACCATGACCATCATCTAGCTCCACCACTTGGATTGGACCACCTTATCTAATTCACACACTTAGATCAAAGGTTAGTCCTAGGGTTTTATCAATTATCCAAAATCAAACTAGGGCATTCACCTCTTCTGGGGTCGGACCGCCTAGAAAGGATAGGGAGTGGTTGAAGGCCATCGAGTACGCCTGACAGAAGACAGACATGCACCACTCGCTCTACTAGGACAGAGAGGACAACCATCCCTCGAGACACGTGATCTCAGGCCATGCGCTCAGCCCTGTGCACAGACAAGGCAACACTACCAGGCGGTGACGCTAGCTACGGCACCACTCCGCCCACACTTAAACGTGACAAGACTGCCTGTATGACCCACCCACTACGGAATGGGTCGCACACCCTAGAATCGACCTCCTAAGGTCGTCCAAGCCAGCAAGAATCTCGACCTCACCCCCTAGGGTCGAGGTCAACGATGGTACGACTAGGAAACGCAACCAACGAACTAAGAACGTACATCTACCCCCTCACCGTCGCCACGACTCCATCTCCAGCTTCCAGAGGACAAGGACGACGACCACGACGCCAGCAACAAGTCCATGCCGCACAGGATAGTTGGTGAACCACTACCATTGCCATAGTGTCGCCACGATCAACATGATGAATCACATCAAGCCATGGCATGGCATGGGGAGCAAGGACACAACACCATGCTTGGACGTGCTTCGATAAGATAGGATGGATTGCCGGCCAAGACATGTAGCTTTCTTGCTCCCACGGGCTCTCGGCAACTCAGGCCGGGAGAACCCAGCTCTCTTCTGTAACCTAGCCCCCAGACTCTATATAAGGGGAGCCAGGCCTCCCTACCCAGGGAGAGCAACTCCATATCGATTCTCCCTACCTCGAATCCCTTAGCTTACATACCACCATTGTAAGTCCTCAGAGCACTTGAACCGAGGAACACGAACTCGCCACCCTCTCTGAGACTGGACATAGGGCTCCGACCTGAACCTGTATAATTTCCTTGTGTCTTGAGTGCTACCATCGTCTTCCTAGAGCAGCGCGGCGCATAGAAATATACTCGTCGGTCTTCAAAACACTGACAAGACTACATGTACATTGTTGTGAAGGAGTTTCAATAATTTTTTAACTAATTTACTTTTTTGTAATTTTAATGATTTATGCATAGTTAGAGAAATTGTAATTTGTTGGGTGCCAACCGGCAAAGAAATTGCACAACCCCTAAGAAAATAGTAGTTTTCTTGATGGTTAAGAATAACACTCAAGAAAATTACCAATTTTCTTGGCTGTTTAAAATAAGTACACTCAAGGAAATGTGTAGTTTCCTATGTGTAGTTCCCTTGGAGACCCTTAGAAACCGCCAAAAAAACATCCATATTCCTTGGCGGTTTACATTAACCCTCAAGGAATACTTATTTTCTTGGAGGCCTACGCCCACACACAACCAAGAAAAGTGCATTTTTGGCACTTAAGAAAATTCTTTGCCCTTAAGGTAATTCAGGATTTTGGTAGTGGTAATGTTATGGACGTTGTTGGGATCGAGAGGGGTGAGGCGAGGGGAGCGACGGCGGAGCTACAGTACCCGAGTGCTACAGTACCCGTGGGTACTGTTCATGAGAGAGAGACGGAGGCCCGGTGGCTAGGGCTGTGAGGGGCGCTGTGAACGCCGGCCGCGGGGCTTCGCCCACGGCCGTCAAGAGAGAAGGTTTTTCCTTCTAATCTCTTGCTTGATTAGATTAATACATCTCCTCTCCTTATACAGAGAAGAAGTCTTACTTGACCCCTAAGCAAGCGACTAATTAACCCTAACGGGCTAAGGCCTAATAGGCCCTTGACTCTTCTAACAGGTAATTTGCCCTAGTAAAAAATAGCAAGTATAAGCATAATTCTCTGCATCTAAGTATTTGCAGGGTCTAATTTCAGTCAGCCATGATAGTAGCTCTTTTGTTTTTTTTTTGAGAACTTGCATTATTGCAATCATTTCATTAAGAGAAAGATAGTAGTTTCGTTGTAGTAGCAACATATATCCTATAGTAAGATATATCAACACTAGCTCTTCTAGACAACATTAGTTGGGGTTGTTTTCAATTTCTAGCTCCAGCCTTGGAATACCTACTTGTTAACTTAAATCGTAAGAACGGATGAACACCCTAACTTCATATGATCATGCTCTAGCTTTCCTGACGTACCACATTTGAGTTACTCTTTGAAGTAGACATGAAATTCTGACTACTATTGTTTCTATCATCATTTGCAATCTGTACAAGGAAATATATGCCAATGATCCATTTGCAATCTGTACAAGGAAAGATGATCGCGAGGGCCGAGGAATATATACCAAAATCATATAAGTAAATTTTTAAATTTGACTTGAACTAGAACTTAATATAATCAATCTCTGCAATAATCTGTGAACAGCCCCTTCCTGTGTATTTAAAATACCAAAGCCTAGCTCAAATATTAAATTTAGGTACAGAATTATATTGGCATGATCCAACTGCATGTAGAAATCATTTTAGATGTGGTAGACTTAAACAACCATCTCTGAAAATCACTCAAAATTTTTCTTGTTAAAATTGGTATGATAATTTCTCACGAATATTTAGGCCCATAAATGATTTTAAATTAAAAAGTTTTCAACTAAAGTTGTAGATGTAGTCGATCTCTCAATATTTTTAATATAAAATTTATCTTCATCTGACTTAATATAAAAAAAGTTATCAATTTTGAATCGTATTTTTAGTGGCAGTTTTTTTCAGAGCAACTACCATAAGAAATCAATTTGTATCAGCACCTTAGAGCAACTCCAAGACAGTTTGTAAAATTAGATGGCTAAAACCTATGATTTAGCCAACCTCTAAGATAAAAAAACCTCCTTAAAAAAGAGAAAACTCCGACAAACCTTTCCAATTACGATTCTATATTTTCCAAAGAGCCACGCCATCTATGTTTCCATCGCCTCACCGGCACCCAGTCACTGTGGCTACCTCCTGGGCTCCTGGCCATCTGCGGCCTCCCACCGGCCAAGCTCCACGTAGGGGAGGCTAGCGCTGGCCAGCTATGGTCGGCCGCTAGCCATACCAAAGGCAGGCAGCCGGAGTTTTGTTCCTCCATTCGCCATCCCTCTCCTCATCAACTAGAGCACCTCGAATCTTCAAGGCCTCGCAAGTCGCAACAGTCAAGGCAAACCGCCAACGATAATTCTCTGTTGCGCGTCCGAGCTTGCAGGACTGTTCGAGAGCATGGGCTACGTGGCCACCGACGACGAGGTGTCCCGCATGATGCAGGAAGTTGACGCCGACAACGATGGCTACATCAGCCTACGCGAGTTTCACCACGCTCATGGAGTCCGCCTCCGCGGATGGCTACATCAGCCTGCCTTATTAGTTCGTCGCGCTGATGGGGTCTGCCTCCGCCCATGCTGTAGAGGAGGACCTGCGCCGCACGTTCATGATCTTCGGCGCCGACGGCAATGGCTTCATCACCCCCGCCGAGCTCGTGTGCGTCCTGCGCGGCCTCAGGGAGTCTGCCCCCATCACGCAATGCCTGCCGCATGATCTAGCGTGCCGACCGCAACGGGAACCAATCCGAGTTTGCAAATTAAAGGACACGCACGCGGGAACTACGAGATCCGCGAGGGAATACGCGCGGGGTAGGTGGATGGCTAGCGGCGCCGGTGAGCTATATCTAGCATGCGACAACGTACTCCGGGGTAGATGGCCTGTTAAGTTGTTATTTTGGAACATGAGATACAATTGAACTCTTTTTTCCTCTCAAAATACTCCAATATAAATTCCACAACGCAGATAGTTTTTCTCTTGGAGTTACTCTTACGACAACTAGTCAACTAGCTCTAGAAATAGGGCGACCACCATTAGGAACCAGATTTTTAGCTGCAGCCTTATGACAGTTGCCTCTAGAAATAGGACTACTGTACTGGCGCGGTTGACACATAACCTACTACCGGTCAATATATCTATTTCTAAAACAACCACTGGTAAAAATAAGATCGACCATTTCTACTAGTGGTCATGTTATATAGACCGCCAATAGAAATAATTTCGCGGTTCTTAGGCACTATGCTGACGTTTACTTTTGTGCACCACCAGTGAAAAAATATGTGGCGTTAGTAGTGAAAACCGTTTTCTAATATATAAATAGTACATGTGTAACAAACCAATAGTTTCCCAAGGCATCTCTACAGGTTATGATTGGTAGCATCAATTTCAGTTGATAATAACCGCAATACCGGTGATGATGCTACAATCCCTCCTTCGGTGTGTGACAAATCAAAGTCGTAGACGTAAAGATCATTTCTTTTGCAGTGAAGGATGAGAGGAAAAAAAGAGATACGAGCCTATAAAACTAGGACGTCGTGAATGTAAATGAATGATTGAAAAGAACAAATGACTCTTTTTTTTAATTTGATACTAGAACAAACGACTCTAGATCTCGAATAAACAGATTATTCTACTGACATCACCAAGGGTCACATTTTCATATTTGAAAATTTCTGGATGCTTAAACCTGGCTTCCTTGATCTAGTCCTTCAAAATTGGTCCTCTCCCATCTTCCTTCAGGATAAGGCCAGAACCATCTCTAAGAAATTCCAGAACTTGAGAAGCATCCTCAAATCTTGGAGTCAATCCTTCTCTAGCTTGAAGCTGTGCATTGCTAACATCTCCATGACTATTCAGTTCCTTGAAAACCTGGAAGATCACAGGGATCTAACTCTGGAAGAATGGAATTTTAGGGAAATTCTAAGGGGAAAATTATTGCATCCGTTGGAACTACAAAGAATATATTGGAAGCAAAGGGGCTCTATCAAGTGGGTTATTCTGGAAGACGCTGGCACCAAATTTTTCCATGCTGTAACACCCAAATTTTAGAGATAACAAAAATTGAAATGATTTAGATAACAAATAATGTCCAATTTAAAATAATAATAAAATAAATTTTGTGTTGCATTCATGCTGTTGCATATATTTTATTGTGTGGTGCTGTATTTGTTTTATTTTATTTTATTTTATTTTGGAGTAGAATGTATTTGAAATATTTTTGGAAACAAGTAAATAAAAAAAAAGAGAAAAAGGAGAAGCTTACCTATCTGGCGGCCTGGAAGCCTGCTATGCGGCCCGCTCCTCTTCTTAGCTTGGTGGGCCGATCGGCGGCATCATAGACGCGGCCCAACTCGGTGTCATGGCCCAGCTCGGCCCAGGGTCCGGCAGCTGCGCCTTCCTCTCTCTCTGAGTCGCTGTCCGGTGGGGTCCGCATGTCATAAGCTTCTTCCTCCTCCCGTGTTCAAGCCGGACTTCGAACCGGAGGTGGACGCAACAACCGACTCGCAAATCCGGGATCTCCTATCCTTATACGGTCACTTGAGGCTATAAATAGGAAGAGAGGATCTTCTAGTTTCCGTTTTTCAACTAAAACGTTAGGGTTGCCATAAGAAATCGGGGTTTTTAGGGTTTAGGAGTTCGTCGGGTACGGTTGGTCGTCGGTGGGTCTTGCGGGACGGTGCGGGCTCGATTTCTTCGCGTTGGTGAGTTCGTCATCTCCTTCTCTTCCTCCCCGTGCTATTCTTTTGGGTTGAGATGCTTTGGATTACGGTTTAGCGAGCTCGGGTGAACCGGCAATGGAGATCGCCGTTCTCTTCTTGCCGCGTTCTTTCCTCGTGCGGTTGTAGTTCTCCAAAACCGCGTAGATGGGTGCGGGTTGCCCTCCTCTCTCGATTGGACCTAGTTGCGGTTTGTTTGGCGGTCGGGAACGGCGGGGCCGAAACTCTCCGGCGAGGCGGCCATGGCGGGCATGGCGGCCGGCGGTCGGTGATGGAGAAGATGACTGGATTCTATACTGTAGACTTGCAGATGAACCCGAACCGTCCGATTCGAGATCGATGGCCCAGATTAGAAGATACCCCTTCGCGGGTAAACTTTCTAAAGAGACCCTGTGGTTTTTAGTAAACAACCCGCGGTCCTTGGCGCATTCCAGGAGGTTACGCTTTTGTATTTTGAAAACGTATTTTCATCCGGTTAAATCAAAAATACGTTTTCAGCAATTTACAGTTTTGCCACTGGAATTGTTTTAGTCATAAAATCTTCGTTTTAACTCCGATTTGATCCGTTCAAATTGCGTTAGGTTCGTATTTGCGAACTCTACATGTTAGTATAGTTTTACAGTTAGTTTTGATAATTTATTTTTCGAGTTTATAATTAAGTATTTATTTATCTATAGGAAATCTTAGAAAATTCATAACTTTTACGTTTTAACTCCGATTTTGGTGATCTTTGCGTCTGTGTGATCGTAGAAACGTGTAGAAGAGTTTTATAAACTTTTATTACTGTTTTGTTACTGTTGGGTGTACTGTTCTAATTATATCTATTTGTTTGCTTCGTGTATGTTTGATTGGATGCATGTATGTTGTTGATTGATGATCGAGTATAGAAGGTGAGCAGTACTTGGACGATTCGGAGTATTACTTTGAGCCAAGTCAGCAGTATCATTTGGAGAGCTTTGATCAAGGCAAGTATAACACAGGACTATCCTTGCTACCTATTCATCAAAATGATCATACATATGCATGTGCTTACCTTGACAACCTTAGAGATTATAACTTAGTGCTTGATGTCTTGATTCCTTGTCAACCTTGGGTATGCATATGGGTAGCTATGGCTAGTGCTTAAACTAAGAACAATGATCTTGCAATATGATTAATGGATCAAGCAACCAATTATTAAGATGATTTAATTTTTGTTAAAAGGGGGCTAGAGCATGTGTATTATTTTTGATGCTCTAGTTACTCTCCGTAAGGACTTATCTGTACGTGATCATCCGGGATATACAGTACAGCTGTGAGGGCTATATGGCTCTGGCTCTAGTTGTTCAAGAGACTTTTTCTAGCTTGTTAGTGGTTACCTTAAATGGCGTAAGAATGGCTTGACACTTTGGGTGTAGTGCGAGCCCCTGGCCTAGTGTGTATAGGCTGCGGTTGTTGTGCCACAGGGAAGGGGGGTTCTACATCTGCCTGCCGAGTGAAATCTAATGGCCCTAACTTGTTAGACGAACTTTTGAGTGGCTTTATATGGTTCTCGGGTGTTTGGGCTTGATCTCCCCACTCATTTGGAAATCATGACTTACAGTGAAAGTGTACACCTCTGCGCAGAGTTAAAAACTGGTATACTAGCCGTGCTCACGGATACGAGCGGCCTTGGAATATTTACAGATAGATGATCACCATTGTTATATCATGTTTAATTACTGTTGTTATTATTATACTCTTGTTAATGTTATTCGTTATCATTATTGCAATTGATCATTGGTTCTTTAATGGGAAGTGGTTTATTTCGATGCTACTCAAATGAAAGTTATAAGATTAAAAGCTAACCGCAGTTAAACAGTGTCTAGCCATTTGAGCCTCATGAACCCTGTGTTATATTTGTTGAGTTCGACATGGACTCACTCTTGCTATTTCCACCATAACAGATGAAGATAATGAGGAAGATTATCGGAATGAGTACTAGTCTTGATGTCAACCAGTCAACCGTGTCCCTGTGTGGAGTTTCCGCTGAAGAATTATTATTAGTTATTATTTTCTATCGTTCAAGACTATGTCTTAAATACTTATTCGTTATGTAATAAGCACTGTGATGATACTTTGTAATTTGTCAACTTATGTGTGCGACTGGTACCTGGGGCGCACATGAGTCTTTTATACATCCTATTTTTGTCCTTAAAAATGGGTGTGACAGATTGGTATCGGAGCCGTGTTGACTGTAGGACGCAAGCCTAGTTAGAATGGTCGTTGATAGCATCCATACCTCACTTAATTCATGCTTCGTCTTTCACCTTGTTAATTACTAAAGTTTTATGCTTCCTCTACTTTATTCTATTGCGAAAATACATTGATTCTATCTAATCTATGTCTAAATCTTGTAGATGCCTCCTCATCCCCGTTTGTCAGCTGCACAATATGTTGCCCGTTTCAAACCCCAGGAGCCAAAGGAAGAGGGCGATCAAGAGCTATCCGATGCTGAATCAAGAGTTGGTGATACACCTATGGAGGATGTAGTTATGGGGTGGACTACGAAGTTTCATATCATGGTTCCTAAGGCTGATGCTTTCTTCCATGATATGTTGACAAGAACCTTGGATAACTACTACTACGACTGGGAGGCTACTTTAGAGTATCGCAGTGCAGAGTATAGTCATCCATGGATGGATTCCTATTGGAAGACGGAATTATGGGTCAAGAAAAGGGATCCTACCACTAAGGAGCCTAAGGTGGAGTCAAAGTTCATTACCCGAGTGAGCCGGGCAACCGTGGAGACAAGCATGGAGGATGTCGCTTTCAATGCATTTGTTTACTACCATGGTCTACGCTCGGACAAGACGCTAAAGGGTGCACTTCGGCACTTTCCTTGTTTCTTGCATGACAAGGGAATTTGGACCGTGCCGCCTGCAGATGATTCCTCCTTGACTTTACAAGCTACGGTGGGATTAGCTCGTGAATTGGCTCTCCATGAGGTGGATTTGAAGGATGAGTTGCTGAAGGAAAAAGAACTTAAGGAGCAAGCTTATAAGGAGATTGACCAATTAAGGGCGGAGTTAGGTCGTCCCAAGATTTATGAGAAGCTTAATTAGGCAATAGGAAAAATCCCTATGTAATAGGAACGATAGTAGTTGCGAGTTAACTTTAAGTTGGATTGTTTTAAGAGTCAGTTTGTGGTGTGAATAATTGTGTGATTGATGGATTGTTATTATGATAATATGTGATTTGGATCTTTGTAATGTGTGCTAGAGTTTTGTAGACATGCCTACAAGTTCCATGGTTAAGAATATTAAGTTTGATCAAAATATATTAGTTGAATATGAGGTTAATTTAGTTCTGTCCTTTGCTGATTTTTGGATCAGTCTGGGATGTTTTAGAAATAACTTAAAATCCGTTCATGAGAAATTTAAGAAATTTTACTGGGAATAATTAGACTTCTATATCTTTCCAATCCCACAAGAATCACCTTAATATCTATTATGAGTTAAGAGATATACCTGTTTCAAGTTGGAGTTACTGCACAGTCTGGAAATCTGGAACAGTTTCTGTTAAGTTCAGTTTTTGACCAATTTATTGACAGAATCAGAAAAAGTGTTGTGAATACGAGTTGTAGATAATTTTATAAGCTTTCCAACCATGTAAAGATCATCTGATTTGGACATCTGTAGCTCGAGATATGACAGTTTTACTGAGTTGCTGAAATTGGAGTTCGCCCAGAAAATCAGATTTTGTTTATCTATTGTATACATCATCTCGGATTGTACTGAATTCCATCTTCTGTGTTTTGGAAACAGATGTCAGGCAGAGGTCGTGGCAGAGGTCGTGGGGGTGCTAATCCACCCGTTACTATGGAGGAACTCATGCAAACCCAGAATCAGCTGATGCAGATGTTTATGCAGCATATGCAGAACAATCCCCCTGTTGGAGGACCACCACCTGTTCAAGTAAGGGATAAGCGTGGAGAATTTTTGAAGGGACGCCCTCCAGTGTTTTCTCATGCTGCTGATCCTTTAGAGGCAGATGATTGGGTGAGGGCAGTGGAGAAACAGCTGAATATAGCCCAATGCAATGATATGGAGAAGGTGTTATACGCATCTGGTCAGTTACAGGGGACAGCTCAGACTTGGTGGGAGTCGTATCAAGCTGCACGCCCTGACAATGCTCCACCTATCACTTGGAATGAGTTTGTTAGAGATTTTCGAGCTCGTCATATTCCTGAAGGTATAATTGAGCTAAAGCAGGAAGAATTCAGAAACCTTAGGATGGGACAGATGAGTGTTAGTGAATATCATGACAAATTTACCCAGTTGGCTCGCTATGCTCCTAATGAAGTGAGAGAAGATGCGGACAGACAACGTCTCTTCTTGAAGGGAATTTATTATGATCTTCGCTTGCAGTTGAAGGGGAACAACTATGCTAGTTTTCAAGAGCTGGTAAATAAAGCTATTGTGCTTGATAATGAGCGCAGAGAGATGGACAGGAAGAGGAAAATGAAGGTACAAAGCTCAGGAAGTAACAACCGTCAGCGCACTAATTCTCAGCATGGTTTTCATCAGAAGTTTCAGGGACCGGTTAGTCAATGGAATCGCAATCCGAATCAGAGGTGGTCCCAGAATTGGCAAGGTAATCAGTCACAACAGCGTTCATCATATCCACAACGTCAACAGTATCAGCAGACTGGGCAACAGACTCCTCGCACTGGAAATTCCAATGTTACCCCCATGAAGAATAGTGCTCCCAGCACGCCTACTAGATGCTTTGTCTGCGGTAAAGAGGGGCATATGTCTTACCATTGTCCTGAGAAGCAGAATCAGCAGACTCCTCAGAGCCAGAAGAGCAACCAGAAGCAATCTGGTACTGGAAGGGTGAATCACGTGTCTTCTGATACAGTTCATGATGCACCAGAAGTTATGATTGGTACGTTCAATGTACATTCCATTCCTGCAACTGTTCTTTTTGACTCTGGAGCATCTCATACATTCATATCCAACATTTTTGTTAAAATGCATAGTATACCCATGTTAGCTATGAAAGAATCTCTCTTAGTAAATTCACCTGGAGGTACCATGCAAACCAGTAATCGTTGTCTTCCAATTAGTATGGTATTAAGGGGGGTAGAGTTTAAGATAACTCCTATAGTGTTGAGAACATCTGGGATTGATGTGATATTGGGTATGGACTGGATGATGCAAAATCAGGCAGAGATTCAGTGTCAGCAGAAAGTGGTAGTTGTGACTGCGCCTAATGGAGATAAAATCAATGTGGATGTAGCAATGCAGAAGCAACCAACCGCGGTGGTGAATCAGATTGAAGATACTATTAAGGAGAATTCAGTGATTGAGGAATTTCCGGATGTCTTCCCTGATGAATTGCCAGGTATGCCACCTGACCGAGACATTGAATTTCTTATTGAATTATTACCTGGAACTGCACCTATAGCCAAACGACCATATAGGATGGGAGTAGATGAATTAGAAGAACTTAAGAAACAAATTAAAGAATTACAAGAAAAAGGTTTTATTCGACCTAGTTCATCACCTTGGGGAGCACCAGTTATTTTTGTTGATAAGAAAGATGGTGGTCAGAGGATGTGTGTTGATTATCGGTCACTAAATGAAGTAACTATCAAGAATAAGTATCCTTTGCCCCGGATTGATGACTTGTTTGATCAGTTGAGAGGTGCTTGTGTGTTCTCTAAGATTGATTTACGTTCTGGATATCATCAGTTGAAGATTCGTGCCTCTGATATTCCAAAGACAGCTTTTACTACAAGGTATGGATTGTATGAGTATACTGTTATGTCATTTGGATTGACCAATGCACCTGCATACTTTATGTACATGATGAATAAGGTGTTCATGGAATATTTGGATAAGTTTGTGGTAGTGTTTATTGATGATATACTGGTATTTTCCAAGACAGAGGTAGAGCATGCTGAACATTTGAGGTTGGTATTGCAGAAACTTAGAGAGCATAAACTGTATGCGAAGCGAAGTAAATGTGAGTTTTGGTTGAAGGAAGTTTCTTTCCTTGGTCACATTGTTTCTAATGGAGGGATATCAGTGGATTCAGGTAAAGTAAAGGATGTATTAAATTGGAAACCACCTATTGATGTTAGTGAGATTCGTAGTTTCTTGGGATTAGCTGGATATTACAGACGGTTCATTGAAGGGTTTTCTAAACTTGCTAAATCTATGACATCTCTGTTAGAGAAGAATGCCAAGTTTGTGTGGTCAGATAAATGTCAAGCTAGTTTTGAGGAGTTGAAAAAGAGGTTGACTACAGCGCCTGTTTTGGTTTTGCCAGATTTGAGTAAGAAGTTTTCTATTTATTGTGATGCTTCTCGTCAAGGTTTGGGATGTGTTCTTATGCAAGAAGGCAGAGTTGTGGCATATGCATCTAGGCAGTTGAGAAAGCATGAGTTGAATTATCCTACACATGATTTGGAATTAGCAGCTGTAGTTCATGCTTTAAAGATTTGGAGACATTATTTGATTGGACATAAGAGTGATATATACACTGATCATAAGAGTTTGAAGTATATTTTCACTCAGTCAGATCTGAATTTGAGGCAACGCAGATGGTTAGAGTTGATTAAGGATTATGATATTGAGATACACTATCATCCTGGTAAGGCTAATGTAGTAGCTGATGCTCTTAGTAGGAAGAGTTATGCCAATGAGATAAGAACATTGTCTATGGCTAGTGAGTTATGTGCTGAATTTGAATATTTGAACTTGGGAATTGTTACTAATGCAATGGAATTAGTAATAGAGCCTACTTTAGAGCAAGAGATCTATAAGGGTCAATTGAAGGATGAGAAACTAAAGAAGATAGCGGAGGATATAGTGATTGGTAAGTCACCAGGCTTTAGAATGGATGATAATGGAATTTTGTGGTTTGGAAAGAGGCTGTGTGTACCTGAGGATCAAGCTATTAGACAGGCAATTCTTCGTGAAGCTCATGAGTCAGCTTATTCTATTCATCCTGGTAGTACTAAGATGTATTTGGATCTTAAACAGAAATATTGGTGGGTTGGACTAAAGCGAGATGTGGCTGAGTATGTGGCTTTGTGTGATACTTGTCAGAGGGTGAAAGCAGAGCATCAGAGACCTGCTGGATTGTTGCAACCAATGAAGATCCCTGAATGGAAGTGGGAGGAAGTTGGTATGGACTTTATAGTGGGGTTACCGCGTACTCAGAGAGGTTATGATTCTATTTGGGTGATAGTGGATAGGTTGACTAAAGTTGCTCATTTTATTCCAGTCAAGACTAATTACACGGGAGTACAATTAGCTACCTTGTATATGGAAAGGATAGTATGTTTGCATGGAGTACCAAAGAAAATTGTGTCTGATCGGGGTACGCAGTTTACATCGCACTTTTGGCAAGCTGTGCATGAATCTTTAGGAACTAAATTGAACTTTAGTACAGCATATCATCCACAGACAGATGGACAGACTGAAAGGACCAACCAGGTATTAGAGGATATGATGAGAGCCTGTGCATTGCAATATGGAACTAGTTGGGATAAGAGTTTGCCTTATGCAGAATTTTCTTACAATAATAGTTATCAACAGAGTCTTAAGATGGCACCGTTTGAAGCTTTGTATGGACGAAAGTGTAGAACTCCATTGTTTTGGGATCATACAGGTGAATCTCAGGTGTTTGGTACAGATGTTCTTAGAAACGCAGAAGATCAAGTGCGAGTGATTCGTGAGAATTTGAGAGTGGCACAGTCTCGTCAGAAGAGTTATGCTGATAATAGGAGAAGGGATCTAGTTTTTGAGGTAGGTGATTATGTCTATTTGAAGGTGTCACCTATGAGAAGTGTGAAGAGATTTAACATGAAAGGTAAACTAGCACCAAGGTATGTTGGACCATTTAAAGTTATTGCTAGACGTGGGGAAGTTGCTTACCAATTAGAGTTGCCTGAGAATTTATCTGGGGTGCATGATGTGTTTCATGTTTCACAACTTAAGAAGTGTTTGAGGGTGCCTGAGGAGCAGATACCTTTGGAAGAATTGACTGTTAAGGAGGATCTTACATATGAAGAGATTCCGATTAAGATTATAGAGACTGCTGAGAGGGTTACTCGAAGTCGGGTTATTAAGATGTGTAAAGTACAGTGGAATCGATATTCAGAGGCAGAGGCAACTTGGGAAAGAGAGGATGAATTGAGGAAATCATATCCGCAGTTGTTTGAGTAAGCAATCCAATCTCGAGGACGAGATTCTTTTAAGGGGGTAGAATTTGTAACACCCAAATTTTAGAGATAACAAAAATTGAAATGATTTAGATAACAAATAATGTCCAATTTAAAATAATAATAAAATAAATTTTGTGTTGCATTCATGCTGTTGCATATATTTTATTGTGTGGTGCTGTATTTGTTTTATTTTATTTTATTTTATTTTGGAGTAGAATGTATTTGAAATATTTTTGGAAACAAGTAAATAAAAAAAAAGAGAAAAAGGAGAAGCTTACCTATCTGGCGGCCTGGAAGCCTGCTATGCGGCCCGCTCCTCTTCTTAGCTTGGTGGGCCGATCGGCGGCATCATAGACGCGGCCCAACTCGGTGTCATGGCCCAGCTCGGCCCAGGGTCCGGCAGCTGCGCCTTCCTCTCTCTCTGAGTCGCTGTCCGGTGGGGTCCGCATGTCATAAGCTTCTTCCTCCTCCCGTGTTCAAGCCGGACTTCGAACCGGAGGTGGACGCAACAACCGACTCGCAAATCCGGGATCTCCTATCCTTATACGGTCACTTGAGGCTATAAATAGGAAGAGAGGATCTTCTAGTTTCCGTTTTTCAACTAAAACGTTAGGGTTGCCATAAGAAATCGGGGTTTTTAGGGTTTAGGAGTTCGTCGGGTACGGTTGGTCGTCGGTGGGTCTTGCGGGACGGTGCGGGCTCGATTTCTTCGCGTTGGTGAGTTCGTCATCTCCTTCTCTTCCTCCCCGTGCTATTCTTTTGGGTTGAGATGCTTTGGATTACGGTTTAGCGAGCTCGGGTGAACCGGCAATGGAGATCGCCGTTCTCTTCTTGCCGCGTTCTTTCCTCGTGCGGTTGTAGTTCTCCAAAACCGCGTAGATGGGTGCGGGTTGCCCTCCTCTCTCGATTGGACCTAGTTGCGGTTTGTTTGGCGGTCGGGAACGGCGGGGCCGAAACTCTCCGGCGAGGCGGCCATGGCGGGCATGGCGGCCGGCGGTCGGTGATGGAGAAGATGACTGGATTCTATACTGTAGACTTGCAGATGAACCCGAACCGTCCGATTCGAGATCGATGGCCCAGATTAGAAGATACCCCTTCGCGGGTAAACTTTCTAAAGAGACCCTGTGGTTTTTAGTAAACAACCCGCGGTCCTTGGCGCATTCCAGGAGGTTACGCTTTTGTATTTTGAAAACGTATTTTCATCCGGTTAAATCAAAAATACGTTTTCAGCAATTTACAGTTTTGCCACTGGAATTGTTTTAGTCATAAAATCTTCGTTTTAACTCCGATTTGATCCGTTCAAATTGCGTTAGGTTCGTATTTGCGAACTCTACATGTTAGTATAGTTTTACAGTTAGTTTTGATAATTTATTTTTCGAGTTTATAATTAAGTATTTATTTATCTATAGGAAATCTTAGAAAATTCATAACTTTTACGTTTTAACTCCGATTTTGGTGATCTTTGCGTCTGTGTGATCGTAGAAACGTGTAGAAGAGTTTTATAAACTTTTATTACTGTTTTGTTACTGTTGGGTGTACTGTTCTAATTATATCTATTTGTTTGCTTCGTGTATGTTTGATTGGATGCATGTATGTTGTTGATTGATGATCGAGTATAGAAGGTGAGCAGTACTTGGACGATTCGGAGTATTACTTTGAGCCAAGTCAGCAGTATCATTTGGAGAGCTTTGATCAAGGCAAGTATAACACAGGACTATCCTTGCTACCTATTCATCAAAATGATCATACATATGCATGTGCTTACCTTGACAACCTTAGAGATTATAACTTAGTGCTTGATGTCTTGATTCCTTGTCAACCTTGGGTATGCATATGGGTAGCTATGGCTAGTGCTTAAACTAAGAACAATGATCTTGCAATATGATTAATGGATCAAGCAACCAATTATTAAGATGATTTAATTTTTGTTAAAAGGGGGCTAGAGCATGTGTATTATTTTTGATGCTCTAGTTACTCTCCGTAAGGACTTATCTGTACGTGATCATCCGGGATATACAGTACAGCTGTGAGGGCTATATGGCTCTGGCTCTAGTTGTTCAAGAGACTTTTTCTAGCTTGTTAGTGGTTACCTTAAATGGCGTAAGAATGGCTTGACACTTTGGGTGTAGTGCGAGCCCCTGGCCTAGTGTGTATAGGCTGCGGTTGTTGTGCCACAGGGAAGGGGGGTTCTACATCTGCCTGCCGAGTGAAATCTAATGGCCCTAACTTGTTAGACGAACTTTTGAGTGGCTTTATATGGTTCTCGGGTGTTTGGGCTTGATCTCCCCACTCATTTGGAAATCATGACTTACAGTGAAAGTGTACACCTCTGCGCAGAGTTAAAAACTGGTATACTAGCCGTGCTCACGGATACGAGCGGCCTTGGAACATTTACAGATAGATGATCACCATTGTTATATCATGTTTAATTACTGTTGTTATTATTATGCTCTTGTTAATGTTATTCGTTATCATTATTGCAATTGATCATTGGTTCTTTAATGGGAAGTGGTTTATTTCGATGCTACTCAAATGAAAGTTATAAGATTAAAAGCTAACCGCAGTTAAACAGTGTCTAGCCATTTGAGCCTCATGAACCCTGTGTTATATTTGTTGAGTTCGACATGGACTCACTCTTGCTATTTCCACCATAACAGATGAAGATAATGAGGAAGATTATCGGAATGAGTACTAGTCTTGATGTCAACCAGTCAACCGTGTCCCTGTGTGGAGTTTCCGCTAAAGAATTATTATTAGTTATTATTTTCTATCGTTCAAGACTATGTCTTAAATACTTATTCGTTATGTAATAAGCACTGTGATGATACTTTGTAATTTGTCAACTTATGTGTGCGACTGGTACCTGGGGCGCACATGAGTCTTTTATACATCCTATTTTTGTCCTTAAAAATGGGTGTGACACATGCCAATGCAACAATAAGGCACAAGAGAAATATTATCACTAAGTTGGCAACAGATGAAGGGGAGGTACACACTTCACATGCTAGTAAGGAATTGGTTGTCTGGCAATCCTTCAAACAAAGATCGGGAGTCTCTGAATTCAATAATATGCTCTTTGACCTTACCTCCCTAATTCAAATGCATCATGATCTTGGCTAGATTGAAGATAAGTTCACAGCCACTGAAATTGACAATGTGGTGAAAAATGCTCCCTAATGACAAATCTCCTGGGCCTAATGGGTTCAGCAATGAATTCATCAAGAAATGTTGGCAAATAATCAAAATGGACTTCTATGAGTTATGCTGGGAATTCCAAAATAACAATGTTTGGCAGCAGAGCATTAATTCCTCCTTCATCACTCTTGTCCCCAAAAAAGACAGCCCTTCTTGAATCTCTGACTATAGGCCAATCTCATTGTTCAATGCTTCCATGAAGATAATTACCAAACTCTTGGCTAATAGGCTACAGACCATAATAACTTCTCTCATCCATAAGAACCAATATGGGTTTCTCAAACATAGAACCATTCAAGATTGCTTAGCTTGGGCATTTGAATATCTGCACCTGTGCCACCAATCCAGAAAAGAAATAGTCACACTAAAGCTAGACTTTGAGAAGGCCTTTGATAAAATTGAGCACTCAACCATCCTGAAATTATTGGAAGCTAGAGGCTTTGGGCAAACTTGGATTTCTTGGATCAGCAACATTCTTTCAACTAGATCTTCTAAGGTATTACTCAATGGTGTCCCTGGCAAAAATATTCATTGTAAAATAGGTGTGAGGCAAGGTGATTCACTTTCCCCTTTGCTTTTTGTCCTGGTTGCTGACCTATTACAATATGTCCTTAACAAGGCAAAGGACATTATTGGTCTCCTTAATTTGCCATCCCTCTTAACAGCTGCAGTGCTGCACTGACTTCCCTGTCATTTAGTATGCTGATGACACCTTGATCATCCTTGAAGGAGATGCTAGGGAACTCTTCTTACTCAAATCTGTCCTCCACTCTTTCTCTGTTTCCACAAGTTTGAAGGTCAATTATAGTAAGTCTCTGATGCTTCCATCAACATTTCTGAAACCAAGTGTGATCTCTTGGCAAATACCTTTGGCTGCTCTAAAGGTTCATTTCCTTTCACTCATCTTGGGCTTCCACTTGGCCTCACCAAACCTAAGGTTGAGGATTTCCTTACATTGGTAAACAAATATGAGAGGAGACTTGCATGTGCTTCTTCCTTCCTTTCTCAAGCTGGGCAACTTGAACTGACAAATGCAGTCATCATTGCTCTTCCCACCTTCCATCTCTGTGCCCTCGCCTTGCCTAAGGGAGTGCTCAAGCAAATTGACAAATTCAGAAAACACTTTCTTTGGAGGGGATCAGATTTAAATTCTAGGAAACCTTCCAAAGCTGCTTGGGAGATGGTCTGCAAACCAAAGGAGGAGGAAGGTCTAGGAGTTTTAGATCTACAGAAGCAGAATGAAGCCTTGCTGATGAAAAATCTATACAAGTTCTTGAACAGAAGAGACATACTCTGGGTAACAATGGTGTGGAAAAAACACTATCCAAATGGAAAGCTTCCAGGCAACACAAAAAAAGGCTCCTTTTGGTGGAGGGACATCTTAAAGCTCCTTGAAACTTTTAAATCCTTATCTAGGGTAAATGTGCAGAATGGTCAAACTTGCCTTTTCTGGCAAGACAATTGGATGCAGCATCCACTCAAGTCTGACTATCCAGAACTGTATTATTTTGCCAAGAACAAATGGATTTCAGTTCATTCAGTATTACCATCAGCAATCAATCAATGATCTCTTCAGTTTACCATTGTCAACAGAAGCCTTTAGTCAGTTACAAGCAGTGGAATCCATAAGTGAGCACTTTCCATTGATGGATCAGCATGACATCTGGAACTCAAATTGGGGGCCTTCTCCTCTTCAAGAGCATACAAATTTCTGATTGGTCACAGCGAAGTCCACCAAGCTTTCAACTAGCTCTTGAAAGTCGTCTTCTGGTTGCTTCTAAAGGATAGGCTAAGCACAAGAGATATCCTTAAAAGAAAGAACATGCAACTTGAATCATATAACTGTGTCGTGTGCAATTTGAGCACTGAGGAGACCTCTGCACATCTGTTTCTTAATTGCCCATTTGCTAAGCAATGTTGGAGTTCAATTGGAATATCCTTCCAAGGTAACATCATAGCTACAAAGGATATTCTGGAGATAAGATCACAGGTTAATAATAGATTCTTCATGATCTCGGCAATTTTGATGTCCTGGGCAATTTGGACGAACTTCATCTTAAAAAATCTTCAGCCAGACGGGCAAAGGTGTTCAAGAAAGAAATCCAGCTTCTGACCCCAAGGGCCAAGGCAAAAGACTCGGCTTTATTTCATCAATGGATCCAGAATCCGTCGTAATTTTCTTGCTTCATTTTATTTTCTTTCTTTCATTCTTTGTTTCTTAATTTTTCTTGTCATGACTGTTGTCTCCTCTTGTGACTTTATCTTTTAATAAAATTCCTGTAGGGGCGAAAGCCCCTCCAGTTCCTAAAAAATAGATTATTACATATTTATACAGCCCAGTGCAGTGGGTGTTGACATGTCCCTTCATGGACAACTTGTCTTTTTCCGAAGGGGTTTGGAACTTTCGCGAAAGAGTCCATAGGGTTAAGTACAGCTAATTACGTGATTTGTGTTCACTGGTGAATTATTTCTGACGGCATGTGAAAGGATCAAGATGCCCAAGAGTGGAGATGAATTGGGCTTTTCTAAAAATTAATTGTAAGAATTAAATCCTACAAGCCAAAGTTCACCCTTAATACCTACTAGTGTTCCTTGTGATTCTACCGGTAAAAAGTTTTGCACCCTAAGTTCCAATCCTACTCTAGAATGGCAATTCTAGGAAAGTAAATCAAGCAATGAAAGTAATACACGAAAGTAAATGCTTGAAAGTAAGGGTTAGGAATACGGTGATGTTTTCCCGAGGTATCGAAGAGTCGTCACTCCCCACTAGTCCTCATTGGAGCACCCACGCAAGGGTGTAGCTCCTCCTTGATCCGCGCAAGGATCAAGTGCTCTCTACGGGCTGATTCTTTGACACCCCGTCGCGGTGAATCACCCAAAACCGCTCACACGATGAGTTGAGTCATCCACAAGCTCGCTGGATAATCACCAAACTGTCTAGGTGACGGCGATCACCAAGAGTAACAAGCTAGAACTCTCATGTGACCACAACAAGCCTAATGAGAAGATGGATGCACACTTGCTACTCCCTAGTCACTAATAAGGGATTCTCAAACTATGATTCTCAAATCACTACTCTCACTAGGGCTCTTGCACTTTCTTGCACTTAAAAGGTGTTTCTCAACTGAACAAATGAGCAAGAGACCTCTAAAAGAGGTGGAGGGGATGTATTTATACACCCCACAATCAAATCCAACCATTACCTGCCAACTCAGCAAAACACGGACTGACCGAACGCGCCGGTCGACGTGACCGGACGCGTCGGTCGAGCGTAATGGTCAAAAAACAGAACGACACCACTGAGTGACCGGATGCACCGATCAGGGGTGACCGGAAGCGTCCGATCGTGCAAGAACCTTACTGTACTTTGACCTAACGCTCGTTTGCGTCCGATCAGTGATGACCGGACGTGTCAGGTCAGCTAAGTACCTTACTAGAACATGACCGGACGCGTCCGATCATTTTCCAGTCGCGTTTGATTAGACTTTTACCCTCTGAGACATGTGTCAGACTGATCAACGTGTCCGGTCCTCACAAGGACCACGTCCGATTAACCAGGTTGAAAACGCAGTGACTGTTAGTACTGACCAGATGTGTCCGGTCGTGACAGAGACCGCGTCCGGTCAAGGGTAAATGGCTCAAACGACTTCGAAACGCGACGCAACTTGAACCAAGTTGCTTCCAACTGAACTTTGAGCTTTACCTGAGCTACCTAGTGCTAAGTTTGACAAGTGTGCACCACACCTAAACAAAAGACTCACCTAGGTCAAGCTACTCGCTCACGCCCCCTTTATAGTACGACCAAAGGAAAGAAGCGAAGATCCTAACGACTATTCTAGATGTAACTCAACACCTTGACATCCGGAACTAACCATCTTTAATCTTGCCGTTGATCCTTTGAAAACCGAAATGATTTCCATCAAGGGGCATGAATACCATAGTGCCCAAAGCAGTTATCAACCCTATGACCTAACTTATCAAAGTTTCTACAAAACACACGTTAGTCATGGTAATAATGCGTTATCATCAATTGCCGAAACCAACTCCCGGGGCCTAGATGCTTTCAATCTCCCCCTTTTTGGTGATTGATGACAACACTTAGATTCAGAAGATTTAAGAGTTGAGGTTTTCGAACATGCTTGGTTCACATAAGCAAAAAGCTATAAGCACAAGGGGTTAGGAATTGCTTATGTGATCCAAGCCAACTGAGTGTACTCACAAGATAAAATAAGAAGAGTTAGTACACATAAAACATAGCTCATATGAAATCGAAGTAAGGCATGGAAGCATAACCTTATGAGCTAGAACCAAATAAGTGACATGATATATAATGAAGTCTCACAATTCACACATGTCACAAAATGCGGGGCGAGAAAGTAAACATGATGCATGAATGTAGCACACAAAAAAAACGAAACCCTCTATCAACACTTCCCCTGAATCTACTCTCTCTCCCCGTTTGGCATCAAACGCCAAAAAACAAAGCTAAGGATCCGACGGGGAACAGAAGTTGTCGTGTTGGGTGCCGAGGAGCGTGGAGTGATCACAAACTGTAAAGTATCCTCCTCAGACTCTGAACTATCAGGCTGACCCTCTGTAGATAGACGTGGCAGTGAAGCAGTCTGGGTCTGTAGAGCAGGTGCAGGAACTGAAGACGTAGTAGCAACAATAGGAGCAGTCTCTGTCACCGGAGCCTGAAAAACACCAAGTGTGGGAGGATCTGTCGAGGCAACTGATAACGGCACTGTCTCTGTAGTCCCGGTCCTTGGCACTGGATGAGCCACAGTCTCGGAAGCCGACATCCCTGAAGAGGTCACAACAGTGGTGTGCGAAGGTGTCGGCTGACCAGTCAATTCGCTATAGGAGGCACTCAAGTCAGTGAAAGGAGTGCCTGACAGAAGGTGAGGTCTGGGCTGAGCTGGTGGAGTGAACCCCGTCTGAATAGAAGTGTAGCTCGGCGACTAAAAGGTCTGAGGAACCTGCTGCTGGGGAGAGGTAAACTGAAAGCTCGGTTGTCCCTGACTCTGAGGTCCACTGGACTGTAGTGCTAGAGTAAGGACAGACGGTGGTGGAGGAACCCCAACAGTCATGAGGTGTCGCAGGAGCTCAAGATACTGCTACTGGGTAGCTGCCTACTGTCTCTGCATCTCAAACTGCTGCCTCTGAAACTCTAGCTGTTGCCTCTGGAACTTGTCCTGACAAGCCTGAATTTGAGCAAATGCAGCTGCTGTGTTCTGAGCCTGTCGCTGCATCTGAACCTCGTGCCTCTCCTGAGCCTGGGTCAACCTCTCAAGGATAGCCACCATGGCTGGGTCTGAGCGGGAGGCTGATCCTGATCCACCGGCCTCATGGTCGTGAGACCGAGGAGAGCGGTACCGGGGAATGGGCTAGTAGTCCTCGTCAGTGCTGTCAGTGGCATCATCCTCAACTGGATCAGCTGGCTAAGTAGCCCTGGGTGTTTGGTCTGACCGAACCGATTGGTCTCGGTCTTCGGTCATTTCGAAAGTTCAGTCATCTAAAAATAGAGACCGATCGGTTAGTTTCAAAACTCAGGACCGAGCAAGTTCGGTCTCGGTTAGTTCGGTTCGGTCTCGGTCATGACCGAACTAACCAAACTTCACAAAACAACTACTAAATATTGTAATTTGTAGCAAATTTTACTAATATTTTTTCTATTTCAAGATAAAAATACAATACAAAATATAGATTAAACATAGTGATAAGAGTGATGGTTAATATAAACTCACTAGAATAAATATTATATCACTAATAATAGTCTAAATTACATATTATGTCAACAAAATTCAAATGTTCGGTTAATTCGGTTAGTTCGGTTACCCGAGGGTAATGACCGAACTAAGTCCGGTTAGTTCGATTACTTCAAACTGAAGACCGAACTTATGACCGAAATTTTCGGTCTCGGTCACTTCAGTCTCGGTCTCGGTTAGTTCGGTTCGGTCTTCGATCTTCAGTTAATTATGCCCGGGGCTATGGCTGAGTGTCAAGATCTGCAAGCTCGGCCTCAGCAAGACCCTTAACGGTCTCATCCTGCTGTCTCTAGAACCTCTGACCTCTAACGCTGTCCTGACCTAAGTGCCTGCTCTCTAGTCACTGAAGCCCACAATTGTCAAATATCATACTCTGGGAATGCAGTAGTGGTATCAGATATCTCAGCCCTAATCTATGCAGGCAGGTCACACGCAGATCAAATGATGAAGCAAATCCAGTGCGTATAAGGTAACTGCCGATGACCCTTGAAGCCATCTGCCAAAGTGTCCTCCATATCACATAGCATCAGATTCCAAATATCAAACTGTGTCTGAGAGATGAGGTGATGAACAACCCAAAGCTGCATACGTGTTAGGCCCTCTCTATATCCTAGCCTCGGAAGAAGAGTCCGCCTCACAATGGCATCAAGCATTCTGGCAAGGGGTGTCAAGCTGGCAGGTGTACGTTTGGACCCCTCGCCAAACGGCTCACGGAAGCAAGGTCTGATCATATCTATGGGTAGTACTATACCTCCGTGAGGACGTCTCGATGGTGAAGTCTGTCCAAAGCATAGCTGGTGAATCTTTGTCTCTGAAGCAGGAAGTCTGAGAATCTCCCGTACCCTGGTGCTGTATAGTTTGCGATCACGGCCTCGAAATGCAAAGTGTATAAACTCGTGAGTAGGGGTCAATCCAAAGTGAGGAGTAGAACTCTCTGACCTAAGTCCCGCAGTAAGCTCCAGTCCATCCTAGAAAGTCTGACAAACCAGGTAGAAAAGACAAGTGTGGACAGAGCTGCTCACCAATAACCTCAACTAAGGCCTCAAGTCGACACACTCTCTGAGGTCTGAATGCAATCCCGTTGTCAACATAGGCTCTGTAGAAATCCTCGTGCAGAGGTGTGTAGAAGCCCTATGAAGCTCGGGGGTCCCGCTGAGGTGGGAACCACCGACCAACCTCGATAAACCTGAGAGCCTGTACCTGGCGTGCTGTAGCTCCCCTCAAGTCAAAGTGCTCGACTGGGGGGTGACCTTGAGCCCTAGGAGGTGGACGACCTCCACGACGCTGGCCCTCTGGCCTAGGAGTCACCTGAGCACGCGTATGTCCTGAGCGACGACGCGGTGGAGTCTGAACGGTCTGCTCCTCTATCTCCTCTATGTCCTCTGTGGGCTACTCTGCAGGTGGGTCCTCTGTCCCCTCTATGGCCTCAGTACCAAGCTGTCGACCTTCAAGATGAAAGCGACGCTTGCCAATGTGAATCCCACTGCTCCTGCCACCTCTCTCTGCATGCTCTGCTGCATCAGTGAGGACCTGTGCTATCTCTGCCTCAGTGGGCGTCCTCTTTCTCTTCTTGACGTCTATCTTCTTGCGCTTGCCATGGGCTACCTCTGTCACCCTGGGAGGACTTTTGTCCTCGTCACTCGGTCCACCACCAGCATTCTTGCAGTGAACCATACTGACCAACCTCTATGACTGAGAAAACCCTAATAGTGCAAGATGGTGAACTGACACTCGTGAGGCTTGGCCTCAATCCGTATTCGCAGGCTTGGCCTCGAATTCAAAGCTGATCACCTGCCACACAGAGAGCACCTACAAGACCCTCTATAAAGATGGAATAGATAGAGCTACTATTAAGCATTATATTTTAACTACCAGATGAGCGAGGTCCTTATGAAAGCAAGCATACGAGATAAGAATAGAATAGATCGCGATAGCTACCTCAGATGAGTGAAACTTTGATGAGAAGGTAAGTGACCTCGACGCGCTAGGGTTCCCTGGAAACGACGGACGAGCGCTGGAGTGCTGATAAAAACAAAGGATGAATTAGAATTTCAACGGAACGTCATCGGCAAACCCTAATTGGAAGATCAAGGCAATGTGAAATCACCTCGCGGAGACGAAATCGCACGAAGAGACCTCGACGAAGAACGGCCGAAGTGAAGTCGCAAACCATCACAACGGATTAGGGTTAGGTCAATGGGTGCGACGGTCGGAGGCAGTCCGGGTGGCAAGGCTCGGCTAGTGGCGGCGCACGTGGCTGTGGCAGATGGTGGTGGTGGCACGCGCGGACGGTGATGCGGCTGCGGCTACCGGAGGCGACTACGGCTGAGGAGGAGCAGCGGCTGCGCGGGAGGAGGCGCAGTGGCACGGGAGGAGGCGCGGCGGCGCGAGACGACGAAGAAGACGGCTAGGGTTCGATGGCCGTGGCGAGCGGCAGATTGAAAAGGAAGACGGCCAAGAAAACAAAGGATCAGGATGTACGGTTAAAAAGGCTTAGATCCGCTTTTCACGCGATGACCGGACGCGCTGGTCGACTAACCGGACGTGGTGGAGCAGCGTCCGGTCAGAGTCTAGTAAGCTCCTGGCGCAACCGGACGCGTCCGGTTAGAGATGATCAGACGCTGACAGAGTCCGGTCAGAGATTACTCGGGAACCTAACACGCATGACCGGACACGGTGGTGGTGACCGGGACCGGACGCAGTGGTCACAACGTCACGTCCGGTCTAGCGTCTGGTCACAGATCCTTGAGATAGTCTTCGAGATGACCGGACGCGCTGGTGGTCGCTGGGACCGGACACAGTGATGAAGCAGCATCGCATCCAGTCCAGGATCTGGTCCAGCGTTCGGTCGCTGTAAAGCGCCTTTCTTCAATCCGATCTTCGACGCGACTTCTCCCAATCAAGTTCCAATTCAAAGAGACTCAAATAAACACCAATTGGAACCTGCTATGAGGGACCTCTCTCAAACCCTCAAGTTTTTCAAAATATTTTGCCTTAGGCTAGTATTATTTTTAAGAAAATATGCAATAAACACCTGAGGAGCAACATATGGCCATGCAATAGAGTTTATGAACCCTTGGGAGCATCAAATGCTCTCTCTATTCATAGACGAACACAGAGGTTGCTCAAAGCAAAACCGAAAAGAAACGACAAAGCAACAACCATGCATATGCAATGCAAAGCGAGAAGGTAAGACTAGGTTGCTTGTCAAGTTTGATCCACGGTTAGACTTCTTCACTCCTCCAAAGGAGGGTTATTGTAACCATGTTAGACAAGTCCTATATGCATTGCGGAAATTTAAACATGACATATGATACAATGCATTGTAAGGGACAACACAAGCTTATTTTTTAAAGTTACTAGAATCAAACACATTTAGTTCACTTCTCAACCTACAAAAGGTAGCCTCATCCAAAGGTTTAGTGAAGATATCCGCTAATTGATTTTAACTTCTTACACCTTCTAGTGATATATCATTTTTAGCAACATGATCTCTTAGAAAGTGGTGGCGGATATCAATGTGCTTGGTACGTGAGTGTTGTACCAGATTATTAGCAATTTTAACGGCACTTTTATTATCACATAAAAGTGGCACCTTATCAAGAACAACTCCATAGTCTAGGAGGGTTTGTTTCATGTATAAGATTTGTGCACAACAATCCCCCGCGGCAATGTATTCCGTCTCGGTGGTGGACAAAACCACACTATTTTGCTTTTTAGATGACCAAGATACTAAAGACCTCCCAAGCAAATGGCACCCTCCGGATGTGCTTTTTCTATCAATTTTGCAATCGACATAATCCAAATCGGAATAGCCAACTAGTTAGAATCTAGCTCCTTTAGGGTACTAAAGACCAATGCTTGGGGTGTGCTTAAGATATCTTAAGATTCTTTTTATGGCACTTAGGTGAGGTTCTTTAGGGCACGCTTAAAAGCGAGCACACATGCACACACTAAACATGATATCGGGCCTAGATGCGGTAAGGTACAACAAGCTACCAATCATAGAACGGTAGAGAGTTTGATCAACCGGTTTACCTCCCTCATCTAGGTCGAGATATTCATTAGATGGTATTGGAGTCTTGATTGGCTTACACTCTTCCATCTTGAATCTCTTGAGAAGATCCTTGGTATACTTTTCTTGAGAGATGAAAATCCCTTCTCTCATTTGCTTGACTTGAAAACCAAGGAAGAATGTTAGCTCACCAATCATAGACATCTCGAACTCCTTCGACATCAATTCACCAAATTCTATGTAATAATCTTCATTTGTTGAACCAAAGATGATATCATCAACATAGATTTGACAAATGAAGATCTCCCCATTTAGCTTCTTGGTGAATAGTGTGGTGTCGACCTTCCCAATTGTGAAGCCCTTCTCAATGAGAAAGTCCCGGAGGCGCTCATACCACACTCTAGGGGCTTGCTTGAGCCCATATAGCGCCTTGGACAAGCTATAAACATGATTAGGATATCTAGAGTCTTCAAACCTATGAGGTTGTTCAACATAGACTAGTTCATTTATGAAGCCATTTAAAAAAGCACTTTTTACATCAATTTGATATAGTTTCATTTCATGATGTGATGCATATGCAAGAAGGATATGAATGGCTTCAAGTCTTGCAACGGGTGCAAAAGTCTCTCCAAAATCAAGACCTTCAACTTGAGAGAACCCCTTTGCAACTAGTCTTGCCTTGTTCCTCACTACTACGCCTTGGTCATCTTGCTTGTTGCGGAACACCCACTTAGTTCCAATGACTCTTGCACCTTTTAGATGCTCTTCAAGCGTCCAAACTTGATTGCAGGTGAAGTTGTTCAATTCTTCATGCATAGCATTCACCCAATCCGGATCTTGAAGAGCTTCTTCTACATTCTTAGGTTCAAGACAAGAGACAAAAGAGTGATGTTCAACAAATGAAGCAAGCTTTTGAGATCGAGTCATTACACCCTTTGTAGGACTTCCTATGATGAGATCTTGTGGATATGCTTGAAGTAGAGGTGAGTTTCTTCTATCAACCACTTGAGGAGATGGTTGGGGAGCATCAACAACTTGAGCTTGTGCCTCGGCTTGTTCATGAGAGACATGAGTGTCTTCATTTTCAACTCTCACATTCTTATCATCATCTTGAGGCACATGTGATGAAGATGGTGGATTGACAATTTGTACATTGTCTTCATCATCTTTAGGCTTGATGTCTCCCACCAGCATATTCTTCATTGCCTCCCTCAATGGTTCATCACCTACATCATCAAAATTCTCAATTGCTCCTTAGGAGCCATTAGATTCATCAAATTCCACATCATATGTTTCTTCAACCAAACCGGTGGCATGGTTAAATACTCTATATGCTTTGGACTTTGATGAGTAACCAACAAAAAAGCCAATATCACAACGTCTTTGAAACTTCCCTAGGTGTTGACGCTTTTTGTAGATGTAGCATTTGCAACCAAACACCCAGAAGAATGAGACGTCCGGCTTCTTCCTATTTAGCAACTCATAGGGAGTCTTGCCAAGAAACTTTTGTAGGAAGAGGCGATTTGAAGCATAGCATGCGATGTTGATTGCCTCGGCCCACAATTTTTCCGGTGTGTTGTACTCATCTAGCATTGTTCTTGCAAGGGTGATCAAAGTCCGGTTCTTTCTCTCAACTACACCATTTTGTTGAGGAGTGTAGGTTGATGAAACTTCATGCTCGATTCCAATCTCATCACAATAAGCTTCAATGTTTGTGTTGTCAAATTCTTTGCCATTGTCACTTCTAATTTTCTTTATCTTGACTTCAAATTTATTTTGAGCTCTCTTTGCAAACTTCTTGAAGCAATTGGTCACTTCGAATTTGTCATGAAGAAAGAAGGTCCAAGTGTATCTTGAGTAGTCATCCACAATCACAAGACAATAGAGATTTTCACCCAAGCTCCTGTAAGTTGTAGGACCAAACAAATCCATGTATAGAAGTTCTAACACTCTTGATGTTGACATGTAAGCTTTGGTTGGATGAGTATTTGCAACTTGTTTGCCGGCTTGACATGCACTACAAGGTTTGTCCTTCTCAAACTTGACATCCTTCAAGCCTCTTACTAGTTCTTTCTTCAATAGCTTGTTGAGAGTGTTCATTCCAATATGAGCAAGCCTCCTATGCCAAAGCCATCCAAGTGTAGTTTTGGTGAACAAATATGTCATCAAGTTTGTATCTTTAGAGGTGAAGTCAACAAGATAGAGATTGTTGTATCTAAAGCCTTTGAAAATCATTTGCTTGTCATCTATCTTTGAAACTACCACTTCATTAGGAGTGAATAAGCATTGGTAGCCAAGGTCACAAAGTTGTCCAACAAATAGTAAGTTGAAACTCAAAGAAGCAACATAGAGCACATTTGAAAGAGAGTGATCATTTGATATTGCAATCTTGGCTATACCCTTGACTTTGCTTTTTGAATTGTCCCCTAATGTGATCTTCTCTTGACATACCCCATTCTCTTTAAGTGAGGTGAACATACGAGGGTCACCGGTCATATGTTGAGTGCAACCACTATCAATAACCCAATGAGATCCACCGGTCTTGTAGTTCACCTACACACAAGAGATCAAGCTTTTTGTTTAGGGACCCAAACTTGAGAGGGACCCTTGACTTTCTCAACTAGTGACTTGGCAACCCATATTTTCTTAGGCCTATTCTTGTTAGGAGGACCCAAGAACATGACTTTCATCTTTCCACTTGAATCTTTTCTAAGCATGTAATGAGCATTGAAAGCAAAGGGTCTAGCATGCTTGGGCAAGGGTTGTGGTGGTGGAGTTTTGCACTCATGAGCAAAATGACCTTCTTGTCCACACTCAACACATCTCTTTGGCTTGGGCTCTCACTTGCTTTATTGTTGTTGAGCTTTAGCCTTCTTCTCTTGATTTGCCAAGTAACCAATGCCACTTCTATCTATCTTCATGACGGTGTTCATGAGTAGCTTACTTTGCAAATGTTGACCTCTTGTGAACTTGCTTAGGCCGGTCTTGAGATGCTCTTTCTCTTGCTTGAGCTTTTTGTTCTCTTCAATAAGTGACTCATTTGATGTTTGCTTTTTAAGAGCCATCAACTTCTTGTTCTCATTTCTAAGCATCTCATTTTTACTCTTGAGCTTGACATAATCATCATAGTTGTCGGACTCAACCATATTCTTGCCTTTGCCACTAGAGACTTGCTCAATGCTCTCAATAATCAAGTCATCACTTGATGTAGCTATATCAATCTTAACAACTTGGTTAGTAGCATCATATGTCTCAAAAGAAAGCTCATTAGCAACAACAAGACTATCATAATTGATTTTCAATGTAGTATATTTATCTTTTAGCAAGTTGTGCCTAGTGTTGAGCTCATCATGCTTCTTCTCAAGTTTATCATGTTCATCTCTAAGATCTTTGTTAGAAGTTTTGAGCTCCTTGAGAGTAGAAGACATAATTTTATTTTGATCTTTAAGCTCATCACTAGTCTTATGTGCATTCTCAAGCTTAGATGAGAGTGAGTCATTTTCATTTTGGAGCTCATCAATTTCATTTCTAGTTCTTCTTATGATTTTAGAGTATTTGTTTAACAATTTTACAAGTTTATCATATGAAGGTGCATCATATTCATCATCACTATCACTATCATCATCATCACTCTCATTGTTTTGTACCTTTCGTTCACCCTTGGCCATAAGGCATAGGTGAGAAGTGAACGATGATGGTGAAGGTGGCGGTGAAGGTGGTGATGAAGATGTCGGTGAAGAAGATGATGGCCCAATCACAAATGCGGCGACCTTCTCTTTCTCATCGTCGCTCTCATCGCCGGAGGACTCACATAATGACTCAATGTCGGTGAGCCAATCACCAACAATGTAATCTTTGCCTCCCTTCTTCTTCTTATGAAACTATTTTCTCTTGCCATCCTTCTTTTTGTATGGCTTCTTCTTCTTCTTCTCATCTTCTTCATCACTTGAATCATTTTTCTTGTCCTTGTTCTTGTTCTTGTACTTGTCTTTTGAAGGCTTAGGGCATTGATGAGCTAAGTGGTAAAGTTCACCACAATTGTAGCATTTCATCTCGGATATAGGCTTTATTTTGCTACTTGTGAAGAACTTCTTCTTCTTGCCATCAAACTTGATGCCACTCTTGTTGAGCTTCTTTAACATCTTGGTGGTCTTTCTCACCATGAGTGCAAGTGATGCATCATCAACATCAATTTCACTTGAGCTTTATTGCACCATCATGGCTTGGCCCTTCTTCTTTTTCTTGTCATGGCTAGCTTTGAAGGCCAAGTCCTTCTTCTTAGAAGATGATGAGCCCTCTTCCAGAGTAATGTGCATGTACATCTCATGTGCATTAATCTTTCCTAATACTTGTGTCGGTGTTGCGGTGGAGAGATCACTTTGGTGAAGCACGGTGATAATGTGACCATACTTCTCAATGGGAAGAACACTCAAGATCCTCCTTGCAACATCCGATTGACTCATTTGAGTGAGCCCAAGAGCATTGAGATCCTCTACAAGAACATTCAATCGAGTGTACATTTTATTAGCACTTTCTTTGGGAAGCATCTCAAAAGAATTAATTTTCTTCAAAGCAATGTGATAGCGTTCCTCACGCTCACTCTTAGTTCTCTCATGGAGAGCACAAAGGTTTTCCCATAATTCATGAGCATTTTTGGTATTACGCACACGATTGAAGATATCCTTGCCTAGGCCCCGTTTGAGTGCATTTTTTGCCTTTGCATTCCACCGGTCGTACTTCTCCTCGTCACCACTTGGGTTGGCAGGATCCTTGATAGCGGGCAACCCTTCGATTGCGGATCTAAGGCACCCAACATCTATGGCTTCGAGGTACGCCTCCATACGAATTTTCTAATATGGAAAATTGTCTCCCTCAAAGGTGGGAGGTGGTCCTTCCCCATTAGACATCTTACTCTAGGCGGTGAAGCCTAAATAAGGAGCAACTCGGCTCCGATACCAATTGAAAGGATCAAGATGCCCAAGAGTGGGGTGAATTGGACTTTTCTAAAAATTAATTGTAAGAATTAAATTCTATAAGCCAAAGTTCACCTCTAGTGCCTACTAGTGTTCCTTGTGATTCTACCGGTAAAAAGTTTTACACCATAAGTTCCAATCCTAGTCTAGCATGGCAATTATAGGAAACTAAATCAAGCAATGAAAGTAATACACGAAAGTAAATACTTAAAAGTAAGGGTTAGGAACACGGCGATATTTTCCTGAGGTATCAGAGAGTCGTCATTCCCTACCAGTCCTCGTTGGAGCACCCGCGCAAGGGTGTAGCTCCCCCTTGATCCACGCAAGGATCAAGTGCTCTCTACGGGCTGATTCTTTGATACTCTGTCGCGGTGAATCGCCGAAAACCGCTCACACGATGAGTTGAGTCATCCACAAGCTCGCCGGATGATCACCAAACTCTCAATCACCATCAAACCGTCTAGGTGATGGCGATCACCAAGAGTAACAAGCTAGAACTCTCACTTGACCACAACAAGCCTAATAAGAAGATAGATACACACTTGCTACTCTCTAGTCACTAATGAGGGATTCTCAAACTATGATTATCAAATTACTACCCTCACTAGGGCTTTTGCACTTCCTTGCACTTGAAAGGTGTTTCTCAGCTGAATAAATGAGCAAGAGACCTCTAAAAGAGGTGGAGGGGATGTATTTATACACCCCACAGTCAAATCCAACCATTACCTGCTAACTTAGCAAAACACGCACTGACCGGACACGCCGGTCGACGTGACCGGACACGCCGGTCAAGCGTAACGGTCGAAAAACTGAACGACACCGCTGAGTGACCGGACGCACCGATCAGGGGTGACCGGACGCGTCCGATCGTACAAGAACCTTACTGTACTTTGACCTGATGCTCGTTCGCGTCCGATCAGTGATGACCGGACGCGTCAGGTCAGCTAAGTACCTTACTGGAACGTGACCGGACGCGTCCGATCATTTTTCAGTCGTGTCCGATTAGACTTTTACCCTTTGAGACACGTGTCAAACTGATCAACGCGTCCGGTCCTCATAGGGACCGCGTCCGGATAACCAGGTTGAAAACGCAGTGACTGTTACTACTAACCGGACGCGTCCGGTCGTGACAGAGACCGCGTCCGGTCAAGGGTAAATGGCTCAAACGACTTCGAAACGCGACGCAACTTGAACCAAATTGCTTCCAACTGAACTTTGAGCTTTACCTGAGCTACCTAGTGCTAAGTTTGACAAGTGTGCACCACACCTAAACAAAAGACTCACCTAGGTCAAGCTACTCGCTCACGCCCCCTTTATAGTACGGCCAAAGGAAAAAAAGCGAAGATCCTAACGACTATTCTGGATGTAACTCAACATCTGGACATCCGGAACTAACCGTCCTTAATCTTGTCGTTGATCCTTTGAAAGCCGAAACGATTTCCATCAAGGGACATGAATATCATAGTGCCCAAAGCAGTTATCAACCCCATGACCTAACTTATCAAAGTTTCTACAAAACACATGTTAGTCATGGTAATAATGCGTTGTCATCAATTGCCGAAACCAACTCCCAGGCCTAGATGCTTTCAGTATGGACATCATTGCTGCCGTCATGCATGCCCGTTCCAATAATAGCGGTTAGTGGCTTCTATTGTTCTCTTTTCCTTGGAAGTCACATATTCCCCCC
Organism: Saccharum hybrid cultivar R570; assembly: GCA_038087645.1. Classification (NCBI taxonomy): domain Eukaryota; kingdom Viridiplantae; phylum Streptophyta; class Magnoliopsida; order Poales; family Poaceae; genus Saccharum; species Saccharum hybrid cultivar. Next base: position 1,455,406 of record JAQSUU010000050.1, on the reverse strand, counting down.
TTGGATATTACCGCTGTAATAACATGAGCGACACCATGAAATCCAAAACCATCGGTTTACCACGGACCTGTCCCCGTCCGGTATCGAGTGTACCAAAGAGAATCGTAGTGATATATTCTAGGAAAACGGATTTGTTGCATCTCAGTCCTCAAACAACGATGCGATTGACACGTGGCTCGACAGCATGCGCGCCTATTTAAACCGCTCGAGCCGCACACCTGAAGAACCACGGCAAGTGACCAAGTGCAAGTGCAAGGCTAGCTACAGCTTACGAAGGGGTAGAGCTGTTAGCAATGGCGAACGCTACGCTTGCCGTCGTCTTGGCCGTGCTTGTTCTGGTGCAGGTTTCGTGCGGCATCGCGCGGCATCACCACGACCCGGACCCGTGCGGCGGGGACTCGTTCGGCCTGCTGGGCCACAAGGACGACCACGGCTGCTCGTCCCCGGCCGTGTCGGCCCACGGTACGCGCGCGGTGATGACGGTGAACGGGTTCCAGAAGGGCGAGGACGGCGGAGACCCGTCGGAGTGCGACGGCAAGTACCACAGCGACAACGACCTGATCGTGGCGCTGTCCACGGGGTGGTACGCGGGAGGGAAGAGGTGCCACAAGAAGATCCGCATCACGAGCGTGCAGAACGGGCGCACCGTGGAGGCAACGGTCGTGGACGAGTGCGACTCCCGCCACGGCTGCAAGAACAACATCGTCGACACGTCCAAGGCCGTCTGGAAGAAGCTCGGGCTCAACACCGACATCGGCGAGGTCCCAGTCACCTGGTCCGACGCATGAAACTAGCTGCCGGTCGCGCGGAGGGCGGCCGGTGGTCTTGCCGTCCGCCCGCCGGCAAGGGAAGGACGGCGACATGTTGTTTAATCACGTCCCCTTGCCCCTGCGGTTTGCGTTGCTGTTGTCACGTACGTGGAGTCTGTGATTGTACCTGCGTCTAGACGATGAGAGGACGGTACAGTTGATGTGTGTGTCGTTTGTGTCAATTACTGCTACTCTCGAGGCATGGTACCTAGAGTGGCAGAATAAAAGCATGGTGTACGCGACTACATGTAAGGTTAAGGTGTTCCTGTCAGTCTATCAGTTTCTAAAAACCACGTGTTTGTTCATATCGTGTTAATTGTTCACCACTCAGTTGTTTCTAAATGTTGTAAAACACGTTGACATCACTTAAAATATGTCTCTCTCTGTCTCTTATGAATACCACAATAGATGAAAATAGAAGATTACATAGACACAAGCAGTGGCGGAGAGAGAAATTATGGATAGGAAGGCCGGTCAAAGAGTTTCAACTATAAAATAACTGAGTGTAACTTATTTGTTTGGATTTTTGCACCATTGATAGGCTCATCCAAAGATAAAATACAAATTTATGTGATTTTTTTATTCAGAAATTATCAAAAAATATATGACAAAGCTTTTATTATATCTTTCTAATATAGATTATTAAATTATATATTACATAAACAAAGTTTGTTGTGATGTTGGGAGGGGGGCCATGGCCCCTGCCCGCCCCTGGCTCCGCCAGTGGACACAAGATAGAAGAACTATCCTTTATCCTTCGAATATTGATGATTATAACGTAGAGCTCTCGTGTATATATAGTTCACAACAGGCTTAAGAGAATGGACTAAGATCTATAATTCCTCCTCCTTTCTTTTCAAGATAGAATCTTTATGTTTTAAAACACTTCCTCTTTGTCACACCCATTTTTGGAACCAAATGGAATGCATAATCTTATGTGCGTCCAGAGATCAATCACACATAAGCTGACAAATTAAAGAGAGTATCATCACAAATGTTATTACATCACGATTATTATCACATAGTCTTTACATAATCATAGCGGAAATAAAAAGATAACTCTCTCTCGTGGCAGCTCCATGCACAGGCACAATGACTGGTTGACCGCAAGACTAGTAATCCTTAGGGAAGTAGGAGTAGTAGTCACTAATTGCTCCATCTGTTACCCATCCGAGATTTTTATCCAAATAAGAGAATAAACAAGCGTAAGTACATCTCATACTCAGCAAGTGTAACATGGGGTTCATGAGGCTCAAAGGTATGGCATTGGTTTAACAGCATGTAGCTTTTAGTTGACATGATTTTAGCATATCAATGGCATCAAGTTGTCACAACTTACAATAACATATGATCAATGTAAAATGAATAACGAATAGCAAAAACATATTAATCATTGGTGATCAACTATTCTGTAAGGGTCTAAGGCCACTTGTAACCGTGAGCACGGCTGTTATAACAGTTTTACACTCTGCAGAGGTTGTATACTTTCACTGTGAGTCGTGTAGACCATATGCCCGGGTTAATTACTCCCAAAACACTATCAAGGTGAGCAGGCAGGGAAACACTATAAAGTCTTTCGAAGATTTGTCTAACCAGTTAGGGCCATTAGATTCACTCGGCAAACAGATGTATAGCCCCCCTTCCATATGGCACATTGATACGCAGCCTATACACATAAGGACAGAGGCCGCACTATACCCGATTCGTCAAGTCATTCTTACGCTAAAAAGGTTACCACTAACAAGCTAGAAAAAGGTCCTTCTATATAACTAAAGCCAGAGCTACGTAGCCCTCACAGTTGTACTATAAGTCCCGGATGTTCGCTTACAGATGAGTCCTTATAGAGAGAAACTGAAGCACCATAAGATAGCCCAATGCTCTAGCCCCCTTTAAGTATGTTACTAAAAAGTCATATTTTAATGTTTGTTGTATATTCCATTAGTCAAATTACAAGATCATAGTTCATGTTGAGCACTAGCAAAGCTATTCAATGCAATATCATGAGTGCCAAGGTAATGGATCAAAACTAAGTCATCCTTAACAAGGGAATACATGCATAATGAATTTAATTAATTATTGTAAATAGGATAACAAGGATAATCCCATGCTATACTTGTCTTGATCAAACTGATGCTGTTGATCCTGCTCGTAGAAAAACTCTTGGTCACCAACGAATTGCTCACCGTCTATACTCGATCAACATAATCAACAACATTCATCCAAAAGCAATCATACAAAACAAATAAGACTATAATTAGAATAGTACACCAAAAGTAATAAAATAAGATAAAAGTTTTTAAAACGAATCTACATCTTGCTATGATCACACAGACACGAAGATCACGAAAAACGGAGCTAAAACGGCGAAGTTATGAATTAAATAAGATTTTCCTTAGTTAAATAATAGATTTAATCTAAGCGTGAAATTAAAAAGTTGAAAACATGCTCAACAGTGACACTAACATATATATTACGTAATTACGAATCTAACACAACTTGAACGGGTCAAATCGGAGTTAAAACGAAGATTTTATGGCTAAAAACAAGATTAGTGGCAAAACTATAAATAGAGAAAACGTATTTTTGAATTTACCGAGATGAAACTACGCTTTCAAAAGAAGAAAACGTATTCGCAATTTACGTTTTGGACCGCGGGTTCTATACTAGAAAAGTGCAGGGTCTCTTTAGCAAATTAGCCCCCGAAGGGGTATTGGTTACCCTCGGTCATTGGATCAGGGATGGACGATCCAGATTAGATCAAGAGGGTTAAAAATAAATCTCCAGCCGGCTACAGTGCCGAGCGCGGCGGCTGGCCATGACCGGCGGCGAGGAACCTCACCGGCGTTATCGAACCCGACCCTAGAGACGTCGGTTAGGCACGGGAAAGGCACGGGTAGATGGAGGAACTCAACGCGAACTCACCAAGCCCGAAAAAGAGTTCAGGAAAGGCCTAGAGGCATCGGGTGGCGTGAAATGGCGGACGGCGAGCTCCTGCAAGAGTTTGGTGGCGGCGTGTAAGCAATTAGGAGCAAAATGGAGAAGGAGAAGAGGTTCGGCATCTTCATGAGCTTGACCCGAGGCAACGCGGAGACTTACGGTGACAGAGGCGTGACTTATCCGTCGAACCTCGAGCTCGGGAAAAATTCTAGGGTTACGGTGGCCACGACTCGAAATGTTGTAAAACACGTTGACATCACTTAAAATATGTCTCTCTATGTCTCTTATGAATACCACAATAGATGAAAATAGAAGATTACATAGACACAAGATAGAAGAACTATCCTTTATCCTTCGAATATTGATGATTATGACGTAGAGCTCTCGTGTATATATAGTTCACAACAGGCTTAAGAGAATGGACTAAGATCTATAATTCCTCCTCCTTTCTTTTTAACTTAGAATCTTTATGTTTTAAAACACTTCCTCTTCGACGATTATCACGATATGTACATGCCTCATTGAAAACTCTAACAAAAAATCCAGTGGAAAAAACAGTTTAGGAGAAAAGAGTAAATTGTATTGGCAAATTACATTGCACACATATTGCCTCATTAAAAATCTTGTGTGAAAAACCTTCAAGTAAAAACCAACACAAGGAAAAAAGAATACCACACTTAACCTTTTTGTCATGTATTATTCTTCAACATCTTCTATTCTTCATGAACAAATGTCAACCTTCATGTTCTATGCATAAACTTAAACATTTTGCCAAATAAGATGCTATTGGTTTACCTTCGAGGTAGATTTAATCAAATATGATCCCCTCATAAAGTCATCCTTTGAACTTCATTGCTCAAATCACAGAAATCACACTTTTTCATAATTGTATTCATAATTGGCACCACAATACTTTGCCTTTCAAGAACTTGGCTTGCAGTTCTTCTATGAATTGTGAAATGAATAAATATGAGCAATATGCTTGATGGGTAATATGACCACTTATTAGTTGTGCAATACAAATAAAATTTATCTTTCTAGGGAACTAAATTCTTTAAGAGTATTATAGGGGTAAATGAGTTATAATGTCATATATCTTCTAGATATATAGTACCTCAAATCTCATTCTAGAGTTTGAAAACATGTAATGGATTTTCAAATTATATGTTCTACAAGTCTCCAGGATTCTAATTGTACCACTAAATAGTAAATCTAGTCTTACATTTGGTATTTAGAGGATAATTCAATTGTCAATATCACCAATATTCTTGTACCTTCTATAGTATTTAGATGATATGACTACTTCATTGTTAGTTCTGTACTTTGAGTGTTCTATAAGGCAAATTCATGGTGTTATTATTTCTCATTTGCTTTCACTTGGGTCTATGTTCACTTCTGAGATTAATTGTATTCTTTTTAAAAATTGATTGGTAAATACTTATAGTGTATGTTTGGACATCCAAATGATCTCAAATCAAAAAAGTTTGAAGTACAAAGTTGTAGATATCATCGAGTACTACAACTTTGGTATAAAGCTCGTCTTCATTGGACATCATATGATAAAGCTATGAAGTTTTTTATGCAACATATCACTGCTGGTTAAAACCACGAACTGACAGTGACAGTGATAGTATCAGTATCGTCAGTTTTAGCCACAAGCCGGCAGTTGTGACCCAATATCACTGCCGGTCCTTAGCAAAAACCGGCAGTGATGGTTGGTCCTATCAATATCACTGTTAGCAAAAACTGACAGTGATAATATCCGCATCAATTTTATAAAAAACGATGACCCGAATATCAATGTCGGTTGGTCCTATCAATATCGGTTTTAGCCACAAACCGGCAGTGATGGACCGGCAGACACTACCTCTATCGGTTTTTAAGAAACCGGAACTGATATTTAACACATAACAAATCAAACTCACAAAGACGTGATGTGATATATATAATTCGGACGAACATGATTTTACAAGGAAATAACACGCATATACCAAATAGCAGTTTGTTTTAGCCCTTCATGAACGGAAACTTTTGTTCAACCTCTCCACTATTAAGCGGAGAGTGTTACAAATAGACTACTTGTAGTAATGACACATCAGCACGCCGACATTTCCAGAATGCCCTACGCCGCGCGCCCATCCAACGGGGTCCTGCACCCTCGTGAAAAGGAAACTTTTATTCGACCTCTCCACTATCAAGCGGAGAGTCTAGCAAATTAAATTACCTGTACTAATAAAGCGGAGAGGTAGGGCACAACCGCACGCCGGCATTTCCATACCGCGCATCGCCGCGCGCCCACCCAAGATCCAACTCGGCACGTAACGTGTGAATTCAGCCGTCGGACCAGGTGACGTGGACCTCGCCGACCATAGCTTCGAGCCCGAGCTTCTTCCCGACAGCGGGAGAGGAATCCACGGTGTTCTTCTTGCAGCCGCGGTTGGAGACGCACTCGTCCACGACCTGTGCCTCCACGGTTTTCCCGGTGTCCTTGCTCGTGATGCGGATCTTATCGTGGCACCTCTTAGCTTGTCTAGAAATACATCTGCTACTGCTTTGCTGTAAGCTGCTACTTCTACAGCTTCTGTTGCTTCTGAACTTGTCTCATACTTGGACTATGACACTGTTAGCCAGTTAAATGATTCATTTGACATATTGAGATGGTGGCATAAGCACAAACTAACATATCCAATGTTGTCCATCATGGCTAAAGATGTTTTAACTACTCCTGTTTTTTTTTGCGAGCAGACTATATGCCTGTATTTCATTAAGCAGAAAAGAGTGGCCGATAGACCTACACATAGTTGATACAAAAGGATCCGCAGGTAAACCATGGATTACCAACGAAGTTCACAACACAACACAAAAAGCAAGAACACGAGAGATGGGGGACCCTCCACTTGACAACCCAGCAACTGAGCCTAATACAAAATAAATCTCAACACCTTGGTAGCCCGTAGTGATAGGAGCCAGAACCACATCGGTGGCAAAGCATCCTGGCAGGATCATCGAAGAGCGGCGGAGGAGACTGAAGACGAAGACGGTGGAGTGGCTGACCTGCATCAAGGACTGGGAGTTAGCGGAGGCAAGGCTGCAACACAGTGTTGAGGACAAGGAACTTGAAGAAGAATTTGAAGATCTCTGGCTTGACTAGTGCTCCTGCCGCCAAGGTAAATCCCTAACATGCTCTTCCTCATCTTTTGCAAACTAGTTACTAAGCATAATGCTAACTCTTCTTTTGCAGCTGGTCAGCAGGAGCTTGAACCTTGAAGGACAGAAGGAGCTTGAAGCTTGATGGTTGAAGCTTTCAAGCATTAGTCTACTTTAGTTATTATATTTTGCTAGAACTTGCTGTAATATGAGAACTTGAACTGTGAGACTGAACTGTGATGTAAGAACATTGAACTATATGGAGCTTGGTTGTACTCTTTTCTTGCCTGGGGTTTTATCTCCCAAGGGTGAGTTTTACCTAGGCAAGTTTTTAATGAGGCAGCCATTGCACTAAGCTCCCAATTATATAATTTTGTTAACTCTTGTGTCATTTTCTTAGGTAGTTTGTTACTTAGCTTGATTATTTGAAGTTTGTATTTGCACTTTGAATCTGGTACTGTGATTCTGCCTTAGTGCCTAGGCTGGCACGGGCACTGTAGTGCCACCGGGCCAAACGGCATGGCACGACACGTTTCTGACCTGATAGGGCCATACCGGGGCTGCCAACTCGGCACAGTGGCACTATCAGGCATGGCACGGCGGGCTGCCGTGCCGATCGTGCCCGTGCCTTGCCATGCCGTGCCTAAGCGTGCCCGTGCTAGTGCCGTGCCGGACGGCCCATCTGGAAAACTATACGCGTACCACCCGGTGGACAGCGCCGTGATCAGGTCGTCGTCGCTGTGGTACTTGCCGTCGCACTCCGACGGGCCTCCGCCGTCCCCGCCTTTCTTGAACGAGTTCACCGTCATCACAGCAGAGGTGCCGCCGCGGCCGCCATCGTGCTTGTGCTTATGGGCTGAGGCCCATGAAACCTGAAGCAGAGCTAGGATGGCGATGACTATAGCAGTAGTCTTAACTTTCGCCATTTCGAGGGGCGGGCGTATATATAGGCGTGCTCTCACTTCTCAGATCGTTGAGCTCGATACCAGGTTAATTGGCCGGGCCCTATCTGAGACAAGTGCGTTGCGTCGTTGTACTATCAGGAATAATGCTAGCTATCTTAAGGATGAAAATGGAATGGAAATATCTCGAACCGAACCGCGTTGTTTTCTGTATTTTATTCTACTAGTTGATGGATTAAATTGTGGCGGATGGTTTAGTGTGCAAAAGAGTTAATTAATTTGCTACGGGTTAGATTGGTTTGGGTAAGGGATGGATTTTAGCCCTTTTAGCAGGAACCTGTCAGAAGCACAACAAGGTCTAAACGTGCCATTGCTAAACATACCAATGCCGTGAAGTCTACATACCTAGACTTATTTCTTTTCATTGTCATCCTACACTGTATAGAATTCCAAATCACTACCGGTTAAAATCCCCATCATTGCCAGTTTTTTAAACTAGCACAACCATACCGGCAGTGAAGAGGATGCTGCAGTGATGTGGTTTCTAGGAAACCCAAAAAACACGGGTAGCCACATGATCATGCATCCCAAGTCACAAGTGACACGATTTTTCGCGCGCTTCGTGTCCACCGGCGCTCAAACCCCCAACCTCCCGCTTCGCGTGTTCGTCCCCTAACCACTCCACATATAAGACACTTGTGTCCATTTGGATATTCGTCCTCCCCATTTTATGTCACTCTAGTTTTGAAATGAGTATTTGACATTTTAAACGAATTCAAATGAAAGTTGTCAATTATAAAGTTTTATAACTTTTCGAGATCTACAACTTTGATTTTGGTCATTTCTCCATCTAAGGTCATTTAAAGAATTTGAATTTCAGATGTGAGAAAATTCAACCGTAATTTTCTTTAGATAGATTATTTCAAATGAAAAATTTGTCAACTACAAAGTTGCACAACGTTTCAAGATCTACAATTTTTTTTGGGCGTTTCTCCATCGAGGTTAAAAAATTCAAATTTTAAATTTAAGAAATCAAACGTAATTTTTGTTGGATAAATGAATTCAAATGAAAAAGTTGTCAACTACAAATTGCGTAACTTTTCAAGATCTATAACTTTTGTTTTGGTTAATTCTCCATCTAAAATCCTTAAATACCACTACAGACTCACTTATGACTATAGAACATATAGATTTCTTTGGCACTTGTAAAATCTTGCGAATTAAATAAAGAGACATCATAACAACTTCAAATAAAAAAGTTATGAACTAGAAAGTTGCATAACTTTACGAGATCTATAACTTTTGTTTTGGTCGCTTCTCTACCCAGGATCCTTAACTACCACTACACACTTATAATTATAGAATATATGGACTCATTTGATATTAACTCTATAAATCTTGTGGTGTATGTTTAAATATCCAAACGATCTTAAATAAAAAAAGTTTGAACTATAAAGTTGTAGATCTCATCGAGTACTACAACTTTGGTATAAAGTTCATCTTCATCAGACATCATATAAGAAAGTTATGAAGTTTTCGTGCAACATATTACTGTCGGTTCAAGCCACGAACCGATAGTGATAGTATCAATGTCGGTTTTAGCCAAAACCGGTAGTAGAGACCCAATGTCACTGGCGGTTCTTGGCTAAAACCGACAGTGATAGTATCAGTGTCGGTTTTATCAAATACAATGATCCGAATATCACTATCGGTTGGTCCTATCACAATCGATTTTAGCCATAAACCAGCATTGGTGGCCAGTGGGCACTATCAGTGGCGGCTTTTAAAAAGCGGCACTGATGGGCCGACAGTGAAAGTCAGTTCTGTAGTAGTGCCGTAGTATTTGACACGTAACAAATCAAACTCACAAAGACGTGACGTGATATATATAATTCGGACGAATATGACTTTACAAGGAAATTACATAGCCGCAGTTTGCTCTAGCCGTTCGTGAATGGAAACTTTTATTTAACCTCTCCACTATTAAGCAGAGAGTGTTACAAAAAAAAACTACTTGTAGTAATGACACAGCAGCACGCCGGCATTTCCCGAATGCCCCTCGCCGCGCGCACATCCAATCCAACATAGTTCTGCACCCTCGTGAAAGAGAACTTTTATTTGACCTCTCCACTATCAAGCGGAGACTCTAGCAAATTAAATTTCCTGTAGTAATTAACTAGTGGTTGGGCGCACAACCGCACGCCGGCATTTCCATACCCGCATCGCCGCGCGCCCATCCAAGATCCAACTCGGTGCGCAACGTGTGAATTCAGGCGTCGGACCAGGTGACGGGGACCTCGCCGACCTTAGTATCGAGCCCGAGCTTCTTCCAGACGGCGGGAGAGGAATCCACGATGTTGTTCTTGCAGCCGCGGTTGGAGTCGCACTCGTCCACGACCGTGGCCTCCACGGTTTTCCCTGTGTCCTTGCTCGTGATGCGGATCTTATTGCGGCACCTCTTCCCTCCCGCGTACCACCGTGAGGACAGCGCCACGATCAGGTCGTCGTCGTCGTGGTACCTGCCGTCGCACTCCGACGGGCCTCCACCGGTCCCGCCCTTCTCGAACCCGTTCACCGTCATCACAGCAGAGGTGCCGCCGCTGCCGTCACCGGGCTTCTGCTTCTTCCGGGCCGTGGCGCATGAGACCTGAAGCAGAGCAAGGACGACGATGACTACCGCAATCTTAGCCTTGGCCATCGCTGTTTAATTATTTATTGCTAATGAGCTCGATCGAGGTGCTTGGGATGCACTGCCCCTTGGCTCGTGGGGCGTATATATAGGCGTGCTCTCACTTCTCAGATCGTTGAGCTCGATACCAGGTTAATTGGCCGGGCCCTATCTGAGACAAGTGGGTTGCGTTGTACTATCAGGAATGCTAGCTATCCGTATGTCATGTTATGTGTCAGGCTGTCAGCTCGCTGCGATGTTACCATATCCTCTCGGTAATTCCTGCGCATGCAAGAACAACTGATGAGCAAACCGCTGTTTTGTTTTGAAAGCTGATGCTGGAAACGTGGAATGACTTATAATTTGCAAGCCGTTTAGTAAAAATGAATTTAAGAAATAAGATGGTGATAATCTTTTGAATGATTGTCTATTCATATTCATTAAATGGCATATTTTCTTTGTAGTGGATAAAAATGATATAATCCGGTTAGATAAATAGTATTGTAAGTCTCTTACTCTCTTTTATGCCTATATTACATTTTGAATTATCAGTATGATGTTTGAACTATTTATATTATAATTTGAAAATGTTTTCAATTTGATCTTCGAATTTAAGATTTATCGTGTTATTTAGTGCATGTATACCGAATTACGTTGCAGATTTGACAATTGTTATCAAATTGTCAAATGGTTTTGTCGAATTGTATATTATTTTTTTGGACGATATACCCTAAGGTAAAATCTTAGATCCGTCACTGGAAAAATTGATTTATTTTCTCTATACTGTAGAGGGGGTTTAGCCTACTGCTACTCGCCTCCAGTTTTAACTGCTTGGAAAGTGGTACAAGTAGACTGATCTTGCAAGTTTGAATAATATATAGCAATAAGCATTTTATCATACTAGCAAATGTGCCCGTGTGTTACAACGGGTCATTATTTTCACTCTTAAGTTGTTAACACCTTCCTCATGCTCATAATTCTATTATCTTTGAATCCGGCGATGACAACATGTATCAATACCCTCGACGACAATATGTATTGATGGACTTTTTATTTGTTTGTTGTTCGGCTGTCATGGTTGTTACCTGTTAGGATATTAATTATTAGTATATGGATTTGGAAGATGGCATGATGAGCGGCGGGTGATTGGATACGTGGTCAACAAACTTTAACTGAAATTAGCAAGTCCCAGTGTTGGAGTTAGCCGTGAAGGGAGGAGATGTATCCGGAAGTTATACCAGGATTTTGCAGGTGGATCACGATGGAAACTTGGAAAAGGTGCTGATTTTTCGGATGTGCAACAGCAAACAAGCGGAGGTGTCTCGGACTCTCAATAGGGACGTGCAGGATGCAATTTTTATTATTATCCTTTTTCTGGGTCTAGGAGGAATCTTGGTGTAGGAGGAGTCTTACATCTTACACGTAAGATCACGGATAACGGAGGGCTTATATACCACGATGTCTAGATCGAACGGTTATTATAGAAGGAGAGCCCTCTAAAAAAACTCGCTCTTTTATAATGTGATGATGATGATGATTCTACAAATATATTATAACAAAAAACTATTCCAAGTTTAAAATTGTATAGTTTTAGACAACTATAGAATGTCACCTATTATTTCTATCTGGAGGGAGTAAATTAGGTTAAATGCACTTTGGAAGAAATGTATTGAGGGTACTCCATATTTGTTTGTCTTGAAAGTATGTCAGATATATCTTTGCAAAAAAAGAGTCTAATCTATGTGATGTATATCAGAAGAGATTTGCATAATCACTACTAAACACACTATTCCTATTGGCCCATCAGTGTTGGGTACGCGGGAGCCAGCAGTGATCTGAATCCACTGTCGGGTTGTAAGCCTAGAATTCATACAATTAATGATTGAGATCCTAGTGACCTAGCATTAGGGTTGGATATCAGCTGGGCTTGGCTCGATCTGGCTCGTTATTAGGATAACGAGCTGACTCAACTCGGCTCGTTATCCTACCGAGCCAAAGGTCCAGCTCAGCTCGGTTCGGTAACTAGCTCGAGCTGCCTTGTTTAGCTCGCGTGCCAGAGGGAAAGAAAGAGAAATTAACAATAAACAACATCCAGTTTGTTCACTGATTTATCAATCCATCATCAAATGCAAAAGGAAACATACATATACATGATGTGTATGTACCGATGAAGTGATAATGTGTGTTAATATAAAGTTTGTCCAATAGATCATATTCCTTGCAGTTCCTGGTACGGATCAAGCAAATCGAAGTCTACAGATAAACAAATATAAGATAATCCGCCACACAGGGTAGGTCTGGAGTGGAACACAACTTGAGGAGGTGACTTAGGGTTTGGAGGCAGTGTGCAAGTGGCAAATATATTGGGTTGATACAAGATGATCTAGCTCGTTTTGCTCATGAGCAGCTCACGAGCCAGCTCTAGCTTGTTATAGCTAACGAGCTAAAAGTTGAGCTTGGCTCATTATAAAATCATAATGAGCCGAGCTGAGTCAAGCTGAGCTAGCCACGAGTCGAGTGAGCGGGTGGGCGAGCTTCGAGAGTTCCATCCGGCCCTACCTAGCAATGAAGCTCTCCTCTCACTGCTGGGTCAAGTCGTGACCCAACAATTACATATCTGCCTAGTAGAGGCATGAGTTGACAGTGATATGTTAATGTCGTTTCTTGGCTTGGCCCAACACCGGTAGTACAATATCACTATCGGGTTGTGGATTTACCCCGAAATATCCTACCTTCTTGGATTCACCTGTCCTGAGTACTCGGTTCTTCACTGTAGGACCTAGCTACACATTGTTTATGGTTATATATAGGCCCACAACTTTCTTCCTTGCTTCCAAGGCATTAGGCAACAATCGATAGGTTCCTCCATATGAGATTTTAGTCCCACAGAGGTTCGGCATGGCCAGTCCTAGCTTCATCCTAAGTTCTTCCTTTGAGCTTCCTAGGAGCAACTCTTTTTCTGGGACAAAACCCATTCACATACAACTTCTCTTCATAGTCAAAATGGTGTAGAGAGATAACAAAATAAGGTTCGTGAATACGGAGCCACTTTGGATCCAAGGTGCGTTACGAGCAATGCTAGGCGTGATCCCGTTGGTTCTTGGGAGTGTTTGGTCGCTTTGGCCCACTCCCTTCTCCTAACACCAGTGAGGCAGTGACCCTATAAGGAAAATGGAAGCTAGCTAGAGCATTTAAGTGATTTGATAATTAAGTGACAACATGATCAATTGGATTAATATTGTGCATTAGTATACAAGGTTTTAGTTCTATGGATGCAAGGATGGACTTGGACGAGGCGACGATGATGATCATGTGATCAACGCCCTAAACAAGGATCAAGGAGCTACTTTGAAGACCCCAGAAGACACACAAAACTTCCAAGACATCAAATGGAAGAAGGCCAAACCAAAGACAGAGAAATTGAGCTCAATGAGCACCTGAGTAGCTTTTAGTTGACTGAATAGTTTTAAGTTGTCTAATTCAACCACTCTTTAGGCATAACGGTCCCTTCAGCCCCCTCCTCTGCCACGCTTGGAACCTTTGAGACCCTACTCACGTACCATAGAAATGTTTGTGAGGTGGTCTGTCGGTGTTCTAGAATGGGGGGTGTCTAGAGACAGGACAAGTGAATGATGCTGCGCGTCGGAGCCTCCGATGGTGTGCAAGGCGGACACAAGGTTTATACTGGTTCGGGCTGAACGTCCCTACATCCAGTGCTCGCTGCTGCTCGTGTTGCTTTGCACCGAAGTGCTTGTAGTAGAGGGATACAAGCTGGTCGAGAGAGGGGTAGCTCTCAGGTCTCTATGAGTGGGTGTGTTCGAGTGTTTGAGTGTGCTCTTAGTACATTGCCGTTGCTAGGCATTGTCTCACCGTCATTTTGTCGAGGGTCCCTCCCTCCCCTTTTATAGTATGCAAAGGGAGGGGTTAGGTTACAGTATCTGGATGTATGAAAATAGAAAGAAAAGGCCCTAAGGTGCTCCCTATTGCTAGTTTTCCTCTCAGTTCGTGCATTCGCATAGTCGTCATTGTGGTGGTGGCATGTCGTGGCTATAGATGTATCAGAGTTGACGCGGCGAGGCCATACCCTGACATGGTGCCATGATAAAAAAGATTTCGTGACCCTGAAGTATGGCCGGCGAAAAGGTGGGGGGCCTGGACGGCCGTTGCTCCCCATCCCGTTGAGGTGGACATGATAGGGTGCGGCGTAGCGTAGCTTCTCCCTGTTACTGCCATGGGGGGCGAGAAAGAACCGTGGAAGCCTTGACTGGATTATGAATTAGGTGTTACAAATTCCCAGGCAATCCTGCACGATGCGGCGAGCTCCTGTTCCTTAGCAGAAAAAGGTAGGGGCCCGTGCGTACCCATAGCAGTGTGTTACAGTGGGGGGTCGAGCGAAGCAGTAGCTGTGCAAAGGGGTCGAGCGCCTTGATGACGTCACAGGGCTCGGGTGGCTGGATGATGTCATGGGGGTCGGACGAGACGGAGAATGGTCAGACGAATCGGAGGAGCGCTGGGGGCCTCGGGCGCTTGTCCTTTGGCTTTGGTTTTGAGCGGAGTAAGGCCTGGGTCGGCTATGATGGGCCATGGGCCGTAATATTTGTCTTGATGGGTGGTTTTGCGATGAAAATAGGGTACCCTGTTTTGCTAGTACCCGACATAGTCATTCGAATGTCGCTTCAACCGTATCCTACCCATACTGGTATACAAGAACCTACCCTCCGTGGTGAAGTTACAACATATTTTTATAGACTGTAACGTTAATGTTGACCTAGTGAGGAAAAGACATTACATCTTTTCCAAGAGGGTCATTGTTATCATATACGTAATTTTGTATGAAGGTCTTTGTTTATCGTATATCATATCAATTTTTTTGCCTCGTCTACTCTAAAACTTTCTTCACGTGCAATAGGCGACACATATGTTATTGTCTTGGAGTTTCAGAAATTTTGGAAATGATTCACTATTTTTTATAGTCAAAATAAATTTCTACATGTCTATTAAAAGAAATTTCAATTCGAACTACATGTACCCCAATAAGAATAAGAAGTTACATAAAAATTATATTTGGGCTCACATGGTTTATTCAAGCCCTTATCTTGTAGATGGATAAAAAAAATTAATTGTTTTGTAGGGATAATTCGACCTTCTATCTCTAGATTACCACAAAATAATTCCAATAATACCTAGAATTGGTCATAAAAATCTAAAAATTAGCATATACGCATATTTTAAGTGTATATGCTTTCCAAATGATTTTAATAAAGGGGACCTATATATCGTTAAGAAGATGGATACACCTCAAATAAAGTTTTACATAAGTCAAGTCAAACTTTAAATTCTGCACACCTCATATCAATTTTGAACTCGTGTGGACATCAAAGTTTAACACAAGCTTACATTTACCTAAATTTAAGGAAATATGAGGTTCCAAAATTTTTGGAATTGACATAGTTTCATGTAATTCAAGTCAAATTTTAAATTTCAGTCTGCGTATTTGTACCTAATATTAAAGAGCAAAAATATTTGCCACTAAATTTTAGCTTAGCTCAATCACCGAGTGACATTCGCTCCTTTTTTTTTTGAAAGAAGAGGAGGTATCAGAGGCTGATCCCTACTGAAATTATATTAAAACACAAAGGAGTACAGCAAAGCAAGAATAGTGAACCAGTACAGCAAAAACAAACGCCACTTCAGGAGAAAAAAAAGGAAAGAAAGAAGATAAGAAAGATTACACAAGCTGCTCTAGCCATGACACACACAGTGACATTCGCTCCTTGTTTTCCTTTTGGCCCTCCATCCAAACCTTCAGGCCCCCTTTGGATCACAGGGTAGGAAACCTATAGGGATGGGAAAAACGTAAGAATTGATGTGCAAGACTTTTCCAATCCTATAGGGTTGAAAAACATCGGAAAATGTGAAGCCCTTTGGCAGCGTCACAGGAGAAATAAAGGAATCCTGTACATGTTTGAGCAGCTTACGAGACCAACATGCATTCAAAGCTAGCAGCTGTGTCGGTGTCTAGAAACCAGGGGTCTAGGCAGAGCGACGAGTGAATTTATATTTGCGCATCTAGGTCCGGATGGTGTGCAAAGCGGACACAAGGGTGTATACTGGTTTGGGCAAGAATGACACTACGTCCAGTGAATTTTACTGCTGCTCGTGTTGCCTTGCACCAAAGTGCTCGTAGTAGGGGTTACAAGCTTTCGAGAGAGGGAACGAATCCCAGGTCTCTTCAGAGGAGGCGTGTGTGTTGTCTTAGCGAGGTGTGTTTCCTTGTGTTCCATGATGTGGCCCATGCCTCCCCTTTTATAGTTTACAAGGATAGAGCTCGGGTTACATTTGTGGTAAAAAGGTGAAATGGGGAAAAGACGAAAGAGAAAAACAAAAAAGGTGGCCTCGGGTGCGGCCATATTCCTCCTTATCTGGTGTGGGCAGTTTCCCCTATAGCGCAGAGATGCAATGGGCGTTGATCTTTTGGCCTCTCCATCCGCTGGTGCAACATGCTATGGCCATGTTTCACCCTGTGTGCCTCTGTGCCATCGACGATGGATGGTACGTGCACCCGGATTTGCGTAGAGAGGGGGTTAGGGGGTATAGTTGCTGTTACCCCGTCACTATAGAGGTATGGATGTTGTCGTTGTGGAATGACCGAAGTCATGTTGGGTCAGAGCGCGGTTCCCACTTTCATGTTCACTGTGCACGGTCATGTCCGTCCCATCGCGCGGGAACGGGTGCCGCGGTGAGGGCCCCCGTGGCTCCCCACCTTGCCAGAGGGCTCCACGTGTCCCTCGGGCGAGGAAGAAGTATGCCAAGGGGGTCGGGCGCTCCCATGCTTACGTTGCAGGGATCAGGCAAGGCGGAAATCATTCCCGACAGGGCGCAGGGGTCAGGCGCTTTGATAATGTCATGGGGCTCAGGCGAGGCGGAAACTACCGCCCGAGGCGCCTATCTCGCCCAAGACCTCTTCGTAAGGCTCGGGCGGGACAGAGGTTGGCTTCTGACCTTGAGCGACCGATATGCTGTCAGCGCCTTTGGCGAGTTAGTTTTACCGGGGCTCCTACGATGGGGCTTTAGCAGATGTGCAAGGTGGTGCCGTATTTCGCCATCCGCTGGGTACCCTAGTATATTGATACCCGATAGTAGCCTCGAGCCTGTGGAGGAGTGGTGCACTCCTTCAGAGGCTTGAGAACGAGCGACCGTGGCGCTCTGCTACCATTTTGTTACATTTTTATTCTTCGGGTAGAATTCTATCCGGTGGGTGCGCGCGAGTGCACCCGCTGAGTGTAGCCCTCGAGGCCTTAGAGGGGTGTGGTACCCCTTTAAGGGCTTTAATCGAGCGAGTGAGGTGTTTTTCGTGCGACTCCAGGGCGTGCAAGGAGCCCCTGAGTCTTTAGTTTTGACCATTCACTAGGTCACAATATGGGAACAGCCCCCGAGCCCTTGCGCGTTGCAAGAGACTGACCAGGTGGCCTTTCCACCGCTGTGTCATTATTCCTTGCGTTCTTTAGTAGAACGGAGGGATATGCGTGAGCCCTCGTCATCCCATCTGGGTGCGACATGGAGCGGGGCCCTAGGGCGCGTCCTGACCCTTATTCACCAGGAGCGGGATCATCACCGGGCCAAGGACTCTCTCAGGCCGTGTACCCACTACGCAACGTTTGCAACCCATAGAGAGTTGAAGCGCTCAAGGCTCAATGTCGTTTACAAGTGTGGCTGCGAGGAAGATGAATGGGGCAAGGCCGGCCTTTTCACACAGCTCACTTGTCGTGATTAAGTGGACCGTATGTCGTTACCGAGAGATGGTTTTCCTTCCCGAGGCACGGCATGAGACCGATGCGGTTCCCTCGGGGAATGAGTAGGGTGCTTGGTGGATGGGCGATGCATTGAATGCCACAGAAGTCGAGAGGCCTCCTCAGGGTCCTTTATAACCCGAGTCGCGGCGCCTGACCCCGGCATCTCCTTTCTTCCACTCCTACTCTCTGTCTTCCCTTGCCACTTCAGCCATCGTCATGGAGCATGGTGACTCCTCTAGGGGCTCGTGGGTAGGCATGTCAGGAGAGAGGGGCGGGACGCCCTTCTGCCACTGTCGTCTCTCACCCGGCGCCATTTCCTCATCTGGGTATGGCTAGACTCAGCTCGTGGCGTGCTGGGGCGTCCCTACGCCGTTGCAGGAGGCCTGAGAGCAGCTCGCTACCATTAAAGGCAGTGATGTCATCGCTAGAGGAGAAGGCAGCGCTCGCTCGTAGTGGACGGAGTCCGACCATCGGTGCGCCGGGTAAGTGGCCCTCAGTTTCCTCCTTTGGTTCTTTAGTTGGGGTTTTGCCTTATTCTCGGCTTTGTTCGTGAGTAGAGCTGCTCGCAGAGGTGTAGTCCCTCCATGGCGCCACCGACGTCCTTGCCAACTTCGTTCGTGCTCCAGCGGGGCGCCGAGAGGAGCGCCTTCTCAGCGTGCGGTCACTCATCCGGGCGGCCATCGAGCACGGCGTCCATCAAGGAGCGGCCGTTGCACTGACGATGGCCTAGGCGGCCACCAACATGGAACTCTAGGACGTTGAAGGCTTTCCCATGGGAGAGGAGCTGGGAGATTATGAGGACCTTCTCGAGGGCTTCGAGCCGACAGTGAACGTCGTTGCTACTCTTGTCCCTACGGACTAGGTCCTCAATGGGGATCCATAGGGTTTGCTCAGGACCTCTCTACCCCCTAGATGTAAAAAACCTTATCTAAAAATTAAGCTCATCTAATCGCTATCGTGCTCATATCTCTCCATGTCCTTTCTTGTTTTGCTTTGATTTGGTTGGCAACGGCGGCCGGCGAGGCCACCGAGACTTCGTTCCTTGGGAGATCCGAAGGGTTTTCGAAAGGAAAGAATTCGTGTGCGCGTAGCTTATGCGATTTTGAAAGAATGATCAGACATTTAGGTGTAGCAGTTTCCCACGTCCCGAGGCAGGGTCGTATACACCCTCGTTGATGCCTCTACCTAGACCTAGGGTCATAGGCTTGACGTGGCGCTCGGGAGGGTCTGTTCGCGGGTCAGACATTCCTGCCCCTGGGTCCTCCGAAATCCCCGCTCGCGCGTGGACCCAGTCAAGGGGCCTAGTTAATGTATCCCTCACGTATCTTTTTCGCAAAGAGGAGGGTTTTGGCAATGTCACGGCATCCCTCGCTGGGTCGAGCTGTGGTGCCCGTTGAGTTACAATCGAGTTAGCTCAAGTGAAGCCCTAGTTCCCGTTCACGGGGATCCAACGGAGGTAAGCTAGTGACCGGCTTCAAAAAATCCTAGCGGTTGGTTCAAGGAATTCCCAGGGTTGTTCGACCAACCCTGAGGGCTTGTTGCCTTTTTTAGGAAAAAACTCCCGAACAGTAAACTGGCCTGAACTTGAACATGGCTTGAGAAGGCCCTCGACGCTCAGTGCTTCTAGGTATTTGGCCGCTCGTGTGCCCCTTCTCATGCCATCCCTCACTCGGGTGGCTCAGAGCTGCTGTCGAACCCTCCGTGGGCCAGCCTTCGAACTCTGTGTCGTAACGGACCGTAGAGGGGACAAACCGCATTACGTAATTACTGCTGATGATTTAACTCATGGTTTAAATGAGAGGATAAATTATAGTGAGTGACGTGCTTAGATTTCGAACGCATGCGCAAACTGATTATCTTCCTAAAAACAAGATAATAGATCCTAAGCAGGGGATGATGTGGTGATCTACCGATCGTGGAGTGTCGACGTCATGCGCAGCCTCTGCCTCCCAGCGTCATGGCCACGTGAGCTCGTAGCCGCCGTTGTTAGAGTTGCCGTCGTCGAGGAGGTAGTCGCAGACGTCGACGAAGCGACGTAGAGCCCCTGGGTCGTCAAGCCCAGAGAAGTCGGCGCCGGTCCAACTTGCCGCCGTTTTCATCAGAGCTGGTGCTAGAGGCCGTCTCGGTGGCCGTGATGACTTTTAGGATAGCCTGCATATGGTGAGTCGGTAGATCCATGGGAATCTCTCCCACAGATGGATGGAGGTAAAAAGTGATCGAGGACTAGCTGCGGGCTTTCTCGTGGTCATGCGGCTTACCGGGCCGCGTTGATCTGTCACAAGAACTTCCTGGCCAGTCACTCTCCGGGGCCTACCCCTCGTTGATGTACAGGCGAATGCTAGATAGGGCCTCAGAGATGGCGTCGATGTCGACGAAAGGGGGAAGAAGGACCAAATCGTAGTCCACTCCTGTGCAGAGGAAATCTAGGCTGCCGAATCGGATGTGGGAGCCTAGAGCAAAGCAGATGTGGGGGATGGCCATCGAGACCTAGGAGATGGAGCGTGATGCACAGAAGCCCCCTACCTGGCGCGCCAACTGTCGGTGTCTAGAACCCGGGGGTCTAGGCAGAGCGACGAGTGAATTTGTATCTGCGCGTCTAGGCCCGAATGGTGTGCAAAGCGAACACAAGGGTGTATACTAGTTCGGGCAAGAATGACCCTACGTTCAGTAGATTCTACTGCTGCTCGTATTGCCTTGCACCAAAATGCTCGTAGTAGGGGTTACAAGCTTTCGAGAGAGGGAACAAATCCCAGGTCTCTTCGGGGGAGGTGTGTGTTGTCTTAGCGAGGTGTGTTTCCTTGTGTTTCATGATGTGGCCACTGCCTCCCCTTTTATAGTTTCCAAGGGTAAGGCTCGGGTTATATTTGTGGTAAAAAGGTGAAATAGGAAAAAGATGAAAGAGAAAAATAAAAAGGTGGCCTCAGGTGCGGCCGTCTTCCTCCTTATCCGGTGTGGGCAGTTTCCCCTGTAGCGCAGAGATGCAATGGACGTTGATCTTTTGGCCTCTCCATCCGCTGGTACAACATGCTGTGGCTATGCTTCGTCCTATGTGCCTCTATGCCATCGAGGATGGGCGGTACGTGCGCCTGAATTTGCATAGAGAGGGGTTTAGGTGGTATAGTTGCCGTTACCCCCGTCACTGTAGAGGTATGGATGTCGTGGTGGTGGAATGACCGGTGTCATGTTAGGTCAGAGTGTGGTTCCCACGTTTCTGTTCACTGTGCACGGTCATGTCCGTCCCATCGGAGGGAATGGGCGCCGCGGTAAGGGCCCCCGTGGCTCCCCGCCTTGCCAAAGGGCTCCACGTGTCCCTCGGGCGAGGCAAAAATATGCCAAGGAGGTCGGCCGCTCCCGTGCTTACGTTGCAAGGAACGGGCGAGGCGGAAATCGTTCCCGACAGGGCGCAGAGGTCGGGTGCTTTGATGACGTCATGAGGCTCGGGCGAGGCGGAAACTACCGCTCGAGGCGCCTATCTCGCCCGAGACCTTTTCGCAAGGCTCGGGTGGGACGGAGGTTGGCTTCTGGCCTTGAGCGACTGACATGCTGTCAGCGTCTTTGACGGGTCGGTTTTACCGAGGCCCCTACGATAGGACTTTAGCAAATGTGCAAGGTGCCGTTTTTTTGCCATGGTATCCTGGTATATTGATACCCGACAAGTTGCATTCAAAGCACTACTGTTTTTATAGGCTCCGTACGTGTTGCTTTTGGAGTTGTGTGTGGGAAAGCAAGTCATCTCAAGCCATGAGACTGAAAACAAATATTGCCAACAGAGCAGCAATAGCGTGCACGTCATTTGTTTTCCCGCCAAGATTCTTTCTAAGAGCTCTGACCTCTTGTTTATTTTTCTATAGAATTGAGCGGTAGAAATGCAATCCAGCGAAAAGTTTCCTTTGTTTTCATGTGAACCAAAGGGGAGGAAAGGAAAAAAATCCAAAGAAACCTTAACCCTACAAAATTCCTTTACAATTCGCTCAAACCAAAGGGGCCCTCAGTTTCTTTTTCTTTTTGGACACATCTTTTATTCCGTTTTTTGAACATGTTTTTTTAATTTTTTTGGAGAAGTATCTCCCTTTTTTAATATAATAAAGATAAAAAATAAATATTAAAATAATTATGGGTCTTTGAAAACACTCCGTTTCCTCCGTCGCGATGGCTTTTCCGCGTCGCACGCGCCCGAGGCCCCAACGGTCTGTCCCAACGGCCTAGTGGCCCACGCCCCGGCGGCTCCGCTCCGGCGGCCCACACCTCGGCGCCTCGGCCGCACTGGAGGGGTGTTTCGGGAAAAACCTGCACGCACCATCGGAGGAGCTGAGCGAAGCTGCTTTTTTGAGCTCCTCCATTCTCTTTCGGCTCCAGACAGCGCAAATCGCGGTAGAAGCGGACGCCGGCGCTCCAGACAGCGCAAATCGCCGGAAAACTGCTCCGGGAGTCGCTCGAGAAGCGCTGCCAAACGGGCACGAAGTTGGGTTGGATGGGTGGCCCTTCCTCTCCCCGTCGGGAGAATGACGGCGAGGGGAGCGGCCGGAGATCTCCGGCTCCGGCGACAGAGAAGGAGCGCCCGAGGTCCTTCGACGAGAAGACGCGGACGGCGTGCTGGCGTAAGGCAGCGGTGCTGGCGGGGCGGCACCCGGAACGCTGGCGGCTGGACGCCGCGGGCAACGTGGTCTGCCGCCGCTTCTGGGGCTGCCACGGATGCCTCTGCTACGAGTACGACCACATCGTCCCTTTCTCCAGAGGTGTGCCTCCCTCCCCTCCGCCCCGCCCCCGCTCCCCCCGCAGGCTCTGCTGACAAATCCTCCAGGGTGTCGTATGCAGGGAAGGATTAAGTGGATTTCTCCCATATTACTATCCCTTTGGGGGTTTAATCCCCTCCCTCCCTAATCCCTCTTTTGAAACCCTGTGTTCGATTATTGTAGGGATTGAAACCAGATGCTTGAACATATAACATATCTATATAGTTCTCCAGATGCAACAGGGGTGGCGAACCCCTTGGCTAGACTGCTGGAGGCTCAGTTTCTTGTGCAGTAGCTAAAAAAGCGATGGCAAGTGTGATAGCGTTTGGGCAGGAGCTGCTCTCAACAGGCAGGAAATGACTTGACTTCCACTTTCTCTGAACCAATGCCGATAGTATCTTTCTCCTTGGACCCTGTAAGACCAAGTGCAAATGAAAAAAATCATGAGGCAAAACTACAATAAACCAAAGTAGATTGCAATGAAAACAATGTGAGGCAATACTACAATAATAGGCGATGTATTTACATAAGGTTAGATCAACATTTCATCATCTCAGATCCATTTGTGTCATAGTAGGTCAGTTGTTTAGGCATACACACTCTCCGTTGAAGCAATCCACACTTCCACGGCGAGCATAGTAACATAAATGCTGCTACGTATGTGAGTCCATCTTGTCTGGTTACTTTTTGCTGAGAATTTGAGCTCTTCTCAGTTCTCACTAAATTTTTCTACTGTTACTATTACCTTGTTCATTAAAACATTAATTCTCCCAGCAGGACATACATGCATTTTGCTGGCAGAAGATTAGCTTGCAATTGTCAGTTGCACAACTTGGTCACATTATACTCAAGTCTATCACATGAATTGTCAGTTTTGCACAACTTGGTCGCATTATATTCAAATCTATCACATATAGAATGGTACATATCTAAAGTGGACTTGTGAATAGATGCATATCTAGTTTTTGCATTTTGTTTTGATATTATTATTGAATTTCAGACACCAACATTTTCACCTAAAGGTGAAGCAGATAATTTTTTTTTAATATAATTCAGGAGCCACCCTGTCTAGGCTCCCTGGACATTATCTGATGAACATGGAATAGAAGTGGCCCTACAATTGCTCTTCACTAAATTGTGTGAGCCCGGTCTCAGACTTAGGGTGTGTTTGGTAGGGATCCAGATTCTCGTAGAAATGTATCGAATCTAGATTCTTGTAGAAACATTTTTGAATTTAGATTCTCTCAAGAAACGTTTCTGGCACTTCGTGAAAGCGTGTTTGCCTGGTAGGCTGGATTTTGATTCACAAAAACATGTTTTTTCCCCTTAAAAATCATATAAATGGAGATGGTCTTCAAAAAATTCAGAACTTTTTGTGGGCGAAGAACAACTTAAAAAGAATTAACTAGAAAATTATGGTTGCTAATATAGAAGTAGGGCAAGAATCAGAATCACGTGAAACCAGCTAACTGCCGTTTCTCCTTGCTAAGCATAAAAACGATAAATGTTTTTAGTGATTCTCGAGTAACACCTGGCCTGTATTTCTGGTTGCCAAATGAGGACTTAGGATCTTTGGATTTTTTCCATTTATGAGATTCATGCATTCAAATGCAAAGCTGGTTAGGAAAGAACAAAGGCTGACAATATATTGGTACGATTATATCCTTGTCCTGTCATTTTTACTCAATAAGTTGGCATGTACTCATCCTTATTAATAATGGATATGAATATGACTATTAGTTTATAGGGATGGATCCATAAGAAATCATTTTTAAATTGAAGGAAATTTATCCCAGATACATGTATTGCACCTTTAGGGAAATAAGCCCGCCTAACTACTAAATAGCTATTTTTATGTATAATTTTCATCTAATATTATGCGGATTGTCTCACATGAATACTGCTCAGCACCTTACTGCTGCAGCATCATCAAACAGTGACCAGCATTGTGGTTTGATAATTTGTTTTAGGAGGAGAATCCACTGTTGAGAACTGTCAGATCCTCCAGACTAGGGTGAACCGTTCCAAATCTGATAAAGCATGGGTAGAGCAAGCAGAGATGCGGGGTTTTTCATGTGATATTAAGTTTACTGGTGAGTGAATATTTTTTTTTGTTTCAATTGGTCTTGAAATATTGGCTTGCTATTGAGCACAACTAGAAACAACAGCGATTTTAATACTACCATTATCATATCTTCCTCTCGGCAACAAATGCATATTAATTTATAATTATATTTTTACATTTAAATCTGTCGATGGCAGAGAAATATATGGCATATAGTTTAGACATGGCACTACAACAACAACAACATAGCCTTTTGTCCCAAGCAAGTTGGGGTAGGCTAGAGATGAAACCCAAAAGAGACGAGAAACAGGGAGACACATAAAGGGACATAAAGGGCACAAGACAAAAAAGGTCACGGTTCAGGCACGTTGATTGCTAATCTCCAAGCGCTCCTGTCCATAGCTAAATCCTTGGGGATATTCCACTCCTTAAGATCTCTCTTAACGGACTCGTCCCAAGTTAGTTTAGGTCGACCTCTACCGCTCTTTACATTATCGGTCCGCTTTAGAACTCCACTACGCACCGGCGCCTCAGGAGGTCTCCGTTGGACATGTCCAAACCATCTCAACCGATGTTGAATCAATTTCTCCTCAATTGGTGCCACCCCAACCCTATCCCGAATATCGTCGTTTCGTACTCTATCCCTCCTTGTGTGCCCACAACACCAACGCAACATACACATCTCCGCTACACTCAATTGCTGGACATGTCGCCTTTTTGTAGGCCAACACTCAGCACCATATAGCATCGCCGGACGAATCGCCGTCCTATAGAACTTACCTTTCAGCTTCTGAGGCACCCTTTTGTCACAGAGAACGCCAGAAGCTTGACGCCATTTCAACCAGCCGGCTGAAATTCTATGCCTAACATCTTCATCAATGTCTCCATCCTTTTGTAGCATCGACCCTAAATACCGAAAAGTATCCTTCTTGGCCACCACTTGCCCATCGAGGCTAACGTCTCCCTCCTCGTGCCTAGTCGCGCTGAAATCGCACCTCATGTACTCGGTCTTAGTCCTACTAAGTCTGAACCTTTCGACTCTAACGTGTGCCTCCATAGTTCTAACTTCCTATTAACCCCCGCCCTACTGTCGTCAACTAGCACCACATCATCAGCAAAGAGCATACACCAAGGGATATCACCTTGTATGTCCCTTGTGACCTCATCCATCACCAAAGCAAATAAATAAGGGCTCAAAGCTGACCCCTGATGCAGTCCTATTTTAATTAGAAAGTCACTGGTGTCGCCATCACATGTTCGGACAAACGTCACCACATCCCTGTACATATCCTTGATGAGGGTAACGTACTTAGTTGGGACTTTGTGCTTTTCCAAGGCCCACCACATGACATTTCTCGGTAGTTTAGACATGGCACTATGGTAGAAGAAATCATTATAATAGAGGCAGGGTAGAAACATTTAATTCAAATATTCAATATTTGAAATATGTTAGCCGTGCTAAATGGTAGTAGTATTTCTGTTTAAGCTCACATGATGGCATGATGCCTGATTTTTTTTCTTTACCTGGAACTACAGCAGCTTCATTGTAATGAATAAGGGATCTCATTACTGATTTGATGATTTAGAATATTTAAAGGAAATTTTCACATGATATACAGATACCTTTGTTTGTTTACCTGATAGTTAATCTATGTGTGTAGTTGTCCACTTCTTTTTGGGCCTTATCCTGTCTTCATATTCGTTATCTCATTCTTAGGTGCGACTTTGAGAGAAGACAGTGTATGTGCCCAAGTTGAATGTCATAACTTAATTTGTTTTTCTATTTCAGTGCCATTAGTACTTTCCATTATCTTAAATGTCAATGATTAGGATCTTGGTTATGCTTCATTGTGGTCAAAAGCATGCTGATGCATGGCTGCTGCGGTTGGTGTGGGGGCGGCGGCAGCTGCTGCCAGCATAGGGGCAGCGGTGGCGGCTAGGGGAGGGGCAAGCGCGGGCACAGGGAGGGGAGAGGCGCAGGAAGAGGAGAGAGGTAGGGGAGAGCAGTTGCTCTATTTCTGCTTAAGACTAAAACGGTTACATTGGCCCCTATATTTAAAGTCCCTAGAAGACTTGGATGCCGCCTCTCCCTGGTCGTGCGAGCCCCTAGCAGCGTGGTTGGCCAGGGTGCGGCCGGCCAGGGCCTCCTCCTGGGCCTCGGTTGGCCCGGCTGGGTGGCCTATATTTAGGCTCATGACATCTCGCCCCCTTCTTTGCTCAACGTGTCCTCGCCCTGGATCATTGTGCAATTATCCATGTCGTCTAGGGGAAGGTCGCCTCCACAGGGTATTGCCTCTAAGCGGATGATGAGGTGGCTTAGTGTGTCATCCATTAGGGTGATGTCGTCACGTGTGTCTTTGATGGCGAACTCGAAGAGTACTAGCAGCTGCCGATGTAGCCGAAGATGTAGTTGTATGTTCCCGAGTCGGCTGTTTGCCCATGCCCTTCTCGTGCCTTGGTGAGGATGGACCATTGGATGGCAGCGTTAAGGGAGTGTCTGCATGACCCTACGGGGCCTCTGAAAGTTGTACACCTGATTGTCGGGGCCCGGCAGGATGTAGCCCATTATATGTCGGCATAGTATCGCTGTGTCGATGTCAGTTGGAGTGGTTGTTAGGTGTACCATGGTGCCGAAGAGCAGTTCTCCCGTGTCATATTGAGACGGCGATATGTAAGGGTGTCCAGAGTTATGGTGTTTGCTGATGTAGATGTCCTTGATGGAGAGGAACTAACAGCTGGTGCCGTCGAAGGTCACTGTCGCTGATGGTAGTATACGTTGTAGCCACTCCCGTGTCATCAATATGCTGTTGGGGAATGTTACGTTGGTGGTGTATGGAAACCTACCGTGAGTAGCCACAAGTTCGCCATTTGCTCTGTGCTGAGTAGTGATTCCAGCAGGTCCGGCAATAGAGGTGATGCCGCTGGGAGGTAGAGGCGTCCATCGAAGATGAGGATCCCTTGCTCGAGGGGCCAGGTGGCTGCAGCTGCCCTGCTGTGGCAGCGACGATAGTCCATTGATCAGGCTCTTCTCGAACCGCCTGACGAATGGGTGCAATGAAGGTGGCGTTGGCCTCAATGGCGGCCAATGCTTTCGGATGTCGTTGTCCCGCCGTGCTGCTCTGGTTGTAGCTGTACCGTGGCTGCTGTCAAAGTGATGATGGTCGCAGTTGGGCATCCTAGTGCAAGTGTGCTCGTATGACCATTGTTGCCCATGATGGCGGTGGTGATGGTGTTGACTGGTGGCGGAGCCTGCTGCTGCTGAGGTGGCACCATGGGAGTTGGGGTGGGGGGGGGGGGTGGGGTGGAGGAGTGCCGGCTTTGTCCCCTTCTTTTCCTGGTAGCACGTCCTCGCACTGAATCATAGGTTGTTTGGAGGTGTCGTCGTAGATGATGCAGAATCCCATGCAGCGTTGCTCCACCGCTGCCTCGGACGTGGTCGATGATGGAGCGGTCAAAGGTACTAGGGGGCGGGGTGCAGGGCGTACCAGTGTTGTACCGTTGGCGGAGGTGGCTGCCTGCTATTCGTATGCCAGTGCCCAAGATATGGCTTTCTCCATCTCTTGTGGGTTCTGGCGCTCCACTTCCATCTTGAGGGGTTCCAGCAGACCGTTGGTGTAGATGGTAATCTGTTGGCGCTCATCGAAGGGTCCGGTGCGTATCATGTGCACCTGGAAGCGATCTGAGTAATAGTTGATGGTGGCGGTTCTCTGCGGGGGTGCCAGCGCACCTATCTGGTTGTGATGATTTGGTGGGCCGAAGTGCTTGTTGATGCAGTGGATGAAGTGCTTCCAGTCAGTCATTGGCTGAGCCTTTGTTAGGCGCATATACCATAGCTGTGCTGCACCTGTTAGATGAAAAGTTGCGTACCTGCTTTTCTCGTCATTGGATGTTTGTTGCCCTTTGAAGAGTTGTTCGCAGCGCTCCAGCTAGGGCAGCGGATCCGTGTTGCCATTGTACGTGGGGAACGATAGCTTGTTGTAGATCGGTTGATGAACTGGGGATGATTCCGGCGTTATGGATTGGAGCGGGGACTATGGAGGCATGGGTGCCTTAGGCATCGTCTGTGTTGGCGGGCTGACGAACAAATTGTTCGTTACCTGCTCTATGATCTCTGGGGTGCTTGACGCATGAGAGCCATCTTCTTCTTGAGGAAGGCGCGTCCTGCTAACTCCATTGCTCTTTCTGTTTGCACCTTGAGCTCCTTGATGGTGGTTTCGTGATCCCGCTTCGCCTTGGCCGTGGCTGTGGCGTTGGCATCCTCCTTGGAGCCTTTATACTCCATGGTGCTTAGGCGAGCGTCGATGCTGGCGAGGTGCTCCTGCACCTTGTCCATCCGCTTGGTGAGGTCGGCGGCGAGGGCATCGAGCCATGCCTTCATCTCCGTTGTCATGGTGTTGTTGCCCATAGGATTGCTCTGGTCTCTGGATACCAGGTGTCACAGCAATGCTTGGGGGTGGGGGCTGCAGCTAGTGTGTGTTGGGGGTGTGGGGTGGGAATGTGGCGGGGCAGGGGTAGGCGTGGGCACAGGGAGGGGAGAGGCACAGGAAGAGGAGAGAGAGGTACGGGAGAGCAATTGCTCTATTTCTGCCTAAGATTGAAATGGTTACATTGGCCTCTATCTTAAGCAAACTAGAGGAGGGAGTAGATTTGGACTCCTTTCCAATCTTATTTCCTAAACAAACTCTATTTCTGTTTATTCCAAATCTCGATTCTTCTAGGTGGGGAGGGATCGGCTGCGCGGTGGATGCCGCCTCTCCCTGGTCGTGCACGCCCCTAGGCGGCGTGGTTGGCTAGGGTGCGGCCGGTCAGGGCCTCCTCCTGGCCTCGCTTGGCCCTGCTGGGTGGCCTATATTATGCCCGTGACAGATAGGAATCTTTTTTCTAAAGTTTGTGTGCCAGCGTCTGCTCCACTGACTGGAACAAATTCATTGGTTCAACAGATTGTATCATTGGACTGATCATTAATTGGGCACTCAATCTGAAACTTAAATTTATTTATGTGTGAAGTGTTCTTGTATATTCAGTCTGATCTAGAATTGTATTATGACTTAATCTCTGAACAGATCAGGAGCTAGATATAATTGAGATGGCTGTCTATGGGGATGTCATTCGTCCAGGGAAGCAATGCCGCTGCAGAACAGTAGCCGAGATGCTCGGGCAGGTGAAGTCAATGAATCGCATGGCTGCTTGTGAGTTACCAGGCAAAGGTGCCTCTTAAAATGTTCGAATAAATTGGTTTCGACTCTCACCTGTCAGAACACAACCTTTAGAGTGCAGTTGATTCCATTCAACAAGGAAACTCTGAGTTCTTTCTCACAAGAAGTAATTCTGTGAAACGAATGCAGTTGGTTTGCAGCCTGTGCTCATGATATCTGCTCTTGAACATTCTGTTGAAAGTTTTGGTCTCAGCTTTTTGTTGAGCCAGATGACAATGGAATTTCGACTTTTTACATATTGATTGATTGAGGACAACGTTATCAATGAATTGGTTGGTTTCAATAATTGGGCTTGAAAATAACAATTTTGGGTGGTTCAGTTCTCTTTATGGCTGGTTAGCTTCAGTTGGTTGGACCTGTTTAGTAAGGTTACTGTAGGGACGTGAGCTGCAACAGCCTTTCCCGAGCTGGTATAGAAATTAGACACTGATGTTTGAATGCTGTGTGGTGACCTGTAAGTCTACTAGGTATGATAACTTTGGACCTCTACACACCATGATTCCTACCTCACCTTAGAAGTTGAAAGAGGCAATTCCTTGGGAGTCACTGAAAAAGTTACTACATATATACCACAAAAAAGTTGTAATCCTACATGAGTCGCTACATTTTTTCGTTCCTACTGTGCCACTTTCGTCCATACACCGTGAATGTGCTGTTATGTGTCGTGGCCTGTGGGAAAACACTATTTTACCCTCTCCAAATCCCTCGTCCCTTTTGTCTTTCACCTTTCTCCCGTTTGACGGTGAACTGACCTGGAAGCAACACTGCTGCTCGTGTGTCAAGTGACGGGTTTCTGGGCCGATTGGATGGTTGGCACCTTCGCGCTCTTGGTGGGTGCGCCGATGCGCTACGGTGAGTTTCCCGACATGCCCTTCATCCCATGGCCACGCGGCCTGCCTGCCATGGGTTGCGCCATGGGCTTCGTGGCATTTCTTTTTTGCGCCGAGAGATGGATGGAACGATGGTGTGGCATGGCGATGGAATTCTAGGCGCTGTGGGCGCTATGGCACATGCACGAGTCCTATCACCGGGCCTGGCGACGGGCCCTTTGTGCTCAAAGACGTCTTCGCCTTGCCATATCTCAAGCTGAAGATGTTGGGGCCGAAGGAATCATAACCGTCGGCACAAGCTTCCAGCATGTCTACCTCTGCAAATGAGAGTGTGTGGCCCACGTGGCCACGACCATCCCTTCCGTCGACCTCATCGATGCTGGACAATGATCAGAGGATGAGGCCCTAGACATGAAGAAGAAGACATCAGCGTCTTTATACGGTCAATATGTCGACTAGAGGGGGAGAGGGGGGAGGGGCGAATAATCGTTTCTAAATTCTAATCACTACGACTAACCGATCAAAGCAGTGGAATGAAGCTAATCGGTCTAGCATCAACTACACCCCTCTATCTATCTCACAAGCACCTTACAAAACGTCCTAAATAAGATTTACGCTAAGGTGCAAAGCTAGTGGCCAGAGAGCTCTCTCCTACACAATTCTTGTTAGCAAGGTCATACAAACTAAGCAACTAGTCAAGCAAGCAACCGAAGGCTCCTACACATACTAGTGAGCAACAAGCACGAAGCCAAGCTTCACTAGTACTACATTAGCACTACTCAACTAGCTATACTACACAAGCACAACTAGAGAGCTACAACTACTTAGGTACTCCCTCTGTCCATAAGTCTCCATCGTATTAGCCTTCGGCGCAATAAGCAAGGAGCAGTAAACAACGACGATTTGCATTTAAGGCGAGGAACAGCCAAGGAGTCACAGCCAATGAGCAGCCAAGGAGCAATAAATGCAGACAAGAAGTAGCCAATGAACACCAAATGCGCAGCATGTACGTGAAGCAAAACCAGTGGTCCTAGACTAATACGAAGAAGACTTTTGGAAAAAAATTTTTGCTTAGATGAAGGAGATAAATGGACGGAGAGAGTACAAGCACAAGAACAACTCAACACTACCACAAGTATACGAACAAGTAATGCAAGCTAGTGTAGGTATTGCAAACCGATCAAGAAGACAAATTGACATGGTGATTTTTGTCAAGCCCAAAATTGCCGCCGATCCTCATGATAGTGGCAACCCCTCAAGATTGCACTCATCTCTCGAGGTGTGCTCACAACGTGAGCTCTAGCACTTGATCCAGCCAGACCACTTAGCACTCTTCGCACCCCCACTCTACTAATAATTACTCTTTGCGATGTCCCGTGGGGCGAGCACAACACCATTCACGATGTGATCTCACTCTGGAGCACCACACAACCTCCATGTGTGCTACGTGTGAGTCCACAAGCCATCAAAGCCGTCTAAAGGTGGCAACCTCCAAGAGTAACAAGCCCTCAAGCTTGCTAATTAGCCCCTAGTTCCACTAGATGCTATCTCTCTCAAGGACATGCACTAGATAACTCCAATCTTACTCCGATTCGCAATCAACTAAGCACAAGTGAGTGGAGGGCTTCTCTTTGGCTCTAATAGATGAGGGCTACTCCCTTGGGCACCAGCGACTCCAACTCAACCGGCCACCCCCTCTATTTATATATCCCACAAGACAAAGCAAGTTGTTGGGAGGAATTTGCAGCTTCTTCGGGGGCACCGCTGGATAAAGCACTAGAAAATCCCACGGACCGATCTAATGGTCAAATTCAAACGGTCACAGAAATCTAGTGATTGTCTCTTCTTTCTGGTTAGCCAGTCACCTAGACCTCCTTTTCCGGTAGAAGGGACCATGACACCTAAGAGGGGAGTTTTGAATTAGGTAACTTAAAATCTACTTTTAAAATTATGGCTTCTAATTTTCACCTAGTCAAAACATATGCAATAATTAATCTATCTAGATGTGCAACTAAAATTTGCTAGGTGTGTTGCTATCTTTATTGCAAAAGAGTGATGCAACCTAGGTTTCAATCCTATCAACTAGCCTATCAAACTAAGCTAGGAAGGTAAAGCATACAACCTAAGTACACAAATATAAATGCGGAAGTTAAAGGGTGGTAGAGATGCAAACTCTCATCGACAACTCCGGTATTTTTATCGAGGTATCGAGAAGCTCCTCACTTTCCTCTAATCCTCTTTGGAGCCCCTCGCAGGAATGCCCTTGCAAGAGCCAAGCTTCCTATCAGATAACACCGCGGATAGCCTCCGGGCTATCTCCACGTGCAAGTGGGTCTCTAAGATTTTTTTTTTCTGTTCCTTATCTCCTTGCTGGAAGACTAATCAGTCCAAATAGGAGTACGTTAGCTGTACTATTTGTTATTTTCTCCCTGCTGCGAGACTAATCCAGCTTTTACTTTATATATTCCGTTTTTATTGTGTATATGCGATTCCGCATAGGAGTTTGTCACTATTTTTTTCATATTCCTTTTTTCGGTAATGTTGTGGTAAGGACGTCCGTCCGTCCGGATATTCTCATTGGTGGGCCATGACACCAGCCCAACAACCCAACACTCTTCACTTGTGTATGCGCTCATCCACTCGCCTCCAACCATATCCGCTCATGAGCTCGTCGTCCGTTCCTCTCCATTCACCGCACCTTCACATCCGCACACTGTGGCGTGCTCCAGCGCAACCATGCCACCGCGGCACTCTCCACCATGCCCGATCGGCACCTGTCCTCTCTCTCCACCGCACTCCAGCGCCGCCGCTGCCATCCTTCTTCTCCACCGGGCCATCTTCTCGCTGCGGCGTTGTCCACTACGCTGGCGGGCTTCTCCCCCGGAGCTGCACGTCTCTCTGCGGCATCGAGCTTCACGTTGGTGTCAAGCTCTGCATTGACGAGCCTCCATTCATCCCATGCGACAAGTAGATGTTGCGCTGAAAGTGCATGTTGCAAGCGTATGTTTTAAGTGTTTCATTTCAGAGGTATGTTGCAAGTGTTTCGTATGGATGTTGCAAAAGTAGGTCAAGACGTTGCAAATATTGCAATGGTTGTACATGTATGTTGCAAATGTCTGTTCCCAGTGTTTCATCTTTTGTTTAGTTGTATGTTGTAAGTGTGTTTATCTGGATGTTGCATATGTTTCACACATATGTTGCAAGTATTTTATGTTGATGTTGCATATGTTTGCAATGGTTTTCAAGTATTTTTGTGAGTGTTTTAGATGCATGTGTTCAAGTGTTTCATCTGTCTTCAGAGTATGTTGCAAGTGTTGCATATGAATGTTTTAAAAGTAGATCGGGTGTTGTACATGTTGTAATGTGATTCATTTGTTGTAGTTTCTGGAGGGGGCGGCGTGAGGGATCATGCGTGGCGCAGACGCCGCGTGGGGCTGGGTAGGGCACAGACGCCGTGTGGGGTCATGCGGTACACGAAGTGCAGGCAGAAGAACAGGGTGCTAGCGTGGGCGTTCGGACACGGGCATCCATCTGGACGCCCGAGCGCTATGGCACTACCGTTTTTTTATGCCTGCATGCCAATCTGACTTTTAGACTTCTTTATTATGTCCGCTGCTTCTATTTTTTTCTTCACTCCCATCGCTTTGTTATGTTTGTTGCTTAATATATAAACTAGAAGAACACGCCATGCGTTGCTGCAGGAACTACTGACTTGGAATGAAATTTAACTATTCATATAATTCTTAGAAAAAGATTAACTATTATAAACTAACGTTAGTGGATAGCGTCACGCTGATGTGGACAACTAAATGTATATTAGTGGATAATTTGTCTTGCTGACGTGGATATCATAATTGCTTGTGTTAGTGAACTTTATTTGCATCTGATAGTGGATTGTTGAGGTGGATACCTTGCATGCAAGTGATAGTGGACTGCTAAGGTGGACACCTTGCATCTCAAGAAAAATTGCTAGTTGGGTTTTGCTTTATAAGAGTATAGGATAGGATAAGTATTTTCACCACTAAGCTGTTAGGAATAGAACTTATTTTTATTAGAATCTATATAGGTCGATAGTCGAGTAAACTGAAATTCTTTTTTGTTTGTTATTCAATCTAATCTAAACAAATGTAACTTCAAGTTGTATGTACAAATGGGTGTAACTCTCAACAAGGGCTGACATATGAAACTTTGTCATAATCATCAACAGGTAAACTAATTCTTGACCCGACGACAACTAACCATTGTCGACTATAATGAAAGATTAGAATTACATATTTTTAAAGGTTATCAAAGGAAGTCACGGCACTTGATATTTAACTCTACTAATGCATGCATATTATAAAAACTAAACTTATGATATATGAAGAGAAAATATTTTGTGCCTTACAACGATAGAAATAAAAAAGTCTATTAAAATTGTACTTCCTCTATTCTAAATTATAAGTCGTTGTGGCTTTTCATGATATATAGATTTTACTATATATCTAGACATAATGTATATCTAGATACATAATAAAACTGTGTATCTAGAAAAACTAGAACTACATACAATTTAGGACGGAGAATGTATTTTAATTCGTTACAAACTTAATAGGACATTGTCATATTACCAATATAACTTATATTATATATGTCATGGTCATCATAAAATAAATTATAGCCCTTAAAATTTTACAAATTGATAGAACGTAAATAGATATATAACATTTCTATCCTGGATTCCTATCAACGTCTAATCCCATTACAGCACACTGGGATATTTGCTAGTATAACACACACCAAGCAACAGTTTGTTCTGCACCCTGGTGAAACCTTTATTCGACCTCTCCACCATCAAGCGGAGAGTCTAGCAAATTGAACTATCTGTAGTAATTAACTAGAGGTAGGGCACACAACCGCACGCTGGCATTTCCATACCGCGCATCGCCGCGGGCCCATCCAAGATCCAACTCGGTGTGCGATGTGCTCAGGCGTCGGACCAGGTGACGCGGACCTCGCCGACGTCAGTATCGAGCCCGAGCTTCTTCCAGACGGCGGGAGAGGAATCCACGATGTTGTTCTTGCAGCCGCGGTGGGAGTCGCACTCGTCCACGACCTGTGCCTCCACGGTGCGCCGAGTGTCCGCGCTCGTAATGCGGATCTTCTTGTGGCACCTCTTCCCGCCCGCGTACCACTGCGAGGACAGCGCCACGATCAGATCGTCGTTGCTGTGGAACTTGCCGTCGCACTCCGATGGGCCTCCGCCATCCTGGCCTTTCTCGAACCCGTTCACTGTCATCACAGCAGAGGTGCCGCCGCTGCCGCCGCTGTGCCTCCGGGCTGTGACGCATGAGACCTGAAGCAGAGCTAGGATGGCGATGACTACCGCAATCTTAACCTTCGCCATCGCTACTTATTTGTTTATTTATTCCTAATAATGAGCTCGATTGAGGTGCTTGGGATGCACTGCCCCTTGGCTCGTGGGGCGTATATATAGGCGTGCTCTCACTTCTCAGATCGTTGATCTTGATACCAAGTTAAATGGCCCTATCTGAAACAAGTGGGCTGTATCCGGAATGCTAGCTATCAGTATGTGATGGCATGTGTCAGGCTGTCAGCTCGCTGCGATGTTACCGTATCCTCTGGGTAATTCCTACGCATGCAAGAACAACTGATGAGCAAGCCGCTGTTTTGTTTTGGAAGCTGATGCTGAAAACTAACGCTCCAGATGTTTCGGTGGACGTTTGCTTAGATTCATCGTTCTGTTGGATTGATCTCAGGAAATGGTCACATGACCCATGACCGAGTCCGTGGGAAACCCCGCGTATGCGATTTGATCCGAGTAATTCTGACACATTCCACTAGCTGATCAACCGAACCAATTGCACACTTCCGGTGCAAGAACCGGCAGTGATAAGTGGCCGTCAAGCCACTGCCGTGCGAGCAACGAGTTGGCAGTGATATAGACCTTCGCTGTCGGTTTTGGCCCAGTCCCAATCATTTTCTAATTTTCAAGCTCAGAACCAGCAGTGATTGACGGTTCACCCAAATCCGGCAGTGATGCGGCTCGCAGCGATGTCCAATTCTGTAGCAGTGCTTCACGTGCAAAACCTATGCCACTTCTCCAAAATAGGATGCGAGTTTGATACTTTGATTCCTAATCCAATTAGATCTCTCCGATCCTAAGTAATCTAAATATAGAAATTATAATCCAAATAGAAAAATATAAGAATAGAAATCTATATCTTCTATCTCTATATACCTACTATACCTGATGATATTAAAGAGCCAAGTTTTTGATTTGTTGCTTGTCTGTAGTCCAAAGCGAACACGGTACCAAAAAAAAAAAGCGAACACGGTAAAGTCTGTTCAATATGCTACGAGTTGTTGCCTGTTGGCAATGTATACAGCGTTTTTGTCCTTGTCCTTTGTTGGATTGTTTTTTTATTTTATTATTTCTTTTCCGTTTCCACTTTCCTCACGTTTAGTATCTGGACCATTTTTTTCTTCTTTTTCTTGTCTCCTGTTATTCTTATACTAGCAAAAATACTCGTGCGTTGCAACGAGAGTTTTTTAAATACTATAGTATATATTACGGGTCCAAACTTACAAAATTAATTAATGTTCCTTCTTGTTTCTGGGAGCCGATGGCCTTTTGCAACCAAATCTGGAACGTCCGGTAGCAGTGTATTTTTTTCTCTTTTTTTGTGATCCTATCCCTATTAATATAGAAAGCTAGATGTAGTTGTATTCGGAAAATGAATTTGTACGCGGCTAGAACGCAGTATTCTATTAGAAGTCATTTGTTATTATTATCTTAGTATTATTTATTGTGACCGTGAGTCGGACTCCGCCAGAGTTGTTCGCGTAAGCGGTGAAAGAAACCTTTGTTTAATAGAACTCATGTGCTAGTTCTATTCTAATTTGTTTTCACGCTAGCGAGTGTTGTACTTGGTCAGAGTCGGAACCGATGCAGGCTTAAAAAGATGGACTGACCGAGCAGTAGTTTTGTTTAGAAGATCTTGTGTCTTCTGCTAAAAAAAAATTATTGGTGCCGGTGTCCTAGTTTGATTGTATTTGTATTTTTGCCAGCGAGTCCGTTTCTGGTAAAATCACCGGGTGCTCCGATGATATCATTGTTGGTAGTGCTAGCTTTTCTGTTAGAATTTGTTTTCCATGCGGGAGAGGCGGGGCAGGGAAAAAAGAATGGGTGGACCAAAATAAGGGTGGTGAGAAAATAAATGCACAACATTGTCGCTAGATCTGAGGAATCTATTTAGATTAGGATTCCTACTCCATATCCGTCTAGAGGCGAGCTATTCTAACTCATACGTAAATAAAGAAAGCAGTACAAAATAAAGAATTTATTATTAAGAGTTCTATCTAGAGTACTCAGGATCTGATGAATCTATTTAAGTTAGGATTCTTATTTCATATTGGTCTAGACGCGAGCTATTCTAACTCGTATGAGCACGGGTTATATATATAAGTCCGGACAAAAGAAACTCTCCATTGTTCGGTAGTTAGATGAAGATAGACAAAAAAAAAAACAAATGGATGGATGAAAAAAAGAGCCTAAAATTTTGCCTCTTTATTATTAGGTATAGATAAATAGAAAAAATAAATAATAATGATAGTTATTCTCTTTATCATTTCCTAATAAATAGTATTTTTTGTCATTAATCAATCTAGATCAGCAGATGGTACAACTAACTAATCTAAAATAGTTTTGTCATCCAGGCTAAAATCTATATCTATATACTGATACTTCTATACCTTAATAATATAAAAAAACACCCAAAAAATTATTTTGTTTCTTCCTACACCAACTACTAGGATATGACTCATACGAGTTAAAATAGCTTCTAGCAATGATGAATACAGGGTCTCACTCCAATACGTACTGGGTTACGTCCTTCGTATCTCATATTTGACCCAAACCTGTGACCCTTCTAACAACTCATCCAGTGATGATGCAGTGTTCGGTTCATATACATATTAGACTTCGTTGCAACGTACATACACTTTTGCTAATATATAATAAAGTTCTAACGTCTTGCTGTCACTGTCAGGCGGTGATTAGACTTAGTCCGTCCTCCTGCGGAAGAGTTCGGGGGCCATGCATATAGTATGAGGCAAAAAAATGAGTTTAATTTCGGTGCCAGACTGCCAGAACGAGAGAAGTGCTACTCAACTTTGACCTGGACATGCTACTCTTGGAAGTTCAGAATTCTAACTAATACGAATCTAGATTATGATGATTCCATTCGAGGTGTAATATATGATTGTATAACACCGGGTAATTATATCTCATTTTATTAAAACATCTTGTACATTTTTTTATGGTAGAATCCATAGCCAAAATTTATCGTACTCTGCATATCTTCCGAGGCACTACATGACATAACACATTAGTCCAGCACATTAGAAACATAATAAAGGCCAAAACGCAACTAGTGTACACACACTAGATATTCGTCGATCCATTCAGCTAATCGTGACAGTAAAATCTGGCCGGCTGTCCGGAGCGAAAAAAGAATCTGTCCGGCTGTGGACAGATAACAGAATTAGACCAAGGACATGCCCGGCCAAGAAAGTTTGTTTTCCTATGCAGATTAATCTTTTTTCACCGTCGTCTTCAGAAACAGTTTTAGCTACTCACGCAGGAAATTTTAATTTAACTAGATGATTTTCCGTGCATTGCTGTGGAAATTTTATAGTGATATATAGGAGCATAATTCATGGAGCAAAAAATAATGAAATAATTAGAGTTTTTAATATATGCGGTTAGTATAATGAAAATAGTAGAATATTTAATTATTGACTCAAGCAACAGTATAACTAATTTTAGGTAGTAGGAGCGTAGTTTGTGGGAAGCTTGCATGTGTGGATCACAATGTTCTTCCTGCTGTGGAAGTAACTACTCCCGGGGAGTAGGAAATAATTTCCTTTATATATATATATATGTATATATATATATATATATATATATATATATATATATATATATATATATATATATATATATATATATATATATATATGTGTGTGTGTGAGAGAGAGAGATAACATAAGGCTGAATGCAGGATATGGCTCCAAGAAGTTTCAGGGTCATCAATCTTTGAAGATTACTAGGTAGCGCTCCCGTGCGTTGCTACGGGATAGCTAACAATTTGTACTTAAAACACATTGATTGTACGATAAGATAACAATATTGTAACAATTAAATACCAACTTTAAGGTGACATTTAATTCAAAAAACAAAGTTTGTGAAATCAACATAGTCATGAAGAGCGTGGCGTCACAGGCTCACAAACTCTACTTTATAGACTTTTCTATGATGTAGCTAAGATAATGTTTTATATCGGCAGAAAAAAATCTCTGATATCCATTTCCTTCGTGTGCCAATAAATCCACAAATAAGTTCTGTTGCATCTCCATACCATCTGTGCGGGTTTCTGAATGCTTCCTCGTCTGCCTCGCTTTTGTAGAGTTGTTCGCTACAGGGAAAGAAGGAATAACGCAGGATAGAAAAAGAGATAATCGCCACAGCCAATATGTAATGTGATTATTTCTGGTTTTTAGAGATTTGTTTTTGGAAAGAAAAATCAGATGGAGGGGCAGCGCAGCGAGGCACGAGACTAGAAGGAAAACTACGAGCAATTCGAGACTCAAACCCGAGCGATCGTGGGGAGGAGGGATGGTAGGGTTTGGCAAACTGATGACCAGAGGGATTTTTTCACATGATGACGGTGCCTGTGATTGAGCATGATTGGTTTTGGTTTCATGCCCGTCGTTGTAACGGGAGCAACAAAACTAACACAATCAAGATGATGGTTCATGTCTATATGTTTCCCAAGCAATGTTTTTAGTGAACTCTTAAGATTGAACAAGACTAACGCAATAAAAAAATTCAAATTAATTTTTTGTTGCAAGGTGCTTCGTGATTACAAAATACTGAAACATAACAAAGTGCTCCGTGATTCAACACCTAAGATGACTGTTCGCTAGGCTTTTTGAGAATGATCTAATCATTGGAGCCTTTCCCTAAGAGGAGGCCTCAAAAACCAGTTTTCTATCATGCTTCGATCGTTGGGGTAGCACCAGCACTCTTGACATGCCTCCCCAGTCGCCATCTCTGCCACCAGTGTGACTGAAACCAAACAGCTATTGCGCTTCAAAGTTCAAACCAAACAGTTGTGGCCCGTGTCTTGTCTTGAGCAACAAT
This sequence comes from Saccharum hybrid cultivar R570, assembly GCA_038087645.1. NCBI lineage: Eukaryota > Viridiplantae > Streptophyta > Magnoliopsida > Poales > Poaceae > Saccharum > Saccharum hybrid cultivar. The sequence continues at coordinate 1,414,099 of JAQSUU010000050.1, read as the reverse complement.
AACAACAGATATGATATCATACGATGTTCTTGAAGAAAATACTAGGCCTAGACAGATTACCCAACATAACAGACTATAAAGTGTAACAAAGAGGCAAATGAAGATATGTGAAACCGTAGACATTGAACTCATTGTCTTTCATTGAATCTGAATTGCTTATATATTACATGGTGTGCAGATAGTTTAACAAAGCTATCCACACTTTATCACGATGCTCGCATGATTATGATGAATTACAAGATTTCCTGAGAGGGTTTCTCACCTCTATATCTTGTTACTCAATTCAGTGATGTACATTGCAATGCACATAGATTCCATGATTCATCTAAGAGCTAGCCCTCTCTGCTCTACATTCTGATCTTCCTTACCTATAGAGAAGAACTAAGATTAAAAATAGGGATGGATTAAATGGAGCACTTTTGCAAAGATGGAAGGGCCATAAGCTAATATGACTTTGAAAGGTCTTGATGGCTAGAGGGGGGTGAATAGCCTAATAAAATTTTCTACAAAATGTGCTAGACAAGTTGATTAGTACATCAAATGGTGAGATGCGAGTTTTGCCTGGCCTAAGGAAGTGATGCAAGCCACCTATCCAATTATCAATTCTAGTATGGTTCACACAACCACACAAGTTTAAACCGCGAGAGTAACAATTGAATAAGTTACACTACTCAAGCTAACAAAGCAACTAAGCAAAACTAAACTACAACAAGATAGTAACACAAGTAATGTAAGAGTAGGTATAGAAGTGATTTCACCGAGGGGTGATGAATAGAGCCAACCAATCAATGATTTCATTAGATGATATTCAAGATAACTAAAACACTGGGATGAATCAATCACAATCAAGAAGTGAAGACCAATGATTTATCCCAAGATTCACGTGCTTGCCGACACGCTAGTCCTCGTTGTGTCCCCTTTCACCACGTGGTTCGGTGGCTAATCGGTCTAACACACCGAGCCTTTCAAAAGGCGCCACAAGAACCTACCAATGGCTAAGAGTTGCAATGACATAAGCAATCCACTAGAGTTGGAATTCGGCGCTCCACCGGGAAAGCACAAGAACCCCTCACAGGACAAACACCGGAGCCGACCACGAACAATCACCAACACGTGCCAGACCTCCACCGCTGCTCCAAGCCATCTAGATGGCGGCAACCACCAAGAGTAACAAGAAATCCCACAGCAAAATAATCCCCCAAGTGCCTATAAATGCAGAGCAATGATCAATGCACTTGAATCACTCAATCTCACTCAAGAATCGCAATCGAATGCAAGGAGATGAGTGGGGAGAGCGGTGAGGGCATTGGCTCAGCTCAAGATGCTCACAAGAATGTTAAAGTGTCAAGAGGGCAGCCCTAGAACCGGCCAACACATATATATAGATGTACCCCTTCGAATAGAGTCGTTATTCCAAAACGCGGGGTCACCAGACGCGTCTGTCGCACTTGCAATAGACGCGACACACCGCGTCTGATGCTCACGAAGCTACCACGTGTCCTGCGTAGTCAAATTTCCAACGGTCGTCTTCGCCTTCAACAGGCGCGTCTATCACAAGAAGGTCCGCGCGTCCGACGCTCGATAGACGCGTTCCAGTAAGGTCAAAACATCGGTTTTCCGCCACCTGACGCGTCCGTCGTGAAGGCAACAGACACGCACTGCATCTGTGGTCGTCAAGGCCAGTGGAGCTGCTGATGTCCTTCTCAACAGACGTTGATGCTCGGTGTCTGTCGCTTCAACACCACCGCGTCCGATGCTTCCTTCAGCAGCGCGCGAACGAGGGTAAGCCACCAGACGCTGATGTCAGCGTCTGACGCTCCCGAGACCAGTGTCTGATGAGGAGAAACACTCCCATGACTTTACCTCCTTTCTCATCCTTCGGCGCAATGGAAAACTAGCTTTTTCATCCTTCTACCCCAAAGCCCTCTCTACCGCTCAAACTCCACCGCCTTCGCAAATGTGCTAACACCACCAAGTGTACATCACCATGTGCGTGTGTGTTAGCATTTTCACAATTATTTTTCAAGGCACTACATTAGCTCTTTACTAGATCCTAATGCATATGATCAAAGAATGACACCTAGAGGCACATGTAGGACTCAATTGCAAAGAGAATTCCCCTCTTCATAGTATGTCTATGTATCCTATGTCATCCACACCCTCTATGATGTCTTGGATGCAAACCGAAAAGTCCTATCATATACCTTTGCCTTGAGCATCATGATTTGGCTTTGCACCTCCATCCAACTCCATCATGGAAAGCACTTGATCACATCACCATTGCTTGATCCTTGCTTCACCATGTCGTTGCACCAACCACATCATAGCTACACACATGTCTTTGCTATGTGGTTAGTACTAGGTATTGCCACTAATTACCAACACCAAACATAGGACTTTCAGACTTACTGACCTCATAACTAACTAACACTAATTATAGTGTATAGTGAGGAAGATTGCTGATGGCCATGCTCATTTGGTTCCTGTATCTGGCCAAATTTCCAACTTCTGGCAATAAAAAAATCACGTAGGGGTGCTTGATAGTCATTTTCCAATGAGTGAGTTGTGTTTTGGCTTGATCTTGCTAGTAATCAAGAGAAAAGTAATTACCTAATTGATTGCAACATCAAGAAACAAAAGCTAGTTAAACAAAAAAAACTATTGTTCAGGTGGCAAAGGGCACCAAATATTGTGGGCTCTGGTGTTTGACAGTCCATTCCATCTAAGCACCTGTTAAGAAGATACACACGATATTATAAAGAATGAAACGACAATCGACATGAAAAATCCCTCAAACGAAATTTTCTTACCATCTGAACATCACCATTTCAGATGCGAATTTGAGAAATGAAATTAAGAAAGCCAGCTAAGGCTCTCTTACTGTTCCAACCACACAAGCCAGCTGGCTTGCTTAATGTTCCAATCAAACAAGCCAGCTGACTCACTACCTTCTTAACTCAGGTCAACCAGGTAACGACAACCCTTGTGTGAGATGAGGCCTGAGTTTGCAATCATCAGGCAATGCAAAAAGCTCAAAATTGCAGCCAAAATTGGTGACTAAAACTGTAACACCTCAGGCGTTTAGCTCCATAATTGCATTGCATTTGCATAAGCATAAGCATGCATCATTCATGTTATTTTATGTGGTTGCAACAAATGTGATTGTTTTTAGAATTTTGTTTGGCTCACATCATGTGACACTAGGTAGTTGGTGTAACAAAAGGGGAGAGTAGCTAATTATGTCTCACAACACCTTAGTTATACTTAGGGTCACTAATGGAGCAAGGTTCATGTTGACCAAAATCACCAAAATGCCCTCCAAGGTGTAGTTGACCACCATTTAGCCCTAGGATGCTCTAGTTTGACCAATTAAAAAGTCTAGCTTGAAGACCTTGCATGGAGGAGCACCCTTAAGCAAAGTTGTAGGGAATTTTATGGGGAACAAAAGTCTCAATATGGCCATCTCATGAAATTGGCCAGAACATACTCAAAAATGGCCCACAAGTCAGCTAGAGGGGCTGTCTCAACACTTAGAATTTTTCTAAGTCTCAAAAGTGTCCCTCCAGTTTTACTGTGACCTACTTTGGAAGCTTGTAGTTTGCAAACCAGACCAAACCAGCTCCAACTCATGTTGACACTTTTGTAGTACTCACTTAGCTCTACAACATTGTCAACATCACCATCACCTAGTTCTAAATGGTTTAGGAGATATGGTGTCAACAAAATAGGGTTTTAGTCGGTTTTAATCACTGAAACTACGTTTCAGTTTCAAAGGGCACCACTTTGGAGATATGTAGTTTTAAATCCAAACCGAATCTGTTCTTGAGCCAATTAGCAAAGTTGTAGCCCTCACGAAGCCCTACAATTTTGATGTTATCATCTTCTCCTAACTCGAACCGGTTTTAGAGATAATCATCATTGAACTTGCTCTGTCAATCGGTCTTTGAGGCCACGATTGCAACGCTGATTTAGTTCATCAGTGGAGTGGCCGACCGGCCACAGGCCATCGTCGACGCGTGGCCACGCGGTGGCGACCGTACGTCGGCCGTGACCCCACCGGTCAGTCCACGACGTGCTCAAAGATGCCACGAGTCCGTCGCTTCACCCATCACTCTCTCCATTTCCCTTCTCCATTCCTCTGTGCGCGCCGAGCGGAACCGAGGTCACCGCCGCTGCCATGAGCTCCGCCATCGCCGCGCGCGCTCGTCACTGCACCACCGCCCACCAAACCGTGTCCTTCACTCCGCCACACCGCCTTGCACCTCCTCGATCAGTCGGTGGCTTCGATTGAGCCCGAGGTGAGCCGCATTGCCACCTCCACCCGTTCCAAATGCCACCGGAGCTCCGCCATGTTTCAGGACACTGTGGCCAGCACCGCACCGTAGCCCTCCGCCTTCCCTCGCTCACGTTCTCTCTTTCCCACCCCACGTAGATGCTCGGGTGAAGATGCTACCGCCATCATCGGTCTGGTCGGGCCGGAACACGACCGCGCACTGCCGCGCCATGGCTGCCGGTCAGGTGCTCATGTGGTCAAGCGGCTCCACTCCATCCCCATCTGAGTGTGTAGTCTCGGGAAGTCCGCTAGGGTTCTAGGAAGGTGGTGCACCCTTCGGTCGGCCGTCCAGCGGCCAGGACTCGCCGGCGTACCGCCAGGCGTCACGGCCGTCCGCCATCTCCATCGGCATGGGTGCTACGGTGCAGTAGCTTTGGGGAAAAGGGTTGGCCTCGGTGCGGTTAGGTCTGGGCAAGCCACCGGTGTACTCGGGTTGAGCGGAGGAGCCGCCGGCGGCGAGAAATCGCTCGCCGGAGCTCACGGCCGCCGCTCCCCTGTCCCTCTATCCCTGATCGTGGGGGCCCGCCTGTCAGTTGCCACGCGCACGCCGTGGGCCGCGCCTGTTCCCGGGCCGGCCCAGTATAAAATGAGATCTTTTTCATTTTTATTTATTTTTGCTATAGAATTTTGATGATGTTTGGAAAATGTAGATCTAGGGTTTTATTTGCTCAAAAATTATGAGATAAATTTTGTTAGGATCTACATGGTGTGTAGTATTTTTGAAAAATATGAATTGGTTATGTGATGTTTAGTTTCTGGGAGATTTAAATAGGTTTTTGAAATGTGTTTTAGATTGCATGCAAACTTGTTTAAATCATATCTTGAGTTTCAGTGTTCCAAAAATTATGAAATTTGGTGGGTAGGCTAATTTATACTTGCTCTAGCTTTGGTAAAAATTTGGACAGTAGTGCTTAAGTACTTTTCAAGTTATAATGCTATCTTGTTATTTTAGAAAATACTTAAATGGATTTTAGTAATTTTTCTACATGTGCAATGTTCTTATAGCTTTTTGGAGAATGTCTTGGTACCCTAAAGTGTCCAAGAAAATTAGGAAATCTGTTGTTTGACACTTTTTACTTTGATTAGTTAGTTATACAAAAATCAGCCTTTTGGGCTTGTGAATTTTGTTTAGGGAGTTTCTGTAAATAATTTTAGTTCAAATTTTTACAGTGGTCTCTTTTTGGTTCATAGAGTCTCCTGTAATTTTTGTAGAATTTTAGGAGCAGTTTACATATATGTTTAAAATTTCACTTAATTACATAAGTAAATTAAGAAATGAGTTTAAATAAATATTTTAGGTAGGCACACCTTACTTTCTGGTGTTGTTGTGGCCTATGTGAACTTGTGGTAACATTAGTTTGGTCTTAAGGGATGTTTGCCACATAAATAAATATTTAATCTTTGCAATTCTAGGTTTTCTGGACAGCTGGTAGTATCTTTGGGTTTGGCCTTTGATAAAAGTGTTTGCTGGAAAACTTGTAAATACCAAAGTTGTAGTAAACTTGATAAACTAGCTTGTGTCAAAATTTGGGAGCATTTGGCTTAGTAGTTTGGGAGTTATTGCTGTTTAAAGTGACAGTCCAGAATTGGCTACTCTCTGTTTAGAGAGGACAGATTCTGGAACTTGGGAAATTAGACATGGAAAACTTAGGAATTTAAGGTTGAGGTCTGAAAATAATTTGTAGGGCATTTCATAAGCTTTCCAGATTATCTTAGATCATATCTTTTGGAGTTAGGAATCTTCAGTTATGTTAGAATTTTTGAGCTGCTGTCCAGAATGTCTTACTGTGGTATTTTGGTGTTGGATGTGGTAACCTAAGTAATGCTACTCTTGTAATTGTTAGGTGCTAGGGCCTTAACTGAAGAAGAACAGCTATATCTTAGGTTGGGTAGATTAGGTAAGTACTTCTCCACCGGAGAAGAGATTTGCACGTATTGATGAAGTGACTTGAATAGAGTACTTTCATTGCTGAAATGCATTTCATTCCGAGCATGTTGCACCCATTGTGCATCCATGATATTTATTGTGCATTCATGCAATAGGTGTACCGGAGGGGGTTACACTCCTCGAGTTCGAAGGAGCAATTCTGGAGGAAGTCCAGGACCAGCCGGAGCAGCCAGAGGAACCAACCGGCGACGAAGCTCCTGCCGAAGATCTACCCGAGTGTCCTGACCACCGGCCCTCGACCTTTCTAAAAGGCAAGCCCCGGTGCATGCTGAACCCATCATTTTATAAATCTATCTTGAGTACTTTTAATTGTTTAATGCATTAAGTTGTAGGAGTTGTATGAAAACAATTGTTGCATTATATCCATCCTTGCCCAGATATCATACTTAAATCCTAATTTAGGTTTAGGCACGTATCAATACTTAGCCCTGCTTAGTACGGTAGAAGTCGGGTGATTTTCGGTCATCCGCGAGATGTAGGAAGGAGTCACGAGTGGCTTTATGGCTATCGTGGATGGAACCATGCTTTAAAATGAAATTGAGACCGGGCGGGAGTTCGATAGTATAGCCGCAAGACACTTCACGTCTTGGGTGTGGAGCTATGCCCATCTGAGTCGTTTAAGGACCGATTCGCTGTACGTCCTTGAGTCATGTTGAACGCAGTCTAACACTTAGTTGGCCGGATAAGTCGTTCCGACCGCGAAGCCGAGTAATGTGATTCAGGCCAGAAATCGAATGGTAGGTTGCTTCTTGGAGGAGAGAAAGGATGTGCTTGGGGACATTGGCGTGAGATCAAGAGGGGGTTAGAGTCCCTATCACCTGGCAGAGTGTCGCCCTTGGGGTCGCGACATCATTCGGACCCGTGATTCCTGAATCATATGAAAAGGTGGCCTGTGCGACCCTGGCAGGGGTCTGCACGGTGAGTGTTAGAAATACCCCTCCAGCTGGATAGGAATTCGATTCGAATCGCCGTCGCTCCCGGTTAGTGAGCACTTGACTTGAGCAGCGGCAACGTAGATCTCATTAAATGAACATGTGGTTAAGGGAATGATATAATGTTGCCATAATTCATACCTGCTCTGGATATAATATTGATAATTGTTTGATTATAATCAAGTGCATGCTTAGTATAGGTGGTAAGATAGATAACAGGTAAATGCTAAAAAGAACTGCTAGTACATGTTATAAGAGTTTCAATTACTTATGCCTTTATGCAAAATGTGATGTCAGCTGGCCTCTTGTGTAAGCCTTGCATAATCCTTGGTATCCTCTTATTTCTGGTTTTTGACGGGTAAGTCTAGCTGAGTACATTCCAGTACTCAGGGTTTATTCCCTCCTGTTGCAGATGATATGCTCTATCAAGGCTTCTACAAAACTTGTCTCCACCCTGCGGGTGACGAAGACTAGATCACTAGGGCGTGATCATCTTTTATGTACTTTCCTGATGCTTTTGCGGGTTGTTGATCAACAAGACTGGCAGTAGTTAAACAACTGGTGTGTTTATGCTTCCGCTACTTTTATAAACTTGGTTTGTAATAATTGTGACTCCGTGTGTGTAAACTTATTTCGAAACTACTTGCGAAATGTAACGTATGATGTTGTATGTTGAATGATGCGATCTTGGTTGTAAGCAAGTTGGTTTAAAATCCTTCGTGGTTTCGATTGACTACCGGGATTATATGGGCTCAAGTTCGAAAATTTGAGCGCTTTGGTGCTTGTTTTTGTACTTGTGCTCTTATAATTTGGTCGGTTCTGTTACAGCTGGTACCGGAGCATAATTCAATATTAAACACATCGTACGAGTATTTAAAAGCAAAAGTATTTGATTATGAAAAGGGTTAAAACTCTAAAAATTATTTTTATAGGTATGCCAGTGATCACATCCCTTAGCCCAAATAAGGACTCTTAGGTGGCTTATTATTAAGACTAACTTGGGGGCCTTGTTTGTTTTTGTTTCGTCGTCCATACGGCGTGATATTGTATGGATGCCATCTACTTGGGTGGTAATGTATGGATCAATTGCCTCGACGCTCTGGTAAGTGTGAGTTGTGAGAGCATGATCGTCCAACCGGCGATCTAGGGGAGAGTAGTTTTGGTGACTTGCATACTTACATGTTTAAACCGTGTAATTATATAAGCACTTAATTGTGGGAACCTTTATATCGGGTAGCTTTGATACTGAAGTATATACATCAGGGGATGTGTATATGGAAAGTATTTAAATTACTGCTTTCTTGTGTGCTTATATTGGGAAACTGTTGGGCTGAAATGAGATTTTCTGCAGGTACCCTAACAGCGTAACGAGTAGACCGATAGTTTCGCTTATATGAGAGAACGTATGTATGCCACCGCCTAGCGTTAGAACTTTAGGTTTCTATTAAGGTGAGAGGGCGTACGGAACGTGCATGCATCATATTTAATTATATCATACATATCATTTACTCCCTCCTTAAAAATTTCAGTAGTCCCGACTAAATAAAATTTCGTATCCCCTAAATGATCCTCACCTTAAGTCGTATCTTGTTGCTACAGATGACACGTACCAAGAGGACCGCTCGTAAGTCCACTGGGGGCAAGGCACCTCGTCACCAGCTCGCTCCACGTGAGCCCCGCCCTGAGCCCACTGAGGTGGAAAGGCTGAGGGCTGAGTTAGCTGAAGTGACTGCTGCCAGGAATGCAGAGCGTCAGCAATTGGAGCAAGTGATCCGTGATTGTGACCAGGAAACACTTGCAGTCCAGAGATTGACAGTAGCACATCGCAACTGTCAACGCATGCTGGTCCATGTCATGAATCAGAGAGATGAAGCCTGGCACGAGGAGAACGTTCTGAGAGCTCATCAGTTTGAGCTCGAGCAACAGTTGGAGAATGCTGAAGAATATAATGACAATCTTCATGAAGAAGTGCACCGCCTGAATAACCAGCTAAATCCTCTGCTGCCTCGAAACATCAACGCAGATGAGGACATGGGTTCGGGAATCTTCATGGCTGAAGACAATGATGAAGTGGAGGTCAATGGGCCCTAAGATGTCACACCAGAAGAAGCACCAGAAGAAGCACCAGAAGAAGAGCCAGAAGAAGAAGAAGACGAGGAGTTAGAGCCTGTTAGCGATGAGGATGGCGGGGAGATCCTTGACACCGACTCTGAGGACGATGCTTAGAGTAGTCATCGCGTAGGTACGATGTTAGAATCATCTTTTGTGCCTCCTGGGATTGGAGTGAGGCTTTGTAATAACTTGACTTTTAGGATGCAAGGTCGAACCCTATGTTTCCTTGATGTTTAGTTGAACCTGTTAATTTCGATCACAATGGGATGTCTTATTGCGTGCGTTCGATGATGGTGTCACGATTAGCACCCTTCGGTGCTGCGACGAAACCGAGGGCCTCCTATGGTGCGCGACATAAGGTTGTGCTGCTTGGCACGCGCTGGTATCGAGGTGGCTAGTCATGATCCACCATGGGACTCTACCGTTGAGAAGTCTCTTTGTGTTCAGTTTAAAGTAGCCTTTCTCAGTCAACTAAAAATTTTATGATCGAATCTAAGTACCGGACGAATGGTCAAAAATCACGTAGATAATAACGTAAACGGTTCAGTAACTGCTGTGCTCCTTGTGGGTGAGCCTTTATCAAAGTACATCTTGTTGGATTCCCTCGCATGATTGCGTCACTTGATGCGCTTGAATGGATTGTGCGGTTGTGATGAATTATTGTGCCATGATTATTTTGAGAAGTCTATTTCATGAAGTCAGTTTGACATATTTATAATAATTTATCTACAAATTTTCCACATCATCAGTGCTTATGGGCTATGCATTTTGCAGATGTCATATAATCTCCGTCGGGGTCGTGGCAATGAGGATGAGGAACAGCCACCCCCTCCACCACCACCTACCCCGGCTGAGCTGATGCAGACCGTGGTCGAAGGGCAGCGCATGCTGGCAGATGCTATGCGCCAGCTTGCCAACCGGGAGGCTCGTCATGGCCGCCAGGGCCCAGAACCCAATCAGTACAGTGATTTCAAGGACTTTCTTGATACTAAGCCCCTGCTCTTTAAGGAGGCGGAGGAACCACTGCAAGCCGACAAGTGGTTGAACACTATTGAACAAAAGTTTCGTCTGCTTCGTTTGACCAATGAGCTAAAAACTGAATATGCTTCTCACCAACTTCATGGTCCAGCGGGTATTTGGTGGAGCCACTATCGTTCCACACTGCCTGCAAATGTCCCGATTGCTTGGGACCAGTTCAAGGCTGTAACAAATCAACGTAATTATACGAGATTAAGTAAGAAAATTTTCCACCGAGGCGGTTAATTTATCAAACTTAAACCCGTATAACCCAAGATTCCATGAAATCACGAGGGATTTCAAACCAACCAACGTACAACCAAGATCATACTGATTTAGCAGCCACAGTTCACATGACACGTAGAGTTCACAATAAAAGTGGAGTACATCGGAGTTCGGAATAAAAGTTATTACAACACAGTTCAAAATAACATAGCGGAAGCAAGTAGTTTTACACCCACACTTCGTTCAAATACAGTGTCAGTAGATAGTCATAGTTCACAAAAGCAGTAGATAAGACAAACAGAGTGACCCTTGCCCAAGGTCCTAGTTGTCGCCCATCGCCGGATACAGACAGTTGGAGCAGTACCCATAGTACATCTGACTATCTGCAACAACAATGAGAACAACGCCCTGAGTACGGGAATGTACTCAGCTAGACTTACCCGTCATAAACCAGAAATAAAGGACACCAAGGATCATGCAAGGCTTTATAGATTGGACTGGCTTGACTCATTTGCGAAAAGCATAAGTTGTTATGAAAAACTATACCAGTACTTTTTGCATCACCTTTTTAGTATAATCTATTCAAGCTAGGTAAGCACCTATTGCTAAAACAATCACTTGATTCCTCATTAACAATCTAGATTACCATATCAGGTTTAGCATTTCCAACGTCATTCACTTAACCATCAGTGTTTCTTTAATGTTACTACGATGCCATAGCTCGAGTCAAGTGCTCACTAATCAGGAGCGACGGCGATTCGAATCGAATTCCTATCCAGCTGGAGATTTATTCCTCACACAAACCCTGCTTCCCCCGTCAGGGTCGCGTAGATCACCAATGACACTTTCCAAGAAGCCGCGGGATAACAATCATGGATCGCACTACCCAGGGACCGCCCGACTGCCAGGACGCACCTTGGGCTCACTCTTCGCGTCCCCATTACACCCACTTCAACACCAGTCTGCCAACCTGAGTTTATCCCGGCTCGAAAAGTGTCACTAGCTTCGCGGTCGAAAGGTACTTTATTCGGCCAGCTAAATGTGAGGCATGCGTTCAACATGACAAGAGGGATGAGCAACGATCGGTCCTTAATCGACACAGACGGAATCACTATAGTCCAAAACCCTATAAGACTCCGCCCGGTCTTCATTTATCCATCAACACTTGGTTACTTTTTATGATCACAATTACAGCTAACCATAACCCGGTATCCACCTATAACTCGCAGGTGACAGGAAATCACCCGACTTCTACCGGTCTAAGCATGGCTAAGCAATTCACTCGATCCTGACCTAACGGGGTGAAAGATAATCCGGTGGCCAAGGTAATAATGCAACAACGGTTTCACGCAACTCCTATAACTTAATGCAAGTATATATATAACTATAGTTCATGTAGTAAGGAACAACTTTTATAAAATAGGAGACTTAAAATGCTCCGGGGCTTGCCTTTTTCGAACGAGCTAGGATGGTGGTCGACGCACTCTGGCAGCTCCTCGCCTGACTCTTCCTCCTTGGACACCTCCTGTGTCTGGGGCTTCTGCGGATCCGTCCAAGCTTGTTCCTCCGGTACTGCTACCTGCGACTCCTCCTACGATCCTGTATGATACAAGTGCATAAGTCATCATGCGAATGATGCATCGGATTGTGGTGGAGTGCTTTGATGACATGAGATGCATATGAGCACATGAAATGAGCAATTTGAATATAATTATTCCTTATACAAGGTAGTCAACGTCATCCAAGAACATGTACCCTAAAACATGCACCTTATCCTTCTATTAGTTAGCCTACCATCTACACATACAAGTGAACCTAAGCTACCAAAGCTTACCAACCTAACTCATCCATAACATCAGCAAGGCATAATGATGTTTCAAAGATACACCAAACATATTTTATTTCTCTTAATTTCTCATAAGGAATAATATTTTATTCCCTATTTCACTAGGGTTACACACCAACACCTATTTCTGGTGTATATAAAAATCTACAAAAATTACAGTAGATTACTCTTACCCTAACTAACCTACTACTAAATTTTCATGAGAATGGCCTATGTAAAACTGCTTGTACAAAATAAACAAGTTATAGCCTAAATATGAGCATGAAATTATTTTGTACTAGAAAAAGTATCAAACAACAGATTTCACATTTTTCCTATGTTACTAACAGTAAACTAACATACTACAAAAATTATCACATGTATGTTCTATACAAATTTAGCTCTCTACTAAAAATAACAAAGATTATCAAATAAAAGCATTTGAACTACACTTCAAAATTTTCTCACAGAACATGCTTTACTAATATTTTTCCTAGAAAGTACATGACTAATAAAGATTAAAGCAACAAGAATCACATTTTTCCCTTCATTATTTTATTTACTACACATTTTCTAAGATATCAGCATTTATAGCAATTAAATAAACCTACACAGAAAAGTGTCAACAATTTATCATGAAATATTTTTAAACTGTAGATCTATCCAAGAGGAACATTTCAAAATTTGTCTCATCATTTTTAGAGCTATAAATCTTGAGATATGATTTTTAGAAGCCTTTTCAAATTTTCTGGAAAAATCAATTTCTTTAAAACCGAAAATTTAACCGGCCTTCAACGCTACGCGCACACCGCGGTTTCACCCCCAACTCTCACCGAGAGACAGACAGATGGGTCCCACGGGTCAGTTGACCCCACCGGTCAGCCAGAGCCGAGCAGAGGAAGGCGCTGACCGGGGAAAACTCGCCGTCGGCGAGGTCGTCGGCGACGAGGTCAGTACCAGGCAACTCCCCGCAATCGTGTGAACCCAACGATGTGATTATCGGGGTGAGAGGAAGAGCGGAGCACGGGCTACAACGGCCATGGCGGAGGCGGTGGCGCGGCTCGCCGGCGCTAGGCCGGAGCAGTCCATGGCGGAGGTCACGGACGGGCGCACGAGCTCCAGCGAGCAGAGGCGATCATGGTGCGCATGGGGAGGAGGGAAATGAGACGGCGGGAAGGTGGGACCGACGAGAGCCGCGGCGGCGGGCTCACCGGCGGGGGAGAAGATGGCTAAATTCGGCCTCCTCACCTATGGATTTGGCACAATAAGGGCACATCGAGGATGAGCAAAGGAGGGTGGAGGCTCCGGCGAGACGCAACCCAGCGAGGCGCGGCGGTGGGGGAGCTTGAAGGGCGGCGGCAATGGCGCGTGGCCGTGGCTCCGCTGCGGCTGTGGCTGGCACTCGGAGAAGTGAAAATGGGAGGGAAATGAAAGGAGCGCGGAGGGGGTAAGTGGGCGCGGGGGACGCGGGGTCCACCAGGGCGCGTGTCGTGCGGCGTTGCCGTCGCTCGGCCACGCGGCGGCCGAGTGCTGCCGCTGCGCCACGACGTCGCGTGCGGGAGCGCGCGCGGGCAGGAGGAAGACGGCGCGGGCGCGGACGCGCGGGAGAAGGCGGGGGCGAGCGGACCGGGCCGGCATCCATTCGCGGGCCGAAAGGGAGGCCGCGACCCACTAAAGCGAAAGCTGATTTTTTTTTTACAAAAATATTTCCAGATTTTCCTTATTTGTTTCAAAATTGAATTTGAAAATAAAAAAGAGGTTTTTAGAACTTTTGCCCAAAATAAAAGTTGTTCAAAATTTTATTCTCTACAACTTTCATGTAGGGCACTTTTTAAAATTCTCAACAGATTTTGAATTTAGGATTTAAAGCTAAGTTGTTAATCAAAAAAATATTTGTTTAGAATATTTTTAAAACAAAATTTGAGAAAAACTTGAATTCAAGAATTGCTCCAAAAATCATGTTAATTTATTCTAGATTATTTAAAATTATAGCTACATAAAGTTTCACCACTCTTTAGCACTTGAATGCAGAATTTGGGTTTTAAGTAATTGTTTTTCAACTTTAAATTTAAAAGGGTCTATACTGCATGCAATGATAACCATGTATGAGATGATTATGACTAATGCTTTGGATGCTAATGCATGCTTAACACCCAGGGGTGTTACAACCCTCCCCCTTATAAGAATCTTGTCCCGAGATTTTGAGTTACGAACCATTTATCGTAAAAATCTTTATACGCAGTTTGAAGATATTCTCTCGTTTCCCATGAAGCATCACTCTCATCATGATAGCTCCACTGAATCTTGTAGGTTGTTACCACTCTATTCCGAGTGACTCAGTCCTTTGTATCCAGAACTCGAACCGGTTGTTCACGATATTCCAAGTCCGCCTTGATCCGAATACCCTGCGGTTCTATTCTCTCTTCCGGAACACGCAAACATTTCTTCAACTGGGATACGTGAAAGACGGGAAAGATCGAACTCATCCCTTCTGGCAATTGCAACTTGTACACCACGGGACCCTTTTTCTCTATGATCTGGTATGGTCCGATATATCTAGCAGACAGTTTCTGCTTGATTCCAAACCGTTTCTTCTTCATGAGGGTAACTTTCAAATAGACATAGTCACCCACTTGGAAATCCAATGGTCTCCTTCTCTTGTCTGCATAACTCTTCTGACGGGACTGTGCAGCTTGCATGTTTTGCCGGATAATACGGACCTTCTTCTCTGCCTCATTTACAAAATCAATTCCATAAAACCTTCTTTCTCCAGGCTCTACCCAATTTAACGGTGTCCTGCACTTCCTGCCATATAAAGCTTCAAAAGGTGCCATCTTGATACTCTCTTGGTAACTGTTGTTGTAAGCGAATTCTGCCAAAGGTAACCAGGATTCCCATGAGCCTCTGGATAATAGTACACAAGCTCTAAGCATATCTTCAAGTACAGCATTAACTCATTCTGTCTGCCCGTCTGTCTGTGGATGGTAAGCCGTACTACGAATCAAACTAGTACCTAAACCTTTATGAAGATGTTCCCAAAAAATGAGAGGTAAACTGTGAACCATGATCAGACACGATCGTTTTTGGTATACCATGTAATCGAACAATCTCAGCAATATACTTTTCTGCATATTGAGGTGGTCGGAATGTTGTCTTAACTGGCAGAAAGTGAGCTGTCTTGGTGAGACGATCTACTATTACCCAAATAGAATCGTGTCCCTTCTGTGTGGTGGGAAGACCAGTGATGAAATCTATACTTATATCATCCCATTTCCAAACGGGTACAGACAAGGGTTGCAGAAGTCCTGTGGGTCTCATGTGAAGAGCTTTAACTCTACAACACATGTCGCAACGAGCAACGTATGCTGCAATTTCCTTTTTCATCTTAGTCCACCAAAAACGGGGTCACAAATCTTGGTACATCTTACTACTTCCGGGGTGAATAGATAGCTTGGAATGATGGGTTTCCTTCAACTTGTTCTTAAGCTCTCTATCCTTAGGTACCACCAGGCGATCCTTAAACCATAACACTCCTTGGTCATCCAATCGAAAGTGTTTGGTGGGTTCCCTCTTCATCTTCTCTTTGATATGAAAGATTCCCTTATCTGTCTTCTGACCTTCAATGATCTGGTTTTCCAGAGTACAACTGATCTGAATATTATGCAACATAGCAGGATGTAACAATTTGAACCCTTCTTCAAACAACGGTTGCACATCAATAGCATGTGATTTTCTGCTCAGTGCATCTGCTACTACATTAGCTTTCCCGGGATGATAATGTACATTTAGATTATAGTCCTTTATCAGCTCTAACCATCTTCTCTGTCGCATGTTCAACTCAGATTGGGTAAAAATGTATTTGAGACTCTTATGATCTGTAAAGAGATTACACACATTACCCAGCAGGTAGTGTCTCCAAATCTTTAGAGCATGCACTACTGCTGCAAGCTCCAAATCATGTGTAGGATAGTTAACTTCATGCTTCCTCAATTGACGTGAGGCATAGGCAATGACCCTTCCATTTTGCATTAGTACACATCCTAACCCATTCTTAGATGCGTCACAGAACACATCAAAAGACTTTTCTATATCCGGTTGGGCCAGAACAGGAGCAGTGGTCAACAACTTTCACAAGGTGCAGAAAGCTGCCTCGCACTCCTCTGTCCATACAAACTTATGATCCTTCTATAACAGGCTTATCATTGGTTTGGCAATCTTCGAGAAATCTGGTATGAAGCGACGATAGTAACCGGCTAAACCAAGAAAACTGTGAACTTCATGCACTGAGGTTGGTGACTTCCAGTCCATAACCTCTTGCACCTTACTAGGGTCTACAGAAATGCCATTTTCAGACAACACATGGCCGAGAAAAGGAACTGTCTTAAGCCAGAACTCACACTTGCTGAACTTCGCATATAGTTGATGTCCTCTGAGTCTAGTCAAGACAATCCTGAGGTGCTCTGCGTGATCTTCTTCATTCTCTGAATATATTAGAATGTCATCAATGAACACAATCACAAACTTGTCCAACTCTGGCATGAAAACAGAATTCATCAGATACATAAAGTATGCAGGAGCGTTTGTCAATCCAAAGGACATGACAAGATACTCGTACAAGCCATATCTGGTAGAGAATGCAGTCTTAGGCACATCTTGCGGCCTAATCTTAATCTGGTGGTATCCGGATCTCAAATCTATCTTAGAGAACACTTTGGCTTTAGACAATTGGTCAAACAAGATATCAATCCGAGGAAGAGGATACTTGTTTTTAATTGTCACTGCATTCAGTGGTTGATAATCCACGCACATGCGTAAGGAGTTATCCTTCTTCTTTTTCACAAATAGAGCGGGGCATCCCCATTCAGACGAGCTGGGACGAATCAAACCTTTCTTTAGCAAGTCCTGGAGTTGCTTCTTCAATTCGGCTAACTCATTAGGAGGCATCCGATAGGGCCTTCTCGAGATCGGTGCTGTTCCCGGAATTAACTCAATGGCAAACTCAACATTTCGGTCTGGTGGAAGTCCAGGTAACTCATCTGGAAACACATCTGGAAACTCACAGACCACTAGAATCTGGGCTAGCAGAGTAGTTTGGACCGCACAAGTTGTGCTAGCTAGGTCTACCTTCCGAGGTAGGACCACCCGAAAAGTGCCTTCTCTACTTGGTTCCTTAAGAGAGATACTCCTTCCTCCAATATCGATTACTACCCCCATCTTATTTATCCAGTTCATACCCATGATCACATCCAAAACTAACCCTGGCATGACTATCAGATTAAGCTTATATTGCCGATTTGATATGTTTAGGGTTACTCCCTGAACTATCTGATTAGTCAACAGATCAGCCCCAGCTGAACTGATTTTATAAGCACATTCCAATTCAACTATCCTTTGCCCATGCCTCTTAACAAATGCTTGACTTACAAAGGAATGAGATGATCCGGAATCAAACAAGACTACTGCAGGATGATTGTTGATAGAAAACATACCAGCTGTTACCGGTTCTCCTTCAGGGATGTCATCCACGGTGGTGTGATGCACACGAGCTTGATACTGCGTCTGCTGTTTCTTAGGGTAGGGACAAACCTTCGCAAAGTGTCCGGGTTGGTTGCAGTTGAAGCACGGTCCCTTCACTTGAGCCACAGTTCCAGACGAACTGCCTTGTCCTATCTTCGCCTGAGGCAATGCCATCTTGAATGGTTTCTGGTTCCTCTGGGGTTGCTGAGCATTCTGATTCTTCCTTTGCGGTGGCCTAAACCTTGCACCTGGGGCAGGCGATCGATAAGCCGGATGGTTGGCCACTGGGGCTCTGGACTGGGATGAACCCGACTCAAAAGCTCTCTTACGGATCTTGGAAGCAGCATAAACGTTGTTGTTCTTCTCTTGCTTCAGACAGTCACTAACAAAATCATTGAAACCAGTCCTCATATTTGTACCCACATGTTTCATCATCTTGGGATTCAGGCCTCTCTTGAAGCTAGCGATCTTCTTGGCCTCAGTATTCACCATATCAGGAGCATAATGACTCAGGTTATTGAATGCATGTAGATATTGAGTTACAGTCTTCATGCCTTGATTCAGTGCCAGGAATTCCCCAAGCTTCATCTCGGTCAGACCAGGTGGAATGTACGTTCCACGGAAGGCTTCGGTGAACTCCCTCCAAGTGATGTGAGCGTGGGGAGGAAAAGTGGTGCGGTGATGTTTCCACCACATTCCTGCCGGACCTTGAAGCTGATGAGCTGCATACTCAGTCTTCAACACTTTAGTCATTCTCAAGACACGGAACTTGTCTTCCATAGTATTAATCCACTCTTCTACATCCAAGGGTTCTGCGGCTTCCTTGAAGATCGGTGGACGAGTATCCATGAAGCCCTTGAAACTGTTGTACTGATTTGCTTCATGCCCACCCAGGTTTATTCCCCGACAGGTGTTGTCTACGATACTGCGCAACGCAGCTTCCATATTCTGTTGCATGCCCTCCATATTACGTTGACTTCCAAGAAATTGTGCGAAAAACTGTTCTGCAGTGTAGGGTGGAGGAGGCGGTGGTGGATCCCGATCATCACTAGCAGCTGCACTGCCACCAGCCTCAGCGGCACCATACACGGTACGATGAGTGTTCGGCATCTGCATGTTTCAGCAACAATAATTATTAGGTGATGTTGTAGGAATTGCGATCGAATGAAAAATCATGCTGATTGAATTTACTGGAGAGAATAAATTCATACAATAAAACAGGGGCACAATAAGTCATTCCAATTAACACAACATCCTAATTAGATTACTTAAAGCGCACACATCGTGTCCATCACAACCAAGTTGCCAGCATACATACACTGGACTTTTTGACGTTCGGATACCGCCACAAACACATCCAAGCTTTCCAACATTACATCAAAGCCTTAGTCTTTCTACTCATTATTACATGCCCAACGTGCCAACAAAGCAAAAGACCATGTAGATGGAACCTAGTAGCTAGCGCCACAACTACTAGCCTACTCATCGTGGTCGCTGTCTAAGTCCGACACGTTGGCTTCATCGCCATTAGCAGCGTCGTGGTGCTCCCCAACTGGTGCTTCGGGCTCTTCAGGATCTTCGTCTTCATTCAAATCCATCTCTGCCGCACCAGGAGGAACATAGGGGTTGAGTTGATTGTTCAGCCGATGAACCTCCTCATGCAGATTGTCATTATATTCCTCTGCGTATGCCAGCTGTTGCTCTAGCTCAAACTATCTAGCCCTCAACACATTCTCTGCGGACCAGGCTTCATTCCTCTGATGGAGCACATGAGTCAACATGCGCTCAGCGTTCCTGTTGGCGGTGGTCAGTCGCCCAACCTGCTCTCTCAGGGCACGTACATCTCCTTCGAAAACCACAGTCCTCTGGGTAGCCTGATCTCTCTGGTGAGTTAACTGAGCCATCTCTGTGTTGAGCCTCTCAATCTCGGCGTCGTGATCTCTCTAAAGCTGACGGCGGTCATCACGAGCCTGACCAAGAGCACTAGACACACGTCTCAGGCTACCTTCCACTCCATCAAAGGCCCTCATCACTGCGAACATGGCACTCATAGCGGGGTTGTCACTGTTCTGTGCTTCTGCAGCGCTAATCTCCATAGATCTTCCTCTTGCCTGCTGCCACGAGTCAGTGGAGGGGTTGCCCCTCGGAAAGACTCCAACTATAGCTGCTGCCAACTCCTGAGGAAAGCGATCCATGATATCCCTCAGGATCCCAAAGGCTGCCCTCTCAGCGGCTTCTTCAGGGGTCCTGCCAGTTGACTCAAAATGCCAACCGGTCCACTCAGAACCATCACCTCGGGGACGAACTACTACTACCACAGTCACCAAAAGTCCTTCCCCCAACCGCTCATTCGACCAAAAGTAGCGGGGCTCCATCCCATCAGGATAGCCTACATAGCTGAGTACTCTCCACAAGAGCGTAGGCATCCCAAACTCTCCAAGAAAAGTGTGGCGCTGATGAGTGCGTGGAGCAAGCTGATGACGGGGAGCTCTATCGGTGGACTTGCGGGCTGTCTGCTTGGTACGTGCCATCTGTAGCAAAATTTTATTATCGTGGTGAGAATAGTTTTTTTAAGTTGGCATTTTTATCGAAATGAGATAATCAACTTATAAGGGGAGGAACAATGACATGAATGAAATGCACCACTTGATACATGCACGTTCTGTACGTCCTCACAAACTTAGAAAACTAATAACTACTAACGGAATAAACGGTGGCATACAACGATCTCTTGTAACGTACTAATACGTACTACTCAAAAGCGTTGTTATGTACCTGCAGAAAGTCACTTCAGCCCAACCCTCACAGTATGAAAATATGCAAGAAAGCAGTAAAGTAAGTTACTCGCTCTACACGCATCCCCAGATACGAGTATAACGGTAACAACTACCCGAATCATCGTCCTATTGACGGCATCATCACCGCATGACGGAAGTCCCCACCATTTGAATACCCTTATACGAATATGCGCATGGCACGTAAGTATTTTGGTATCACATAAGCACTCCCCTAGATCGGCAGTGTATCCGACCATGCTCTCACAACTCTCACTTACCAGGGCATAGAGGAAATTGATCCATACATTACCACTCAATTGAATGGCACTCATACAATAGCACGCCGTATGAGCGACGAAATTTCAAATATGATGCAAACCCCCAAGTTAGTACTTAATTAAGCCACCTAGAGTCCTTATGGGGCATAAAGGATATGACCACTGGCACACTCTTAAATTTGAAAGCTTAGTGGAAAACACAGTTTTGTTTTTAAATACCCATGTGAACAGCAACATGCTAAACCATGCTTCGATACCAGCTGTAACAAATCAACGTAATTATACGAGATTAAGTAAGAAAATTTTCCACCGAGGCGGTTAATTTATCAAACTTAAACCCGTATAACCCGAGATTCCGTGAAATCACGAGGGATTTCAAACCAACCAACGTACAACCAAGATCATACCGATTTAGCAGCCACAGTTCACATGATACGTAGAGTTCACAATAAAAGTGGAGTACATCGGAGTTCAGAATAAAAGTTATTACAACACAGTTTAAAATAACATAGCGGAAGCAAGTAGTTTTACACCCACACTTCGTTCAAATACAGTGCCAGTAGATAGTCATGGTCCACAAAAGTAGTAGATAAGACAAACAGAGTGACCCTTGCTCTAGGTCCTAGTTGTCGTCCATCGCCGGATACAGACAGTTGGAGCAGTACCCATAGTACATCTGACCATCTGCAACAACAATGGGAACAACGCCCTGAGTACGGGAATGTACTCAGCTAGACTTACCCGTCATAAACCAGAAATAAAGGACACCAAGGATCATGTAAGGCTTTATAGATTGGACTGGCTTGACTAATTTGCGAAAAGCATAAGTTGTTATGAAAAACTATACCAGTACTTTTTGCATCACCTTTTTAGTATAACCTATTCAAGCTAGGTAAGCACCTATTGCTAAAACAATCACTTGATTCCTCATTAACAATCCAGATTACCATATCAGGTTTAGCATTTCCAACGTCATTCACTTAACCATCAGTGTTTCTTTAATGTTACTACGATGCCATAGCTCGAGTCAAGTGCTCACTAACCGGGAGCGATGGCGATTCGAATCGAATTCCTATCCAGCTGGAGATTTATTCCTCACACAAACCCTGCTTCCCCCGTCAAGGTCGCGTAGATCACCAATGACACTTTCTAAGAAGCCGCGGGATAACAATCATGGATCGCACTACCCAGGGACCGCCCGACTGCCAGGACGCACCTTAGGCTCACTCTTCGCGTCCCCGTTACACCCACTTCAACACCAGTCCGCCTACCCGAGTTTATCTCAGCTCGAAAAGTGTCACTAGCTTCACGGTCGAAAGGTACTTTATTCGGCCAGCTAAATGTGAGGCATACGTTCAACATGACAAGAGGGACGAGCAACGATCGATCCTTAATCGACACAGACGGAATCACTATAGTCCAAAACCCTATAAGACTCCGCCTGGTCTTCGTTTATCCATCAACACTTGGTTACTTTTTATGATCACAATTACAGCTAACCATAACCCGGTATCCACCTATAACTCGCAGGTGACAGGAAATCACCCGACTTCTACCGGTCTAAGCATGGCTAAGCAATTCACTCGATCCTGACCTAACGAGGTGAAAGATAATCCGGTGGCCAAGGTAATAATGCAACAACGTTTTCACGCAACTCCTATAACTTAATGCAAGTATATATATAACTATAGTTCATGTAGTAAGGAACAACTTTTATAAAATAGGAGACTTAAAATGCTCCGGGGCTTGCCTTTTTCGAACGAGCTAGGATGGTGGTCGACGCACTCTGGCAGCTCCTCGCCTGACTCTTCCTCCTCCGGCACCTCCTGTGTCTGGGGCTCCTGCGGATCCGTCCAAGCTTGTTCCTCCGGTACTGCTACCTGCGACTCCTCCTGCGATCCTGTATGATGCAAGTGCATAAGTCATCATGCGAATGATGCATCGGATTGTGGTGGAGTGCTTTGATGACATGAGATACAGATGAGCACATGGAATGAGCAGTTTGAATATAATTATTCCTTCTACAAGGTAGTCAACGTCATCCAAGAACATGTACCCTAAAACATGCACCTTATCCTTCTATTAGTTAGCCTACCATCTACACATACAAGTGAACCTAAGCTACCAAAGCTTACCAACCTAACTCATCCATAACATCAGCAAGGCATAATGATGCTTCAAAGATACACCAAACATATTTTATTTCTCTTAATTTCTCATAAGAAATAATATTTTATTCCCTATTTAACTAGGGTTACACACCAACACCTATTTCTGGTGTAGATAAAAATCTACAAAAATTACAGTAGATTACTCCTACCCTAACTAACCTACTACTAAATTTTCATGAGAATGGCCTGTAACACCTCAGGTGTTTAGCTCCTTAATTGCATTGCATTTGCATAAGCATAAGCAAGCATCATTCATTTCATGCATAAGCTTATAATATGTGAAACATGCTTTGGAAACATTGCCACATATGTTTATATTTCATGTGAAGTAAAGAAGTGAGTAGTGTGCAACACACAAGTACCTTATGTGCAATTTTCTTTGTGAGACATGTCAACCACTTTAGTGTAACATAATTGGCAAGTGTTATGCAACACACTCATGCAACATGTGCAACATGAGCTTGCAACATTTGGGAGAAAGTATTGAATTACTTGTTCCAAAGTAAGTGACACTAGGAATTTTGTGCAACCAATGTGTAGAGTGGCTAATTAGGTCTTATAACACCTTAATTACATTTAGGGTAAGTAGTGGAGCAATGTTCATGTTGACCAAAATTACCAAATTGCCCTTCCAAATGTGGTTGACTAAGTTGGACCCCTAGAGTGATCTGGTTTGACCAATTAAAAAGTCCAGCTTAGAAATCTTGCATGGAGGAGCACCCTTAAGTAAAGTTGTAGAGAATTTCATGAGGAACAAAAGTTCTAATATGGCCATCTCATGAAAATGATCAGAACATGCTCAAAAATGGCCCACAAGTCAGTATTAGGGGCTGTTTTGGGACTTAGCAAATTTTGGCTAAGTGTGAAGCTAAAAACCGTTTCACTGTACCTCACTTTGGCAACTTGTAACTCACAAACTAGGCCGAACCAGTCTTTGAGCCAATTGACAAAGTTGTTGTCCACACATAGCTCTACAACATTGTCAATATCACCATCACCTAGTTCTAAATGGTTTAGGAGATGTGGTGTCTTGAAAATAGGGTTTCAGTCAGGTTCACTGACTGAAAACACGTTTCAGTTTCCGTGTACACCACTTTGGAGCTCTGTGGTTTCAAATCCAGGCCGAACCAGTCCAAACTCCAATTGACAAACTTGTAGCCCTCATGTAGCTCTACAAAATTGGTGTAATCATCTTCGACTAACTCGAACCGGTTTGGGAGATAATCATCGTTAAACTTGGCCTGTCAGTCGATCACCAACGGCACCGTTCGACTCGTTTCAGTTCGTCAGAGACGGGGGAGTGGCCGACCGGCCACAGGGCCTCGCCGACGCGTGGGCATGCGGTGGCGACCGTACGCCAGTCCTGGCCCCACCGGTCAGTCCACGGTGCCTTCAAGACCGCCACGACGCGTAGAGGCTGCCTCCATTCCCTCTCCCTCCCTCGTTCGGCTTCAAAGCGGAGAAACCAAGCCGCCATTGTCGCCCCCACTCCGGCGAGTTCGCGCGCACTCCCCACCGCACCACCGCTCACCAGATCACACTCGTCCCTCCGCCTTACCGCCCTACACCTCTACGACCAACCGGTGGCTTTGATTGAGCCCGAGGTGAGCCACATTGCCGTCTCCGCCCGTTCCCGAGAGGTCACCGGAGCTCCGCCATGCAGGTTCACCGTGGCCGGGGTAGTTCGGGCCTCTCTCCGTCTTCTCGTCCTACCTCAATCGCTCCGCCTAGCTGCAGTAAAGCTCGTACCGAGTTTAGTTGTGACCGTGCGGCCTCACCGGCGGCGACGCACCGTCACCGACCCTCACCGGCCACCGTTCCCGGTGGCGAGCCCCTCCCACTCCAACCCAAGCCTTCCTTCTTGCACGAATCGAAGCACCGTATGATGGGGAACGCGTGGGTGTGTTTGTTTTCCCAAGCGAGCTCCCCTCCGACGAGCTTGAGCTCGCCGGAGCTCGCGGTTCGCCGCTCCCCTGTCCCTCTGTCGCTGACCGTGGGACCCTGCCTGTCAGGTGCCGCGCGCGGGCGGGATGGCCGAGCAGGCCGCGCGTGCGTCGCGGGCCGCGCGCTCGCGTCTTGGGCCACGTCTTTTCCTGGGCTGGCCCAGTAACAAATCTGATTTATTTTATTTCTTTTATTCTGTCACAGTTTTAGATAATGTTTAGAAAATGTAGATCTAGGGTTTTACTTGCCCAAAAATTATGAGATAAATTTTGTTGGATTCTACAGGGTGTGTAGTATTTTAGAAAAATATGAATTTGTTATGTGATGTTTATTTTCTGGGATATTTAAATAGGTCTTTGAAATGGGTTTTAAATCACATGCAAAATTGTTTAAATTATATCTTGAGTTTTAGTGTTCCAAAAATTATGAAATTTGATGAGTAGGCTAATTTATACTTGCTCTAGCTTTGGTAAAAATTTGGGCAGTAGTGCTTAAGTACTTTTCAAGTTATAATGCTATCTTGTTATTCTAGGAAATATTTAAATGAATTTTAGTAATTGTTCTACATGTGCAATGTTCATATAAATTTTTGGAGAATGTCTTGGTACCCTAGAGTGTCTAAGAAAATTAGAAAATCTGTTGTTTTACACTTTTTACTATGATTTGTTATTTATACAAAAATCAGCCTTTTGGGCTTGTGAATTTTGTGTAGGAAGTTCCTGTGAATAAATTTAGTTCAGATTTTTACAGTAGCCTCTTTTTGGGTCAAATAGTCTGCTGTAATTTTTGTAGAGTTTTAGGAGTAGTTTACATATATGTTTGAAATTCCACTTAATTACTTAAGTAAATTAAGAAATGAGTTTAAATAAATATTCTTTGTGGGCACACCTTACTTTCTGGTGTTTTTGTGACCTTTGTGAACTTGTAGTAGTATTAGTTTGGTCTTAGAGAATGTTTGCCACATCAATAAATATTTAACCTTTACAATTTTAGGTTTTCTGGACAGCTGATAGTATTTCTAGGTTTGACCTTGGATAAAGGTGGTTGCTGGAAAACTTGTAAATACCAAAGTTGTAGTAAAATTTGTAAATGAGCTTGTTTCAAAATTTGGGAGCATTTGGCTTAGTAGTTTGGGAGTTATTGCTGTTTAAAGTGACAGTCCAGAATTGACTGCTCTCTGTTTAGAGAGAACAGATTCTGGAACTTTGTAATTTCGACTAGGTAAACTTTGGAATTAAGTGTTGTGGTCTGAAAATATTTTGTGGTGCATTTCTTAAGCTTTCCAGATTGTCTTAGACCATATCTTTTGGATTTAGTAATCTCCAGTTATGTTAGAAACAAGTAGCTGCTGTCCAGAATGTCTTACTGTGATATTTTAGGTTGGATGTGGTAACCTAAATAATGTTACTCTTGTGTTTGTTAGGTGTTAGGACCTTAACCGAAGAAGAACATCTATATCTTAGGTTGGGTAGATTAGGTAAGTACTTCTCCTCTGGAGAAGAGATTTGCACGTACTAATAAAGTAACTTGATTAGATTATTATATTTTATTTCTGAAATGTATTTCATTCCGAGCATGTTGCACCTTTATGCATCCATGATATTTATTGTGCATTCATGCAATAGGTGTACCGGAGGGGGTAACTCTCCTCGAATTCGAGCCTGTGATTCCGGAGGAAGTCCAGGACCAGCCGGAGCAGCTAGAGGGACCAGCCGGCGACGAAGCTTCTGCCGAAGATCTACCCGAGTGTCCTGACCACCGGCCTTCGACCTTTCTGAAAGGCAAGCCCCGGTGCATGCTGAATCTACTGATTTATAAATTAATCTTGAGTACTTTTAATTGTTTACTGTATTAAGTTGTAGGAGTTATATGAAAACACTTGTTGCATTATACCTGTCCTTGTCCAGATATCGTACTTAATCCTATATTAGGTTTAGGCACGTGTCAATGCTTAGCCCTGCTTAGTACGGTAGAAGTCGGGTGATTTCCAGTCATCCGCGAGATGTAGGAAGGAGTCACGAGTGGCTTTATGGCTATCGGGGATGGAACCATGCTTTAAAATAAAATTTAGACCGGGCGGGAGTTCGATAGTACAGCCGCAAGACACTTTACGTCTTGGGTGTGGAGCTATGCCCGTCTGAGTCGTTTAAGGACCGATTCGCTGTACGTCCTTGAGTTATGTTGAACGCAGTCTAACACTTAGTTGGCCGGATAAGTCGTTCCGACCGCGAAGCCGAGTAATGTGGTTCAGGCCGGGAATCGAATGGTAGGTTGCTTCTTGGAGGAGAGAAAGGCTGTGCTTGGGGACATTGGCGTGAGACCAAGGGGGGGTTAGAGTCCCTATCACCTGGCAGAGTGTCGCCCTTGGGGTCATGACATCATTTGGACCCGCGATTCCTAAATCATATGAAACGGTGGCCTGTGCGACCCTGGCAGGGGTCTGCACGGTGAGTGTTAGAAATACCCCTCCAGCTGGATAGGAATTCGATTCGAATCGCCGTCGCTCCCGGTTAGTGAGCACTTGACTTGAGCAGCGGCAACGTAGATCTCATTAAATGAACCGGTGGTTAAGGGAATGATACAATGTTGCCACAATTCATACCTGCTCTGGATATATTAATGATAATTGTTTGATTATAATCAAGTGCATGCTTAGTACAGGTGCTAAGATAGATGACAGGTAAATGATAAAAATAACTGCTAGTACAGGTTATAAGAGTCTCAATTACTTATGCCTTTATACAAAAATGTGATGTCAGCTAGCCTCTTGTGTAAGCCTTGCATAATCCTTGGTGTCATCTTATTTCTGGTTTTCGACGGGTAAGTCTAGCTGAGTATATTCCAGTACTCAGGGTTTATTCCCTCCTGTTGCAGATGATATGCTCTACCAAGGCTTCTGCAAAAATTGTCTCCACCCTGCGGGTGACGAAGACTAGATCACTTGGGCGTGATCATCTTTTATGTACTTTCCTGATGCTTTTGTGGGATGTTGATCAACAAGACTGGCAATAGTTAAACAACTAGCGTGTGTTGCTTCCGCTACTTTATAAACTTGGTTTGTAATAATTGCGACTCCGTGTGTGTAAACTTATTTCAGAACTACTTGTGAAATGTAACGTATGATGTTGTATGTTGAATGATGCGATCCTAGTTGTAAGCAAGTTGGTTTGAAATCCTTCGTGGTTTCGATTGACTACCGGGATTATATGAGCTCAAGTTCGAAAATTTGAGCACTTCGGTGCTTGTTTTTGTACTTGTGCTCTTATAATTTGGTTGGTTCTGTTACAGCTGGTACCGGAGCATAATTCAACATTAAACACATCGTACGAGTATTTAAAAACAAAAGTATTTGATTATGAAAGAGGGTTAAAACACTAAAAATTATTTTTAGGTATGCCAGTGATCACATCCCTTAGCCCAAATGAGGACTCTTAGGTGGCTTATTATAAAGACTAACTTGGGGGCCTTGTTTGTTTTTGTTTTGTCGTCCATACGGCGTGATATTGTATAGATGCCATCCACTTGGGTGGTAATGTATGGATCAATTGCCTCGACGCTCTGGTAAGTGTGAGTTGTGAGAGCATGATTGTCCAACCGGCGATCTAGGGGAGAGTAGTTTTGGTGACTTGCCTACTTACATGTTTAAACCATGTAATTACGTAAGCACTTAATTGTGGGAATATATTTATATCGGGTAGCTTTGATACTGAAGTATATACATTAGGGGATGTGTATATGGAAAGTATTTAAATTACTGCTTTCTTGTGTGCATATATTGGGAAACTGTTGGGCTAAAATGAGGTTTTCTGTAGGTACACTAACAGCGTAACGAGTAGACCGATAGTTTCGCTTATATGAGAGAACGTATGTATGCCACCGCCTAGCGTTAGAACTTTAGGTTTCTATTAAGGTGAGAGGGCGTACGGAACGTGCATGCATCATGTTTAATTATATCATACATATAATTTACTCCCTCCTTAAAAATTTCAGTACTCCCGACTAAAGTAAATTTCGTATCCCCTAAATGATCCTCACTTTAAGTCGTATCTTGTTGCTACAGATGGCACGTACCAAGAGGACCGCTCGCAAGTCCACTGGGGGCAGGGCACCGTGTCACCAGCTCGCTCCACGTGAGCCCCGCCCTAAGCCTACTGAGGTGGAAAGGCTGAGGGCAGAGTTGGCTGAAGTGACTGCTGCCAGGAATGCAGCGCGTCAGCAACTGGAGCAAGTGATTCATGATTGTGACCAGGAAACCCTTGCAGTCCAGAGATTGACAGTAGCAAACCGCAACTGTCAACGCATGTTGGTCCGTGTCATGAATCAGAGGGATGAAGCCTGGCACGAGGAGAACGTTCTGAGAGCTCGTCAGTTTGAGCTCGAACAACAGTTGGAGAATGCTGAAGAATACAATGACAATCTTCATGAAGAAGTGCACCGCCTGAACAACCAGCTAAATCCTCTGCTGCCTAGAAATATCAACGCAGATGAGGACATAGGTTCAGGAATCTTCATGGCTGAAAATGATGATGAAGTGGAGGTCAACGGACCCCAAGATGCCGAACCAGAGGAAGAACCAGAAGAAGAAGAAGATGAGGAGTTAGAGCCTGTTAGAGATGAGGACGGCGGGGAGATCCTTGACACCGACTCTGAGGACGATGCTTAGAGTAGTTATCACGTAGCTATGATGTTAGGGTTGTCTTTTGTGCCCTCCCTGTGTTGGAGTGAGGCTTTGTAATAACTTAACTTTTGGGATGTAAGGTCGAACCCTATGTTTCCTGGATGTTTAGTTGGAACCTGTTAATTTCGATCGCAATTGGATGTCTTATTGTGTGGCGTTCGATGATGGTGTCACGATTAGCACCCTTCGGTGCCGTGACGAAACCGAGGGCCTCCTATGGCACGCGACATAAGGTTGTGCTGCTTGGCACGCGCTGGTATCGAGGTGGCTAGTCATGATCCACCATAGAACTCTACCGTTGAGAAGTCTCTTTGTGGTCAGTTTGAAGTTGCCTTTCTCAGTCAACTAAAAACTTGAAATCGAATCCAAGTACCGGGCGAAAGGTCAAAATTCACGTAGATATCAACGTAAACGGTTCAGTAACTGCTATGCTCCTTATGAGTGAGCCTTTATCAAAGTACATCTTGTTGGATTCCCTCACATGATTGCGCCAATTGATCCGCTTGAATGGATTGTGCGGTTGTGATGAATTATTATGCCATGATTATTTTTAGAAGTCTATTTCATGAAGTCAGTTTGACATATTTACAATAATTCATCTACAAACTTCCCACATCGTCAGTGCTCATTGACTATGCATTTTGCAGATGTCATACAATCTTCGTCGGGGTCATGGCAATGAGGATGAGGAACAGCCACCCCCTCCGCCACCACCTACCCCGGCTGAGTTGATGCAGACCGTGGTCGAAGGGCAGTGCATGCTGGCAGATGCTATGCGCCAGCTTGCCGACCGGGAGGCTCGTCATGGCCGCCAGGGCCCAGAACCCAATCAGTACAGTGATTTCAAGGATTTTCTTGATACTAAGCCCCCGCTCTTTAAGGAGGCGGAGGAACCACTGCAAGCTGATGAGTGGTTGAATACTATTGAACAAAAGTTTCGTCTGCTTCGCTTGACTGATGAGCTAAAGACTGAATATGCTTCTCACCAACTACATGGCCCAGCGGGTATTTGGTGGAGCCACTATCGTTCCACATTGCCTGCAAATGTCCCGATTGCTTGGGATCAGTTCAAGGCCGCATTTCATGGGAATTATATTCCTCTAGGTCTTATGGCTATCAAGCACACAGAATTTATGAGGCTGTCGCAGGGCAATAAAAGCTTGACTGAATACCTGCAATCTTTCAACAACCTAGCCAGGTATGCCACCGAGTTTGTGGATATCGATGCCAAGAAAATTGCTGATGAAGACTATGGGCACTAGCAAGTGCACTACCTTCAACGAATTTATCAGTGATGCTCTGACTCAAGAGAACAATAACTCTATCTATGCTGCTTCTAAGAGTCGCAAGAGGGCACTTGAGGCAGGTGCTTCACAGTCTCGAGCTCCAGGTGCCCCGAGGGCTCCTCCTCGCCCTCCTGCCACAAGTGCTAAGTTCCGTCCCCCGCAAAAGAAGGCGCCAGTGAAGACTGGGTTTCGCAAGGCATATACAGTGGCTCTGCCAAAGGGTAATTCGGGCCAAGGCAGCTCCAGTGTCCCTCCTAGCAACATGCCTTGCTAGAACTGCAACAAGCTAGGCCATTGGTCCAGGAACTGTCCTTACCCTAAGAAGAATGTCAACCAAGGTGGCCGTCAAGGGCACGCTCATTATAACAGTATTGAGAAAATCCCATCTGGTGAGGTTGTCACTACTGGTAAGTTCCTAGTTGACCAACACCCTGTAGTGGTACTTTTTGATTCAGGTGCTTCGCATTCCTTTATCAGTCCTAAGTTTGCATTAGAGTTTGCACACAAATTGCATACTATTGAAGGTGGGGGTTATTATATTAGCGCAGCAAGTGGGAATATTTCCACAAATAAAGTAGTGGGGAATCTTGAGCTTGAGATAGAAGGGCGAAAGTACTCGCTTGCCTTAGTGGTTTTGCCGGGCTTAGGCATAGATGTTATTCTGGGCATGAATTGGATGAGTCAGAATGGGGTACTCATTGATACATCCACTCGGGTAGTTATGCTCAGAGATCCTACAGATCAAAAGGGTTTTCTGGTATAACTTCCTAGAAAAGTTGATTTGTCTGGGGAAGTTCATGCTGTGCAAGCAAAGACGTTGACCGAAATTCCAGTAGTAAATGAGTTTCCGGACGTTTTTCCCGATGATTTGCCGGGGCTCCCTCCGGATCGGGATGTGGAATTTAAAATTGAGTTGTTGCCTGGCACGGTGCCCATCTCTAGGAGACCCTATAGGATGCCTCCAAATGAACTCGCTGAACTTAAGGTGCAATTGAATGAACTTTTGAAGAAGGGGTTGATTCGTCCTAGTTCGTCGCCGTGGGGATGTCCTGCTATCTTTGTAAAGAAGAAGGATCAGTCGTTGCGGATGTGCGTAGATTATAGACCTCTCAATGCAGTCACTGTCAAAAATAAGTACCCTCTACCACGTATCGACATCTTGTTCGATCAGTTGTCTAAAGCTAAAGTTTTCTCCAAGATCGATCTAAGATCTGGCTACCATCAAATTAAAATCCGTCCGGAAGATGTTCCAAAGACAGCCTTTTCTACCAGATACGGTCTATATGAGTATTTTGTTATGTCTTTCGGCTTGACCAACGCCCCCGCACACTTCATGTACTTGATGAATTCGGTATTTATGCCCGAATTGGACAAGTTTGTGGTGGTATTCATTGATGACATCCTAATATATTCTGTAAATGAGGAAGATCACGCTGAACATCTGCGTATAGTCCTCACCAGACTGCGCGAACATCAATTATATGCAAAGTTCAGTAAGTGTGAATTCTGGCTTCGTGAAGTACCTTTCCTTGGGCATGTGTTGTCCGATGGAGGAATTATGGTGGACCCCGCCAAGGTATAAGAAGTACTGAACTGGAAAGCTCCTATCTCGATTCACGAGGTCTGGAGTTTCCTTGGTTTGGCTGGCTATTATCGTCGCTTCATCCCGGATTTCTCCAAAATAGCCAAGCCAATAACTCGGTTGCTACAAAAAGACACCAGGTTTGTCTGGACTCCTGAGTGTGATGCGGCTTTTCACCAACTGCGAACCCTCCTAACCTTAGCTCCGGTTTTGGCACAACCGGATATCAAGAAACCATTTGATGTTTATTGTGATACCTCAGGCATAGGTTTGGGAGGTGTTCTGATGCAGGAAGGCCGAGTAATTGCATATACCTCTCGACAACTTCGGAAACATGAGGCAAATTATCCAACGCATGACTTAGAACTCGCCGCGGTCATTCATGCTTTGAAAGTGTGGCGGCATTATCTGCTAGGCAATGTTTGCAATATCTACACAGACCACAAAAGCCTCAAATACATCTTCACCCAACCTGAGTTAAATATGCGTCAAAGAAGATGGCTCGAGTTGATTAAGGATTATAACCTTCAAGTGCACTATCATCCGGGCAAGGCAAATGTGGTTGCGGATGCTTTAAGCCATAAGTCTCATTGCCATTCCCTAGTTGAAACTGATTTTCATCGATCTCGCCTTCTACATCCAGCGGTCTTGTACAACATCACTATCAGTTATACTCTCAAAAGCAAAATTATTGAGCTCCAAAAGACGGACACTGGTATATTCCACATCAAGCGTAAGATGAAAGAGCAAGAAACTACACAGTTCAGGGTAGATGAAGAGGGTGTACTATGGTTCAAGGATAGATTAGTTGTGCCTAAGGACCAAGAGCTTAGAAATGATATTATGTCTGAAGCACACTCCTCTAAGTTGTCCATCCATCCTAGCTGTAACAGAACCGTCCAAATTATAAGAGCACAAGTACAAAAACAATCACCGAAATGATCAAATTCTCGCACTTGAGCCCATATAACTCCGGTAGTCAAATGAAATCACGAGGGATTTCAAACCAACCAACATACAAGCCAAGATCGTAGTGATTCAACATAACAAGTCACATGTTACATCCATTTCACAAGTAATTCAATTTACATCGGAGTTCAACATAGTTATTAATTTACAATGAAAAGTAGCGGAAGCAAAGTAATTTGAAACTAACATTATCCTTATTTCAAATACATGCCAGTACCATGGTCGACTTCCAACAAAAGCATTAGAGAGAAGATAACTCAGAAGGATCATGCCCGTGATCACACTCCGCCTCTACGGCAGGAGCCAACCAACTCTTGCAGTCGCCATGATACATCATAACCTGCAACAAGTGGGGATAAAACCCTGAGTACGAAAAAGTACTCAGCTAGACTTACCCGTCAAAAACCAGAAATAAGGTGACACCAAGGATCATGCAAGGCTGATATAAAGTGGGGCTAGCTTGACAACATTTTGTCTAAAAGCTTAATATAGATGATCAATCATTAATGCTTAAGCATCAAGTTAATTATCATTAACCTATCATCTATATTAGAACCTGTACTAGAGCACTCACTTTATTAGGAGCAAACAATATTAACCATAGCAGGTATAAATTGAGGCAATCTTTCCATCGTGATCCAATTAACCATCCGTTCAATTTAATGGAATCTACGTTGCCGCTGCTCAAGTCAAGTGCTCACTAACCGGGAGCGACGGCGATTCGAATCGAATTCCTATCCAGCTAGAGGGGTATTTCTAACACTCACCGCGCAGGCCCCTGCCAGGGTCGCACAAGCCACCTTTTCATATGATTCAGGAATCACGGGTCTGAATGATGTCGTGACCCCAAGGGCGACACTCTGCCAGGTGATAGGGACTCTAACCCCCCTTGGTCTCACGCCAATGTCCCCAAGCACATCCTTTCTCTCCTCCAAGAAGCAACCTACCATTCGATTCCCGGCCTGAATCACATTACTCGGCTTCGCGGTCGGAACGACTTATCCGGCCAACTAAGTGTTAGACTGCGTTCAACATGACTCAAGGACGTACAGCGAATCGGTCTTTAAACGACTCAGACGGCGATAGATTCACACCCAAGACCTCCATGTCTTGTTGCTTCACTATCGTCATCCCGCCCGGTCTCATTTCATTTTATTAACACATGGTTTCATTCCACGATAGCAATATAGCCAACCGTGCCATATATGAATATCCCTATATCTCGCAGGTGACAGGAAATCACATGACTTCTACCGCTTAAAGCAGGGCTAAGCATCTACTCGATCCTAGTCTATGTAGGATTTAGGGATTCATATATCTGGACAAGGAATGATATAATGCAGCAAGGTTTTCAACCAACTCCTACCACTTAATGCAACAATACTTATAACATATACAAAATTAATTGCTTTGAAGATAGGAGGCTTATAATGCTCCGGGGCTTGCCTGGGATCTGACTCAAGTTAGAGTATGTCAGATGAAGTCACTTGGCGAGCAACCTCCAATCTACCACT
Organism: Saccharum hybrid cultivar R570; assembly: GCA_038087645.1. Classification (NCBI taxonomy): domain Eukaryota; kingdom Viridiplantae; phylum Streptophyta; class Magnoliopsida; order Poales; family Poaceae; genus Saccharum; species Saccharum hybrid cultivar. The sequence goes on along the minus strand of JAQSUU010000050.1, from coordinate 1,378,991 downwards.
TGTCCGATCCTTCTATCTTCGGGATGGATCCACCAAACACCGTCTTCGGGTTTGGCTCCAACGTCACATCCTTCACACGTTTTTGCTAGCGTACCTATATAAGATGCAACCATGCACATGTGTGAATGCATAGAAGTGCAATAAACAGAGTAATCAGACAAGCATACCAAAGTTCTCATAAACACCTAGAGCTAATTAACTTAATCCACAATAGGGTATAACATAGAAGATTGCAAATACATCAATCAAGACACAAGTCTTATAAGATCCTAGGGTACCAAACCAAGTACCAACAAAGACATGCGTCACACTTCAATACACAAGCATGGCAAAGTTAATCAAAGTACTAGAACTAGAAATTGCTACCTTCTGGACATCAGACCAACAGCTGAGTAATTTAATCATAACTGGAGATCTACAACTCCAAATGACTTACAAGAAGACATTATGGAAAGCTTATGAAATTATCTAAATTGCATTTATAATCATCACAGTATGATTCATAAGTTAAACAAGTCAAAAATACAAAGTTCTAGAATCTGTTCCTGACAAACAGAGAGCAAACAATTCTGTACCCTAACTTTAAACAGCTATAACTCCTAAACCACATGGCCAAATACCACCAAATTTTAACAGAAGCTAGATATATAAATTATCTACAACTTTTGTATAAACAAGTTTCACAACAAAGTACATTATCATAAAGAACTTTACCAAGTTTCCAGATCTGTCCAGAAACTTCATTTGCAAGAAATAATTATTAACTTATGTTGCAAACATATAATTGGACAAAACCAACTTTACCAACATTTCATACATGACTAATGAACATCAGAAAACATAGTGTTAATTACTAAATAAATTCTTTTAATACATTTTCTTAATTTATTTAGATTATTAGGTGGAATTATGACCACATCATAAAGATACTCAATAAATTCTACCAAAATTACAGGGGTCTACAAATACTCTCAAAAGTCTACTGTACAAATTTCAAGCTAATTGGACATGTATCTCAACCTCTATGAAAAAGACAAATAGCTATGGCAATAAATCATGTGAGAGCAAGTTAAACTTAACACTCAATATTTTCTATGAACACAAGGCCATATTATGAATCAATATGATAGAGAAACATCATACTAAGGTAATGGAACAATATTTTCTATTTTATCATTTATATACTATTTATAAGCTATTTATTAAGCCATAAACAAGTTAACTCGATAACTTGAGCATACAGTAAGCAATGGCCATGAAATTTATACCACAGTACATCCATAGTATGACAAGCCTACCATAAAAATTTCACATCAATTGGAGCAGCACAACTCAAGATATAAAAATAACAAGCAATATAATATAGATTTCCTTATTTATCAAGGTCTAATCAAAACCCTAAGAAAACAGTAAACAACTAGGGTGTTTAACATTTTTCCTAGCAAGTGAAAGTCATCACAAAATTAACAAAACAAGAATCACTATTTTTGGAGTTCTAAAACTCCAGATATGGCTCTGCTCAAGTTGATAAACATTTTTGGAGCATTTTTAAGGCTTAAATAAAAGACATCAGAAAATATTTACAACATGTAACATATTATGACTCCACTGCATAGATCTTTTCCCAAGGTTGCCAAGAAGTCCACTTTTGCTATTTTTGGAATTATCTAGCAAGAGATATGATTTTTAGAAGATTTACAAATTCTCTGAAATTCAAAAACAGAATTACTGGAACCCTACTTAATTCGCTAGGTGTACCCGGTAACGCACCCGAGTCTGCTACTACTTAACCTGACATGTGGGACCCGCTGTTTTGCTGGGACCACTTGTCATCCAAGGGGAAAACGTACACCGACTTCCCCTTTTCTTCTTCCTTGTCTCAACGGCCGAAAGCAGGGGAGGGAGCAGGGCCGGCCCGGCCTCGGGCCAGTGGTGGCCGGCGACGACGGTGGACTGGTTGGCCGGCATCGCGGCTGCCCAGCACGTTCGCCTGCACTGGCGGTGTGAGCTGCGGTGGCTTGTGGCCTCTTGGCCACGGAGGCAGGCGGCTGCGGCCGTGGCCATCGGCGGCAGGCGAGCACCGGCAGCGGTGGACCGAGGGGAAGGCAGCGCGAGCACCGGTGAGCCCACGCGCGTCCACGGGACCAATTGGCTCAGCTCAAGGCGACCCAAGATGGCTTGGCCACGGAAGCGGGTCGCGACGCGCGAGAAGCTCCGGCGGCGGCCATCTGCGGCGCGCGGGAAAGCCAAGATGAAGGTGCGTCAAGGGCGGCGGATGGCGGTGAAGGTGTCACGGTACAAGGCTAGGACGGGAAAGGCATGGCGGGGTGGATTCATTGTTGGCCATGGAGCTCAATTTGGCCGGCAATGGTGGCCACGGCCATCTGTGGTGTGCGCGTGCGTGAGCACGGACGGAGATGGGGAGTGCTCTGGTGCTGCTCGGCTTGCCAAACGCGAGAGGGAGCAGCAGGGCGGGGTAGAAGGCATGGACGCGCGGCGGTTTGGTGGGGGTGCGGTGCGGCATGGTCGCCACGCACACGGACACGCGGTGTCCCTGGCGAAGACGCTCTGGCGCATGGTCGCCACGCCCTCCCTAAGGGGCAATTCGTCGAGCACATGGCAGATGCCTCGGTGCCCATCTTGGAGGCCGATTTTGGGCCGGTTCTGTTCATATTTGGGCCAAAGGCCTTTAAACAAAATTATTGCCTAGATAATGCTCTACAACTTTCATTTAGGGAGAAAGGTCATTAGTGTCCCAGATTAGGAGATAATTAGCCCTAAAGTTGACAATGTCAGCGATTTGAAAGCAACGAGCAACAATCCAAAATGGGGGTCAAAATGAATTGCAATTGGTGCCATCTTCTTGTATGCTCTTCCTCATCATGTAAGCTCCAACTTTTACATTTGGACCAATTTAAGTTGCATAGCAAAATTTGGAGAACGCGAGATGCCAACCACATGACATTGAAATTCCAGACTTAGCCAAATTCGAGACCTTGAAAACAGCACTAAGTTGATTCTTGTGAGCTCTATTTGACTAGGTTAGAGGCCAAACTAGCTCTTGACCATTAAACAAAGTTTGTTCTACACAAGATGAACTACAACTTTTGTTTAAGGTCAAACCTCATAACTGGTACAGAACTTAGACTTCCACTTTGGTCAAAGTAGCAACCCGATAAAGCCTAAACTAGGGTTTTAGGCCAATCGAGGCATTTTCTTGACATTTGCTCAACATGAACCCTTCATGACTTTTGTTGTAGAGTTCGTCTAGAGTCATTTGGGCAAGTTTTCATGGTTTGGCTGATGATCTACAATTCCATTCACTTAATGATGCAAGTTCCAATAGGAATGGAACTTATCATTTCATGTGACTTTTTGATTCCAAACTCCATGAAACTTTTCCAGGGATTAATATAGATAGTTACTGAGGTGAGACATGTGAATATACTTTGATAGCAACACCCAAGCATATATCTTTTAATTGAGCCCATATGTAAGCGAGGGTGCAACATCCAAGTTTAGATTAGGGTTTATTTCCATAGGTTTGATTTTGGCATCGTCATCTCCACTAATTTATCATGTTTGAGCTTAAACCCACTACTTAATTGGTGATCAACACCTGGGGTGTTATAGCCCTCCCCCCTTAAAAGAATCGCGTCCCGAGATTCGGAATGGAAGATCTTTTAAGGAAGAGAGACACGTTATCTAGTTCCCAACATCTGCTATAGCATGCAGCTATAAAGTGTCAACATCGGCGAACAATTTGGTCAAAGGCACTTTCTGATACTTACTCTTTATGGAAAAATTCGTCTGAAGAATTTCCTTCATTGACTTCTATGAAGCATTATTACTTTGGGAGGAATCCAAGATAGCACGTACTGCATTCTCAGTGTACGGAGATCATTTGGTCCATGAGTGAACCACTCACAAGGATCTGACTCTTTAGTGAACACAGCATAGTCCGTATGAACTTGACACTAGACCGAAATAATCAGAAGTATACTTGTTAAAATGACTCTATGTTCACAAAGTTTGAAAAGCAGTCCTCTACCAAAATGGCTTGAGCACAACCTTCCAAAAGGGTGAGATCATAGACGACAAATATACTCTGAGGCTATAGGATACAAACTATCCAATAGACAAGGTCTATGTTGGTCGTAAATGTTCATTCATTTAGGCACCAACTAATGGAAAACTACTTGTGGTCCCATATGTGCAGTTCTCTTTCTCTGATGACAACACTGTATTATCTGAGTCTGTCGAGGGGTCAATGAATGTGATAGCTGACTCTGTCGGCTTCGTATTCCTGCCAACAGCTACCTAATAAGATTCTTTTATCCAAAGACAACAGTTATCTGGGTTGAATCAGATGCAACCTCTTGGTAAAAACATGTATAAGGTACCAAAGTATGTCATCATTTGGAAAATCATTACCAAAGCAAAATGTAGTGAGGCCTTAAGGACAACAAAAGTTGTAAATATTCATTAAACCGTGGGGAGTAGTCTACCACCAAGCGGTTGAGTAAAATTTTCCTTTGTGACTTAGTTACACTGTAAGTTGAGTTGACTTGCAATGTAGCAACCTTGTCAGGCCAACTTTCACCTTGAGGCTTCCTTTTTAGGATCAAACAGCAGCTCTAAGATGGGGAATCTGTTGTTTGACACTTTTCAAATTGCTTTTGACTTGAGATGGTATAAATTAATTTGTAGAACACCAAGGCTGCTCGTACATTAGGGATATGAGAAAGCAAAAGCAAATGAAAGAGTGTAAACTAGTATCTGTGAGACCTCAAAAGGGCCATCCAACAGCAGATCTCGACTATAAATTTTCATACCAATCCGAGGATGCACACGCTTTGAACTTGCGGGTTACTTTTATAGGGCAAAACACCTACTCTGCCTGGAGAACATTCCTACAAGGATAAGGAACCGCTTTCAAATATTTCTCGACACTTTGTCCAATAAAGTTATGAACAAACCATTTGTGGCACCTAAGGGCACAAGGATGTTGATCGAAACTAGGGCATGCATTTCTCTAATTCTTCACCGCGGCTGATTGAACACCTTGCACTATTTGTGTGATTGTCCAAGATGGAATTGACTTGATCACAAAGGCTCTAGAAGATAGAATATCACTCAAGTTGTTGGCTGGTTGATTAACTTTTTGTTGGTTATTGCTCTGTAAGACATAGCCTTCGTAGCTACCAAGGAGTCGTTACCTAGCTAGAGATTAACCTTCCTAATGGTAACTAATTAGTTGTCTCTCAACACTAAAAAGTTCTAAATCTTCATTCTTGATCACAATAATTGTGGTTGATACAAAGCAGATGGTTGCCATCGAAATTAGCAAATACGAAGTTATTCTAGAGATGGTTGATTTCGATTGTATGGTTATTATGCACCCAAGATTGTGACTTGGATAGCTCCGGTCATATGCACAAGGTGACAATCGATTCTCATCCCATAGATAACTTATCCAAAAGTAAGTGTTATGTGCCCTTTTTATCCAACAGAGCTGAGATACGTGGCTTCCTAGATGCTGGTTGTCAATACTTGGGCAACTAAGTAGAGTCACTTGACTACCACATATTGCAGTCTGTTAAAGTTTATGTCGGTGACCTATTCTTCAAAGATTTTCCTCTTAGAAACTTTAGAAGGAAGTTCCACTACTTTCGGTCTAAGATATGGATCTTACGATACGATTTGGAGAGATAACCAAGAAGGAACACAAGAAAATAGCACATCGTCTGGCGTTTGATAATGGATCATGACTAGAAACCATGATACCAGCGCGTGCCAAGCAGCCAGCCACGTGTCTACAGCCACAGGAGGCCCTTGGTTTCGTCGCGGCACCATCAGCGGCTACTCATAACACCATTACTAAACGCACAACGAAAGTGAAATTTTAAGTGGCACCAATGGGCTGTAAGAGCAAGTGCCATACAAGGAGGGATAGCAAGCAAAGGTAGTCACAAGGTTTATAATCAACACAAAAATAATCCAAAGATCAAAATATAGCACAAGAGAACATCGCACAATTGCCAAGGATACTAAGCAAGAGACTCTTGCTTAACTTCTATGCACGACTTGCGTCCACCGAGATAAGTTTCAGATAAAAGATTAATAGGAGATTCATTCATGTTGGGCAACAACATGAGATCAAGACTGATAAACATCTCGAGACTGAGAAGGTTGGGGACGGATTAAGAAATTTTCAAGGCGAAAACCGATATGTAGTCATAGATTGAGTTGATAAGGTAGATGCATGAATTTGCAAGCACACGATTTAGAGGCCACAACAAAAAGATGTTTCGGCGCATTAGCTAACCTTTGGGAGAGGCAACCGGAAGGTTCAACATGGATTTGGGTACAGTCTCCACAACTAGCAACGTACGAACTATGGTCAAAGGCTAGCGTTGATGAGAGTTAACTTAGTGGATCAGTCGACAAGGGTCTTCACAAAGAGGGTTGCAAAACATCCACGACTCATACAAACACATAGGAGAACTAAACTTTAGGCTTTCGGTCAAGCAAAGACATGGATACAAACATTCAAAGGCTAACCACCAAGTCTACAGGCTTAGGCTCCTAAGATAGAGAACCTAATGGAAGATAACAACCATATAATTAAGTATGTGAACTTTGTTCTAGGATAAAGCTATGTGACCCTCGTATGCTCACCGAGGACAAACGAGGTGACAACTAGAGCACTACCTAGATACAAACACACATACAACATCACAATCAAGCAGTCCTTTGAGAAAATTCAAACGAATGGTTTAAGCAGCCAATACAAGGCACAAGGCTCACCCAAAACAAGCATTTATCTCAAGCATGAACTAACTACAAGTTTAGCTCTAAACAAATGCTAGCTAAGGGAGTCAACTTAGCATGTGCATAGAATCTGGACAGCAGCATAGTAACTACTTGTTTCAACCATAACTAAGGTTGTAGACCTTATATAAAGGTGATCCTAGACTTTCTAGAACGCTTAGGAAGATTACTACACTTTAGTTATTCATACCAAAAGCAAATTCATAGATTGACAGGACCAAAATACTAATGTTTCAGATCTGTACCAATATGGACAGAAAACTGACAAGAACTTCGAAAATGCGTAACTGGAGTTCTAAGAACCCAACAAGGCTGAGCTTTAACTTTATGTAAATCTTATTACGTTGTCTATAACTTTCTTATTATCATATTAAGATGATTCTATAGCTAACAAGGCTAAACAAGACAAAGAAGACATCTCTGCCCAGATGTGGACAGATTCTGTCATTCCACTTGGCAAGCTCATAACTAGAAATTTCGACCACCAAAATTAGTGCTATAGGGCACTTTGGAAAGCTTAGAAAAAGTACTACACTTCTTCTATTATCTCCAAGACATGATTCCATATGCACATAGGTCAAACAAACCAAACATTCAGATCTATTCAGAGCATAAGCAAAACCTGACAGTAAACTTCTAAAATTCATAACTCTCAAACCATAAGACCTAGGGTCATAAAATTTTAGGATAAGCTATATAATTAAGTTAGCTACAACTTTGGTATTCTTCATAACTATAGAAGACACCATTATGAGCACGAAAGCATCACTACAACAGAAATCGTTATAGCAGCCAACGTCCTAAAAGCAAAACAAAGCTTGCCTTTGTTCTACTTAACAAGAGAGTACACAAACATGTTATTATAATAGCTCTAAATTTTGTTACCTTAGACCAACACCAATTTAATTCATTCATAAGAATCCATAATTACTTAAGTGAGGTCTAAAGCATTAGCAAACACTTAGGTGGGCAACATAAAGGCATTCTTGTTTAGCTTCACACAAGAAAGATAGTGTAACACATTGATCACAAGTTACACACTATAGAACAAGGGTGAGAAGAGTATAGCCATGCATAAAGCAACAATCATGAAGATGCATGCTTCGTCCTATTCGTCCTCAAAAGATTGCCAACCTAAGGTGGCGATCACGTTCTATGTCGGTGGCATAACACGCACTCTCTCGATATATAGCTAGTCGACAGCTACATTTGACTTACGCATTCGTGGTTAGCGTACCTACAGAAAAGTTTCATTGCAGCCCAACAATTCCCCAATATGGCACACAATGAAAGCAGGAAAGTAAAATTCTAAGTACTCCCATATACATATACCCCTGTATATATACAGGTAGCACCAAAACTACCCGAATCATCAATCACCCACAATTAAGTACCTTCATATATACATGTGTGTAACATGTAAATAATCCAGTAACCAAAACTAGCTCTCCCCTAGACCGCAGTTTGTACGGTCATGCTCTCACAACTCACACTTACCGGAGCGTAGGTGCGATGTTGCATAAAAGTAAACTAGCAACATATATGGCTATTTCATATATGAAGGCTACCTCTAATCTGACACACTGGGTAGCATAGTGTGGAAGAGTCATCACACATACATACCTTGGCCTGGGCGTAGATGCATAAATGAAAACCCCCAAGTTAGTACTTATATGAGCCACCTAATAATCCTTATATGGGCATAAGGAAATTGACCACTGGCATACTTAGATTTAGAATTCAGTTTTTACAAACCTATATATAGCTATAAGTTGATAAAACTGATTTTATAAAACAAAACCTTTATTTTAAATACACATATGACAAGTTTAATGTTGAATCTTGCTCCGATACCAGCTGTAACAGAACCGTCCAAATTATAAGAGCACAAGTACAAAAACAATCACCAAAATGATCAAATTCTCGCACTTGAGCCCATATAACTCCGGTAGTCCAATGAAATCACGAGGGATTTCAAACCAACCAACATACAAGCCAAGATCGTAGTGATTCAACATAACAAGTCACATGTTACATCCATTTCACAAGTAATTCAATTTACATCGGAGTTCAACATAGTTATTAATTTACAATGAAAAGTAGCGGAAGCAAAGTAATTTGAAACTAACATTATCCTTATTTCAAATATATGCCAGTACCATGGTCGACTTCCAACAAAAGCATTGGAGAGAAGATGACTCAGAAGGATCATGCCCGTGATCACACTCCGCCTCTACGGCAGGAGCCAACCAACTCTTGCAGTCGCCATGATACATCATAACCTGCAACAAGTGGGGATAAAACCCTGAGTACGAGAAAGTACTCAGCTAGACTTACCCGTCAAAAACCAGAAATAAGGTGACACCAAGGATCATGCAAGGCTGATATAAAGTGGGGCTAGCTTGACAACATTTTGTCTAAAAGCTTAATATAGATGATCAATCATTAATGCTTAAGCATCAAGTTAATTATCATTAACCTATCATCTATATTAGAACCTGTACTAGAGCACTCACTTTATTAGGAGCAAACAATATTAACCATAGCAGGTATAAATTGAGGCAATCTTTCCATCGTGATCCAATTAACCATCCGTTCAATTTAATGGAATCTACGTTGCTGCTGCTCAAGTCAAGTGCTCACTAACCGGGAGCGACAGCGATTCGAATCGAATTCCTATCCAGCTGGAGGGGTATTTCTAAAACTCACCGCGCAGGCCCCTGCCAGGGTCACACAAGCCACCTTTTCATATGATTCAGGAATCGCGGGTCCGAATGATGTCGCGACCCCAAGGGCGACACTCTGCCAGGTGATAGGGACTCTAACCCCCCTTGGTCTCACGCCAATGTCCCCAAGCACATCCTTTCTCTCCTCCAAGAAGCAACCTACCATTCGATTCCCGGCCTGAATCACATTACTCGACTTCGCGGTCGGAACGACTTATCCGACCAACTAAGTGTTAGACTGCGTTCAACATGACTCAAGGACGTACAGTGAATCGGTCCTTAAACGACTCAGACGGGGATAGATTCACACCCAAGACCTCCATGTCTTGTTGCTTCACTATCGTCATCCCGCCCGGTCTCATTTCATTTTATTAACACATGGTTCCATTCCACGATAGCAATATAGCCAACCGTGCCATATATGAATATCCCTATATCTCGCAGGTGACAGGAAATCACCTGACTTCTACCACTTAAAGCAGGGCTAAGCATCTACTCGATCCTAGTCTATGTAGGATTTAGGGATTCATATATCTGGACAAGGAATGATATAATGCAGCAAGGTTTTCAACCAACTCCTACCACTTAATGCAACAATACTTATAACATATACAAAATTAATTGCTTTGAAGATAGGAGGCTTATAATGCTCCGGGGCTTGCCTGGGATCTGACTCAAGTTAGAGTATGTCAGATGAAGTCACTTGGCGAGCAACCTCCAATCTACCACTTGTCCGATCCTTCTATCTTCGGGATGGATCCACCAAACACCGTCTTCGGGTTTGGCTCCAACGTCACATCCTTCACACGTTTCTGCTAGCATACATATATGAGATGCAACCATGCACATGTGTGAATGCATAGAAGTGCAATAAACAGAGTAATCAGACAAGCATACCAAAGTTCTCATAAACACCTAGAGCTAATTAACTTAATCCACAATAGGGCATAACATAGAAGATTGCAAATACATCAATCAAGACACAAGTCTTATAAGATCCTAGGGTACCAAACCAAGTACCAACAAAGACATGCGTCACACTTCAATACACAAGCATGGCAAAGTTAATCAAAGTACTAGAACTAGAAATTGCTACCTTCTGGACTTCAGACCAACAGCTGAGTAATTTAATCATAACTGGAGATCTACAACTCCAAATGACTTACAAGAAGACATTATGGAAAGCTTATGAAATTATCTAAATTTCATTTATAATCATCACAGCATGATTCATAAGTTAAACAAGTCAAAAATACAAAGTTCTAGAATCTGTTCCTGACAAACAGAGAGCAAACAATTCTGTACCCTAACTTTAAACAGCTATACCTCCTAAACCACATGGCCAAATACCACCAAATTTTAACAGAAGCTAGATATATAAATTATCTACAACTTTTGTATAAACAAGTTTCACAACAAAGCAAATTATCATAAAAAACTTTACCAAGTTTCCAGATCTGTCCAGAAACTTCATTTGCAAGAAATAATTATTAACTTATGTTGCAAACATATAATTGGACAAAACCAACTTTACCAACATTTCATACATGACTAATGAACAGCAGAAAACATAGTGTCAATTACTAAATAAATTCTTTTAATATATTTTCTTAATTTATTTAGATCATTAGGTGGAATTATGACCACATCATAAAGATACTCAATAAATTCTACCAAAATTACAAGGGTCTACAAATACTCTCCAAAGTCTACTGTACAAATTTCAAGCTAATTGGACATGTATCTCAACCTCTATGAAAAAGACAAATTGCTATGACAATAAATCATGTGAGAGCAAGTTAAACTTAACACTCAATATTTTCTGTGAACACAAGGCCATATTATGAATCAATATGATAGAGAAACATCATACTAAGGTAATGGAACCACATTTTCTATTTTATCATTTATATACTATTTATAAGCTATTTATTAAGCCATAAACAAGTTAACTCAATAACTTGAGCATACAGTAAGCAATGGCCATGAAATTTATACCACAGTACATCCAAAGCATGACAAGCCTACCATAAAAATTTCACATCAATTGGAGCAGCACAACTCAAGATATAAAAATAACAAGCAATATAATATAGATTTCCTTATTTATCAAGGTCTAATCAAAACCCTAAGAAAACAGTAAACAACTAGGGTGTTTAACATTTTTCCTAGCAAGTGAAAGTCATCACAAAATTAACAAAACAAGAATCACTATTTTTGGAGTTCTAAAACTCCAGATATGGCTCTGCTCAAGTTGATAAACATTTTTGGAGCATTTTTAAGGCTTAAATAAAAGACATCAGAAAATATTTACAACATGTAACATATTATGACTCCACTGCATAGATCTTTTCCCAAGGTTTCCAAGAAGTCCACTTTTGCTATTTTTGGAATTATCTAGCAAGAGATATGATTTTTAGAAGATTTACAAATTCTCTGAAATTCAAAAACAGAATTACTCGAACCCTACTTAATTCGCTAGGTGTACCCGGTAACGCACCCGAGTCTGCTACTACTTAACCTAACATGTGGGACCCACTGTTTCGCTGGGCCCACTTGTCATCCAAGGGGAAAACGTACACCGACTTCCCCTTTTCTTCTTCCTTGTCTCAACGGCCGAAAGCAGGGGAGGGAGCAGGGCCGGCCCGGCCTCGGGCCAGTGGCGGCCGGCGACGACGGTGGACTGGTTGGCCGGCATCGTGGCTGCCCAGCGCGTTCGCCTGCACTGGCGGTGTGAGCTGTGGTGGCTTGTGGCCTCTTGGCCACGGAGGCAGGCGGCTGCGGCCGCGGCCATCGGCGGCAGGCGAGCACCGACAGCGGTGGACCGAGGGGAAGGCAGCGCGAGCACCGGTGAGCCCACGCGCGTCCATGGGACCAATTGGCTCAGCTCGAGGCAACCCAAGACGGCTTGGCCACGGAAGCGGGTCGCGACGCGCGAGAAGCTCCGGCGGCGGCCGTCTGCGACGCGCGGGAAAGCCAAGATGAAGGTGCGTCGAGGGCGGCGGATGGCGGTGAAGGTGTCACGGTACAAGGCTAGGACGGGAAAGGCATGGCGGGGTGGATTCATTGTTGGCCATGGAGCTCAATTTGGCCGGCAATGGTGGCCACGGCCATCTATGGTGTGCGCGCGCGTGAGCACGGACGGAGATGGGGAGTGCTCTGGTGCTGCTCGGCTTGCCAAACACGAGAGGGAGCAGCAGGGCGGGGTAGAAGGCATGGACGCGCGGCGGTTTGGTGGGGGTGCGGTGCGGCATGGTCGCCACGCACACGGACATGCGGCGTCCCTGGTGAAGACGCTCTGGCGCATGGTCGCCACGCCCTCCCTAAGGGGCAATTCGTCGAGCACGTGGCAGATGCCTCGGTGCCCATCTTGGAGGCCGATTTTGGGCCGGTTCTGTTCATATTTGGGCCAAAGGCCTTTAAACAAAATTATTGCCTAGATAATGCTCTACAACTTTCATTTAGGGAGAAAGGTCATTAGTGTCCCAGATTAGGAGATAATTAGCCCTAAAGTTGACAATGTCAGCGATTTGAAAGCAACGAGCAACAATCCAAAATGGGGGTCAAAATGAATTGCAATTGGTGCCATCTTCTTGTATGCTCTTCCTCATCATGTAAGCTCCAACTTTTACATTTGGACCAATTTAAGTTGCATAGCAAAATTTGGAGAACGCGAGATGCCAACCACATGACATTGAAATTCCAGACTTAGCCAAATTCGAGACCTTGAAAACAGCACTAAGTTGATTCTTGTGAGCTCTATTTGACTAGGTTAGAGGCCAAACTAGCTCTTGACCATTAAACAAAGTTTGTTCTACACAAGATGAACTACAACTTTTGTTTAAGGTCAAACATCATAACTGGTACAGAACTTAGACTTCCACTTTGGTCAAAGTAGCAACCCGATAAAGCCTAAACTAGGGTTTTAGGCCAATCGAGGCATTTTCTTGACATTTGCTCAACATGAACCCTTCATGACTTTTGTTGTAGAGTTCGTCTAGAGTCATTTGGGCAAGTTTGCATGGTTTGGCTGATGATCTACAATTCCATTCACTTAATGATGCAAGTTCCAATAGGAATGGAACTTATCATTTCATGTGACTTTTTGATTCCAAACTCCATGAAACTTTTCCAGGGATTAATATAGATAGTTACTGAGGTGAGACATGTGAATATACTTTGATAGCAACACCCAAGCATATATCTTTTAATTGAGCCCATATGTAAGCGAGGGTGCAACATCCAAGTTTAGATTAGGGTTTATTTCCATAGGTTTGATTTTGGCATCGTCATCTCCACTAATTTATCATGTTTGAGCTTAAACCCACTACTTAATTGGTGATCAACACCTAGGGTGTTACATTGGCAGCAATAAGATGTATTATGATTTAAAGCCATACTATTGGTGGACCAAGATGCGGAAAGAGATAGCTGCATATGTGGCTAGGTGTGACACCTGCTGTAGAGTTAAAGCTGTGCATATGAAAGCTGGGTTGCTTCAACCACTTTCTATCCCAGGTTGGAAATGGGAAGAGATAAGTATGGATTTCATTGTCGGACTTCCTCCTACTGTCAAAAATCATAACTCCATCTGGGTAATTGTGGATCGTTTGACCAAATCAGCTCACTTCATTCCAGATAGAGTGGACTATCGTCCCACTGACTATGCTGAGTTGTACTTCAATCAGATAGTCCGGCTCCATGGGATACCTCGTACTATCATATCTGATCGTGGTCCCCAGTTCACTGCTCGATTTTGGGAGCACTTGCATCACCTTCTGGGAACCAAGTTAGTGAGAAGCTCTGCTTACCACCCCCAGACATCAGGACAGACGGAACGGGTTAACCAAATCTTGGAAGATCTATTGCGGGCATGTGTAATATCATCCAAGGGTTCTTGGGAAAAATGGTTACCTCTAGCCGAGTTTTCGTACAATAATAGTTATCAAGAGAGTATTAAGATGGCTCCATTCGAAGCTTTGTACGGTCGTAAGTGTAGAACTCCACTAAATTGGGTAGAAGCTGGTGAAAGGAGGTATTATGGTATTAATTTTGTTCATGAAGCTGAGGAACAAGTCCGTACCATCCAAAAACATATGGCTGCAGCCCAAGCTAGACAGAAAAGTTATGCTGATCGTCGTAGAAAACCGCTCGAGTTTGAAGTTGGAGACTTCGTTTATCTGAAAGTTTCTCCAATGAAGAGTGTCCAACGTTTTGGTGTTAAGCGGAAACTTGCGCCAAGATACATGGGTCCTTTCCAAATCATAGGCAAGAGTGGAGCTGTTGCGTATAAAATCCAGTTACCTCCAGAAATGAGTGCCATATTCAAAGTCTTCCATGTATCACAGCTCAAAAAGTGTCTTCGAGTTCCTAAGGAAAGAGTCCCTTTAGGAGATATCAGGCTGGAATCCAATCTAACTTACGAAGAAAAGCCAGTCCAAGTGATCGATACTCAGGAACGAGTGACTAAAAGCAAAGTGGTTAAGTGGTATAAAGTAATGTGGAGTGATCAGGGTAGTGAAAGTGATGCTACATGGGAACGAGAAGACTATTTACGGGATGGTTATAAGGAATTCTATGAAAAATGGTACGCTTTCCAAATCTTGGGATGAGATTTTTATAAGGGGGGAGGGCTGTAACACCTCAGGTGTTTAGCTCCTTAATTGCATTGCATTTGCATAAGCATAAGCAAGCACCATTCATTTCATGCATAAGCTTATAATATGTGAAACATGCTTTGGAAACATTGCCACATATGTTTATATTTAATGTGAAGTAAAGAAGTGAGTAGTGTGCAACACACAAGTACCTTATGTGCAATTTTCTTTGTGAGACATGTCAACCACTTTAGTGTAACATAATTGGCAAGTGTTATGCAACACACTCATGCAACATGTGCAACATGAGCTTGCAACATTTGGGAGAAAGTATTGAATTACTTGTTCCAAAGTAAGTGACACTAGGAATTTTGTGCAACCAATGTGTAGAGTGGCTCATTAGGTCTTATAACACCTTAATTACATTTAGGGTAAGTAGTGGAGCAATGTTCATGTTGACCAAAATTACCAAATTGCCCTTCCAAATGTGGTTGACTAAGTTGGACCCCTAGAGTGATCTGGTTTGACCAATTAAAAAGTCTAGCTTAGAAATCTTGCATGGAGGAGCACCCTTAAGTAAAGTTGTAGAGAATTTCATGAGGAACAAAAGTTCTAATATGGCCATCTCATGAAAATGATCCAAACATGCTCAAAAATGGCCCACAAGTCAGTATTAGGGGCTGTTTTGGGACTTAGCAAATTTTGGCTAAGTGTGAAGCTGAAAACCGTTTCACTGTACCTCACTTTGGTAACTTGTAACTCACAAACTAGGCCGAACCAGTCTTTGAGCCAATTTACAAAGTTGTTGTCCACACATAGCTCTACAACATTGTCAACATCACCATCACCTAGTTCTAAATGGTTTAGGAGATGTGGTGTCTTGAAAATAGGGTTTCAGTCGGGTTCACTGACTGAAAACACGTTTCAGTTTCTGAGTACACCACTTTGGAGCTCTGTGGTTTCAAATCTAGGCCGAACTAGTCCAAACTCCAATTGATAAACTTGTAGCCCTCATGTAGCTCTACAAAATTGGTGTAATCATCTTCGACTAACTCGAACCGGTTTGGGAGATAATCATCGTTAAACTTGGCATGTCAGTCGATCACCAACGGCACCGTTCGACTCGTTTCAGTTCGTCAGAGACGGGGGAGTGGCCAACTGGCCACAGGGCCTCGCCGACGCGTGGGCATGCGGTGGCGACCGTACGCCGGTCCTGGCCCCACCGGTCAGTCCACGGCGCCTTCAAGACCGCCACGACGCGTCGAGGCTGCCTCCATTCCCTCTCCCTCCCTCGTTCGGCTTCAAAGCGGAGAAACCGAGCTGCCATTGTTGCCCCCACTCCGGCGAGCTCGCGCGCACTCCCCACCGCACCACCGCTCACCAGATCACGCTCGTCCCTCCGCCTTACCGCCCTACACCTCTACGACCAACCGGTGGCTTTGATTGAGCCCGAGGTGAGTCACATTGCCGTCTCCGCCCGTTCCCGAGAGGTCACCGGAGCTCTGCCATGCAGGTTCACCGTGGCCGGGGTAGTTTGGGCCTCTCTCTGTCTTCCCGTCCTACCTCAATCGCTCCGTCTAGCTGCAGTAAAGCTCGTACCGAGTTTAGTTGTGACCGTGCGGCTTCACCGGCGGCGGCGCACCGTCACCGACCCTCACCGGCCGCCGTTCCCGGTGGCGAGCCCCTCCCACTCCAACCCAAGCCTTCCTGCTTGCACGAATCGAAGCACCGTATGACGGGGAACATGTGGGTGTGTTTGTTTTCCCAAGCGAGCTCCCCTCCGACGAGCTTGAGCTCGCCGGAGCTCGCGGTTCGCCGCTCCCCTGTCCCTCTGTCGCTGACTGTGGGACCTCGCCTGTCAGGTGCCGCGCGCGGGCGGGATGGCCGAGCAGGCCGCGCGTGCGTCGCGGGCCGCGCGCTCGCGTCTTGGGCCGCGTCTTTTCCCGGGCTGGCCCAGTAACAAATCTGATTTATTTCATTTCTTTTATTCTGTCATAGTTTTAGATAATGTTTAGAAAATGTAGATCTAGGGTTTTACTTGCCCAAAAATTATGAGATAAATTTTGTTGGAATCTACAGGGTGTGTAGTATTTTAGAAAAATATGAATTTGTTATGTGATGTTTGTTTTCTGGGATATTTAAATAGGTCTTTCAAATGGGTTTTAAATCACGTGCAAACTTGTTTAAATTATATCTTGAGTTTCAGTGTTCCAAAAATTATGAAATTTGGTGAGTAGGCTAATTTATACGTGCTCTAGCTTTGGTAAAAATTTGGGTAGTAGTGCTTAAGTACTTTTCAAGTTATAATGCTATCTTGTTATTCTAGGAAATAATTAAATGAATTTTAGTAATTTTTCTACATGTGCAATGTTCATATAAATTTTTGGAGAATGTCTTGGTACCCTAGAGTGTCTAAGAAAATTAGGAAATCTGTTGTTTGACACTTTTTACTATGCTTTGTTATTTATACAAAAATCAGCCTTTTGGGCTTGTGAATTTTGTGTAGGAAGTTTCTTTGAATAAATTTAGTTCAGATTTTTAAAGTAGCCTCTTTTTGGGTCAGAGAGTCTCCTGTAATTTTTGTAGAATTTTAGGAGCAGTTTACATATATGTTTGAAATTCCACTTAATTACTTAAGTAAATTAAGAAATGTGTTTAAATAAATATTCTAGGTGGACACACCTTACTTTCTGGTGTTTTTGTGACCTTTGTGAACTTGTAGTAGTATTAGTTTGGTCTTAGAGAATGTTTGCCACATCAATAAATATTTAACCTTTATAATTTTAGGTTTTCTGGACAGCTGATAGTATTTCTAGGTTTGACCTTGGATAAAGGTGGTTGCTGGAAAACTTGTAAATACCAAAGTTGTAGTAAAATTTGTAAATGAGCTTGTGTCAAAATTTGGGAGCATTTGGCTTAGTAGTTTGAGAGTTATTGCTGTTTAAAGTGACAGTCTAGAATTGACTGCTCTCTGTTTAGAGAGAACAGATTCTGAAACTTTGTAATTTCGACTAGGTAAACATTGGAATTAAGTGTTGCGGTCTGAAAATATTTTGTGGTGCATTTCTTAAGCTTTCTAGATTGTCTTAGACCATATCTTTTGGATTTAGGAATCTCCAGTTATGTTAGAAACAAGTAGCTGCTGTCCAGAATGTCTTACTGTGATATTTTGGGTTGGATGTGGTAACCTAAATAATGTCACTCTTGTGTTTGTTAGATGTTAGGACCTTAACCGAAGAAGAACATCTATATCTTAGGTTGGGTAGATTAGGTAAGTACTTCTCCTCCGGAGAAGAGATTTGCACGTACTAATAAAGTAACTTGATTAGATTATTATATTTTATTTCTGAAATGCATTTCATTCCGAGCATGTTGCACCTTTATGCATCCATGATATTTATTGTGCATTCATGCAATAGGTGTACCGGAGGGGGTAACTCTCCTCGAATTCGAGCCTGTGATTCCGGAGGAAGTCCAGGACCAGCCGGAGCAGCTAGAGGGACCAGCCGGCGACGAAGCTCCTGCCAAAGATCTACCCGAGTGTCCTGACCACCGGCCTTCGACCTTTCTGAAAGGCAAGCCCCGGTGCATGCTGAACCTACTGATTTATAAATTAATCTTGAGTACTTTTAATTGTTTACTGCATTAAGTTGTAGGAGTTATATGAAAACACTTGTTGCATTATACCTGTCCTTGTCCAGATATCGTACTTAATCCTATATTAGGTTTAGGCACGTGTCAATGCTTAGCCCTGCTTAGTACGGTAGAAGTCGGGTGATTTCCGGACATCCGCGAGATGTAGGAAGAAGTCACGAGTGGCTTTATGGCTATCGTGGATGGAACCATGCTTTAAAATAAAATTTAGACCGGGCGGGAGTTCGATAGTACAGCCGCAAGACACTTCACGTCTTGGGTGTGGAGCTATGCCCATCTGAGTCGTTTAAGGACCGATTCGCTGTACGTCCTTGAGTCATGTTGAACGCAGTCTAACACTTAGTTGGCCGGATAAGTCGTTCCGACCGCGAAGCCGAGTAATGTGGTTCAGGCCGGGAATCGAATGGTAGGTTGCTTCTTGGAGGAGAGAAAGGATGTGCTTGGGGACATTGGCGTGAGACCAAGGGGGGTTAGAGTCCCTATCACCTGGCAGAGTGTCGCCCTTGGGGTCGCGACATCATTCGGACCCGCGATTCCTGAATCATATGAAACGGTGGCATGTGCGACCCTGGCAGGGGTCTGCACGGTGAGTGTTAGAAATACCCCTCCAGCTGGATAGGAATTCGATTCGAATCGCCGTCGCTCCCGGTTAGTGAGCACTTGACTTGAGCAGCGGCAACGTAGATCTCATTAAATGAACCGGTGGTTAAGGGAATTATATAATGTTGCCACAATTCATACCTGCTCTGGATATATTAATGATAATTGTTTGATTATAATCAAGTGCATGCTTAGTACAGGTGCTAAGATAGATGACAGGTAAATGATAAAAATAACTGCTAGTACAGGTTATAAGAGTCTCAATTACTTATGCCTTTATGCAAAAATGTGATGTCAGCTAGCCTCTTGTGTAAGCCTTGCATAATCCTCGGTGTCATCTTATTTCTGGTTTTCGACGGGTAAGTCTAGCTGAGTACATTCTAGTACTCAGGGTTTATTCCCTCCTGTTGCAGATGATATGCTCTACCAAGGCTTCTGCAAAAATTGTCTCCACCCTGCGGGTGACGAAGACTAGATCACTTGGGCGTGATCATCTTTTATGTACTTTCCTGATGCTTTTGTGGGATGTTGATCAACAAGACTGGCAATAGTTAAACAACTGGTGTGTGTTGCTTCCGCTACTTTATAAACTTGGTTTGTAATAATTGCGACTCCGTGTGTGTAAACTTATTTCAGAACTACTTGTGAAATGTAACGTATGATGTTGTATGTTGAATGATGCGATCCTAGTTGTAAGCAAGTTGGTTTGAAATCCTTCGTGGTTTCGATTGACTACCGGGATTATATGGGCTCAAGTTCGAAAATTTGAGCACTTCGGTGCTTGTTTTTGTACTTGTGCTCTTATAATTTGGTCGGTTCTGTTACATGGCCTATGTAAAACTGCTTGTACAAAATAAACAAGTTATAGCCTAAATATGAGCATGAAATTATTTTGTACTAGAAAAAGTATCAAACAACAGATTTCACATTTTTTCTATGTTACTTACAGTAAACTAACATACTACAAAAATTATCACATGTATGTTCTATACAAATTTAGCTCTCTACTAAAAATAACAAAAATTATCAAATAAAAGCATTTGAACTACACTTCAAAATTTTCTCACAGAACATGCTTTACTAATATTTTTCCTAGAAAGTACATCACTAATAAAGATTAAAGCAACAAGAATCATATTTTTCCCTTCATTATTTTATTTACTACACATTTTCTAAGATATCAGCATTTATAGCAATTAAATAAACCTACACAGAAAAGTGTCAACAATTTATCATGAAATATTTTTAAACTGTAGATCTATCCAAGAGGAACATTTCAAAATTTGTCTCATCATTTTTGGAGCTATAAATCTTGAGATATGATTTTTAGAAGCCTTTTCAAATTTTCTGGAAAAATCAATTTCTTTAAAACCGAAAATTTAACCGGCCTTCAACGCTACGCGCACACCGTGGTTTCACCCCCAACTCCCACCGAGAGACAGACAGATGGGTCCCACGGGTCAGCTGACCCCACCAGTCAGCCGGAGCCGAGCAGAGGAAGGCGCTGACCGGGGAAAACTCGCCGTCGGCGAGGTCACCGGCGACGAGGTCAGTACCAGGCGACTCCCCGCAATCACGCGAACCCAACGATGTGATTATCGGGGTGAGAGGAAGAGCGGAGCACGGGCTACAACGGCCATGGCGGAGGCGGTGGCGTGGCTCGCCGGCGCTAGGCCGGAGTAGTCCATGGCGGAGGTCACGGACAGGCGCACGAGCTCCAGCGAGCAGAGGCGATCATGGTGCGCATTGGGAGGAGGGAAATGAGACGGCGGGAAGGTGTGACCGACGAGAGCCGCGACGGCGGGCTCATCGGCGGGGGAGAAGATGGCTAAATTCGGCCTCCTCACCTGCGGATTTGGCACAATAAGGGCACGTCGAGGATGAGCAAAGGAGGGTGGAGGCTCCGACGAGACGCAACCCAGCGAGGCGCGGCGGTGGGGGAGCTTGAAGGGCGGCGGCAATGGCGCGCGGCCGCAGCTCCGCTGCGGCTGTGGCTGGCGCTCGGAGAAGCGAAAATGGGAGGGAAATGAAAGGAGCGCGGAGGGGGTAAGTGGGCGCGGGGGACGTGGGGGCCACCAGGGCGCGTGTCGCGCGGCATTGCCGTCGCTCGGCCACGCGGCGGCCGAGTGCTGCCGCTGCGCCACGACGTCGCGTGCGGGAGCGCACGCGGGCAGAAGGAAGACGGCGCGGGCGTGGACGCGCGGGAGAAGGCGGGGGCGAGCGGACCGGGCCGGCATCCGTTCGCGGGCCGAAAGGGAGGCCGCGGCCCACTAAAGCGAAAGCTGATTTTTCTTTTACAAAAATATTTCCAGATTTTCCTTATTTGTTTCAAAATTGAATTTGAAAATGAATAAGAGGTTTTCAGAACTTTTGACCAAAATAAAAGTTGTTCAAAATTTTATTCTCTACAACTTTCATGTAGGGCACTTTTTAAAATTCTCAACATATTTTGAATTTAGGATTTAAAGCTAAGTTGTTAATCAAAAAAATATTTGTTTAGAATATTTTTAAAACAAAATTTGAGAAAAACTTGAATTCAAGAATTGCTCCAAAAATCATGTTAATTTATTCTAGATTATTTAAAATTGTAGCTACACAAAGTTTCACCACTCTTTAGCACTTGAATGCAGAATTTGGGTTTTAAGTAATTGTTTTTTAACTTTAAATTTAAAAGGGTCTATACTGCATGCAATGATAGCCATGTATGAGATGATTATGACTAATGCTTTGGATGCTAATGCATGCTTAACATCCAGGGGTGTTACAAAGGCCGTATTCCGTGGGAACTATATTCCTCCAGGTCTTATGGCTATCAAGCACACAGAATTTATGAGGCTGTCGCAGGGCAATAAAAGCTTGACTGAATATCTGCAATCTTTCAACAACCTGGCAAGGTATGCTACAGAGTTTGTGGATACCGATGCTAAGAAAATTGCTAGCTTTAAAAGAGGCCTCGGCCCAAAGCTGATGAAGACTATGGGTACTAGCAAGTGTACTACCTTCAATGAATTTATTAGTGATGCTCTGACTCAAGAGAACAATAACTCTATCTATGCTGCTTCTAAGAGCCGCAAGAGGGCACTTGAGACAGGTGCTTCACAGTCTCGAGCTCCAGCTGCCCCGAGGGCTCCTCCTCGCCCTTCTGCCATAAGTGCTAAGTTCCGTCCTCCACAAAAGAAGGCGCCAGTGAAGACTGGGTTTCGCAAGGCATATATAGTGGCTCTACCAAAGGGTAATTCAGGCCAAGGCAGCTGTAGTGTCCCTCCTAGCAACATGCCTTGCTGGAACTGCAACAAGCCAGGCCATTGGTCCAGGAACTGTCCTTACCCTAAGAAGAATGTCAACCAAGGTGGCCGTCAAGGGCACGCTCATTATAATAGTATTGAGGAAATCCCATCTGGTGAGGTTGTCACTGCTGGTAAGTTCCTAGTTGACCAACACCCTACAGTGGTACTTTTTGATTCAGGTGCTTCGCATTCCTTTATCAGTCCTAAGTTTGCATCAAAGTTTACACATAAATTGCATACTGTTGAAGGTGGAGGTTATTGCATTAGTGCAGCAAGTGGGAATATTTCCATAAATAAAGTAGTGGGGAATCTTGAGCTTGAGATAGAAGGGCGAAAGTACTCGCTTGCCTTAGTGGTTTTGCCGGGATTAGGCATAGATGTTATTCTGGGCATGAATTGGATGAGTCAGAATGGGATACTCATTGATACATCCACTCTGGTAGTTATGCTCAGAGATCCTACAGATCAAAAGGGTTTTCTGGTACAACTTCCCAGAAAAGTTGATTTGTCTGGGGAAGTTCATGCTGTACAAGCAAAGGCGTTGGCTGAAATTCCCGTAGTAAATGAGTTTCTGGACGTTTTTCCCGATGAATTGCCGGGACTCCCTCCGGATCGGGATGTGGAATTTAAAATTGAGTTGTTGCCTCGCACGACGCCCATCTCTAGGAGACCTTATAGGATGCCTCCGAATGAGCTATCTGAACTTAAGGTGCAATTGAATGAACTTTTGAAGAAAGGGTTGATTCGCCCTAGTTCGTCTCCGTGGGGATGCCCTACTATCTTTGTGAAGAAGAAGGATCAGACCTTGCGGATGTGTGTAGATTATAGACCTCTGAATGCAGTCACTGTCAAAAATAAGTATCCACTGCCACGTATCGATATCCTATTCGATCAGTTGTCCAAAGCTAAAGTCTTTTCCAAGATTGATCTAAGGTCTGGTTATCATCAGATTAAAATCCGTCCTGAAGATATTCCAAAAACAGCTTTCTCGACCAGATACGGTCTTTTATGAGTATCTTGTTATGTCCTTCAGCTTGACCAACGCCCCCGCACACTTCATGTACTTGATTAATTCGGTGTTTATGTCCGAATTGGACAAGTTTGTGGTGGTGTTTATTGATGACATCTTGATATATTCTGAAAGTGAGTAAGAATACGCTAAACACCTGTGAATTGTTCTCACCAGACTACGAGAACATCAACTGTATGCGAAGTTCAGTAAATGTGAGTTCTGACTTCGTGAAGTACCTTTCCTTCGGCATGTGTTGTCCGATGGGGGAATTATGGTGGATCCCACCAAGGTACAGGAAGTATTGAATTGGAAGGCTCCTACTTCGGTTCATGAGGTCCGGAGTTTTCTTGGGTTGGTTGGCTATTATCGTCGCTTCATCCCGGATTTCTCAAAAATAGCCAAACCCATGACTCGGTTGCTGCAAAAAGACACCAGGTTTGTCTGGACTCCTGAGTGTGATGCGGCTTTTCACCAACTGCGCACCCTCCTAACCTCAGCTCCGGTTTTGGCACAACCGGATATCGAGAAACCATTTAATGTTTATTGTGATGCCTCAGGCATAGGTTTGGGAGGTGTGCTGATGCAGGAGGGCCGAGTGATTGCATATACCTCTCGACAACTTCGGAAGCATGAGGTGAATTATCCAACGCATGACTTAGAACTAGCCGCAGTTGTTCATGCTTTGAAAGTATGGCGGCATTATCTGCTGGGCAATGTCTGCAATATCTACACAGACCACAAAAGCTTCAAATACATCTTCACCCAACCCGAGTTAAATATGCGTCAAAGAAGATGGCTCGAGTTGATTAAGGATTATAACCTTCAAGTGCACTATCATCCTGGCAAGGCAAATGTGGTTGCGGATGCTTTAAGCCGTAAGTCTTATTGCCATTCCCTAGTTGAAACTGATTTTCATCGATCTCGCCTTCTACATCCAGCAGTCTTGTACAACGTCACTGTCAGTTGTACTCTCAAAAGCAGAATTATTGAGCTCCAAAAGACTGATCCTGGTGTATTCCACATAAAACGCAAGATGAAAGAGCAAGAAACTACACAGTTCAGAGTAGATGAAGAGGATGTACTATGGTTCAAGGATAGGTTAGTTGTGCCTAAGGACCGAGAGCTTAGGAATGATATTATATCTGAAGCACACTCCTCTAAGTTGTCCATCCATCCTGGTAGCAATAAGATGTATTATGATTTGAAGCCATACTATTGGTGGACCAAAATGCGAAAAGAAATAGCTGCATATGTTGCCAGGTGTGACACCTGCTGTAGAGTTAAAGCGGTGCATATGAAAGCTGGGTTACTTCAACCACTTTCTATCCCAGGTTGGAAATGGGAAGAGATAAGTATGGATTTCATTGTCGGACTTCCTCCTACTGTCAAAAATCATAACTCTATCTGGGTAATCGTGGATTGTTTAACCAAATCAGCTCACTTCATTCCTGTTAGAGTGGACTATCGTCCCACTGACTATGCTGAATTGTACTTCAATCAGATAGTCCGGCTCCATGGGATACCTTGTACAATCATCTCTGACCGTGGTCCGCAATTCACTGCTCGCTTTTGGGAGCACTTGCATCACCTTCTAGGAACCAAGTTAGTGAGAAGCTCTGCTTATCACCCCCAGACGTCAGGTCAGACGGAACGAGTTAACCAAATCTTGGAAGATCTGTTGCGGGCATGTGTAATATCATCCAAGGGTTCTTGGGAAAAATGGTTACCTCTAGCTGAGTTTTCGTACAACAATAGTTACTAAGAGAGTATTAAGATGGCCCCATTCGAAGCTTTGTACGGTCGTAAGTGTAGAACTCCACTAAACTTAGTAGAAGCTGGTGAAAGGAGGTATTATAGTATTGATTTTGTTCAGGAAGCTGAGGAACAAGTCCGTACCATCCAAAAACATATGGTTGCAGCCCAAGCTAGACAGAAAAGTTATGCTGATCGTCGTAGAAAACCGCTCGAGTTTGAAGTTGGAGACTTCGTTTATCTGAAAGTTTCTCCAATGAAGAGTGTCCAACATTTTGGTGTTAAGCGAAAACTTGCGCCAAGATACGTGGGTCCTTTCCAAATCATAGGCAAGAGTGGAGCTATTGCGTACAAGATCCAGTTACCTCCTGAAATGAGTGCCATATTCAATGTCTTCCATGTATCTCAGCTCAAAAAGTGTCTTCGAGTTCCTGAGGAAAGAGTCCCGTTAGGAGATATCAGGCTTGAGTCTGATTTAACTTACGAAGAAAAGCCAGTCTGGGTGATAGATACTCAGGAACGAGTAACTAGAAGCAAAGTGGTTAAGTGGTATCAAGTAATGTGGAGTAATCAGGGTAGTGAAAGTGACGCTACCTAGGAACGGGAGGACTATTTGCGGGATGGCTATAAGGAATTCTATGAAAAATGGTATGTTTTCCAAATCTCGGGACGAGATTTTTATAAGGGGGGAGGGCTGTAACACCTCAGTTGTTTAGCTCCATAATTGCATTGCATTTGCATAAGCATAAGCATGCCTCATTCATGTTATTTTATGTGGTTGCAACAAATGTGATTGTTTTTAGAATTTTGTTTGGCTCACATCATGTGACACTAGGTAGTTGGTGTAACAAAAGGGGAGAGTAGCTAATTATGTCTCACAACACCTTAGTTATACTTAGGGTCACTAATGGAGCAAGGTTCATGTAGACCAAAATCACCAAAATGCCCTCCAAGGTGTAGTTGACCACCATTTAGCCCTAGGATGCTCTAGTTTGACCAATTAAAAAGTCTAGCTTGAAGACCTTGCATGGAGGAGCACCCTTAAGTAAAGTTGTAGGGAATTTTATGGGGAACAAAAGTCTCAATATGGCCATCTCATGAAATTGGCCAGAACATGCTCAAAAATAGCCCACAAGTCAGCTAGAGGGGCTGTCTCAACACTTAGAATTTTTCTAAGTCTCAAAAGTGTCCCTCCAGTTTTACTGTGACCTACTTTGGAAGCTTGTAGTTTGCAAACCAGACCAAACCAGCTCCAACTCATGGTGACACTTTTGTAGTACTCACTTAGCTCTACAACATTGTCAACATCACCATCACCTAGTTCTAAATGGTTTAGGAGATATGGTGTCGACAAAATAGGGTTTCAGTCGGTTTTAATCACTGAAACTACGTTTCAGTTTCAAAGGGCACCACTTTGGAGCTATGTAGTTTCAAATCCAAACCAAATCTGTTCTTGAGCCAATTAGCAAAGTTGTAGCCCTCACGAAGCCCTACAATTTTGATGTTATCATCTTCTCCTAACTCAAACCGGTTTTGGAGATAATCATCGTTGAACTTGCTCTATCAGTCGGTCTTTGAGGCCACGATTGCAACGCTGATTCAGTTCATCAGTGGAGTGGCCGACCGGCCACAGGCCGTCGTCGATGCATGGCCGTGCGGTGGCGACCGTACGTCGGCCGTGACCCCACCGGTCAGTCCACGACGTGCTCAAAGACGCCACGAGTCCGTCGCTCCACCCCTCACTCCCTCCATTTCCCTTCTCCATTCCTCTGTGCGCGCCGAGCAGAACCGAGGTCGCTGCCGCTGCCGCGAGCTCCGCCATCGCCGCGCGCGCTCGTCACCGCACCACCGCCCACCAAACCATGTCCTTCACTCCGCCACACCGCCTTGCACCTCCTCGATCAGCCGGTGGCTTCGATTGAGCCCGAGGTGAGCCGCATTGCCACCTCCGCCTGTTCCAAATGCCACCGGAGCTCCACCGTGTTTCGGGACACCATGGCCAGCACCGCACCGTAGCCCTCCGCCTTCCCTCGCTCATGTTCTCTCTTTCCCACCCCACGTAGATGCTCGGGTGAAGATGCTACCACCACCATCGGTCTGGTCGGGCCGGAACACGACCGCGCACTGCCACATCATGGCTGCGGCCAGGTGCTCACGCGGTCAAGCGGCTCCGCTCCATCCCCATCTGAGTGTGTAATCTCGGGAAGTCCGCTAGGGTTCTAGGAAGGTAGTGCACCCTTCGGTCGGCCGTCCAGCGGCCAGGACTCGCCGGCGTACCGCCAGGCGTCACGGCCGTCCGCCATCTCCGTCGGCATGGGTGCTACGGTGCAATAGCTTTGGGGAAAAGGGTTGGCCTCAATGCGGTTAGGTCTGGGCAAGTCACCGGTGTACTCGGGTTGAGCGGAGGAGCCATCGGCGGCGAGAAATCGCTCGCCGGAGCTCACGGCCGCCGCTCCCCTGTCCCTCTGTCCCTGATCGTGGGGGCCCGCCTGTCAGTTGCCGCGCGCGGGCGGGAGCTCGAGCAGGCCACGCGCGCGCCGTGGGCCGCGCCTGTTCCCGGGCCGGCCCAGTATAAAATGAGATCTTTTTCATTTTTATTTATTTTTGCTACAGAATTTTGATGATGTTTGGAAAATGTAGATCTAGGGTTTTACTTGCTCAAAAATTATGAGATAAATTTTGTTAGGATCTACATGGTGTGTAGTATTTTAGAAAAATATGAATTGGTTATGTGATGTTTAGTTTCTGGGAGATTTAAATAGGTTTTTGAAATATGTTTTAGATTGCATGCAAACTTGTTTAAATCATATCTTGAGTTTCAGTGTTCCAAAAATTATGAAATTTGGTGGGTAGGCTAATTTATACTTGCTCTAGCTTTGGTAAAAATTTGGGCAGTAGTGCTTAAGTACTTTTCAAGTTATAATGCTATCTTGTTATTTTAGAAAATACTTAAATGGATTTTAGTAAATTTTTCTACATGTGCAATGTTCTTATAACTTTTTGGAGAATGTCTTGGTACCCTAAAGTGTCCAAGAAAATTAGGAAATCTATTGTTTGACACTTTTTACTTTGATTAGTTAGTTATACAAAAATCAGCCTTTTGGGCTTGTGAATTTTGTTTAGGGAGTTTCTGTAAATAATTTTAGTTCAAATTTTTACAGTGGTCTCTTTTTGGTTCATAGAGGCTCCTGTAATTTTTGTAGAATTTTAGGAGCAGTTTACATATATGTTTAAAATTCCACTTAATTACATAAGTAAATTAAGAAATGAGTTTAAATAAATATTTTAGGTAGGCACACCTTACTTTCTGGTGTTGTTGTGGCCTATGTGAACTTGTGGTAACATTAGTTTAGTCTTAAGGGATGTTTGCCACATAAATAAATATTTAATCTTTGCAATTCTAGGTTTTCTGGACAGCTGGTAGTATCTTTGGGTTTGGCCTTTGATAAAAGTGTTTGCTGGAAAACTTGTAAATACCAAAGTTGTAGTAAACTTGATAAACTAGCTTGTGTCAAAATTTGGGAGCATTTGGCTTAGTAGTTTGGGAGTTATTGCTGTTTAAAGTGACAGTCCAGAATTGGCTACTCTCTGTTTAGAGAGGACAGATTCTGGAACTTAGGAAATTCGACATGGAAAACTTAGGAATTTAAGGTTGAGGTCTGAAAATGATTTGTAGGGCATTTCATAAGCTTTCCAGATTGTCTTAGATCATATCTTTTGGAGTTAGGAATCTTCAGTTATGTTAGAATTTTTGAGCTGCTGTCCAGAATGTCTTACTGTGGTATTTTGGTGTTGGATGTGGTAACCTAAGTAATGCTACTCTTGTAATTGTTAGGTGCTAGGGCCTTAACCGAAGAAGAACAGCTATATCTTAGGTTGGGTAGATTAGGTAAGTACTTCTCCACCGGAGAAGAGATTTGCACGTATTGATGAAGTGACTTGAATAGAGTACTTTCATTGCTGAAATGCATTTCATTCCGAGCATGTTGCATCTATTGTGCATCCATGATATTTATTGTGCATTCATGCAATAGGTGTACCGGAGGGGTGACACTCCTCGAGTTTGAAGGAGCAATTCCGGAGGAAGTCCAGGACCAGCCGGAGCAGCCAGAGGAACCAACCGATTAGAAATACCCCTCCAGCTGGATAGGAATTCGATTCGAATCGCCGTCGCTCCCGGTTAGTGAGCACTTGACTTGAGCAGCGGCAACGAGATCTCATTAAATGAACAGGTGGTTAAGGGAATGATACAATGTTGCCATAATTCATACCTGCTCTAGATATAATATTGATAATTGTTTGATTATAATCAAGTGCATGCTTAGTACAGGTGGTAAGATAGATAACAGGTAAATGCTAAAAAGAACTGCTAGTACATGTTATAAGAGTTTCAATTACTTATGCCTTTATGCAAAATGTGATGCCAGCTAGCCTCTTGTGTAAGCCTTGCATAATCCTTGGTGTCCTCTTATTTCTGGTTTTTGACGGGTAAGTCTAGCTGAGTATATTCCAGTATTCAGGGTTTATTCCCTCCTGTTGCAGATGATATGCTCTATCAAGGCTTCTGCAAAACTTGTCTCCACCCTGCGGGTGACGAAGACTAGATCACTAGGGCGTGATCATCTTTTATGTACTTTTCTGATGCTTTTGCGGGTTGTTGATCAACAAGACTGGCAGTAGTTAAACAACTGGTGTGTTTATGCTTCCGCTACTTTTATAAACTTGGTTTGTAATAATTGCGACTCCGTGTGTGTAAACTTATTTTGGAACTACTTGCGAAATGTAACGTATGATGTTGTATGTTGAATGATGCGATCTTGGTTGTAAGCAAGTTGGTTTGAAATCCTTCGTGGTTTCGATTGACTACCGGGATTATATGGGCTCAAGTTCGAAAATTTGAGCGCTTCGATGCTTGTTTTTGTACTTGTGCTCTTATAATTTGGTCGGTTCTGTTACAAAAACCAAATGAACTCACGGCAAATTACCCAAACAGCACGACATATGTTCTTTTTCAAACAAATGAGCTCACTCCAAACTATCCAAATCAACATGTACTAAATCTAAAGCACTGCCATGTTGTAGAGATAGAAAAAGAAAAGGAGCACATTTAGCTTCCAGTTAAGTAGTTGACCAAGCTGTAATGAAAATATAATTATAAACATTAAGGTCTCGATAACTGATCATGCAAAGGGAGACTATTCTAGTATCATAAACATCCTCAAAGAATTATCAACAATTGTCAGGATGGTTTATTAGAATGTCCCCATAAAAAATAAAACATTGAACGTAGCTTGGCAATGCAAATGTATGGAAGAAAAATACAGATTATTTTTGTTATTTATTTATTTATTTTCCTCTAAAACTCGAAGCAATACTTGATCCAATTCTTAACCTCTCTTGCTCCTTCGGCTGGTCCCATCATTGAATTGTCTTGTTATGTACGAGAAACAGTAATAGCTACTCTGCCGCTACTCTCCTTCTCGGCAGAGGATAATAGGTTGAATCTGAACCACAAATCCTGCAAAATGTCCTAAGTTCATTTTCGTTTACAAATGTTATATAGTTCATATGAATAATTCTTATTTTATATTTAAATGTCCTAAAGTTCAGTTTCGTTGATGCATATATTTGCAGAAGGAAAAAAGTGAAGTGTTTTTCCTAAAATTTTGTAGAAAAAACATACACTATGACCTAAAGAAAACTGAGACAAAATTTGCCGAAAAAACAACCAATCTCTTTTCTAATGGAAAAGTACACTATGACTAAAACAAAGCTCCAATCTAGGAGATAAAACGAAAAAGTTGTAACAATGTATATGACAAATGCGATAAAGCCACCTAACCTTAGTTTTCAGAGATCGACATGATCTTCTTTGTTTTCATAATCCAGGAAAAATAACCACAAACTTCTTTGTAACAGATATAGGATCATAAATAGGAATGTATGTCCACTGTAGTGAATAGAATCATGACAATTACTCCTGCATCAGCAAGTGCCATATCAAAATTTTCAAACTGTTAGATCTCTGATGGTTGCTGCTTCACCTACATATCTACACATGTGAATGCAAGCCTCTAAAGACTGGAACAGTTATTCAGATGAGATGGGACTATATTAGGTGAAGCAGTAGCAAGATGCAGTGGCACGATGTATGTTCTAGGGCAGCAACAAGAAAATTACACAACAAAAAAGTTTTGCATGTCCTCCTAGGATCCATCGGAGACACCAACCGATGGACACTGGTAGGAGCTGAGATTGAACCAAGCTTTCAGGAGTTATCCAAGTTCAGAACCTGACACTAAACTTCACTGCTAGATCCACTGTGAAGCAGCAACAAGATCCGTCCTATTGGATGCTCATCGCCGACGCGACGAAGACCTAAGCACCTAGCGTGCAACGGTGTCACCTTCTCTTCCTCTGAGCGGCACGAGCTAATGGCGGCATCGATCCGAGGAACCGACGAAGGGTGTTGGCGGCGCGGCTGGTGGTGATCGATCCAGGGATTGGCGGATTGGGAGAGCAGATCGATTCGTGCACCCTGAAGATCATCGAAGCACTCCATTCACAGATTTAGGCACATAGAACCGCAGGCATTAAAGGGAACAAAGTGAGTAGGCATAATACACTTGAAATTGGATCAGATGAAAGCACATAGAACTGCAGGCATGGATCCAATAAAGGACATTTCGTGTGCACATGTACTACTGATAATCTTTGAAAGGGATCGAAGTTAGTAGGCATAAGTTTACACACCTTATGGTACTATTGACAAGTACAAGGCTCGACTTGTAGCTAAGGGTTATATCCAGAAGGAAGGTTTTCTTGTTCATCAAATGTACATGAAGATAACTTTTCTTAATGGAGAGTTGGATGAGAAGATTTATATGGATCAGCCTGATGGGTTTTTAGTAAAAGGTGAAGAGCAGAAGGTGTGTAAGTTACTGAAGTCTTTGTATGGCTTCAAAGAAGCACCTAAACAATGGCATGAAAAGTTTGACACTACTTTAACTAGTGCGGGCTTTGCTGTTAATGAGGCTGATAGATGTGTGTATTATCGACATGGTGGGGGCTAATCTGTTATATAATGTTTATATATTGATGATATTCTAGTCTTTGGAATAAACATTGATATTATTAATGAGGTCAAGTCTTTTTTTGTCAAAGAGTTTTGATATGAAAGATTTAGGAGAAGCTGATGTAATTCTAAAAATTAAGCTGATTAAGAAAGATAGTGGGATTACCTTGTCACAGTCTCACTATGTTGAGAAGGTATTGAGCCAGTTTGGCTTTATGGATAGCAAGCCTTCTCCAACACCTTATGATCCTAGTGTGACACTGAGAAAGAATAAGAAAATTGCTAGAGATCAATTAAGATAGTCTCAGATAATTGGTTCACTCATGTATCTAGCTAGTGCAACCAGACCAGATATCTCTTTTGTCGTGTGCAAGTTGAGTAGGTACATGTCCAACCCGGGTAATGATCATTGGTATGCATTTAAAAGGGTCTTGCGTTATCTTAAAGGTACTATGAGTTTTGGGATTCACTATTCTGGGCACCTAGCTTTGCTAGAGGGATATAGTGATGTGAATTGGATTTCTAATATTGATCAAATCTATGCCACTAGTGGGTATATTTTTACTCTTTGAGGTGGCGCAGTGTCATGAAGGTTTTGTAAACAGACTATTGTGACTAAATCAACCATGGAAGCAGAACTTACTGCTTTGGATACAGTTTCTGCAGAGGCAGAGTGGCTGCGTGAGCTCTTGTCTGACTTGCCGGTGGTTGAAAAACAAATACCGGCTATTGTTATGAACTGTGATAATCAAACAGTTATCACTAAAGTGAATAGTGCTAAGGATAATAAGAAGTCAACAAGACACGTTAAAAGACATTTGAAGTATGTTAGGAAGTTAAGAAACTCCGGAGTAATAGTTGTGGCTTATTTGTAAACAGACAAAAATCTGGCAGATCCCTTTACAAAAGGGCTATCACGGAATGTGATAGAAATCACATCAAAGGAGATGTGTATGAGACCCATGTGAGTTTGCAGTAGTTGTAACCCAACCTTTTTTATCGGAGATCCCATGACTAAAGATCTAAGAAAAACAAACTATTGGCAAACTGAGGAGAGTATAATTATAACCATCTCTATGTGAAGACACAATACTTTCAAAGCATTGGGGCACTGTATGGTAGGTTAGCTAATGCCTTAATATGTTCTATTCACTTAGGTGTTGTCCTGCAGAGCATTCTTGAAAGAACATACCTATATGAGTCTGACTGTAAAATGTCGCAGTCTATGAGATCTGGGTGATTTCTAGTAAGCTCATGAAGAGACCAAGGAGTATGATGTATATGCTCCACCCACGGAGTAAGGCTACGAGTAGCCCAAGTACTAGTTTGGTTTTGAGTAAAGCTCGTTTGCACAAAACTTGCAATTCAAGGCGTGGTCCATTGTTCAAGTTGTGGATAAGTGTATCTTGAGGTTCTAGGCAGAAGTTCAACTTCACAGTCTCTGCCGAAACACTGGTATATCAAACAGTAGTGAGAAGAGGCAAATCTCTAAATGGGTATTTGAGATCTTGTGGGGGATTGTTGAAATTTATATGGGCTTGGCCCAATAATCAATTGTAAAATTTCTAATAAATCTCAAAGGCACATTCATGTGAGCAAGGGGATGTGAGAACTCTTTAGTACCACCTTACTTATTGAAGTGGAGGTAGTCATACTTAAATATGAAAGTCCTCTCCACTTCCTCAAATCTAGTGTGAGGAGGAGAAAGAGAAGCCCACACGCGCGCACTTGCTCGCCCCGCCGGGCTAGGGCGGGCGGGGCGGGGCGGGGCGAAGGGCGCGGGCACGCGGCACCTGCGTGAATGGTCCGTTGAAATCTGGCTCATCGTCTTGCGGGAGCGCTGTCTCCTTTTGCAGTTTTAGTTTTTGATTTTTTGGCCTTCGAGTTGCAGACTTCTAAACTGTTACAGATTAAGAGTCGTAAAACGACTTAGATCATGATCGCGACACGAGATCGGTTGGACAGGACTATATAAGTAACCTAGCGGCTATGCCAAAACGTATCTAATTGACCTAGAGTTTTTACGTCTTCTCGTTGTTGCGCTGCTGTCGTAGCTACTCTAGTCCGATCGCTTGCGTGCACCAGCGACCGGGCGAGCAGGTCTCCGGAACTCTCATCTTTGCGATCCTGCACCAGGAGAAGGCGAATAAGATTTTTGGGAAGCGCTATCCGCGTGACTGCTCCTAACTTTCACAACGGGTCGTCTTCCATCCAAGTCAGGCGGCGCTACGCCCCGGCGTATTCGTCGTCAATTGCGTCGAGCTCTTCCTCCACCTCTCATTGACGACTTTGACGACGACTTCAACATCGACGACTTCAACATCGACCTCGTTCCATCATCATCACCATCTGCATCACCAACGACTACAGCTATAGTCATCCGGTATAATTTTCATGATCTAATCTTGTCGTTCATACTATTCAATATTGTGATCTGTCACACTAGTATGCTATACATACTTGATCTAGTTCATCTGTTTTACATGATTTATATTCTGGTTTTAATCTGGAAATTGCCTAATTACTTAACACCGCAGCCTGGCAGCACGGTATGACAGCGCATGGCGACGGTGGCACCTCTACTGTGATGATGGTGAACGGGTTCCAGAAGGGCGAGGAGGGTGGTGGCGCGGCGGCGTGTGATGGCCGCTTCCACAGCAACGACGATCTGATCGTGGCGCTGTCCTCGTGGTGGTACGCGGGCAGGAAGAGGTACCACAAAAAGATCCGCATCACCAGCGCGGACACCGGGCGCACCGTGAAGGCACAGGTCATGGACGAGTGCGACTCGCATGGAGGATGCCGCGACAACATCCTGGATTCTTCCCGCGTCGTCTGGAAGAAGCTCGGGCTCGATACTGACGCTGGCAAGGTCGACGTCACCTGGTCCGACGCCTGAACACGCCACGATCCGAGTTGGATGGGCGTGCGGCGATCCGCAGTATGGAAATGGCGGCTT
Source organism: Saccharum hybrid cultivar R570 (assembly GCA_038087645.1). Classification (NCBI taxonomy): domain Eukaryota; kingdom Viridiplantae; phylum Streptophyta; class Magnoliopsida; order Poales; family Poaceae; genus Saccharum; species Saccharum hybrid cultivar. The sequence goes on along the minus strand of JAQSUU010000050.1, from coordinate 1,343,495 downwards.
GCTGGCCTCTAGTTACTGCATACCATTATTACAAGGTAGATTGAGATATACTCTCCGCTTGAAAGTTGAGAGGTCGAACAAATTAAAGTTTCCTTTCTTGAGGGTGCAAAACAAACTGTTGTTTGGTGTATTTGTGTTATTCTTGTGTTGTAATGGGAGAAAAAAAAAGCTATTAGACGTTAATAGGAATGAAGGACAAAAATGTTATATATTTATTTGTGTTTTATCCATTTATAATTTTTTAAAGTCTATAATATTTTATTTTATGATTACAATAACATACATAATATAAGTTAATATTGGTAATAATATGACAATGTCGTATGTAATTTGCAGCGAATTAAAATCCTTTTTCCATCCTAAATTGTATGTAGTTATGGTTTTCTAGATACACAGTTTTTGCTATGCATTTAGATATATGTCTAGATACATAGTAAAAGCTATATATATCATAAAAAGCCACAACGACTTACAGTTTAGAATAGAGGGCGTACAATCTTAATAGATTTTTTTTTCTTTTGTTGTAAGGCACAAAAATATTTCTCCTAATATATATCATAACTTTAGTCTATATAATATCCATGCATTGGTAGAGTTAAATATCAACTTCTGTGACTTCCTTTCATGACCTTTAAAAATATGTAATTCTAATCTTTCATTAAAGTCGACAATGGTTAGTTGTCATCATGTCAAGAATTAGTTTATCTGTTGATGATTATGAAAGAGTCTTTTGATTTTCCATATGGCAACCGTTATTGAGAATTACACTGATTTATAGGTATAACTTGAAGTTACATTTATGTAGATTAGATCGAATAACAAACGACTGAAGATTTCAGCTATGCGCTAGAATGTAGAAGATGAGATCTAGATCTGGGTACCGAACGGGGGCTCCCCCACCCCTCTTTATATAGTCCAGGGGGTGGGGTTATAGATGAAGTCCTGATTGGTTTACATGTGGGTTTCCTAGTTTTTATAAGAAAATCTATCAGATAGAGTTGGTTTCTAAATGTATCTTGCTACGCCTTGTCCTCCAAGTAGATTGATGAGGTAGCCCATCTAGGTTGGGCTCCTTGCGTAGCCTTCTTGGTGCACCCCATCCTACTTGGGCTATTGTCCATGCGGTGAGGTACCCTAGGTACATATCTCCGACACGATTGTTTTCCCATGAGTATATAGACTTTGGCTTCAACATGGAGTACCATGTGATGGCATTGCCTTCGGCTGCGATAATGAAGAATTTTAATAGGACTGTATCATTTCCTCCAACAGAAGCTCTGGCAGCCTCCAAACTCATTATGAATTGGCGAGGGTCTGTCTAGCCATTGAATTTTGGTAGGTAAATGGATGGAAGGCGTAATATCAAAGTCAAGTCAAAGTTTACCAAGAGGTAAGCCTGAATGCTTTAGGTTCGCTACGGTAGTTGTTACTCACTGGGAGGGTCAACTAGTCATGGTATAGTTGTTTACATGGTAGCTGGTTGGTTTGATAGACCAGAGAAAGAGATTCTGGGTCATCCCCATGAGCTGATAATGCTCTTGTTTGGATCGCCTTCTGGGCAGCTAACTAAGGATTATCGGGATTCATTCCAATTGTGGGTTGAGAAGGATGGTAAGCTGGTTACTCAAATTGGAGATACCCTGCTCTAGGAATGAAAGGCTTCATCACACCGGATGTAAAGGGCTACCCCTGGGTTTGTAAGAGGATGGCCACAGTGAGTTCTGTAGGTGTTTGGATAGTGGTCACTTGTTATTGTCTATGGGTTTTGGAGGTGGGGTGAGGCTAACTGGAGTACTAAAGATTGGTTGGACTTGCAGGCTTAGTATGGGGATTAAGCTGGCTTTGTGCTGCTGGTAAGGGGTGATTCACACTACTAAGTTTTGACCCTAATGCCACACTTTTTTGTCTCAATGGCACCATTTGGTTGCAATAGGGGGTATTTTCACAACCATTTGCACTTTTGGTTGTGATATGTGGGATTCTTGCCACACAAATTGTTTCGTGGCCCCAAGGATAAAGATTGTTGCAATAAGTAGGTCTTATCGCAACCATTTGGAAAACGGTTATAATAAGTTATCATTGTTGCCATAATTTGAGTTGTGTTGCTAACAGTTTTATTGGCATTGCAATACTTATATGATATTGCAACTCTTTAGCTTAACGGTTGCGATAGCACTTCTATATATGTTGCAACAAATATGTTTTGTGGTTGTATGTAATAGTCACTTGGCTGCAGACTTTGTATTTCTGCTTGAAAGATGACCAATTGTTGTCGTACCTCAGCTGCCTTCTGGGATATGAGGACCGCTCTTTGCGGTTGGCGGCGAAGGTTGTCGCAAGCCTATCCCTTTCTTGTTGGGCTTGTTGTAGTTTAGTTTGCAACTGCTGAAGTACCTGCTCTGGTGTTGGATTAGGGTTTGGCTGTCCTCCTTCACCTGTTGGTTGATTTTCTATGAGAGCTTCTTCTTCTTCGTCGTCTATGTTGTCATGATGCGGGTAGTGCGTCTAGGCCTTCCCCACGGAGGCTTTTCTCTTTGCTGGCATTGTGGGTTTGTGCTTGGGCTACCACAATGGGCGCTAATGTTGGGATAATGATCTCGACAGCGATGGAGGCCGGATGCGGAGCCGCTTGACCTGCATAGGCCACGGCCTTTGCCAGTGGCTGAAGGCAATCAGTCGATCTAGGACACGATTATCGAGACAAATCCCTTCTAAGGTATCTTGCCAAGAAGAACAATCTGCTTTATTGGGGGCTAAGTCCCCCTTTTGTAGAAAAAATCTTACAGGTGCACACTTTTACAATTCTCTGCCCTCCGCCAGCTAGGGCATATGCCAGAATATTCCTTATATACAACTCCCCTCTCCCAGGTTAACTAAGACTTTTTCTAATGCCGACTGCCATCTCTCAAGGGCTCTTGTTGAGCCATAGTGAGGCCCAAGGGGCCCTCAGTGGGTCTTCATCCACGTTGCCCTTTAAGATGGGATCTTCCCTTCTTGCCTCCAAGACCGTCGCTCGAGTCCGCCGAAGGCCTTCGCGTGTGCGGCCTCCGTTACCCTTCGGCAGTGGGGGATCCACACATGCCGGCTTTTGTCATCGGTTCTTGGGTCTTCGGCCCCACCTTGCTCCGCTTCTTATCCGAACCTTCGCCGAAGGCCATGGCCAGCGATCCTTTCCTGCAATCATAATGGTCTCACAAAGGCGCGGTCAGCATAAGTTGGAGGGACCATCGGATTCAATCCTTCGCTCCCCAACACTGGCGTTGCAGACCCTGCCAACCGAACAACTACTCTCCTTACATGACATGAACCTGGGCAACGACAGCCTAGATCTGAGATACTCCATCCGGTCTATTTTATCTGGTGTAAGTTAGAATGACACGATCTCATAGATTACACTTTGACCATTCATTTGCTTTATATTATATTATTATGCTTATAAACTTATAATCGTTGGATAGTATAATTCCTTACAAATCTAATCATATAAAGTTTGTATTATAATAGGTAAAAATTATTAGCCTAGTTATTGATCAAAATTTTTAAAGTTTAAATCTTAATATGCGTGTGTGCCAAATAAAATAGACCGAAGATAGTACAAAACAGGCTCGAAGGAGAAGGCTACCATTCTTTGCATTATTTAAAACAAGACATTACACTTGAACACTTGACATTTCCTAACAGATCGACAATTTAAAAGCGACGCATACATGTATGGATAAGCTTATTCCTATATATAGAACGCGTACGCAGACGACGTATATAGTAGTGCTACGTACGGAGTAGTACCGATGACGATGACAACGACAATTATTGTGTTACTATATAGAGTAGGCGACCGGCCAGAGCGAGTGTCCGTCTATCCGTGTGTCTTATTTGCTGCAACAAATTCGTTGCTCACGCCTCGGACCAGGTGATGGGTAAAATGGTCTAGTTAGACGATGCTCTGCAGGTAGCTGGAAATTTTAACTTAGCATTTGTAATGCTGTCTCTGGGAACAGTTCGCAAGCCACAGTAAATATGCTTAACTCTTGTAAGCTAAAAGAGGTTGCCGAACTCCAACTGATGTCTATTCTAGAACTTGGGAAGAGTTAATTGCTAATACCTGCTTGATGACAGATTATGAACTTTACAAAATTGAGATTTGTGAATATGTTAATATGGAGCAAAATTGACCTGCATGGATACTACTGATAGCTTGTAACTTTGGCAGATCCAAATTTGCTATGAGATGTTACTTGGTAATTTCTTTTGTTTGACTGGGACCTTACTAGTTTGTACCTACTTATATGTGGACAGAGTATAGCTTATCTCAAGCTGAGGAATGCTAGCTGTAAGTACTAGGATCTTCAATTCTCATCATTTTTGTTTGAAAGTGTATGTTTTTCTTAACTTTGCAGATAATGGTGGGCTACTTGGACTCTGCAAGGACGCTGGTATCTTCACAGCGGCATGGCAGTAGTTTGCAGATAATGGTGGGCTACTAGCAGTGTAGTCTTTTTTAGTAACCCTATTGGCCTATTTGGATGGAATTGAAATTGTGAATCTTGTATTGAATGAGTGAATCTTGTATTGAAATAGTGTGGATTTGTTTGTTATTTTGCTGTATATAAAGATAGTGATCTAAGTTTTTCTTTTTCTTTTTCTTTTTTTGTTTTTTACAATTGTTATCAGAGACGCGTTTTCCCTGTACGTGTCGCTGTTAAAGGGTCATCAGTGATGCGTCTGGACTGCACGTGCCACTGATAAAGGGTCATCAGTGACACGTTTTGGCTGCATGCGCAGCTGATAAAGGGTCATCAGTGACGTGTTCTCATGTCACCATATCACAGACGCAATGTAAGTGATGTGCTTTCTCTGTGACACTATGACTGTCTATGTGCGTCACTAAAGTGAAAATCTGACATAGTGGTAAATGCTCCTAATGAAAATATTTTCAACTAAAAAGTTGTAGACCTCACTAAGTTCTATAAATTTAGTATAAAAATTGGCTTCATTCAATTTCATATGATGAAGTTGTAAACTTTATATATGTGTTATCTAGAATTGGATTTATAGTGATAGCCGCTTATGACAACCACCTCTAAAAGTGAGTTTCTAGTAGCGACTGATCTAAGATAATCATTTTAGAAAAGTTCTATTTCTGCTGGCGGTTTTCTTAAGTATCTGCATGTAGGAATGCCCATTTGTAGTGGGAGTTGTTACAAGCAGATGCTTAAAAAATAGCCTAGCTCTGCCCCTACCATGTAATAAGTGTGGTCTAACTTTATCTTTTAAGGTCTTGTTTGGATGTTGTCGAATTCACCTCAATCCACATGTGTTGGGGTGGATTGAGGTGGAATTTAGTTTAAGTTTCACCTCAGTCCACCCCAACATATGTGGATTGATAGGAATCTGACTACATCCAATCCAAATAAGGCCTAAGAGGATAAAATTAGATGATACTTTCCATTATGTAAAAAATGGTAAGAAGAGCTTGCACACCATTGTCCAACAAAATCTAACAATTTTGCTAATGATATCTATCATCCGATATCTAGCTAAGTTTGAAATTTTGATCCTTAAGGGCATTGGACAGTTTGGCATTTTTTCTTCTTCTTTTGGCACAAATTTGTGTATGTTGTTCTATGTAACTTTCTTTGTCTAATGGCATTTTGCTGCTCTAAGCGTTGATACATTTGGACACTGTGCTTGTATAAGGTGTCCAGCTTTTTGCGTGCCCGAGAAAGGGCCGGACCAAAACTTAATACAGACTAAAGTTTAATGCCAATGCCAATTTACACTTGTGCGGTGATGGAGTAATTGTGCTCGATCCATCACAGGATTATTCGATCAATGTCCAAGTAATTAGATAGACTTTGTTAGTTTCATTGTTGTGCATCTCAAAAGTTTTTTTTCCAGTTTTATGAACGTGCAACCAAGCTATATTGTCCCTCTCTGAACTCTGCTTTCCGTTGTCGCCAATTGTTTATCATGTAACCTATATCCCCTTTTTTAATTAAAATAATGAGCCAAGTTTGTCACAAATTCAAAGTGGATAATAGTTGATGGGTTATAAATCAAGGTATAACTGAGATTTATGCTATTATTTTATGGGTGCACAATTATTTTTTTCTCCTATTATGATACCAGGACATATTTGCTATTAGTTTCTATGCACTACAACAGTAAGGATTTGTAGGGGCGGCTAGGCCAGCTGCCCTTACGAAACTGTTGCTACAAATCAGTGACCGCCCCTACAAATCCGATTTGTAGAGGCGCGCCTATCAATCAGTTTGTAGGGGTGGCTTGTAACACCAGCCGGCTCTATAATTCCCATTTATAGGGGCGGTTAACTCTAGAACTGCTCGTACAGTCTGTTTTCCTGCCAAAAAAATTAAAATTTAAAAATTCAAATCTGACCAGATCTCCCTATATATATATATAGAACTATTACCGTACAGCTGGCTACAAAATAACTTATTCTGTAGCCACTTTGAGTTACGATAATTGCTATGCTAATTTACGAGATTATAGTAACTCCTTACTATGTGATTTACTATAACATTATGGTAAATATCCCTATATGTTATAGTAATTAAACTATCGTAATAAAATTATCTTAAATAGAGATGGCTACAAAATAACTTATTTTGTAGCTAACTATAGAGTATACTCTCCCTATCGTAAATGTCAGTATATATTTAGAGGTGGCTATAGAATAACTTATTTTGTAGTTGGCTACTGAATATAAGTTACGAGACTCACTACAACATTTACGTTGTTCTCAGCAAGCTGTGCAAAATAGTGCCCAATATTGTGGTGGAGGCCCACGTTCAAAGCTCCTATCCTCATGGAGGAGTATGTAGGAATATTGTACCTAATATTTTGAAGCGCCCTTAAACATTCTAGCACAGTATATTTTTACACACTAATGTAGTGAGGTTGACCGCTACCCGTCTCCAAGATTGGTACAACCTGACCTTATTGGTTACTGTTGACGACAGTTATTGTTCATTTTTAACCATCAACCAAACCTAGATAAGGGCATAATTCTATCACCAAACATAGGTTTAGGGGTTACACTGACAGAATTTCACAGGTTTTGGTAAATCTATGTTTCAGCAGGGGTTCATCAAGAAAAAGAGAAAGGATAACAATGACGTCGGGCTAAAAGTCGAATTCCGAACCGACTCCAAGTCAAGAAGAGTCTAGAAGGCACGAGAAGGCGACCCACCGAAGGAGAGGACCAAGCTCCACGGAGGAGGGTCGGCCGACCTGGACCCAGGGTTGGCTGACCCTAGCCAGACTCCATTTTCGTCCCGCTTCGTATGTCAGTTTTTCACCGCCTTAGGGGTTGCATATCCATCGTAGATCAATGTTAGTTTGATCCGAGAGCTCTGGTTCACCCACCGGTCTATATAAGCAGCCTTGTACCCCCTGGATTGAGATCATGCCTGAAACTCTAATTCATATTCTCTAGCTAGGGCTTGGATTGAGAGAGGTCCCTTGAATGGATATACCTCTCTCTTCAATGTAGTAGATTAGTTCTAGTTGAGAGTTAGGGAGAGTTGATCTACACTCAGGTTCTAGAGAATTCTTCGGAAATTTGGTATGTCTCTGTAAGACTTATGCTTTAATATATTTATCTTCTCTATCTACTTTTATGTCTTTCATGTGATTGGTTAGTATAGTTATTATACCTTGGCATGGGATCTCCGCTCATATTGAGTACTCTAATTATCTATAGTGATTAGAGTAGTAATTAATAGTGTAGACATAGTGTCTAGACTAGAGGTTATCTGAGATTGCGCCCAATCCTCTGGTTAGTTGTGGTAGCTACAAAAGTGACAACTCAGTAGATTATTATAATCCACCACGTTATGGGTGGTGTTTCATAGAGCTTTAGGCAGCCTTCCCCCGACTACGCTTTCTCACCCCCCTCGAGAGTCAGAAAGGTACTGCTGCTCCAAAGTGCTATTGTGTGATTGCTATATTTACCTATGCTTCAGTTATCATAGGACCAAAGTAGTAGAGAAGTATTTAGGAACCTTGAACTCTCCCGTTGTCCTCTCAACTTTGCTATGCTACTCATTTATCATAGGATTCTCTAATGTGTGTGTCATTATGCATAACTCCTATCACTTATCACTCACCCCTATCTAGGTCTAGTTGGTATATTAATTAGTAGATACATGATTGTGAACTATCAACCTCTTTAACATTGCTTCCCTGTGGATAAATACAATACTCTAAAATACTCCTGGGTAAAAGCTATAATGGTCTAATTATTTGTGCCCTTGTAGATACTTAATATTATTACATATACATTCATTCTAGTCACTTGCATTAATATTAACTGCTTAGTATTATTCTAGTAGTAATGCTAGGTAGTATTCATATATATCTCTTGCATCTATACTAGGGATGACAACCTAGTTAAGGTAGGGGGTATAGGTTTATAAAGGTGGCTAAGTAGTTAGAACAAGTGACACGTTAATAAATACCAACAGTTATCCAACCTAGCGGCAATAGAAAAGTTAATTCGACATTGTATGTGTCCACCCTCTATAGGGAATGTATGAACATTGATGTCTTCAACCTCGAAATTTGAGAGTGTCTCTCTGAACCATGGCATAGGATGAATTGTCTATATTTAAGAATTGTCTTCAACAAGCTTGTTGATGGTGGATAACGTCAATATTTTATATGTGAATAAACAAGAGAAATGGTTCAAGTACAGGAATATACATAGGTCTAGGGTTTAACCTGATAAATTTCATGAGTTTTGGTGAATCTCTATTTATCATAGGATTATTGCAGAAAATATAGGAAGGGGGACCTAATTGAGAAAAAAGACGAAAATTGATCGCGACGAAGGATACACTAGAAGACTATAGAAGACACCAGAAGGCATGGGAATGAATGGGAGGATGAGACACGCCAGGTGGGGCCGGCCAGCCCCACTCTTGTGCCGCTCGGCTCCCTATGAGGAGATTCTTTTATGAGCTTCTGGAGTATTCCTCCATCGTCTCCTAGGATGCATCTACACCCTACATCGAAGTCGGTTTGATCCAAGGGCTTACATTTAACCCCCAGGGCTATATAAGGACCCCTGCACCCCCTGAAGCATTAAGTCATCAAGCTATTCAGTTGAAGATCAATTCATCCAGAGCCAACCCTAGTTCCTTAGAGTTCCTCTAGATTAGAGCTTAGGCTAGTTAGATTAGGTCTAGAGGGAGATCAAGCAATACTTGGATTTCCGATGTTGGCAAGAGCATGGTTTGGTATATCTCTTATACTTTACTCTATTCTTTATTTCATTGAGATTGTATCATTGCTACTATGATTATGTCAACATTAAGCCTTATAGCATTTATGTCATTGAAAACAATGTTCATTGTTTGCTCTAGTTTTATATTCGGTGTAGCTAGATTATGGAAACCATGCATAAGTTCGTATAGCGCTCACCCTATAGGACCATGGGTGAGTGATAGATATTATGTGAGTGTGGTGCTTAGATATTTGTTTATCTACGGATGCCCTTATATGCCAGGACGTGTGGTAGATCGTGTAGGTGACAACTGTGTTGAGTCCTTTGCAGTCCATCCCCCATATATATTGATGTTGGTATAACCCGGTCTCGAAGGAGAGGACTCTGTTTCCAACTTTCCTAAGTTGATGTTCCTTATGTGGCATAATTTGGCTATGATCACTAGATATAATTAATTAGACTAAGCATTTGACATATTAGTAAGACTACCTAGGAATTATCTTTTTAATATTCTAATTGTACTTAATCTATTACTTAACTAGAGTGTTCTAAGTTACTATTTATTTATCATAATGATTGATCAAGTACTTATCATTTATATATCTTTATTTATTATCTTGTGACTTATCCCTGTTTTGAGTAGAGTATATGATATTGGTTCATTCTCTCATGCATATTCATAAATTATCAATACTATTGTATTCATAGTCATACCTTTCCAGTGTAGAATTATAAATCGATAACCTGGTAATACTCTAGGTAAAATGCTACAATGATATAATTATCTGTCCACTTATAGAATTCTTTTCATTCTTATCTTTATATTCTTTTTAGTCACATGAAATAATATATTCCTGTTTAGTGTTATTCTTGTAGTAATGCTAGATAGAACCAACAAATATTTTTAAGTTTCTCACTAGGGATGACAACCTAGTTTAATATTAGAGATGAAGATTAATTGATAGGTGGCTACTGTAGCAGTGACAAGTTAATAATTACCATATCATTTCTGGCGCCATTGTTATTAGTAGGAGTAATTCTATTTTAGTAGTGGTGCTAAAAAATGCCAACAAAGCGTCGGTACCTTAGGTAGACTATCTTCTTGGATGCATCCAGGTATATCATGTAGTACCATCCAAGCATACTAAGCATCTGTCTTCCCTTTGATCTGTCCACACAAAGCAAACATCGCAGGGTAATCATTGATAGTAACAAAGATCATGGCTTTACATATGAAGTCCTCCATTGTGAACGCATCATACATTGGCTCCCCATGTCTCCATAGCCTCTCTATTTCTTGCATCAAAGGCTCAAGGACACATCTATGTTAATGCCTGGTTGTTTTGGACCTTGAATGAGAATAGTGAGGAGAATGTACTTTCTCTTCTAACACAACCACATTGGGATGTTCTACATGGTCAAGATCACTGGACATGTGCTGTGGTTGCTGGTCCTCTCATTGAATGGATTCATTCCATCGGTGCTTAAGCCGAACCACATATTCCTTTAGTCTTCGCTAAATTCTTTGTGTTTTGCATCAAAGCATTCCCACTGAGTACCATCTGCCTGGTGTGCAATCATATCATCACCCACATTGTGCTCATCATCCCACCATGTCATGAGTGCAGCTTCCTTAGGGTTAGGAAGATACGCCTCAAGCGGTCGACCACTGGTAGGTACCACATGACCAACGCATGAATTCTTCTTTGCTTTGCATCGTTGCCTAATGGAGTGTTCTCTAGGGGTTGAGAATCTTGTACCACCTTTTTCCCACCCTTATTCCTCTTCTTCCCTATGGAGGCTTCTTCCCCGTTGTAAAGGTCATTGTTCTTTTACTGACTGGCCCACACCTTGGACATTTATCTAGTGATTTGAATGTATCACCACGAAAAAAGATACAGTGGTTGGGGCATAAATGGATTTTTCAACCCCATTGTCAATGGATTTATAACATTCTTCACTTAGTATGTGTTGGCAGAAACTGAGTTTGGCTTTGGTAGCAACCATGACAAGAGATCTAATAGATCATTGAAACTATAGTTGGACCAGCCATACTTAGCCTTCAGGATGAGTAGCTCAAGCATAAATCGTAGCACTGTCCAGTGTGTCGGACAACCCTTTTCAACACCATACACAGTCTCCTTCGATGCTTTTTTACCCTTTCCAAATTCTTTAGATCTTTCGGGCTCTTTAGTAAAATCTCTGGTTGGCACACCCTAAAATTTCTAATTTTAGGTTGTGCATAGGAAACACTAAATAAAATAAATGTTTTAATATTTGGATAAAATTTCCTAAGTTTAGTTTATGATAGCATCAATTAGTTATAAAAAATAAAAAAAATAATAAGAATCTTTAAATTTTTCTAAACTAATTTGACGGGCTATTGTTTGATGTGATGTTTGCTCGTTAACTCTTATGTGTTAAGAGCGAACAAAGTCTTTCAAAATGCGTTTAGTGGATCGATCTTTCTTCTCCAACACGTCTTTATCTTTTTCCGCAATCAATATTCCTTGTTTCTCATCTTAAGTTCTCATTGGTAGTTTCCTAAAATCTTTTCTTTATAACGTAAATTATTCCTTTCAGTTTCTCATGTGTCAATCAATCTCAATGAACTCTTCGGGAATTGTTCTGGCTTTTTCTGGAGCTAGTTCACGCTTTTCTACGAGCGTTATCTAATTTTTAGATGCTCTAAAATATCTTATCATGAGCTCCAAATACTTTATTTGGGTTCCTCATGTTCCCTAATGTCCCTGGAAAATTTCCCCGAATTTTTGGAGCTTTCGGAGTATTTTTCGCGGCTTAAATAATAATTCTGAACTTTTCTAGAATTAATTTATCCATGAAAATAATTAATTCCGAAAATAATAAATCTCTTATTTTTCCCAACGCTCAGAGCGCATGTGCAATAATCCTAATAAATCTCAAAGACTCATACATTTATTTACTAATGGGCTTTAATAATTAATTAGGCCTATTAGGAAAGACGAGGGTGCAACATCAATTAGTACCATATTGCTAGTTGATGTGAAGGTGGAGAGTTTTCCTCTCTATAAGTATGTACCTATCCCATGGGCAAAGCACACCAAAACTACCGTAAGAGGAGCTCCTAACTTGGGAAATCTCTCGTGTAGTAAATTAGAATTTTCTCCCTTCTTATCGTGTCGCCGCCGGCCGTCAGGTCATTTGATTTGTATCCGGTTAGTACGTGCTCCCATCTTCATCTCTCAGGTCTACGTTCTATGCACTTATTTTCACTATCAAATTTGTCTGCTTTGTTTCAGGCCGTTCCTGCCCTGTTCCATGGCCCTGTGCCCCTCGTCTTGGCCACCTCGGTCGTCGCCCGCGCGCTGGACTGAGCGTTGCCGTGGCCGTGGCCGCCTAAGTCGTAGCATCCGTCGACGACTTCTTGAAGACCCGCCGGAGTTCTGTTTGTCCATAGCTGAGTAGAAGCCGGACTCCTACCAGCATCATCCCGTGGCCTGATCGTCTACTCTCCGCATGAAGCGGGGGACACCGTTCTCCCTCTGCAACTCACAATCATCCAGTTCCTGTCCAACAGCAGGAAGCAGATGCTATTTCTCTCATCGCCTTGACACAGGTAGCAAGCGTCATGCATGCATAATTTGGTGAGACGCACATCTCCTTGTCTATTATTTTATTCATTAAAAATTGTGCAGATGTCATGCCTATGTTATTCATGCATAATAAATGATCAATCTCTATCTATCCCTCGGTTCTGAGAAAATTTATCTTTTCTATGTCCTCGAGATATAATTTTCTAACTACATAGACTGTCCATTGAATCTCTGCACTCGTAGGTACTCATATGTCTATCCTTGCCCTGAACTCATTGTCATCTTATCTCAGTTATTTTAGCTCCGTTTAATTTGACTCTTTTCCGTTGTGTTCGTACTGACGGTATAGCAACTACGTTTTACATGCGACATGTTATCTGAATTTATTTAATATTAGTTGGAATAACATGGATGCATCTTGCTTTTGCAATTTAAAACAAGATATGTTTAAGTCTCGGCTTTTCATAAAAAAAAATATACATATAGTTGTGATTAATATCTACCTATTGTGTTCTGTTAATTAAATTTGTTAGCTTGAACACAATTGTATTAAATTCAAATTAGATGTTCTCACAATTTACTTTGTTTTTGCAAGCTAAAGAATAATCGGTATATAAAAGACACTGAAATATTTGTAACCAAAGTATGACTAGATTTAACTCGGCCTTTTAGTTAACATGAGATTTCTATAATCTGAATTAATAATGCTTCACATAGTTTCACTTAATCGAAATAATCAAGCATGTAGTTGTTTCTTTTATATAATATAAATGTAATTTGATTAATATTGATTTAATATCTTTTAATTAAAAATCAACCTAGGGTTGTAGTTCCGTCTTTTTGCTTTGCGACCATGCCTATGTTAGCTACACGTGAACAATGCCATTTACTATGTCACATGTTGATTAGATTAATCCTATTACTTTGATTAATGACTATGCAAACTTGGTTCTAAATAAAAGCAACATAGGACATTATCGATCTTTTTATAATTACTACTTGTCAACTTAAATACGTAGTTTAAACATGATTTATATAAAGTTGGGTTAAGTGCAATTTGATTGGTATTTATTCAATGTCTTTTGTAATTAAAAGTAATTTAGGTTTATCTCCGATCTTTTATAAATAATAAAATGTTAGCTTGGTAAATAACAACTTAAATATTTCTTTGTTAATTATAATTTATTTAGTTACACATAAAATGAGTTGATTAATGTTTATCTAATGACTATTAATTTTTTAAAAACAACTTAGGTTTATAACTCCGGTATCTTATAAATAGATGTTAATATGATTAATATCAACTTAAACGACTTTTTCAATTATGACTTCTTAGCTTATACAGGAAACGTAAATGCTTACATTTAGCTTGTCACATGTTCTAAGATACAAATAGTTAAATAACTTAAATACAATGAAAAGTTCATATTTATAAGTAGAATTTAACTTTGGCTTTATAATTTGATTAACTCAACTTTAGGATATTTCTCTGAAAATGTTAATCACCTTATCTTGATAACTAAAATGAATCAAGCATATAGTTTTCTCTTTTGTTATGTTGCAAGCCTCGATAGTCATGCACTTTTTAACGATAGCTCCATTCTTCGTCGTTCTTGTGTTCCCGTGACCATAGCAACGAGCCCTCTCTTTTAGCACGTTGTTTTCAAGTTTTTACTTGATTGGTGTATTGTTCTTAGTCTACCTTGTTTGCTCGTATATGTTGCTCGAACTGCTTGGTGCTTGCTACGAGTAGAACGAGAACCATTTGTGAGCGCTGAAGATAAGCGGGTGATGACCATAAGAAAAGTACGAGAAGGTTTGAGCAATCATAAAAGGCAAGTATAACATGGGATTTCCTTGTTGTCCTATTCACAATAAATGATTAAATTCATTATGCATGTATTCCCTTGCTAAGGATGACTTAGTTTTGATCCATTACCTTGGCACCCATGATATTGCATTGAGTAGTTTTGCTAGCCTGAGCATAAACTATGATCTTGTAATATGATTAATGGAATATGCAACAACACTAAAAGATGACATTTTGATTATTGCTTAAAGAGGGCTAGAGCATGATGCTATTTTTCTTGGTGCTCTAGTTTCTCTCCATAAGGACTCATCTGTAAGCGAACATCCGGGACTTAAAATACAACTGTGAGGGCTATATGGCTCTGGCTTTAGTCAAGTATGAGGACCTTTTCTAGCTTGTTAGTGGTAACCTTCATGGCGTAAGAATGGCTTGACGAATCGGGTATAGTGCGGCCTATGTCCTCATGTGTATAGGTTGCGCGTCATTGTGCCATTTGGAAGGAAGGCTCTACATCTGTTTGCCGAGTGAATCTAATGGCCCTAACTTGGTAGACGAACCTTTGAAAGACTTCATAGTGAACTCTACCAACCTTCCTTGGTAGTGGGTCAAGAGGATGATCATCTCGGGCAAAAGGGTAAATCATGACTCACAGTGAAAGTGTACAACCTCTGCAGAGTGTAAAACTGTTATAATAGCCGTGCTCACGGTCACGAGTGGCCTTGGACCCTTACAGAATAGATGATCACTAATGACTATAAATGTGTTTTTGCTATTCATTATTCATCTTTACATTGATCATATGTTTATTGTGGGATTAATGCAAACTTGATGCTACTCATATGATAAAACTGTGATAATTAAAAGCTAAATGCAGTAAACCAGTGTTTATCTTTTTTGAGCCTCATGAACCCCATGTTATATTTGTTGAGTTCGACATGGACTCACTCTTACTATTTTCCCACACTCCAGTGTGTAGTGAGGTGCTGCTTAGAAGAAGGATGAAAGTGTAGTGAAGTTTCCAGAAGTCTTTTCGAAGTGCTTGGCATACGGAGCCCCTAGTTAGCCGTCCCTGTGATGTTGGAGCCTGAAGAAAAGATTAGTGACCATTCCGCGACACTCTGATAGTTGTAAGTGTTAATATAGTATGTTTCCCGCTTTATATAAATATTGTTTTGATATTTTTATTCTGTTGTTGTATGTGTGGACTTCCTGGGCACACATATGACGAGTCTGGTTTTGTTCTTTGGAAAACCGGGTGTGACACTGGTCTAAGGGACCGAAGCATGTCCTCCAAATCATCATCTTCATCACCGACACGTGCTCCGCCATCATTATTGCCACCACCTATGTCATTACCATCCCAACTACCAGCATCGTACCGCCACCTTCCTCAATGGAATCATTAGCCATTTGTGCACCAAGCGCGGCTACATATTGGTCCAGATAATCTAGGGTTTTGGTGTCATCAACAACGTTTCACCATGATGAATCCACATTGTGTAGTCCTTAACAAATCCTCGCATAATCAAGTGTGATCCGATGATCGCCACATCTTTGAATGCGAGAGGGTTCTTGCAATCTCTACACGGACAAATAATTGAATCTTTATTCTGTTTCAACTTCTTTGCATGGTTCTCTGCGGCTTTAAGAAATTTATCCACTTCTTCACGGAAACCTGGCTTGTACCTTAATGCTCCATACATCTAAGACTGCCTGTACTCCATCCTATACGACAGTTACCAAAGAAAAAAATTAAAGGACTAATTATTCACAGACATATAACTAGCAGTTTCATGAAAACTATTCTAGAGAACAATTAATGACCTAATTAAAAATATATAATTAATTCTCCACTTTAATTTCTTGGTTAAAATAACAAATAATTTCAAAGAAAACAATTAGTAACAATTAATATTTTGCACACTATCCTTCATGTAAAAATGTAATTAATAATAAAAACCAAACCCTAGCTCTAGATCTAGATCTACATGACACATCCATTAAACTAACTAATAGTCCACTAAAATCAGCAAGATCCACTAAATAAGGGTGTAATCTTATTCCACTAACTAATTTACCTAGAACCTTCAAAACTTTGGTCTAATTTGCTTCATAGATGGCTCAAGCGCCATAGAAGAGAGAGAAAAGCAAAACTCTAATTACTCGCTAACCAACCATTAAAAGTTCCAAAAAAATGTTTAGAATAACATTTTCTTACCTTCTACAACATCTCTACCAAAGAAAATGAGATCAAAACCTCTTCCCTTGAAAGAGCAATTTTTGAGAGGTGCCCAAGGCCTCCTTCCTTCCTCTCTCGGGCTACAATAACTGGCCCGAGGAGGAAGGAGGAGGGTGCCGACCCTTTATACTGGGGGCATTTGTAGGGGTGGCTGGTGATTGAGCCACCCCTACAAATCAAACAATAGAGTCACTTGGTGAGTGAGCCGCCCCTACAAATCGATCCATTTGTAGGAGCAGCTCGTATCACTAGCCGCCCCTATTATTCCATTTGTAGGGGTGGCTGGTCCACTGGGTTCCAAGAACGCCCACTTTAGGGGCGGCTACTGATGGAGCCGCCCCTACAAAACAAACGTCCCATTGCTACAAATCCTTTCTGTAGTAGTGATGAACATGGGAGATTCATCTACTATCGTATCTAAGCAAGCTAAGCATGTGTTACGTTCTAAAATTGTAAAACAATCGATGCTTCAAGGTAATTTTACTTAGGTCTCGAGAAGCTCCTCACTTGTCTCTGGTCCTCGTTGTTGGAGCCCCTCGCCAGGATACCCTCGTAAGAGCCAAGCTCCAAGTCAGATAACTTCGGGATAACCCTGGGCCTTCCTCACGCGGAAGTAGATCCTTGAGATTAGAGGTGGATCTATAGTAATTTGTTGAGGTCTTCCAACCGTTGTGACCTTCCGTTAATACCTCACAACCTTCGTTTTGCCACCAACTTGGACCCCAGTAAAATTCAAAGTTGATCCCGGCAACCCCTACCCTAGATCTGACAATCACTATCGGTTCAAAATCCCCCTTCACTGCTAGATTTTGAACCGGCATAACCAAACCGGTAGTGATGGGGGCTTCACATCATTGTCGGTTCAAAAAAACCGACACTGATGTGGTTTCTAGAAAATCTAAAAAATAGGCTGAAAAATAGGAGAAATTTTTTTGATATCAAGAGGGGCCCAACTGGATAGTCACAAGTCACATGATTTTGCACACTTTATGGCCACCGGCGCTTGAACCCCCCGACCTCCTGCTTCGCGTGTTCTTCCCCTAACCACTCCACCTGTACGACACTTGTATCCAAATGAGATATTCGTCCAAGCCATTTTACGTTCATCTGATTTTGAAATGTGTATTTGGGGCCCTAAACAATTTCAAATAAAAAAGTTGTCAACTAAAAAGTTTAATACTTTTTGAGATCTGCAACTTTGGTTATGGCCATTTCTCCATCTGAGGTCATTTGAAGAATTTGAATTTCAAATGTGAGAAAATTCAACCGTAATTTCCCTTGGACAAATGATTTTAAATTAAAAGGTTGTCAACTACAAAGTTGCACAATGTTTTGAGATTTGTAGCTTTTGTTTTAGGTGTTCTCCATCTGAGGTCGTTTGAAAATTTTGAATTTTAAATTTAAAAAATTAAACGTAATTTTCGTTAGATAGATGGTTCCAAATGAAAAGGTCGTCAACTATAAAGTAGCATAACTTTTTGAGATCTACAACTTTTGTTCTGGTTGCTTCTCCATCCAAGATTCTTAAATACCACTATACATTAACTTATGACTATGGAACATATAAAATCTTGCGATTCAAATAGTGTGACATCATAATGACTTCAAATAAGAAACTTAATTGTAAACTACAAAGTTGTATAACTTTTTCATATTTACAACTTTTGTTTTGGTCGCTTCTCCATCTAAGATCCTTAACCACCACTGCACACTCACTTATGACTATGGAGCATACGTACTCCTTTGTTATTAACTCTACAAAATCTTATGGTGTGTATTTGGATATCCAAACGATCTCATATCAAAAACGTTTGAATTACAAAGTTGTAGATCTTGTCGAGTACTACAATTTTGATATGAAGTTCATCTTTATCGAACATCATATTAGAAATTTATAAAGTTTTCTAGCAGCATATCACTGTCGATTCAAAAAACCGACAATGATAACTCAATATCATTGTCGGTTCTTGGCTAAAACTGCTAGTATCAGTGTCGATTTTAGCTAAAAACCGACATTAATGACCCAATATCAGTGGCGGTTGGTCCTATCACTGTCGGTTTTAGTCAAAAACCTGCAGTGATGTGCCGGAAGGCACTATCACTGTCGGTTTCTTTAAAATCGATAGTGATGGAGCCGGCAGTGAATGTCAGATCTGTAGTAGTGAGCTACTGTCCAGCCCATAAGAGAATGCGTCTTGTTTCATTTGCTAAAGGCCAAAAAGCCCTAAAGTCCACTACCTATAGCATGAACGTGGAGTTGTGTTCTCGTGGCCTCAAGCTATTAAAAGCAGACAACGCAGCCTAAGAGCATCTCCAAGAGTTCCCTAAACATCCTCCTAATCCTTGTTTTTTAGAAAGATGGAGAAAAACCCATCTCCAACAATTTCTAATATGTACTCCTAATATTTTAGGACTTCTTTGTCCATATTTGCAGGCTCCTCGCAATGTCTGGTGGTGGATATTGGACTGACTTGGTCACGGGATTTGAGGGTGCACGTTCTTTGGACGAGTTCAGTTTTCCCATGACACAGGAAACGCAGCCATATGAGGACGTGCATGTAGGAGCTAGTCTTGAAGAAGATGAAGTGCAGGCAGCAGCAGGTGCTGAAGTTGTAGAAGTGCAGTCCAGTGCGGGCGGTAATAAACGCCCACGCGTTCCAAGGCCAAACGCCAAGAGGCAAAAAAATTTCATTCCGGACGAGGATGAAATTGTTGTCTCGGCTTGGTTGAACGTCAGCAAAGATCCTGTACAAGGTGCTAATCAGTCTCATGCCTCCTTTTGGCGTAGAATTTCTGATTACTATGAGACCCACAGGAATTCATTTGCAAGCCGAACAGAGAGTTCACTAATGCATAGATGGATGTATATTTTGGATAATGTTAACAAGTATTGTGCCTGCTATGATGCGATTGAGCGTAGAAATCAAAGTGGAAAAACCATTCAAGACAAGGTTTGCATATTTTAATTTTTTTTTTCATATTTCAGTAATCTTAGAACACATACACATTGATATTTAATAAACACATATGTTTGCAGGTTTGTGAAGCATTAACTATGTTCAAAGGAATGAACAGTGACAAGACTTTCACTCTGATGCATTGCTGGAACATTTTGAAGGATGAAGAGAAGTGGAAGGCCAAGAGGAGGGAAATGGCAGAGCTGAAGCAAGCCCCTAGGAAGAAACAGAAGGTTCGCCCAGACTCCACTCCCACAATGTACAAGTCAACATCAATGAAGATGTCACAGAGATTGCACCCTCAAAGTCCGAAGCCCCAAAGAGGCCACAAGGACAGAAGAAGGCAAAAGATGCTCTAAGGCGAGGAGGAGGTGAAGCTTGCATGGAGGCTTTGGACAAAATGTGGGCTAAGAAGGAGGCATTTGACATGGAGAAAGAGAAAAAGAAAGAGGAGAGGTACAAGGCTTCACTTGAGCTAGAGAAAAAGCGCCTGGAATTAGAAGAAAAAAAGGTAGAAGCTGAATTGCGGAAGGTGGAAAATGACACGATAAAAAAGGAAGATAAAATAATGGCAATGGACATTAGCGCCCTGACCCCGCTGCAGCAACAATACTACACGGTTATGCAGCAGAAGATTGTTGCTCGTCGTCTGGCCAATTAGATGTAGTTGCTTTCATTTTATTTCCACAGCCAAGTATTTTTATCTTGTCATTCAGTGAACATGTGTTCTGCCAAGTACTATTTACAGTAATAAGCATTTTTTTCATTGAGATTATGTATCTGCCAAGTTCTATTTGCATTAGCAAGAATATTTATCATTGATATTATGTGTACCTGTGTATATGTGGCCATCGCTGGCTGAAGGAGGCCATCGCTGGCTGGGAGAAGTAGGCCAGGGAAAATCAACGCGATGACAATGTGACGGATAGAGGCGGCGGCGGCGTAGGTACCGTGGCCACGATGGGTTTCACGTGAAAAAAAAATACCACAGAAAAAAAACGTAAGTGGACCAACGTTTGATTTTTTTAGAAGTCAAATATTAGGAACTATTGGAGAAGATCTTCTTTTTTCCTCCCAAATTCTTTTTAGGAGTTGGAAAACATGGACTTTTTAGGAGGACTATTTGGGGAACTCTTGGAGATGCTCTAATAAAAGGCTAGAAGCCATACCAATCGATTACTATCCGCCTCTCCTTGGGACTCGCCGATGATACCGCGCCCTTTCGTCTTCAGCGGATTCAACTTCTGGCATCACCTTCTCATGGTCACGGCGTCCTGCTCGGCTGCTTGCCCCACATCACCAGCTCACGGTGACAACGCCTCACGGCGGCTTGGTGTCGTGCATCTGCATCTCTGCATCCTACTGGTGACAGACCTGATGTTCGAAGCTCTTTGCTCCTAGAGCGTTCAAGCCAATAGGTGCGCCGGCCAAAATTGCAATTTGCAAAACCTCATGTTGGATCCTGTTTGATATTTGCTTTTCTTCCCAGTTGGTTCATCTAGTCAGATCAGAATTTGCTAGTTCTTCCAATCGTCACAATATCAGTGGAAAGGTGTTTTTCAGTAGTGAAAATTGTGAAGATAGATCTAAGAAATTATATTGGGGATGGATTTATAGACCGTGTCATTTACTTCGTGGAACAAGAATTTCTTGATGCGATTCCAAATGATGGCATAGTTCACTTTCAGAATATGAATGACCATACCCGTTGAGTAAACTTATAAGAGGTAACCACTATTGTAAAAATTTTATTTTGTCTTATTATGATATTGTTAATTTTATCCCACAATATGAATGCTTAACTTTTGCAATATGTTATTATTATTAAAATTTATGTGTGTGTTATGTAATGAGCAAAGTGTTACATTTCTACAAGTTTGGGTAATATGAGTTTGTGCTTACCCTGGCGACAATTTATTCGAGATTCACCACTGTTTTTTCTATTCCTATTTTCCCTACTGTGAGACTAATCAGTCCAAATAGGAGTATGTATGTGGTGTTGTTTGTTTCTTTATTCCTTTTCTCACTGCTGCATGACTAATCCGACTTTTACTTTGCTAGGTGAGTGCCCGTTCATTGCAACAGGAACAAAATAATGTATTTAAGTCCTAAGTCATGATGCATGGAAATCTAGAAAGTGAAGGCACCAGAACAATAACTAAATTAGTTCAGATGTCTATGAGCAAACGGTGAAATGCAGTCTCGATTTGTGCTGCAAATAGCTGCTCGTGGACATAAATGAGTTCAGCTGGTGTTTATCTATGCCAGTTTGATAAAGATCGGAGCATGGAGCTTGTTAAAGAAAATATCTAAATGAAAACCAAATTTCACCATTCATAATTAGTACACGTCCTACCAGATTAAAGCATGAGATTCATGTACGTGCACCATCCACAATTTGATTTGCGGACATATATAGATATATAAGACAAGGTCCGGTCAGATCTGATACCACTCTATCCTGTAATCAGGAAATAAGCCCATGTCCAGCACATGTAAGAATGTTTCTGAGGAATCTATTAGAATGGAGCCACCTTTAACATAGCCACGTAGTAGCCATGAGATACACTACTTCCTTCTTCCGGCTGTGAAGCAGTGTCAGAAAGCAACAGAGCTAGGTATCAGGTTCTCTACCAAGAACCTTCATTTCCAAAAGTTGGTGCTCAGCTTCCAAGCCACAACCAGCACAAGTATACAATGACATCAGTGTCTCCCTCTCAAGCCCTAGAACTTCGTCGACGCCCTCTCAGGGATATAGCATTTCAACATAAGCACCATATATGTTTCCTATGGCAAATCCCCTCTCCTGATCAGTGTGATGGTATGAACAAATATAAAATATGAACCGCCTCCTTGGCCACCTCCGGGAAATCTCCCACCTTCTCCACAACCAAATCCCCTGAGTTGCTTCTAGGTTGATCCTCCTCTTGCAATGATGCAGTTGTTTGACTTCGTCAGTTATCACCCGTGCACCATTTTCTGAAGCAACGGGACCAAAAGTTTAGAATGGTGTGGTTGTTTGGAGACAGAAAATATGCTTGGATCTTGCAAAATAGCACTATGATTGTGCAACTGCTCTTATTGAATTGATATGAGAGGGATTTTACAGTGGGGACATGACGGTAAAATATTTCCAAGCTGATATCAACCATTCATACAACAGAATGAACTTTAAGCCCCACACATAGTCGGATATTTTTTACAATGCAATGCACAGACAACACAAGAGTTCCAGCTTTGAATTTTGAAGTAAAAAAAAACAAGTCATGTCCATCTGAGTTGACTGCTTCCGAAATTCTTTCATGACCTTTATCTCTTTGATTGGTTCCATTACTGAATGTGCACTGAAATACAGAAGCTCACTTAGAAGATAGTCAAAAATTTGTTAAAAGACAGAAATTTCTTAAGAGGATGTGTTGATACTGAACAACAAATATGGTGTCTTCAACCATACTTTATTCATTTCCGACACAGCTTTCCTTCCACCTTTCATTCCATAATTAAGAGATTGAAGTGCTTGCATGTTGGCACCTTTAAGGGAATCAAGTCAAGGAATAAATGGTAGACCAGATATATTCACAAATTCATGCCGCTGCTTCAAGAATCAAAGAACAATTGTAGTCAATTTTCAAAAACAGTAGCAGCCAAGGAATCAAAGAATGCCATCTATACTATCAAGTAGATAGATAAATCAGCAAAATGAACTGAAGTTCAAGAAAAAGACATGAAGTTTTAAGTTCAAGAAAAAAGACATTTCAGTGTCCCTCGAACCACCTATGCATGGCCATCTTCGTTCACCAAACCCCTTTATGCTCTTGACCACATATAAGAAAACAAAAGCATGAATTAATTAGAGATTTAATCATAGCAATGAAGCATTACAAAAATCACAAGAATCATGCAGCAGCTCATTGGGTCCCCAGTCTGCTGTCAGTGTGCTGCGTGCACCTTAACTGCAGGCAAAGTATGCTCATGTTTCAGTGTCAAAGTTGACATCAATGCACCTTAACTAATATCAGAGTTATAGGTGGAACTTGAAACATGATTGAAAGGTTTCAGTTGTCAGTTGTAACATAAATAAAGATAAGTTACCTGACAAAGATGCAAGAGAGTGGATACAAATTTTCAGCTCCTGAATTATTGTGGATACAATTTAATGGTTATATACACAGATTTGAAAAGATTCTTTACTATTCCGCCCTATGTTGGTTGTAACATTACCAAAAACATTCTATTTGTAGCCAATCGTAACTATTACATGGACATTTATGATTGCTCATGTGTTACAATGAGATGCCAAAACATTTCATGTGACTATATCTTCTAAATCAACATCAAATTAGATTTAATTAGAACTAAGAGGCTGGTCGTTCCAGCAAGCTTCAAACTAAGACACATTTAGGTTTAATCCTTTTTTCCTAGTTATCGTTTTCTAAGCTGACTCACTACATATGTAGAAGGCATATCTACATATCTGCATGAAGCGTAATAACAAAAAACTTGATATGACCAGAAAGTACACCACATATCAATGTTAAATGAAATTCCATTTTCTAATGGATGAGGTAGATATAGTTTTCTACCAAAATAACTAGAAACCATCAAATACTGCAACCAATTAATTCCACCATGTCTCAACGGCAATTTTACTTGACTAACATCAGGTCCACTGCATTAGGAGTCGTATGGAAAATGGAAGTGACATGTCAATCAACACTCTGAACCTCTGACAAATTCTCAACAACCTAAAAAGAACAACATAAGGGAAATAGATTAACCACACAATACTACTACTGTAATTAACATCAAACAACTGGCTAGCAACAATTCATGATAACAATTCAGAACATATCTATGCATGCACACATATATGAGTTCAGTAGCATCTAAATCATAGCATGTTCGGTACAGATATATAGCTGGCGGATGAGCCATGTTAGGTTCACATCAAACAAACGTACATGCACTTGAGGGCATGTTTCCTGGGATCATTTGTCACCACTGCTGGCTAGCAGATCAGAGGATCATTCGGAGCAGTAGACTTGAGTTCGGCTTCTGGCAAGGGCCCAGCTTTATGCTCCTAGTGAGCGCACTGTCAGCGAGGATGCTGCGCCTGGACAACAGTAGGTAGGGCAATGATAGGCTGAAGTTCAGCTTCGTCAAATGCAAAGTCATCTAGGCATCTGGAGCATGGATCAGGAAGGCGACCACAATGAGAGGGGAAGGAAACGGGCATAGCATGAAATGCCACGCTATGAGAGCAATCACGCACTCGTGGTTCACAGTGCCATGTCCTGCGACTCCGATCCCAACGCCCCCAATGATGTGTGAGTCAGTAAAAATTTTTTAATTACATGGCCCTCCCTCTCTCCACACCTTTGGATATGGCATTACATGAGCATTCAAAGTATTTTCTAGTCATCAGTTAACTAAAGACAACACAAAAAATGTACACAATTGCTCCGCCACGACGATCTGCGCCATTGTTGATGCTTTGATTAGTAGAACCTCTTTAATCTTAAATGCCCACAAGTATAGTAGTCAGTTCTAACTGTAGTAAAAAGAATAACCAGAACTGTAGCAATTTCACTGAACTGAGCTGTATGCAAAATTAGTTCCATCTTATTACCTACTATTTTCCTATAGTATCAATCTCACAACCTCCTCTTGTTTCAATTACTTTCAGGTATAATCATGGCCGGCCATAGTGTTAAGAGAGTATCCAAGTATATTAGTTGCCCCTTTTCTTCAGGCACTGCCTCTTAACTAATCTTCCCCCATGTAACTGACATCCAGTCATGTATGGTTTGTTGCAATAAGCCAGTAATTCACACTGAAGGAAGCAATCTCATGTTCCTAATGAAAAACAAAACCCAAACATTCAGAGTCCAGGCCAAGCACAAAGATATCATGGAAGTTGTCCCTGGGTAAGGTATACGAGTTGGGCATGCACACAACTACAAGGTTCAGGTTCCTCCCTCCACCAGTTTCATCTCAGAATTTTTTTAGCTTCCATTTTTTCAGGTTGTGGCAAATGCTTAGGGAAAACTGAAAGATAGTTAATGATTTGTTTGGGATGACTATTCAGTCCTTCAACTGTGGCGACTATTCAATAAATTATTCAATTGCTGTAACAACTGAAAAATCCAGCAAAATCATAAATTCCTACAACTGCTGGTACTTTAGCATTCTATAAATAAGAAAGATTTCTTATTCATTGAAAATGTGAGAATGGGGTAGAATAAAAGAGCGAAGCTAACCTGGGAGTGGCACCGCCGCCGACTACAGATTCAGGTCCTTCACCGTGCTATACCCCGACTTCCCGGTACGAATCCTCTTGCTACTCCACAACCACCGCAGCGAGATCCAAAGAATACGCGGTAAGAATCCTGCTAGGGCATTGTGACTCGAGATTCAGAAAAGGAAGGAGACAAACGAGGTAAGTAACCCTTTCCTCACCGGCACCAGTCCGAGATTAGGCACTTGAGCAGATCGACGCAGCAGCCGCCGGTGCCGGAACCGGATAGTACAGGGACAGGGGCATCGGTGGCGTCGGCGTGACGGGACATGGTGGCGGCCTTGCCGACGTAGGGATGGGTCGGCGACGACCTCCTGAGACGGGGCGGTGTAGGGCGACGTTACGGCGGGCCGGCACCCACTCTGCTGGGTAGTGCAGGACCATGGCGTCTGCGCTCGGCGGTGGATGGTGGTAGGGCTGGCCAGTAGCCTCCGCGGGTTTAGACCAGTAGAGGCGGCGTGGTGGCGGATGCCTCCGCAGATGCGGCGGTGGTCAGATGGGCATGCGAGGCGAGCGAGTCGTGATTGGTCGGTTTCATTGAGAATCTTTCGTGGGGGTCATTGAGAGTGGTATTTGGAGGGAAAGGTTTCTGCAAGCAGACGACGGTTTTCACACGCCAGGTGGACGATTGTCTTCCGTAATTTTTTTAGTTGCAGAGATAGAGATATATTCTGTTTTTGATTGTGTATATGTTATTCTTGGAGTTCGACACTGTTTGTTTCGTATTCCTTTTTTTTTTGCATGCAGGTAAAATCCTACTTTTAGACTTCTTTATTATGTCGGCTGCTTTCGCTTTTTTCTTCACTCCCATCGTCACTCCGCTGCTCGATAATTAAATAAGTATTTTTCACCACTAAGTTGTTAGGAGTAGAACTTATTTTTATTAGAATCTATATAGATCGATAGCCGAACTAATCAAATTGTAAACTGAAATCTTTAGCCTTTTATTATTCAATCTAATATAAATAAATGTAACTTCAAGTTATACCAATAAATCAGTGTAACTCTCAATAACGGTTGCCATATAGAAAATCAAAAGATTGTCATAATCATCAATATAAACTAAGGGCCTGTTTGGACGGCGCCCAGGGACGCCACGCCCAGACAGCGGCCACGCCGAAAGTCCGGCGATCAAATTGGCCGCCAGACATTTGGCGTGTTTGGGCGTAGAAATGACTTGCATGTGCTGATAAGCTGCGGCGGCGCCACATATTTGGAAATGAAACAAACGCTGGACAGAAGTGAGGCGTCGGAGGTGCGACGGGCTTTGGCTGTGTCGGGCAATGAACCAAACATGCCCTAATTCTTGACACAACGACAACTAACCATCGCAGAATTACATATTTTTAAAGGTCATGAAATTAAAGGAAGTCATAAAACTCGATATTTAACTCTACCAATGCATGTATATTATAAAAACTAAAGTTATGATATATTAGGAGAAAATACTTTTTTGTCTTACAACGAAAGAAAAAATCTATTAAGATTGTACTCTCTCTATTCCAAATTGTAAGTTGTCGTGGCTTTTCATGATATATAACTTTTACTATGTATCTAGACAAATGTAGATGCGTATGTGGAAAAACCAGAACTACATACAATTTAGGATGGAGAAAGTATTTTAATTCGTTACAAACTTAATAGGGCATTGTCATATTATTACCAATATTAACTTATATTATGTATGTCATGGTAATTATAAAATAAATTATAGCCTTTAAAAATTTATAAAATGATAATACATAAATAGATCTATAACATTTTTATCCTTAATTTCTATTAACGCCTAATAGCTTTTTTTCCTCCCTTACAACGCACGAGAAATAACACACATACACCAAATGACCAAACAACAGTTTGTTCTGCACCCTCATAAAAAGAAACTTTTATTCTACCTCTCCACTTTTAAGCGGAGAATATATCAAACTACCTGTATGAAGAAACTACAGGTCAGCACGCCGCCATTTCCATACTGCGCATCGCCGCACGCCCATCCAACTCGGCGAGTGACGTGTGAATTCAGGCGTCGGACCAGGTGACGTGGACCTCGCCGACCTCAGTATGGAGCCCGAGCTTCTTCCAGACGGCGGGAGAGGAATCCACGATGTTGTTCTTGCAGCCGTGGCGGGAGTCGCACTCGTCTATGACCTGGGCCTCCACGGTGCGCCCGGTGTCCTTGCTCGTGATGCGGATCTTCTTGTGGCACCTCTTCCCTCCCGCGTACCACCCCGAGGACAGCGCCACGACCAGGTCGTTGTCGCTGTGGAACTTGCCGTCGCACGCTGCTGCGCCGCCGCCGTCCTCGCCCTTCTGGAACCCGTTCACCGTCATCACAGCAGGGGTGCCGCCGCCACCACTGTGCTTCCGGGCTGTGGCGCATGAGACATGAAGCAGAGCTAGGATGACGATGACTACCGCAATCTTAGCCTTCGCCATCGCTATTTATTTATTTATTGCTAATGAGCTCGATCGAGGTGCTTGGGATGCACTGTCCCTTGGCTCGTGAGGCGTATATATAGGCGTGCTCTCAATTCTTAGATCGTTGATCTCGATACCAGGTTAAATGGCCCTATCTGAAACAAATGCGCTGTATCCGGAATGCTAGCTATATGGCATCTGTCAGGCTGTCAGCTCGCTGCGATGTTACCGTATCATCTCGGTAATTCCCTGGGGTGGAGGCAGGATTTAAATACAGGGGCTAGGAAATCGACTGTCCACAAAAAAAAAGGTACCACTATCAAATCTTGATGTCAGTTTAAAAATTATCATTTTGATGTTGGTTTAAAAAATTATAATAAATCGTCTCTAGAGCATATCTAGAAGTTTTGTAAAACAACTCTCAGTGCCCTCCAACAGTTCGGTAAAAGGGCTCCATAAAAATAAAAAAGTTGCTAAATATCCTCTCCAACTTACAAGTTTCTGCAATCAAGAGAAACATCGTATTCACTCCCGGCATACCCGACATTTTTCTCGGGAGATCGATGTAAATTGGACGCATGAGTAAATTAAAATATAGGATTTCAGATGAGAAAGTGGTAAGAGACAGAGAAACTATTAAAAAAAGGTTTGGTCCGTTAAAAATAGTTCAGAATTCCTGTGCAAAATCGTTTAGAAGTTAGAGACTGTTAGAGAAGCACAAAATTTAATGTTGCTATTTTCTTCATTTAACTTGCTACATCTATTTGTTTTGCAAATAAACTATACCAAATTTATAGAGATGCTCTTAATCTTTTTATTTAGAAAAATACGAAATGTCTAAATTGAAAATAAAAAGGTTGTTCATAGGTCAACGATACACCTCATATTTACTATATTTATACACTTAACATTAGACAATTAAGAAATTTATTTGAAAAAACATTTTAGAATTGACTAAGAAGGCTTGTTTATTTAATTTCTAGTGATCAGTAAGAACTAATGAGTGGTACTAATGAAAATTGTGCATCATTTTTGGGTGGGGGGGGGGGGAGGGGTGCCGCCCCTGGTAATTCTTACGCATGCAAGAACAACTGATGAGCAAGCCGCTGTTTTGTTTTGGAAGCTGATGCTGGGAATTAACGCTCCGGATGTTTCGGTGGACGTTTGCTTATTAGCTTCTCGTTATTCTGTTGGGTTGATCTCAGGAAACAGTCATATGACTGAGTCTGCGCGACTTGATCGGAGTAATTCTAACACATTCCACTGGCTTATCAACCGAACCAATCGCATACTTTACGTGCAAAACCAATGCCACCTCTCCAAAATAGGATACGAGTTTAATACTTTGATTCCCTATATATATGTAATGAAGGGCTAACATCCTTGCTGTCACTGTCAGGTGGTGATTAAACTTAGTCCGTCCTCCTTCGGAAGAGTTCGGGGACCATGCATGCATATAGTATGAGGCAAAAAATGAGTTTAATTTCCGTGCCAGACTGCCAGAACGATAGAAATGCACTCAAATGTGACCTCGACCAGCTGGCTGCTACTCTTGGAAGTTCAGAATTCTAACTATTACGAATCTAGAGTATATGATTAATTCCATTCGAGGTGTAATATGATTGTATATATAACACTGGGTAATTATATCTCATTTATTAAAGCATCTTGTACATTTTTTTATGTTAGTAGCCAAAATTTTATCGCACTCTGCATATCTTCCAAGGCACTACATGACATAACACAGTCCAGCACATTAGAAACATAATAAAGGCCAAAACGCAACTAGTGTACACACCGTAGATATTCGTGCATCCATTCAGATTTTTTTTCTTTTTGCGACTAATCCATTCATCTAATTGTGACAGTAAAATCTGGCCGGCTGTCCGGAGCAAAAAAAAAATCTGGCTGGCTGTGGACAGATAACAGAATTAAACCAAGGACATGCCCGAGTTTGCTTTCCTATGCAGATTGATCTTTTCACTGTCGTCTTATTAGAAACAGTTTTAGCTACTTACACAGGAAATTTTAATTTAACTAGATGATTCCCCGCATGCCGGA
This sequence comes from Saccharum hybrid cultivar R570, assembly GCA_038087645.1. Lineage (NCBI taxonomy): Eukaryota > Viridiplantae > Streptophyta > Magnoliopsida > Poales > Poaceae > Saccharum > Saccharum hybrid cultivar. The sequence goes on along the minus strand of JAQSUU010000050.1, from coordinate 1,312,887 downwards.
ATTTTATAGTGGTATATAGAGCATAATTCATGGAGCAAGAAATAATGAAATAATGAGAGTTTTTAATATATGCGGTTAGTATAATGAAAATAGTGGGAAAGTATTCAGCACAACTCCTACAGCTCTTTTATTATAAAATAGAATTTGTCCAAATAAGAATATTTAATTATTGATTCAAGCAACAGTATAACTAATTGTAGGTAGTAGGAGTGTAGTTTGTGGGAAGCTTGCATGTGTGGATCACAAAGTTCTTCCTGTGGTGAAAACAACATTATAAGACTGAATGCAGGATATAGCTCCAAGAATTTTCAGGGTCATCCATCTTTGAAGATCATACAAACGGACACTGCCTTAAAAGAAAATGGGAATCGTCAATCAATTTGAACAAATACATTGAACGGAAGAATACAGAGGAGCAAATAATTCTACATACGGAACAAGGTGCATATATAACTAACTAAATTCAGAGATGGTCAGATGGGAGCTTCACGCACGTAGCAAGTGTAAAATAAAAATAAACACGACCAGAATCTCCAACGTCTCCTAGTGATGTGGAACTAGTGTTTTAGCATTCAATATTTAGTATAAACTTTCCCTATCAAATACCTCCCAGTGAGGATTCACATGTGCTATAACTAGTGGTAGTGTTTTATTACTACTTAAAACACTATGAGAACTCTACCATTTTGGTAGTGAAAAGACACATTTGATTTGAGAGTTTGTACCAATGTCAGAAGCAATAGGATTATAAAGCAATGAAGCAGCAGTGGCCCTTGCCGGCAAAAGGTAGCCACCTATATGAAGCTGGACGATAAAAATTGGGAGGCCGGTCGGGACAACATCAGTCACAGCTATCATGGGAAGCTGTTTCAGGATAGAGACTACAATGGCTTGTATTTGCATGCGGGCAAGTGGAAATGTCAAAAGAGATGACGAACACTTGTGCGTCAGTAATAAAAATTGAGATTTGCATGCATGTATGATGATGTGGCTGCATGAGAAGCAAAAAAAAAACAGTGGGAGTCTTCTATTTAGGTATAGTAGACAGTAGATAGTATAGATAACCGAATAAGCTATGCTCCTACATGGCCTTATTTTTAAGTGATATATAGCGTTAATTAAAAGTTCATAATAAATTTAGGATCCACAACTGATCAAAATTGTTTATATTTACTCTTGGCGTCGAGTTTGGAGATCATGGGCTCCAACGAAATGCAAAATCTTCCTTTGCTTGGCAATAAGCAATAGGTGCTAGACGGCTGACAGACTCGAGAGGAGAGGACTTCCACATCCCAGTCACTGTCCATTTTGCGACCAGGAGGAGGAGAACATCCAACATCTTCTAACCACCTATGTGCTTGCACGGGATTTCCGGTACCAGAGTCTATCTATGTTGGGCCTGCAAGATCGAGTACCTATCTCTCATGAACTTCGCTGATTGGTGGCGCAAAGCTACCAAGAAACTGTCGAAAGAAAAGAAGGGGCTAAACACAGTTATTATCCTAGGGGCATGGATCCTTTGGAAGCATCGCAATGCTTGTGTCTTTGATGGAGCTCCACCGAGGATTTCTAGTCTCTTGCAGGCTTTCAAAGAACAAGAGTTGTGGTGCCTCGCAGGTGCATAAGGCCTACAGACTCTCGGTCTAGGTCACAGCTTGGGCTAGTTAAACTAATTTGGGAGGTTTTTGGTCAAGTCTCTTCCTTGAGGTTTTTCTATTCAGTGCAACCTATTATGTTTCATTCAACCCCAAAGTGAGGTGGTGGTGTTCATGTAAGGGCCGATTCTTTTCTCTCAATAATACAAAGATGCGCAGCATTCCAGCGCATTTGAGAAAAAAATGGTTTACCTTTTTTTTATAGTATGCATTGCAAAGTTTATTCAGTCTCCGGCTTCAAAAGGAGTCTATAATTAATTAATTAGTACAAATAAGATTAATTAACATATTATTGTGGAAATTGTTCTCATTTAAACAAAAGTAAATATAATTTTACTAGCTCCGGTCAGCATAATTATACGCATGTCTTTTTAGACCAGAGTCTACTCAAGATTTTGAATACTTGACTATCAATATGTTTCAAAATACATATATTGGGATTATGGAGGATATTATTTTTGTATGCACACATTAATAGTTTATAAATTTATTAGATTTATAAACATACCGCCAAAAAAAATGTACTAAAATTATGAAGTCTCCAATGCCAAGCTGGAGGTGGGCGCTCGCTCGAGGTCGAGGTGGGCGCTCTCCAATTGGCTCGAATTGGACGGATACGGTTATACAGGCTGCAGCTGCAAGGTGTGCACGACGACGCCGGAGTTGGCCCCTCGTGTTTGTTCTTTTGTTTGATTACCAAGTGAGATTACTGGAGCTGGAGGCGTTATTCACTGGAATTCTCTCGATCGAGGAGCTCGATGCGAGGCTTATGGCTCCATGCGGCCGGGGACACTCGGATCGACACAGAGATGCTCTCGTATCTGATGGTGTCACCTACGATGGTTACCACACGCGCACGGTAATACCTGAGCACAGGCCCGGTCCTGTGAATCTAGTGACATGGAGCGGAGCTAGAAAAATATTCCTTTACTATAACTCTAATAATATAATGATGTTTCTAATGAATATAATGTATGAAAAATATTTTTTTCTTCTTGTGATTGTATCAAGTCCTCTATCTTTCTCTTCTTTTTTTCTTTTCTCCCTTCTAGATGCATGCTTTTTGGGCAACATGAGTTTACTATAGATTTAGAAATTAGTAAGTCACTTAAGAAAAATTATGCAATACTCAATTTAATTTCAGAATTGCAGAAAATTCAATGTCATACTAAACATGCGTGTTGCACTATAAGAGATTCCTAAATACCAAATCTAAAGAATATATACTTGACATACATACACAAACACAATCAAAGGGCTAAGGGGCAATTTCTAACCTCGGTTACATCCGTACATACGCAGACCAGGAATTGAGAGTGGGCCGAGGCCAGTCGCTGGTTCTAGCTGTTGCCGCGAGCACGCGACGCCGACGCACCACCACGCATGGTGCAGTCTCACAAAGTTGCAGGTCACAGCGGCGAAGAAGGCAGTCACGGCCGCACGGCAGAAGGGCAGAACGCAGCCGACGCGGAAGCCGATTAGCTGAATCGACGCGAGGGAAGACAAATCGGCAACCACGTAAGGGGCCATAGAAAGAATATACCATACCTATTTACGTATCTGGGGTCAGGCCCCTTACCGTCGAGGGCCCTGTTCGGCGGCACAGCTCGAACCCCCCAGGGCCGGGCCTGCCTGAGCAAGAACGCAAGCGGACTGCAGAAGGGTCCAAAAGGTTTCGTTGACGTTAAGCTTCATGTTGGGCTGACCAACCGAAGTTATCAAGTCCAAAACAAAGCATTCACATCTCTAGCACCGTGCAAAATTTCTTAGGAAGTCTCCAACAAAGCATCTTTGTTAATTATTAGAAAGCCTCCAACAGAGCATCTATGTTGATTATCATAAGATGCATTAGATAAAAGATAAATCGTAGAATTCTTTTAAAAAATATTCGGTCTTCGAATTAGTAGACTTTAAATAATCATCAAAAGTAATAGCTATTCGATTTATTATGTTTTTAAAAAATTACCCATCTCTGTCACTGTAAAAAAGTTCATTAAGTAACCCTTAAATTTGCATATAAATTACACAAAAATATCATTATAAAAGATAATTAAAATAACCCTAATTTATATCTATTCATTTTTACCATTACGAAAGCCAATGCAAAAAAAACCCCTAAATTAACTTTTTATATTGTCCAATTCTGCCATTATGAAAAATATACATATGTAATTCTTTTTAATTTGTATCTAACTTATAATCCGCTTCTATTTGGTATTAAATCTGAGAGTTTTGGGATACTCACCTCATCTAATATATGTACATGCGTGTAAGGTGAGATCTAGTCGAGGGCTTGGATGCACCTGCCAAGAGACGACATTGCAATAGGGAGAGTACTTTTGATGAGCACACGCAACATTGGCAGATGAAGAAACCTCACCGGCGAGGATACAAGGAGCATCTGCGTCACGAACCATCAACCTACCACTTCAGGTGCCAGTCATAATTTTATTCAACAAAAACTATGTACAAAACTAGATCCATAGGGGCGTGATTTGATGAATTAGGCCCAACTTGGCTGCCGTGGTGCAGGCTCACAATGTTTGGTTAGCTGAGCTTATGCATGGGCCTGGTTGTGGTGCAGGCTCACAATGTTTGGTTGGCTGGGCTTAGGCTAGGGCCTGGTTGTGGACATGCAAGAGGCAGCATGTGGCCTGGCTCAATAGAAACGAAATCCTAATTCCCCCACTGTATATCGGATCGAATAGAACGGTGACCAAAGACTTGCTTTGGCTTCTCCGCACGTCCTAGCGCTGCAAACCCTGCCAACCGAACAACTAGTCCTTACATGGCATCAACCTGGGCAATAGCAGCCTGTATCTGAGATACAAAACAGGCTCGAAGGAGAAGGCTACCAATCACGGCCTAGGCCTTGTTTAGTTCAGCCGATTTGGTGGCGGCCGATTTACTGTTGCGCACTGATGCGTACTGTAGCATTTGTTTTTTAGTGTAAAAAGTTATCCAAAAAATGATTAATTAGACTCAAAATGTTCGTCTCGTAAAGAACAATAAAACTGTACAATTAGTTTTTGATTTCATCTACATTTAGTACTTCATACATGTGCCGGCATTTTGATGTGATGGGGAATCTTCTTTTTGCATAGTGGAATTTGGGAAAAAATTTGGCATCTAAATAGGGCCCTAGAAAAGGGGCTCACACCACCCCTCCTTGTTCAGGCAAGTTTGCTTGAGGGAAAAAAGTTTAGGGTGTGTTTAGTTGAGAAAAATTGGGTGAAAAGTTACTGTAGCACTTTTCGTTGTTATTTAGTAAAATTTGTCCAACCATGGATTAATTAGACTCAAAAGATTTGTCTCGAACTTTACAGACAAACTATGCAATTAGTTATTTTTTTACCTACATTTAATGCTCCATGCATGTGTTCAAAGATTCGATGTGATGTGTGGAAGAGGAAATATTTTGGGTTCGCATGCCAAGTGAACACAGCCTTAGGCAAAACGGTATTCATGAGATCCAAGCCCTTGTTTAGTTCCCAATTCCACCCCAAAATTTCACTATGCAAAAAGAAGATTCCCCATCACATCAAAATATCGGCAAATACATGGAGTACTAAATTTAGATGAAATGAAAAACTAATTGCACAATTTTGTTATACTTTGTGAGACGAACATTTTAAGTCTAATTAATTAATTTTTAAATAATTTTTTACATAAAAAATAAAAGTTGCTACGGTGCCCCCGAATCGGGTCACCCAAATCCGGAACTGAACACGGCCCAAACGGAGGACCCCGAGCCACCCCCCGACCTGCTCTCGCTCTTCCTCATCGCCCCCACTGCGACACCACCCAAATCGCCCAGATCCGCCTCAATCCCCACTCCCCATGGCCATCGAGCACCAGATCTAGTTTCCCCATCTACTGATCTACAACCTGATGGGTCGTAGCTCCCGTCACAGCCACATCTCGTCGTCCCCGGGAGCACCATGGCTCTGCCGCCGACCGGGCCGCCACTTGCGTACGCCGCCGGGCTCGAGGCATCCGGGCCGTCACAGGTGCACGTCACCGAGCTCGAGGCGGTCGAGGGAAGCTTGCAAGCACCTGAGCACCTGTCCCAGTCCATCAGCAAGGCGCAGGAGCATTCAATCCCCGCCGTTGCGGCCGAGCATGCCGAAGAGCCTGAGCACCCGCCCCATCCCATCAGCGGGGTGCAGAAGCATTCAATCCCCTGAAGGCACGCCGAGCCTCCACTCCAGTCCAACGGCGAGGTTCAGAAGTAAATTTTCAGGGGAAAGTTCCGGTAGCACTTTTCATCGTTATTTGACAAAATTTGTCGAATCATGGACTAACTACCCTCAAAAGATTTATCTCGACATTTACAGAAAAACTGTGCAATTAGTTATTTTTTTACCTACATTTAATGCTCCATGCATACGTCCAAAGATTCGGGATTCGATGTGACAGTTACTATTCAAAAAATTTTGGCTCTTTTTGGGTACTAAACATGGCTAACTGAGGGTCTGTTTGGTTACATTTTGTTAAAGTTTAACTCCCATCACATCAATGTTCCCTCAAATTTATGGAGTACTAAATGTAAACTAATTGCATGCATGTCGACACAGATTAGAAGTAATTTACGAGACGAATCTATTAAGCCTAATTAGTCCAAGATTGGAAACTTTTTGTTAAATAAGACGAAAGTGCTACCATGTTTGTTAAACTTTAACTCCTCAAACCAAACACCCCCTGAGATCGATCCGAAGATACAGGCATGCACAACGGCTGTGTTTACTTCCTAAAAAAAAGTACTGTACAAACAAAAGATTCTCCGTCACATCAAACTTGTGATACATGTATGGAGTACTAAATGTATATGAAATAAAAAACTAATTGTACAGCTTGGTTATACTTTGCGAGACGAACGTTTTGAACCTAATTAGTCAACGGTTGGACACTATTTGCCAAATAAAACCAAAACGTGCTACAGTACTTTTTTTTCATCATTTTACACCTCTTTATACAACTAAACACAGCCAACATCAAGACACTGAGGCAGAGGCTGAATGCAGAGATAGGGGAGAAAGGCTGTGTTTAGTTGTGTAAAAAGGTGTAAAAAAAGTATTGTAGCACGTTTTGACTTTATTTGACAAATAGTGTCCGACCGTTGACTAATTAGGTTCAAAACGTTCGTCTCGCAAAGTATAACCAAGCTGTACAATTAGTTTTTTATTTCATCTACATTTAGTACTCCATGCATGTATCGCAAGTTTAATGTGACGGGAATCTTTTGTTTGCACAGTATTTTTTTAAGGAAGTAAACACAGCCAAAGGTGAAGGAGCCTGCAAGAACCCAGAAGACGAACCAGGGATCCCCGAGAAGATATGGAACTTCAATGCGCACTTCTTCAGTCCAGAATTCCTGCAAACCAAAAAAGGAAGGCAGTGCAGTTGGAGGAGGGCATTCATGACGAACAGGCTACAACTAGCTACGCCCAGACCAAATGCCCAACATCGCCGGTCAGGGGCTGTTTACGCAAAATTTTTGGCGAAACGCTATTGTAGCAGTTTTGTTGTTATTTGGTAATATTGTCCAATCATAGTCTAATTAGGCTTAAAAGATTTGTCTCGTCCATTTCGTCTAAACTGTGTAATTAATTTTATTTTTTATCTATATTTAATGCTTCACGCATGCGTTCAAAGATTCGATGTGACGGAGAATCTGAAAATTTTAGCAAAATTTTTAGCATCTAAACGATGCCTCGGAGCTCCCAGCGGATCCAAGGCAGACATGAGCACACGTCCAAGGTTTCAAAAGTTGGACACGGAAGGGGGTTGGGAGCCGGCTAATGCCTTGTTTAGTTCCTCCAATTCTTCTCTAAATTCCACTATGTAAAAAGAAGATTTTCCGTCACATCAAAATGTCGGCAAATGCATGAAGTACTAAATGTTGATGAAATAAAAAACTAATTGCACAGTTTTGTTGTACTTTGCGAGACGAATATTTTAAGCTTAGTTAGTCAAAATTTAGATAATTTTTACCAAATATAAATAAAATGCTACAGGAATTCTGATACAGTGTAAGACACATTGCCGGAAGAGACAGGAACCGGAGGAAAAGGTCATTCAAAGCTCACATCGACCCAGGCCAACGGGCACTGTATTCTTTAAAAGGCCTTCCAAATTTCATCCCTAAATTCCACTATGAAAAAGAAGATTTTCATCACATAAAAATGCCGGCACATGTATAGAATACTAAATATAGATGAAATTAAAAACTAATTGCACAGTTTTATTGTACTCTGCGAGACGAACATTTTGAGTCTAATTAGTCAAAGTTTGGACAATTTTTACCAAATACAAACGAATTGCTACAGTGCACATTTAATGTGCACTGTGTAGATTTTGTGCCCTAAATTGGGGATCTAAACACGCCCAAGATGGAAGGCAAATGCTATAGGCCTTGTTCACTTCCCCGTCCCAACCCAAAATATTTTCTCTTCCACCCATCACATCAAATCTTTCGACGCATGCATGGAGTATTAAATATAGTTAAAAAAGATAACTAATTGCATAGTTTGTCTGTAAATGCCGGGACGAATCTTTTGAGCCTAGTTAGTCCATGATTGGATAAATTTTACCAAATAACAACGAAAGAAGTTACAGTAACTTTTCACCTACTTTTCGCGAAGTGAACACACCCTTAACTGTTTTTCCTCAAATCACCTTGCTCACTCCTGCCATCGGCCAACAAGGTGCTGGAAATGCTTCCTGTCTGGGCATAGAGCCATGGAGTGCTCCCTCAGCCGTCGGAGGCCACTGCATAAAGAGGGGAACCAGCAGGAGCATCGCCATTCCACCAATACTCACAAGCTCGATTCCACCCATAACTCATCCAAGACAGGCTACCGCTCCTTCTCAGAGGTGGTCCAAGGCAAGGAGGCCATGGCGGTGGCGCAGTACCTCGGCGACCCGCGGGCTAGGCCCGCGAGTGGCTACTGTGCTGTGACGGCCACTGGTGACATTTGCCAGCGCCATGACGAGCTCATCAACAGGGCCGCCGTGTGCTGGCTCAACGGCAACAGCCACGACACGGAGCCGCATCACCTCGGGGACGCCCTTTGCAACCAGCTCAACATCTACCACGACGACGTCCAGATCCTTAAGCACTTCCCCGAGCAATTCTTGGTCATCTTCAACAACCCGAGAGACAGGCAACGCGTGGTGGAGGTGGGCGTCCTCCCCGACAACGGCCGCCGCTTTCAGTTCGCGGTTTGGAGTGAACGCCGCTACGCCAACTACGTCAACTGGGAGTATCGCGTCAAGGTCCGCATCGAGGGCGTCCCGGTGCACTGCTGGGCGGAGGAGGTGGCCTCCAAGGTCCTTGGCAAGAGCTGTGCGGTGCACTACCTGGAGGAGACGACCCGTAGGCGCCAGCGCACGAGGTCATTCGACCTCTGGGTTTGGTGCTCCGACCCATCTGACATCCCTATGGAGGTGCTGCTCACGGTCACCGAGCCGGACAGGGGCCATCCTCATCACGACGAACCGGTCGGCCTCAAGCGCAGACAAGTCTACGTGTTGCGCAACCACCTGGAGGTTGTGGAGGACCTGCCCTTCCTGCAGGATCGTGGGAGGATTGAAGGACCTCCGAACCGCAAGGCCCGCAGAGTCTTTGACTAGGACTATGGTGTGCCGGACACAAAGGGGGAACGTCTGCAAGGAAGGCGAGGACATGATCGAGGCCGCGACATCAGGCCACGCCGGGATGATGACGACCACGATGAGAGGTGCAACCACAACAATCTTTGTCACCGCAGCCTCTCCGCCTGGGCAAGGAACTCTCGCTGTAGGGGAGGAGCAGAGGATTGCATCAGCTCCAACAGGTGGCGCAGCCATGATGATTCACCACCACGCAGAAGCAGGCAGACTGGAGTGACTTCCCAGACACCCACCCTTGTCTGGAAGGTCAAAGAGCACAAGAAGGAGAAGATCAAAAAGGTCTCCTTTGCAGTCCCAATAGCTACTGAGTTGAAGGCTCCCAAGATCACCATTCCAGACGACAGCATCATGTTCATCAAGGGTATCCCTTCTGCCTCACCTCAAATTAAGAAAGATGACCCTGCTGTCTTTGATTATTTCATGTTGAACTCTTCATGTCCAGAGGACAACAACACCACGCAGCATGTCATCAAGGAGAAGGAAGGAGGACAGACCACCAACGGCATGGTCACTGACTCCAACATCTTGGTCCCAAGTGAGAAAAATTCCAATGCCATTTCTGTTACGGGGGCGCCAGCTGTAGAGTTTACAATGTCTAATACAGTCCCTGTCGCTTCACTTACAGAGTTGGAAGCAGGCAAGGCAGGAGTGGAGTCGCAGCCCATCGTTGGCCTGCAGCTGGGGACGGTGCTCGGACACCTCGAAGATTTTCTGGTGAGCTCTCCCCCCTCCATGCATGAGTCCAACGAGCTAGATGTAGTAGTTCAGCACTTGAATTTTAACGACAACAATGACCAATTGAATTTAGAACAACATAGTCCACCTCAAAATGTCGATGAGTCTGTAGTGCTAGAACATGGGTAACTGATCAGAGGTGAATGTACACAACTTTATAGCAGACCGGCAACATGCACCAGTTGATGGTGCTGTAGATGTCACACTGTAGATGTGTTAGAAGAGCAAGAACAAGCTGTAGGGAGAGTAAATGGGCTTAGCACAACTGAGGAGCAACAACCTGCAGCCATTGATGCGTTTCTCGAATCTATCTCTAAAACAATTCCTCAGCCCTTGTTAACTCCCAGACCACAACATACATTCCCTAGTCAACTTGCCAGCCCACCGCCAAGCATAAACAAAAGGCAAAGCACAATATTAGCAAAAAAAAGCCACAGCCAACTCTGGAAAAGGGGCGATCGAGATTGCACAAGAACTGTTAGTTAAAAAGTTGGGAAATCTAGCGGGCACAGTCGATATGGGTACAAATAAATTGCCAACCCCTGACGATTTCGATCTGTATGCACAACACTTCGCAAGGCCGTTGGAGAAGTCTACGATGGAGGCCATCCAGGACCTCATTGAGCATGGAGCCATGATCCAGAAGAAGAAGGGCGGCATTCAGAGGGAGGCTGCTGAGAACCAGGGACTGGTGGCCTAGTTTCAGGCCTTCAGTAGTCAATGACAAATGTTAGCCCCTTCAGGTAAGGGGTTTGGGGCTGCGTCCCCAATGTATCTTAGGCAAGTCGTTTTTAGAGCCACACACGGCTATGTGTTTGCTATCATGGACTTGTTAGGACCGAAGTATTATCAGTTGTGTGGGCCTTGGAGCCTTCGGCGGCATTGGATTTGTGCCTGCTGGCCATGGAGCCTTCGGCGGAAGCTTGGTGAACTCTGGATTTGGTGGGAGAACTTGGACCTGCGGACTTTGTTGCCTTCGGCCCTCCCCGGTATTTCCTGTTGTAAGCCTTGGACCTGGGGGATGAACTCTGGCTGGCTGGCTTTGTTGCCTACAGCCACCCTCTGTTGTGATCAAGTGGATGGTATTTACCTTTATGTCAGCTAAAAATTGCAACTTACTTTGTTGGAATGTGAGAGGTTTAAATGATGGGGCAAAGCGAAATTCGGTCCAAAACCAAATATCTTCCATAGGAGCCACGAGTGTGTGTCTTCAGGAAACCAAGATTAGCAATTGGAACCGGGGACTACTTGTTGATACGGTTGGTGTGGAATTGGCGACGAATGTGGCGTTCCTGCCAGCTGTGGGAGTCTGGGGGGATCCTCATTGCAGCATCTGAACACTTCTTCACGCTTAGTCAACCACTGCTAACCACCAACACAATATCAGCAAGGTTAACCATGTTAGCTGAGAATAACGGGGGTTTATGGACCACAGAGTGATGCGGACAAGATTTCATTCCTTCAAGAGATCACGGACTTGCGAACACAGACACTCCCGTCTTGGTTGCTGCTAGGAGATTTTAATCTAATTCTAAGTGCGCAAGAAAAGAACAACGCACGTCTAAACTTACCTATGATCAACAGATTCAGAGTGGCAGTAGACAACCTTGAGCTCGAACTCAGGGGGTAGAAGTACACCTGATGCAATGATCAACAATCTCCAACAATGACAAGAATTGATCATCTCTTTGCCTCGGCAGATTGGTTAGAAATGTCCCAAGAACTGATCTCCGAGCACTGCCCTCGCTTGGATCCGACCACAACGCTTTGTCCTTACAGGGTGATGTCAACCTTGACTTCTACAGAGGCTTCAGATTTGAGTCATACTGGGTTTATATGCCCGGTTTTCTCGACACAGTAAAGGAATCGTGGATCAAACCAGTGAACATGCAAGACGCTATCCTACGGCTACACGTAAAGACGCTACGTACAGCCAAAGCCCTTAAGAATTAGAGGCGGAAATCATTATGTGGGTGGAAAGTAGCTTGGGGCGTCCTAACTGTAACCCTTGAAAACCTGGAAAAGGCACAAGAGGAGATACCTCTTCTGGCGCAGATGATGTGCGAAGATAGGTAGAGCGCAAAGGAGGAAGTTTGATGGGCTAATGATCTATTATTGGCGGAGCATATGGAAAGAGAAAAATAGGAGAACTTTTCAAAGCAAGAACCTGCAACCTAGGGAGGTGGCTTTCTTATGCAAGGAGGAATTCGATCATTTTCAGTTGGCCACAAGATCTCATGTGGAAGCCACTCAGTAGAAGTTTCGTTGTGTTGTCTGCCCTTAATTTTCAGGTGGCGCAAAGGGTTTTGTTTGTTTTGGTTTTCCTTTAGTGGCAACACTGACAGTAGAGTGGCTGCCTCGAGTTGTTTTTTTTAGTGGTGTTGAGCTTCAGCTCGTCTTTGTAATTCTGCAATTTCTCTTTTTTTATTTTCTATCGTCTAATAAAAATCCGGCAAAAGTTTTTTGCCGCCTTTCGAAAAAAAACGGTATTCATAGAGCAACCATGGACACCCACCATGGACACCCACCATGGATTTGCGACATGTGTTTATACATATGCATTCAATGCATGGAACTACTTAATTTAGGAGAAACAGTTAAAAATAAAAATTACAAGTCTCTCGTACGTTAGATGCATGCATGTAAACATGTGTCACAAATCTACGATAAGTGGCATGGTTGCTCCATTTGTAACTGTCCCCACCTGATTTTTTTTCCTGCTTGAGTGGGGATGGGAGGGGCCTGGAAGCTAGAGGAACTGGAGAGCTCTCGGTGCCAAGGTCCCTATGGATGATGACCTTTGTTCACAAGTTTGGGTTACTCGGTTTTGCGCCAGTAAAAGAGATACTCAAACTAAGCTGCTGTTGTGGGAAAAAATCGAAATAGAATACAAGTTTCTAGCCCATAATGTTCGTTTTTGTCTACAAAACATAAAAAACAAAACAAAACAATACACTTACATTTTCCAAGTTCTCGGGAAACAGCACTTTGATTTATTCAAAACAAAACATTACAATTGCGCACTTGACACTTCCTAACATATCGATAAAAGCGACGCATACATATATGGATAAGCTCTTATTCCTATATATAGAACGTCGTACGCGCAGACGACGTATATATATTGTAGTGCTACGTACGGAGTAGTACCGATGACGATGACAACGACAATTGTGTTACTATATAGAGTAGGCGACCGGCCAGAGCGAGTGTCCATCTATCCGTGTGTCTTATTTGCTGCAAATATTCGTTCGTCACGCCTCCGACCAGGTGATGGGCACCTCCCCATCGTCGGTGTCGAGCCCGAGCGCTTTCCACACCGCTGGGGACCCATCCACGATGTTGTTGGCGCACGGGGGCTCGAAGTTGTGCTCATCGTCGCAGCCGTGGAGAGAGTCGCACTCGTCTACAACCATGGCCGTCACGGACCTGCCGTTGCTCGCCCTGATCACGATGCTATTCTGGCACCGCTTCCCTTTGTTGAACCACCCCGTGGACAGCGCCACCACCTTCACGTCGTCGTCGAAGAACGTGCCGGTGCAGCTGGACGCGCCGCCGCCATCTCCGCCCTTCGCGAAGCTGTTGAGCGTCAGCGTGGCGCGGGTGCGGGCCGTCACCGGCGGGGAGCACGCGAACGTCGTGTAGCGCTTCCCGTCCTCGCAGCACACGGAGTCGTTATCAGGGTTGCAGCTGCCGGACTTGCCGCGGATGGAGCCGTTGGGCTGGCAGGACTGGAGGAGTGCGCGGTGGGGGAAGGTGGCAAGAGCTACGGGAAGGATGGCCGTGAGAGCCAAGGAGAGACGAGCTATCGTTCTGCTAGCCATGCTCACTAGCTGTTTGATCAGTTTGGGTGTGTGGTCTGTTTAGCTACTGCTACTCTTATCTTTCTCAGTGCTGCTGCAGTGGTGCTAACCACACTGGAGAGTGGAGAGGCTGTGCTTTTGTGATTCTGTGCTGCAGGCAGGCGTCCTTATATAGCCGTGAGAAATGAAAATGTTAACCGTCCCGTTGGGAACATTTGCTGTCTGTCTCCCCGTCCGGTTAAACTTTATCTTGTTGCTTAGATTCTACCTCTGGTCGAATAAAGATGCGATTTTATCCTAAATCATCGACGTTACTTCAGTGGCCCCTCCATTCGGAACGACATCTTTATCTGTCCGGACAGAGTATCGGCTAGATCATTTTTCATGCCAAAAACGATGCCATCGACCATCGGATTGGAATAAAACCTTCTAAGGCCTAAGGGCCTTGTGGGACTGTTTCACAAACTCCGTTCCACAAATTTTATTATGGAGCAGCTTTATAAAAACTTGGAGTTTCTGGAGCACTTCTTTGGATGCTCTCACAACTACCTTTTTCCTAGAGCAGAGTTTATGAAATTGTATTTATTTGGCTGAAAAACGTGAAGTGGAGCTGAAAACATGGAACTGACACTACACCAGAGAAGGACATCACTGGCGGTTCAAAATCCCCCTTCACTGGCGGATTTTGAACCGCCATAACCAACTCGGCAGTGATAAGCTGATCACATCACTGCCGGTTATGCCAAACCGACAGTGATAGCTCGTGTATCACTGCCGGTTCGTGTTACAAACCGGCAGTGATACTTGAGCCATCACTGTCGGTTGTTTTAACCAACCGGTTGTGTAGATTATATTATCACTGCCGGTTTTCTTTGAACCGGTAGTGATATACTTTTCATAATTTGCATTTTAATAATTGTTTTATTTTTATTTCGAGGGGAGGTGGTGGGGTGGGAGGTCGGGGAGGTGGAGGTGGTTGCTATCGATCAATTTGATATCGATGTGGAGGTGGTTGTGGATCAGCGACAATACAAACCCATCAACATTTATATTACAAAAGTTCCAAAAAAAAAACTTTGAGTATCGAATTAAGAGTCGCATTACAATAGCCTATCGATGTGGTCTCTTCCGTACTGGGCCTTGTACTTCTTAGTCCTCGCAATGGAGAATGATCCTTTCTTGGTCAATATCTCGTCCATCACAAACCTTGCTATCTCCTCTTGAATTCCTCTCATCTCAAAATCTAGCAACTGGTTGTGATTGTTTGCTTTGCGCTGTAATTGAAGCAAGATGATATTGAGATGCACAAACGTAAGACAAAATAATAGAAATGGGATGCCTACGTACCATATCATCTCCATTATCTGTTTTTGCGCCAAAGTATTTTAGCATTGCCCACATCACATAGAACCCGCATTTGTTGTTCCCCATCGGTTGATCTAGGGTCTTAAGATCCTCCATATACTTTACACTGAATGGGACACTCCATTGCTTTTGCATCTTGCTATCGAGATTTTTTCAATCAGATAATGCCTTCATTCTATGTGACATTGTAAATGAAGTGTGAAGGCCGAGGACATTACAATATCCTATGTGATTAGAAAGTGTTGTGATATTGGGTTCACTTACTTATTCAGCACTTTGACTAGGGAGTCAATAAGAGAAAGTGGCTTTTTCTTTGAGTCCCACACCTCGATATGTGAATCTTGAAGATAGATATCTACGAGGATGAAATGGTTGCTGCAATCACAAAGTCCATGTTATTGAATGACATATCAAGAAAAGAAACACTAAAATAAGGGTCGAGAACACATACTCGCGTCGAGCGGCGGCGGCGTGCACTGGCGGACAGCGTCGAGCGCGCAAGTGTCGTGCACTGGCGTTGGAGCGCGCTAGCGCCTTATATAACCCACGCATCCAGAACAATATCTACAACATATATAGTTCTAAGCATCTCTTTATTTCTAGCACACAAGTTTCAGTACTCAATAATATCTCTATCCTTAGCATTGTTGGATAATGAGTTTGGTAAGAACTCATCATTTGGAACTAGAAAAATAATTTCATCACAATAAACTAGTTGATTGGTGTATCATCGCTTAATAAGATTTGTCAGTATAGGTATGAAACACAAAAAAATTCTACTGAACTGACCTGTTTAGAGACAAGAATGCGTGACCCCACTTGAATTTCCCAAGCAGCAAATGTGCTGTATCTTCCTCCCCACTGCAAATATGTATATAACATAAGCTGATGCCTGACAGTAACTAATTATAAATCAAGCTACACGATTATATGACCTACATATTCCAAACAATATTGTTAGGCAAGGCTTAAAAAAATTACCATATTATGAGGGCCGCTGATAAAGCTTCCACACAAGATAGTTCACATGGCCGACAATAGTTCACAGGATTTGCCGCTACTAACCATGGTACTTCAGCTTGTTTTGGAGGCAGAAACGATATGTAGTAGTCAGCTAAGTTCTTGCTTTCAGACTAATTAGTAACTTGATGCAAGTTCCGTTGGTGCTCATAAAGTAAATGGTAACAGAGACAAAATAAAACTCACGAGGATTGGATCCAGGGGAACAGGTGTTTACCTGTGTTGAATAGAGTGAGCTTCTCCTTCCCAACGATGAGCTCGGACATCTGCCCCGGGCGTGGCGCTGACCCTGGCATAAGAAATCCCCAAATTTTAATCCAAATCGCCACCCTTAAGATCAGCTAAGACCCTTATTGCTTACATAAGACGTCGCTGGGCTCGGTTTTGGCCTAAGGGCCCTGCTCGGCCTCGGCGACGGCCACAGAAAGGAGCTGTTGCACCGCCGCCCTTCTCCTGTGTGCGCGCGCGAGGCCGCCCCGGCGCCGCCGGGGAGGGCAGCGCTTGCTACCATGGCGCGTGGCCTCCCACCTCTGGGTGCGCGTGCGAGGCCACCCCACCGCCATGGCCGTCGAGGGAGGGAGAGGAGAGGGAGCTCAGGGAGTGCGGCTGCTGATGGGAAGAGAGAGTGCTGCTGCAGTGGGGTGAAGATGAGAGATCCCGTGAGGGAGGGGGAGCTGGGAGTTAGGGTTCACGAGCAGTGTTCTATTCCGTTCGGACAGAGGAGGGAGGGAGGTCGAGCTATATGTACTGTGGACATATTACAGGCGGTTTAAACCACGAACCGGCAGTGAATCTAATTATCACTGCCGGTTCGTGGTTGGAACCGGCAGTGAAGCTCGTAAACACTGGTGGTTCAAAAACCGGCAGTGAACCTTATTATCACTGCCGGTTCCAGCTACGAACCGGCAGTGAAGCTCATTATCACTGCCGATTCTAGCCACGAACCGGCAGTGAAGATTCACTGCCGATTCCAGCCACGAACCGGCAGTGATAATGAGCTTCACTGCCGGTTTGACCCCTACCCCAATCATTTGAATGTCTGTCAGAGTTTGAACCTGTAGTGAAGATTTATCACTGCCGGCCCAATACAATCCGGCAGTGATGGGCCGGCAGTGATGTTTGAATCTGTAGTAGTGTGAGCAGTCTCAAACAGGCCTAAGTCTATCTCCACGCCTCTTATACTCTCGTGTTCTTCCTCTCCCATCTCGCAACTACTAGTACACAAACAACAATTTAACTAACTAATAAAATTGATTTTCACTAGTGGTTTTGACCGCCAGGATGAAAGGGCAATGAGATTAGAGCATTTTCACTAGCCTTTTACACTAACGGTCAAATCACCATCAGTAAAAAAATTGTTTTCACTAAATGTTTGATTAAATCAACTGCCAGTATAAATGGACCTTCACTAGTGCTTCTTTTTAGCATAAAATCAATTCCAAAAACAGTGTGAGAAAATAGGAAATAAATTTCACATCCAGGCCACGCCACCACATGACCCCATGGCCAGGTATTAGGCCGTACGAATTTTCTACAAAAAAGCACACTTATATATAACTGTTTTCTAGGATCCAAACCCACAACCTCCCTCATGTAGGAGTCTTTCTTACCATCTCACTACACAACTGTTGTCAATAACAACATGAGGACAATTCCTTTCGAATTTCAGTGACGATTTTCTTAGGTCACTTGTGTATAGAAATCATCCTCGAAAATCATCTTTTTTAAAATATTTTGGCAAAGTTGTAGAATATTTGGCACCTAAATGCTCCTAAATGAAAATATTTTTAACTACAAAATTGTAGATTTACCGAGTTCTATTACTTTAGTATAAAAATTGGCTTCATCCGATTTCATATGAAAAATTTATAAACTTTATATTTGTGTTATCTAGAAACGGATTTATAGTGGTAGCCGCTTATGAGAACCACCTCTAAAAGTGAATTTCTAGAAGTGACTGACCTAATAAGATAAACATTTTAGAAATAGGCCTATTTTTGCAAGCGGTTTTCTTAAGCATCCGCATGTAGGAATACCCATTTGTAGTGGGAGTCACTACATGCAGATGCTTAAAAATAGGCTGGCTCTGCCCCTACCATGTAGTAATGAAGTGTGGTCTGACTTTATCTCTTAAGAGGATAAAGTTAGATGATACTTTCCATTATCTAAGAAATGGTAAGAAGAAGGCGTGCACACCATTGTGCAACCAAATCTAAAGGTACAAAACTCGACATATTTTGCTAATGATATCTATCATCCGATATCTAGCTAAGTTTGAAGTTTTGATCCTTAAGGTAGGCATTGGACGGTTTGGCATTTTTTTTCTTTTGGCTCAAATTTGTTTATGTTGTTCTTTGTAACTTTCTTTGTCTAATGGCATTTTGCTGTTCTAAGCGTTGGTCCATTTACACTTGTACGAGGTGTCCAGCTTTTTCCGTGCCCAAGAAAGGGCCGTACCAAAACTTAATACCAACTCAAATTTAATGCCAATTTACACTTGTGCTGTGATGGAGTTGTGCTCGATGTTATTCAATGTTCAAGTAATTAGATAGATGTTTGTTAGTTTCATTGTTGTGCATCTCATTAGTTTTTTTTTTCTGTTTTATGAACGGGTAACCTATACTATATCGTCCCTCTCTGAACTCTACTGCCTTCATTCCATCGTCGCCACTTCTTTATCATTCAACCTATATCCCCTTCTTCAATTAAAATAAAGAGCCAAGTTTGTCACAAATTCAAAGCGGGTAATAGTTGATATGGGTCATAAATCAAGGTATAACTGAGTTTTATGCTACTCCCTCCGTCTCAAATTATAAGTCATTACAACTTTTTGGAGAGTTAAAGCATCTCAAGTTTAACCAAATTATTTATAGAGAGAATTACAAAGATTTAAGACATTTACTATGTATATATGAAAATATAATTAATAAATAATCTAATGATACTTATTTTGTATCATAAATGTTATTATTTTATTATATAAATTTAGTCAAATTTGAGATGCTTTGACTCTCGAAGAAAGTTATAATGACTTATAATGGGACAGAGAGAGTATTAGTTTATGGGCGCACAAATATTTTTTTTCTCCTATTATAATACCAGGACATATTTGCTAGTTTCTATGATCAGATAGAGAGGATGTATTGTGCTCATGATTAGTATGTAGTAGGTCCAGCCAAAAGTTATAACTTCCTCATCCAAAAAAGGTGTCAATTTTGACGGCACAACCTATTTTTTCAGGTCAAGTGGAGGCCCAAAGGCCGTAGTAGGCCCTGCTCACGTGATTAACTAGCATGAGATCGAAGAACTTTGACTAGGTAAACGATGATCCAACAAGTATGGCCTGTGTGTGAGACAAGAACCGAAGATATGTTCCCCCTCACGAGACGTTGGAGCTGATCGCACCGGGGGCCCATGTACGAGACTGAATCGTAGATAATGGCGCCGTGCAGCGAATCAGCGACGTGGGGGGAACGACCGAGCGAGCTTTAGGCCGGCTGGCTGGCTGCCCAGTCCACCGAGGCAGGCGCCTGTTTTGCAATCTAGTGCAGAGTGCAGACAATGCTACTCTCCCGACATGTTTACCGTGCAGTGGATGTATGTGTTTCTTACCTGTCCACGTGGATACGTGTACAATATCCCGGCCGTCAGGCGAGTTTTACATTACACTATGCATACGCTTCATCATGTAAAACAAGCCAGCAGTGAATACAGAAACAGAGAATGGAACGACGAAGGCCGGCCGGCCGCTTACAGCGACCGGAAACCTTGCTCCAGTTGATCAATGCCGGTCGGCTTTATAAGACATTTTGGCCTTTTTTTTTTTTGATAGTAGCAAACATACCCGTGCGTTGTAATGGGACATATAACTTGTATCCTTGACTACTTGTAATAATTTTAAAAATAAAAAAATCAAAAAATTAATAAAAAAAAAAACTGTAGCAAATTTAAAAAAAACGTAGCAATGCACGGGCATATTATCACCAGCACGCAATGCTGGAGGCGGTCTTCTACTCTTCTTCCTTGCCCCCTCCGCTCCCCCTTCTACAGTCTAACTGCCTCCCTCCCTGCTTGGCCGTAGGTGTTGCCATGCCCGCTACCTCGCCGCTCTACCACCACGGTGGCCGTGTCGTGGCGGAGCCCGAAGTTCAAGGTGTCCGAGAGTGGCGGCACGGGCATGGGCGCCTTGTTGCTCTGCTCAGTGGACTTTTCATTGATTTTCTCCTCCATGTCATCGTGGAACTACAGCCGTATCGTAGCGGTGTCAGTAGCATCCAAGGGCCACGACATGTCGGCTCGTCGTCGACCTCCTTCTCCTCTGTGCCATGCTGCCACCGCATCACATGGATGTCCGCAGCATCCATGGGCGGCGGGGCGGCCGTGAGCATGCAGTGCGTCCCACGCTACTCAATGTTGTCAGGCTCCGGTGGCGATTGTAGGAAGCCTGCAGCGGATCGAGACGGCCCCACGGGGCGAAGTGTTGTATTGTATTTACCTTGGCCAAGAAGTTGTCTATCAGAAACAAGGCCTTACCCGGCGGCCGGCCCTACGCACAAGACCATTGTTGCTGCTCGGTTCTTGACGGCAAGATTTAGATCCCAAACCAAGATGACAAGATCTTTTTGCTTTGAAGTTTGATTTTTATTTGATTTTGGGGCTATATGGTTTGATTCCGTGTTGGATTTTGTTCGGCGATTCGTTGTGTGCATCTAACACCAGCTTGATTTGGTATCTTGTATCTCATGGTGAGCTCACATGTCATGGATGAAGAAAAATAGAGACAAATAGCTCATGTGACCGATGGAGTGGTGGCACCTCTTTGGATCCTATGTGCAAAAGGAAAACATTAGAGAGAGATTTGCCTTGATTTAGAGCGTCGTGTGGAAGCGAGATCACATGCGTTGGGTTGGGACTTGACATCAAAAAAGAGTTGCGTGTTCACATGAGGCAAAAGGGAAACATTAGAGAAAGATTTGCCTTGATTTAGAACATCGTGTGGAAGTGAGATCACACGTGTTGAATTGGGACTTGACATAAAAAAAAAAGAGTTGCGAGTCCACATCAGGCTATTGATGGCACCGTATGTGCTATTGTTATCCGATTCGAATTGAAGGAGGGACGGATTGTGACTCCGGCTATATAGATTATAAATTGGAAAGTATAAACATATTGTATGTGGGAACGAAGGATTCCAATTTAGACTAGGATTCCTGTATGAGCACAGGTTATACATATGAGTCTAGATAGAAAAAAATTCTCCATCGTCCAGTAGTTAAAGGGAGATGGACCAAATAAATGGATGGACAAAAAAACGAGCCTGAAATTTTGCATCTTTATTATTAGGGATAGATATAGTACTCCCTCCATTCCAAATTATAATTTGTTTGACTTTTTAGACCCCAAGTTTAACTACTCGTCTTATTCAAAAATTTGTGCAAACATAGTCAAATTTAAGTCATTCTTGAGGAAATTTTGTTAATAAAGCAAGCCACAGAAAAAGAAGTGATATTTTGTACAAATTTTTGAATAAAACAATGGTCAAAATCAGGGTAAAAGAAGTGAAACAAATTATAGTTTGGAACTGATTTAGTATTTGCTGTGCATTTAAATATATACTATATTTAGATCAGAAATGCTTTTTGTAGGGTGTCCGTCCGCCCGGACACGGCTTCCTAGGCCTGCGGATGCTCCCATTGGTGGGCCGCGGCACCCAATGGTCCAACACTCGTATTCGCTCGTCCACACGCCCCTAATCGAATCCGCTCGTCCAGCCTGCCACGTCTCAAGTGCTGCGACCACGCTCCACCACGACCGCGCCACGGCTGCCTTCCACGGCTCCACCATGATCGTGTCACTTTGGAATTTTCCACTGTGTCTGGGCGCGCGCCGGCCATCCCACACGTCCTCTATGTTATCACCGACGTCACGCGGCCCTGCCTCTCCGTTTGTGCGCCGCCACCTAGCTCCACGACCGCGCCGCGACTAGGCTCCACCACGACCGTGCCACCTCGGTGTTCTCCACGGCGTACGAGCACCCGCCGGTCATCCCACCGGCCCTCTACGTTGTCTATCACGCTGGCCGCACCTTGCCCTCTGGGCGCCACCACCGAGCTCCGTGCCATAGGTGAGCTCTACACCGTTGAACTCCACACGCCAACGAGCCTCCATTCGCCCAAGCAGCAAAGAGATGTTGCCCTAAAAGCACATGTTGCAAACATATATTTCAAGTGTTTTGGATATTTTCTATTGTATGTTGCAAGTGTTTCATATGAATGTTGTAAAAGTAGATCTAGATGGGGCATAAGCTGCAATGGCTATACACATATGTTTCAAGTGTATGTTCTAAATGTTTCATTTGTTTCAGAAGTATGTTGCAAGTGTTTCATCTGGGTGTTGCAAAAGTAGATTTGGATGTTGTATTTGTTGCAATAGCTACACATGTATGTTGCAAGTGTATGTTCAAAATGCTTGATCTGCTTCAAAAGTATGTTACAATTGCTTCAGCTGGATGTTGCAAAAATAGATATGAATATTGCATATGTTGCAATGACTATGTTGCAAGTGTATGTTCTAAATATTTTATCTATTTTAGATGTATGTGAAAGGACCATGACACCTAACAAGGGGAGTGAATTAGGCAACTTAAAACTGTATTTATAAACTATGGCCTCTTTTTCTTAACTTTAGTAAAACCTATGCAATTAAAAAATGTGCAGCTACAGTTTTGCTAGTGTGTTGCTATCTATACCGTAAAAGAAGTTATGGTACCTAGATTCCAATCATATCAACTAAGCTAGAAAAGTAAAGCACAAGATAAATGTGGAAGCTAAAGATGAGGTAGAGATGCAAACTCCCGTCGACGACTCTAGTATTTTTGCCAAGGTATCGAGAAGCATTCAAGTTTCCCCCCTAGTCCTTCTTGGAAACCCTCGCAAGGGCCAAGCTCCCGATCAAGTAACTCCGTGGATAGCCTCGGACTTTCCCCACATGCAAGTGGGTCTTCGATATGCCTTCCGGCAAGCCTCTCCTGAACCGCTCCTCTCCATCTTTATTATCAAGCTTTCGGCCAAAACACCGCAGGCCTTATTCCCTCCGGTACACGGTGGCGGCCATACCACAAACATGGTTGGTGTGGTCTCATAAGACTACAAAGCCCCGCTGAGTACAAACACGGTGCGCACAATCACCTTTGATCAAGAGGTATGCAAACCTCACTAGCAACTAAGCCTAAGCCTAGAGCAAGCGCATATGTGTGTGGTCTAACTAACCTAAGTGTTTCACAATGCACCTACGCTAATCACCAAGTGATCTTTAAGCCCTATGCATGTGGAGAGCTCCAATGTGGTGTATGAGCACCCTACTACCTTGCCTCAGCTCTCTCTACCTCCTTTTGGCCGGTTGGGGGTATAAATAGCCCCATCCAAGAAACTAGCTGTTGGAGGCAAAACCAGCATTTCTGCGTAAGCACCGGAGTGGTAGGTGCATGCCACGTCAACTACCCGTTAGGTGCTGACAATTCGACCTTGGAATTCGACCGTTGCATTGCTTTAATTTTCTGTGAGCACCGGACCTCTGCACGGGATAGGAGCACCGCACATGTTAGGTGGCTTAACGGTTGTCACCGCTATGTCCTATGTGCACCAGATCTCCGCACCGGATTGGAGCACCGGACATGTTCGCTGCTCACTTTTCATCGTGACACACTTTCGTATTTTGGGCATAACTTTTAGCTCTGAACTTCGATTTTAATGATTTTGAACTTTTTGGAAAGCTAACAAAAATCTCTACAGCTTTGAACTAGTGTCATGTCAATTTGAGCTGATCCAAAATCATGAGACAATTCTAATTCATCCACCTTTTTGTCTCGGCTTCAGTGACTTCAATTTTGTTCGTGTCTTTGTATCCGACCTTCTTCTTCTTGGTGTCTTAGACTTTTAGCATGTCTTGTAGGTATTCAACATGGCTTCTAATGTCTTTCTTGAGGTGTTGATCATTTGAATCATCACTTTGCCTAAGTCTAAGTCCACCTTGCATCCATTTGAATTATATCTTGTATAATAGCAAACAATATTAGTTCAAATGGTCATGTTGATCATCAAACACCAAAATTCAAACTAAATGTCCCATGGGGTCCATTTTCCTTATAGTATGTTGCAATTGTTTTATCTGGGTATTGCAAAAGTAGATCTGGATGTTGCATATCTTGCAATGGCTATGTTGCAAGTTTATGTTCCAAATGTTTCATCTATTTCAGATGTATGTTGCAATTTTTTTATCTAGATGTTGCAAAAGTAGATCTGAATATAGGCGACACTCCTATATACCAGCTTTATAGTGCTCGACAAGATCCAAAACTTCGTAGTTGATACTTTTTATGTGAGATTATTTAGTCATCAAAATATTTAATATAATATTAATAAATGTTTTTTTGCAGCACCTAGATGAAACAATTGCAACGTACATATGAAATAAAGGAAACATTTTAATATAATATTAATATAATATTTTCTCAAAAATATTAATGAATGTTAATACAAAAGAATAAATCATATACTCACTCTCATAAGTGAGTTGTACTGTAGCAGTGGTAGGGAGATGGCACACAAGGCTAGAGGCCAGCGGTTCGAATCCACCAGAGCACACGCGCATGAAAACCATGTGATCTGTGACTGCCGCACGTTGACAGAGGTGACCGCCGTCTCCAAAAATGTTTTGTGCAGTAATAGCCCAAAGGCACTTCAAATTATATGAAAATACCAATTGGACACATCTAAAGAAAACATGATCAAGATTTTCATTAAGTCCACAAACACAACAATTAGAACTTCCTCCCCCCGCCCCAGAAATCAGCTGCTTGGAGTTTGGAGAAACTAGTCTCTTTTTTTTTTGCGATTGAAGAAACTAGTCATTTGACACGTAAAGATCTTAATCTTGAGTGGAAGCTTACACGTTCCAGATAATATGTGCTTCTTTACTCACACATTCCCCGTGTGTGAAAAAATGGTAAAGTGATTTAGTTATAAAATATTGGATTTGGATCTGTCAACCGCCCAACTGACAGAATCCTCTTGGCCACCAAGGTGGATAGATTGTAAAAGGTTCATCGGTTCTTCCAACTGAGAGAATTGTAGTTAAGACTTCTGACGCTAATTTCTCAATCCCCCTCCTCTTCAGAGTCACAGACAAGGACACCCTTATTGTCCTCACAGAATTGAATTAAGTTAGCTTGTACCGTAGCTAGCTGCGAGCCAGCCAAGTAGCCATGCAGCCATGTTGACATTGTATAAAGTTTCGGGTGTCACATCAGGTGTCATATAGGGATGTTGTATGGAGTATTCGGATACTAATAAAAAAATTACAGAATCCGTCAGTAAACCGCGAGATGAATTTATTAAGCCTAATTAATCTATCATTAGCACATGTGTATACTGTAGCACTTTATTATCAAATTATGAACTAATTAAGCTTAAAAGATTCATCTCGCAAGGTAGTCGTAATCTGTGCAATTAGTTATTTTTAGTCTATATTTAATATTCCATGCATGTGTCTAAACATTCAACGAGATAGGATATAAACTTTTGGGGAGAAACTAAACATGGCCCTTAGTTTTAACAATATACCAACGCTGCGCGTCAGGAACTAAATCGGAGCAATTAATTTGACCATTGACCTGATTTGGTGCCCTATCGTGCGGTACACGCACACTGGCGCGCGGTTTGGACGATCGGCTTCTCATGGCTGATGAGATGTTCATCAATTACCTAGAAACACCTCATATCTTTTGTCGCTTTGCTAAGCTAGGAGACGAAGATATCCTGTGACGGGTCACGCTCCCTTCTTTTCGGGCACAAAACCGTTTTCAGTGCAGCACCTCCACCGAAAATTGATGAGGCGAAAAAAACTGAGTAAGATGTACCATGGAGGCTCTGTGTCTACCTACCGTGCATTCAGGATATATGCACAAGAATCTAATCTAATGTCTAAAAGAGCCGAGATCGATTCTTCTGAACTTATACAGTATTTTTTAATTATTCCTCTTGAATTTGTAGAGCAGTCCTATAATATGTTTGATGGTAGCGTACGGACATGTGCTGTGAGTATGCAGCAGGTCCTCACGACGCCTTCATGGGTACCTTTCACATAATTTTTTCCCCCTAGAAACCAGGTTTGTAGTGTGCGGGGTAATTAGACGGTAGTTATAGTTTACTTGTACTTGCAGTGTGGTACCGGTATAAGTAGGGTGATGATGTCATCCTTTATTACTCTATTTATCCTTTCAATTAAAATAACAATATCTTTGTCAAATGGTGTTCAAATCAAATCTCACTAGTAGAGAACAGACCTTTGATCCCTTGGCCAAAACAGGCTCTGGTTCCAGAACTTTTTGCATCCAGTACTAGAGAGACCATTAGTCCCAGTTGGTGGCTCCAACCGGGACTAAAGGTCCCTGCCCAATGGCTACTGCGCCAGGCTGTTGTGGCAGGGGACCTTTAGTCTCGGTTGGAGCCACCAACCAGGACTAAAGGTCGACATTTACTCTCGGTTGGTGGCTCCAACCGTGAGTAAATCTATAGTCCCGACTGCTGGCTGGGCCCGTGGCTGGAAAGGGACCTTTAGTCCCGGTTGGAGTCACCAATCGGGACTAAAGGTCCCCCCTATATATATATATATCCCGGCCGGCTTCTTCCTCCCTGAGAGTTGCCCGAGCTTCAGTTCAAATTTCAAGCTAGTGTTCTTGGTTCCTCCATCGATTCTTCGATTCATCCATCGATTTCATCGATTTCTCCGTCGATTCTTCGGTTCTAAAGGTTACCAACTTGATACTTTCATGTTTCATCATTGGCTTATCTCATTTTGTTCACTACAATATACATACATATATATATATATATATATATATGGTTTTTTATTGTGGTTTTTTTATTTGTAAGCAATTTGAGCTCAAAATCACTTAAAACTTGCATATTTGGATGAAGGAAGATTAAAGTAGCTATTAAAAACTAGTATTCACCGTTCATTTGTAGCATGCATAGCACACTTCATTGTTTAGAGATATAGAGAATTTTAGAGTTTTTTTAATTTTATTTATAAAATGAGAAATTTATAGTGTATTAAAAAATGAGTATAGAGAGTAGATGGCAACTGCTTTCAGGTCCTCGGCCTCTCATGGGTTTTCAAAGCAACTTAGGCCGGGCCTCCCATTCATTGCATGCGGCAAGTGTCATGATGCGACGAAGATTGTGATGGAGTACCGAGTGAAGGAGGGTCCCAACAAGGGTCGTATCTTCTACAAGTGTTCGGATCGCAATGTGAGTTATTTTATCACATTTGATGACTATGGTTAGTTTATACCTATTTTCATGATGATTGTGATTAAAGTTCTAATTTTTTGTTTTAATTTCAATGGGATGGCACTGGATGTTTAGGTTTCTACTGGGAGAAAGAATATGTTGAACTCGTGCAAAAATATCTTGCACAACAGGCAGATACGACGGCTAATGAGGCAGTGATCCAGCCGAAGAAGCCCAAAGATGTTGAACAAACGGGGGATCTATTTGTTTTAGTTGGGATTGGTCGTGAAATCTTTGTGCTGCTGAAGTGCATTTTAGCTTTAGTGTTTTTAGTGGTAGTTGGGATTGTCTACATTGTAGGAGGTTTTCTTAAAATTATAGCTTTTGTGGTGGCATGCATGTTGTATAATTAACTAATTATGTTCTAGGTTTTAATATGGTATTTATGTCATGTAATGTAGATGAGTCGGCATTGGATGTACAATGTTGATCGCCGCTCCCAAGAGTTCATGGATGGCGTGCATTTTTTGTTACGTGCGGCCGAGGCAAACAAACGCGATGGTTTCATGTGCTGCCCATGTGCCATATGTAAGAATACGATGGAATATGCTAACTTAAAGACTCTTCATTCACAGTTGTTCAAGTTGGGTTTCATGTCAAACTATATTTGTTGGACGAAGCACGGAGAAACCGGGGTTGTAATGGTAGAAGGTGAAGAAGAACAATGGGGCGATGATGACATTTTTGTTGAATATGGTGCCTTCAATGATACTACAATGGGGGAAGCTGAAGAAGAGGTAGGGGCAGAGGAGGAACCCGCTGATGATCTTGGTCAGACCATTCGTGACGCACAAAGAGAATGCGAAAGTGAAAAGGAGAAGAACAAGTTCGACCGCATGCTAGAGGATCACAAGAAATTGCTATACCCAACTTGTGATGCGGGGCCGAAAAAGTTGAGTACCACACTGGAAT
Organism: Saccharum hybrid cultivar R570; assembly: GCA_038087645.1. Lineage (NCBI taxonomy): Eukaryota > Viridiplantae > Streptophyta > Magnoliopsida > Poales > Poaceae > Saccharum > Saccharum hybrid cultivar. The sequence continues at coordinate 1,284,372 of JAQSUU010000050.1, read as the reverse complement.
TGCTGCAATGGAAGGCAAAGAATGGTGTATCCGACAAGGGATTCACGGAGTTACTAAAAATCCAAAAGAAGATGCTTCTGAAGGATAACGAATTGCCTAGCACTACGTATGAAGCAAAACATGTAGTCTACCCTTTAGGATTAGAAATCCAGAAGATACATGCATGTCCTAATGACTGCATCCTCTACCATGACAAGGAGTACGAGAATTTAGATGCATGCCCTGTATGTCACGCGTCGCGGTATATGATCAGGTGAGATGACCCTGGTGATGTTGAGGGCGAACGTCCCAAGAAGAAAATCCCTGCCAAGGTTATGTGGTATGCTCCTATAATACCACGCTTGAAACGTCTTTTTAGAAATAGAGACCATACAAAGTTGTTGCGATGACACAAAGAAGATCGTAAGGTAGACAATATGTTGAGACACCCTACTAATGGGTTCCAGTGGAGAGCAATCAATAGAGAATTCCTCGAGTTTGCAAGTGACGCAAGAAACTTAAGATTTGCTTTGAGTACGGATGGTCTGAATCGTTTTGGGGAGCAGAGCAGTAGTCACAGCACTTGGCCTGTTACTCTATGCATCTATAACCTTCCTCCCTGGTTATGCATGAAGCGTAAGTTTATTATGATGTCAGTGCTCATCCAAGGCCCAAAGCAACCTAGCAACGATGTCGATGTGTACCTGAGGCCACTAGTTGAAGAACTTCTACTTTTGTGGAACAAAACAGGTGTATGTATGTGGGATGAGCACAAACAGGAGCACTTTGACCAGCGAGCATTGTTGTTCGTAATAATCAATGATTGGCCAGCTCTAAGTAATCTTTCAGGACAATCAAACAAGGGATATAATGCATGCACACACTGTTTCAGTGACATTAAAGCTATATTCTTGAAAAAGTGTTGAAAGATCATGTACCTTGGCCATCGCCAATTTCTTCCTGCAAATCACCCCATAAGAAAGAAAGGCAAGCATTTTAAAGGTAAGGCAGACCACCAGACCAAGCCTCGCAACCAAACTGGTGAGGATATCCTCGATATGGTCAATGATGTGAAAGTAATCTTTGGAAAGGGTCCTGGCAGCCAACCTGTTATGAAGGATGCCAATGGTCACGCACCCATGTGGAAGAAGTCCATATTTTGGGAGCTACCCTATTGGCAAGTTCTAGAGGTCCGCAACTCGATCGACGTGATGCACCTGACGAAGAATCTTTGTGTGAACCTGCTAGGCTTCATGGGTGTGTATGGGAAGCCTAAGGACACAATTGAAGCATGACAGGACCTTCGGTGTTTGAAAGAACAAGACAACCTGGATCCAGAGAAGACAGATGATGGACGCCATTACTTGAGTCCTGCCAGCTACACTCTTAGCAAAGAAGAGAAGGAAAGCATGTTTGAATGCCTAAACAACATCAAGGTACCGTCTGGATTCTCCTCGAATATAAAGGGTATAATAAATGTGCCAGAGAAGAAATTCCAAAACTTAAAGTCCCATGACTGCCACGTGCTCATGACTCAATTGCTTCTAGTTGCATTAAGAGGAATTCTACCTCCAAATGTACGTCTAGCCACCGTGAAGCTATGTGCATTCCTCAATGCAATATCTCAGAAGGCAATCGATCCAACGGATCTAGCGAAACTATAAAATGATGTGGTTCAATGTCTTGTCAGCTTTGAGTTGGTGTTCCCTCCTTCCTTCTTTAATATCATGACACACCTCCTAGTTCATCTGGTCAAGGAGATTACTATTCTTGGTCTTGTGTTCCTACACAATATGTTCTCCTTTGAGAGGTTTATGAGAGTCCTAAAGAAATATGTTCACAACCGTGCTCAGCCAGAAGGAAGCATCGCCAAGGGCTACGGAACAGAGAAGGTCATTGAGTTTTGTGTTGACTTTATTCCTGATATTGACCGAATTAGTGTTCCTGAATCACGACACGAGGAGAGACTAAGTGAAAAGGGGACACTAGAAAAGAAAACATATATCGGTAAGGATGATGATTATTTCAATAAAGCACATTACACAGTTCTATAAAACTCCTCCTTGGTAGATCCGTATATCGAGACACACAAGAACCTCCTCCGATCCGAGTTCCTAGGGAAGTCTGAAGCATGGATTACATGTCAGCACATGGAAACTTTCAGCAACTGGTTGCGAAAGGAATGTCAGGGTGATGAGACTATTGATGAGCAGATGTATTTGTTGGCTAGGCAGCCATCGTGGCATATCCTCACATACAAAGGGTATGAGATAAATGGGAATACATTTTATACAGTAGCACAAGATAAAAGGAGCACCAACCAAAACAGTGGTGTCCACATAGATGCCACCGACCCTAGTGGGAATAAGCAAACATACTATGGTCGCGTAGAGGAGATATGGGAACTAGACTATGCACCTACTTTTAAGGTACCTTTGTTCAAGTGACAGTGGGTAAAGGCGACTGGAGGCGGCGTAGCAGTCGACAACCAGTATGGAATGACAACAGTGGACCTCAACAATATTGGGTACAAAGACAAACCGTTCGTCCTTGCTAAGGATGTGAATCGGGTGTTCTATGTCAAGGATATGTCTATAAAACCGAAAAGAGAGAAAAACGACAACCACCCAATTAATGATGAGCCAAAGCGCCACATAGTTCTTTCAGGGAAAGGAAACATCGTCGGAATCGAAGACAAGTCAGCCATGTCAGAAGATTATGAAAAGGATGACCGAATTCCAGCCTTTACAGTGAACAAAGACCCAAGCATCCAGCTAAAAGATGATGACACTCCATGGTTACGGCTCGATCATAACCAAAGGACATACGTCAAGAAGAAGTTCACTACTGTGCCCGCTTGATATATATATATATATATATTGATGTTCAATAGTGTGTATTAGAGATATTATGTAATAATTATGAATTTATGTTTGATGGTCGGATTATGTCACGTTGAAATGATGTGAAAACAAATTTCCAGTCAAAACACAAGAGTTTTTTTGAATTTAATTAAACACTATATTTTTGCATTATCAAAATAGCAATTTAAACACTACATTGTGTTTTAATACTTATAAGAAAATTAAAAATTTAGGTTACATAATTTTCCTGTGTGCAATAAAGCAAAATAGAATCGATATTTTTTAAAAAACATTTTTGTGCCTTGTATTTAATTTTCTGTGCAATTAACAAGCCTTTTATCATTTGTATAAAAAGAAATATATTAAAATCCAAATGAATTGGCGGGCACTGAAACTGCAGTTTCGCAGCCCGCCAAAACACCTTTAGTCCAGGGCGTTAACAGGGACCGGGAGTAAAGGACCTTTAGTCCCGGCGGGTGGTGGCGTCCGGGACTAAAGGTCCTCCTCCTATATATACTGCATAGGCCCCTCTTCTTCCTCCTCTCGCCACACTTAGTCGATTTCACCGAACCCTAACCGCTCCTCCGATCCGCATCGCCCCCGACGTCGACCTCTGAGCGCACGCACGCACTTCGGCGCTCCAATGCCCGCATGCCGGCGCCGCCCACCGACGCCCGCACGCCCGACGCCTCCCCGATGCCGCTCGCTGACGCGCCGCCCCCGGCCACCCCGGCCCGGTGCCCGATGCCACGCCGCTCACTGACGCGCTGCCCCCCGACCACCACGGCCCGACGCCCTGCCGGTGCTCCGTTCCGCATCGCCCCCGACGCCTGACCTCGCGCCCGCACGCACGCCTGTGCCCTGACGCCCCGCACGCCGGCGCCGCACCCCAACGCCTGCACGCCCGACGCTGTCCCGACGCAGCACGCCCTGACGCCGCTCGGCCCCGACTCCACCCCGCCCCGGCCAACCACGACGCTCGCACCGCCCCAGACGCGGCCCTCATCGCCTGGCCTCGTCAGCCCAGCCCTCAGCACCGCATCCGGCCGCCCTCGTCATCACCGCCTCTGGCCGCCCGTCACAGCCGACCCGTACGTACGTCGATCGTCACCGCCGACTTGTTGTGTATGTGTTTGTATGTGATATATGCAGAGCAACGCCGCCCCGTTGTTGTATATGCAGAGCAACGCCGCCCCGTTGTTGTATATGCACAGCAACGCTACCCCGTTGTGTTGTATATGCGGAGCAACGCCGCCCTTTGTCGACGTTGCCGCTGGCCGAAGCAATTCGCCCTATCGAGAACGACAATTCGCCCTAGCGAACGACGTAATTCGTCCTAGCGAACGACGTAATTCGTCCTAGCGAATGTGCAATTCTCCCTAGCGAATGAACTTGGGCGAATTGCTTGGTTCGCTAGGGTTCGCTAGGGCGAATTGCTTCGTTCGCTAGGGCGAATTGTCATTCGCTAGGGCGAGTTGTGTCGTTCGCTAGGGAGAATTGCTTATATATATGACTTAGATAAAATTTGTATATGAATTATTGTATATATATGACTTGTTTATATATGTGACTTAAAATTTATTAAATTTGTTAGATATGGCTGCTTCGGGAGACAACATGGACGAAGAAATGATGAATATTATCAACAGTGGCACTCAATTTATTGCCAATGCTGACGAGCAGGATGTTGATGACGGGAGTCAATACCTTGCTCTTGAAAATGAGCAAGAAAATATTTTGCAAGAAAATACAGGCGAGGTATATATAGTAAATATATATTATATGTGAATATTGTATATATATTTGAATATCTATCATCTCTGCTGTGTACACAAAATATTTATTTATTATTATTTTATATATACCCCTCTGGATCGACGACCACAACGGCGAAGAGCAGAAATGTTCGAGGCCTGAAAAACCACTAGAGGGGCGGTACATAATATCGGAATTCAACATCGAGACAGGCGAACCACTTGGTCCACATAAAAGGAAATTAGTGGAACACTGTTGGTACCTTGTAAGGGATAGAATTCCGATCAGTATCCGTGAATGGAAGAAAAAGATCAATGAGCCTAATGTTAGTTTTGTCTCTGATCTTGACAAGAATTTGCTTTGGAATGATATCCTTCAACATTTCACGTTGCAAGCGGATGATTATGATGATATCAACGATGATGAATTGAAGGAGCTAGTTAGAACGTGGGCTATGAAGAATATGGCCACACAATTCCAGACTTGGAAGAAAACCCTATACAACACATACGTCAAGAAGGACTTAATGCCGAATTTCAATACTACTAGGGGCCAGATCTCAAAGTTGAGGCCCTATTGGAATGATTTCGTAGAGTACAAGACATCGGCAGAGGGTGAGGCATGGGTGAGAAGGAACCAAGAGAATGCCCGAAAAAAGGTATACCACCATGACATGGGATCAGGTGGCTACGAGACTGCCATTCCGAAGTGGCGAAAAATGGAAGCGGACATTATTGCCAAGGGGATCGAACCAGAATCAGCCAAGTGGCCCAAACGCGCGAAGAATTGGTTTTTCGGTCATGGGGGAAGACTTGACCCAGATACCGGTCTGGTAGTGTATGGGCAAAAACTCAAAACAGCAGCACGCCGATTGGCTTTTGCTATACAAGCTAAAGAGATTGATGCGTTCAAGCCCAATAGAGAGAAGGATGAGCTGATGTATGCCATCGGTACTGCTGAACATACTGGCCGAACGAGAGGTTTAGGACGCAACACTTCATGGGAGCATGGTTTCCCTAATGACAGGGAAACCTACCGAAGCTGCCAGAGAAGCAAGGAGGAGCAAGCAGCGCGGGGAGAATGTTGGAGGAAATGGTGCTTCAAGCAAAGGAGCGAGAAAAAGCAATGGAATCAAGAATGCAGTAAGAAATCAAAAAGCAAGTGCAGATAGCAATGAGTGCCTAGAGGTAGGCATCAAAGCCAGGAATGAATATTAATATTAGCCCCCCTGGTCAGTTGAAAAGCAGCTGCGCTTCCACTGTGCTGCCAAATCAAGATGACGCAGCGCTGCGCTTCCCCCATGGATGATGTCACTACTCCAATGACATCAATTGAGCTACATATTCCAAGGGGGAATGACACAATCAAGGTCGCTGTCGTTGTTTTTACTCCTCCAGACCCTACCAAGACACCAAGAATCCGTGGGGCACCAATACCACCTAGATATGCTAGGGTCGCAGTGGATAAAGTGAGCAAAGTTTATGAGGATCTAGCTCTTGACATTCCTGGAGGTGATGGAGAGAAGACTCTAGGAGAAGCAGAGAAGGCATACATACGATGGCGCAAGCGCTACATCATTATCCTCGGGGCGTCTACTCCACCGCCAGCAGACATTAGGTGCAGACAAAAGTTAACAAAATATTTTTTACTAATTTCTATGCGCATGATTAATAATAACAATTTACTTATATCTCATTATTTTTTGCAGTCACAAAGCAGGGCCTCCGCCAACCTAAGTCCAGTTGTTGCTTCTCCCGATCATCATAGTGCTCTGGGCAATGATGCCTTCAAAGGCACTGCTACATCCCCACCATCTCCAACTCCTCCTCCGCCTCCAAGGAAGTCAACTCCTCTGCCGAGGTCTCCAACGCCTCCTTCACCTCCAAAGTCTGCAATGCCTCCAAGGAGGTCTCGAATGCCTCCACTGCCTCCAAAGTCTGCAATGCCTCCAAGGCGGTCTCCAACGCCTCCCCCGCCTCCAAGGAGGCCAGCTCCTATGAGGTCTGCCCCGCAAATGAAGTCATTGCCCTGCCCGCCGACAAAGAAGCAGAAAGCAAAAACTCATCCAGTTATTCCCCAAAAACTATCTTACGAGAAAAGTGAAAAGGAATTAAAGGATGTAGTACAAAAAGAAGTGAAAGATTTCTTTGAAGGTGTAAAATAGGCACGATGAGCGAGGGAGAACCCAAAGCCAACGTACTTCTTCCTACCTCCAAATCAGCTAAGAAAGAAGGTGGAATAAAAAAATGGGATTCTCTTAAGACCGCCGCGAAACAATCGATATCAGACTATGACCGCTCTCCCACCAAGTCACATGAGGTGGCGCAAAAAAAAGAAGAGAGTAGGGAAAAGGTGTTGCACAACTCGTACAACAATCGCAACAATCAATCCCCCCTTATCGTTCCTAACGAATATGGTTCAAACTTAAACTTATTGGATGAGGTCGGCGGCTATGAGGAGTTTCTTCGGTTTTATCAGGACACTGGTTTGGACCTTGCCCAAGTGCTCGCTGAAGGACCATCTGCTTCGGAAGTGGATCCTTATAAGAAATTTGAACTAGGCCGGAGTCTATACAACCTAGAGAAATTAGGTGAACTGGGTACGCAAATGTACCTGCTAAACAGGTGGTACATGTCGGCTCTGAAGGGGGACAAACTATCTCCATGTCAGAATTAGAAACCACCATTACTTCCGTGGCAATGACATTATCTATGTCGAGTTTTCAGAATTACACCAACTATGCCACCTGGACTCTCTCGACAAAAGTCTCATTAGCTGCTATTGTCTGTAAGTGTGATTGTTTTCTACTATATTCACAATTTCTTTATTATATATTCACAATATATATATTCACAATTTTCATGTATGCAGATATGAGATGACAGAACTTAGAAAGAGAAAGGATAATGATGTTGGTTTCGTTGATCTGAATGTCTTATACAAACACCCTAACCCCCACCTGATTATAAGCCTCAACCTGAGAAAAATCTCATGAATTTCTTAGTGAACCAATGCGACAAGAACGAGATACTCTTCCCCTACAACTTCAGTGTTATTAAGTAATTAATGTCGATCATATGGGACATTTGTTCAATATTTCCTTACTAGCTAATAAGTTACCTCACTCACACACACACACACACACACACACACACACACACACACACACATATATATATATATATATATATATATATATATATATATAATCACTGGATATTGATGGTCATCGATATGACTAATAGTAAATTGAAAATCTTAGACTCGTTGAGAAAACCGCAAACGGAGTATCAAGACATGATAGATATTATCCAAGGGTAATTAATTTAGTTTCTCTACAACAACTATATATAATGGCGCCGATATCTCAACAATTATTAAAGGTTAAATTATTTTTTTATTTTATTGGGTGCAGAGTTTGGAAAAAGTTCATTGAGGAACAAAAAATGAAACATTGCAAAGCGCCACTGGGTGTAATTGCACACAAAGTAAGTACTATAACTACATTTATATTCAATTAACACCATATGATGATTTCAATTGACCTAATTGATTTTTTGTCGTAAAAGTGGGTTCTAAGGCAGGAGCAGGGGAACAACTACTGCGGATACTATGTTTGCGAATTCATCATGGCATACTCTAAGAGAACTCCTGAAGAGATCCTCAAAGTACGTTATATATTCACAAAATTTCTTTACTGTAGCTCTCATATGTATAATAAGTAATCACACATGACCAACACACACACTTATATATATATATATATTTAATACTTTTTCCTTTAATTTTTATTGAAGACTAAATGGTTGAAGGAAAGAGTCATACGACTTGACCAACTTAAAGCAATTCGAGAGACTATAGCAGGATTTCTGAATCACCAAGTCATCAACCCCAACAGCGAGTTCTACGATGACTCGAACGAAATATGGAAGCCAAATCAGGAGGAGTGAATTGTTAAGGACATAATCAATTTATATATCAAACCTTTGTAATATATATATGCACATATTATATGTACATAAAATAATGTGTGTATAACATGCATGTATGTGTATATTCGTTTTTTATTTATTATGTACAATGTTCGAACGAAAACTTACGCGTGCGACATATATATTACTATTAGCAGCATACAAATCGTATTCGAAAACCTATTTTAATATCAAAACTAATCATCGATTGAAAAAAAAGAAACCAAAAATAGAAACCAAAAAAAGAAAAAAAAGAGGGACCTTACCAACCGGGACTAAATAGCCGGCCCTGTGGCTAGGCCTGGAGGCCCCTTTTAGTCCCGGTTGTTCTTACCAACCGAGATTAAAGGTCGACCTTTAGTCCCGGGCGCCCAGCCGGGACTAAAGGAGGGTACCTTTAGTCCCAGATTGGTGCTCCCAGTTGGGAAACCGGGACTAAAGGGGCTTCCTAACCGGGAGTACAGATTGATTCTGTACTAGTGTCTGTTTTCACCGTTGCATTTTCTTATGATGAGATCTACTACAAAACAAGACCATATTGGATATGGTTTAAAGTTGCTTTATGCAATTGTCAACTTGTGTTGTATGTGTATATAGTGGTAACTTATTATACGTAGCTTATGTTGTACTTTGGAGATTGAAACATGTCTTGTATGTGTTAGCTTAATTTCCAAACCCCTCCGTAAGAGGTTTCGCTGGTTAATGACAATCTTGTTTTGTCACTAATATGTATGTGTTGGAGAAACGTGTTTTATATTATGTCACAAAGCATGAAGGTGAAGATGTCCTAAAATGTTGATAACAAAAGGAATCAAGGACAACTTTGCATGTGTGGCTAACATGTGTTTTGGAGAAAAAAAGTGATAACATTAGGCCACAAGCATGGAGGTAAAGATATCCCCAAGAGTTGACGAGAAGCAATTAAGAACTCAAGATTGAAGATGAAGAACATTCAAGAGTCAAGCAAAACAATCTTGGACTGAAGATCAAAGGGATCTCGAAAGAGTCAAATTTTGCAATTGAATACTCAAGATTGAAGATCTTTTCAAGAGTTGAGTATCGCTAGGAAGGGATGTTAGGGCTTGGAGGTCGACTAATTAAGTATTCAGTGTGCATGATGGTGAAAAAATGGTCTAGAGAGATTGGTTATGCAGCAAGGAATCCAATGAAACAAGTTTCACCTCAATAGGATATCATTCGGAGAAGTTTGAGGTGAAACTAGAAAATTGAATAGATGGGACATTCTAGTGGAGTGAAAAATGAGTGCACCGGACAATCAGGTGAAGTGTCCGGCCAATGCTTCTTTGTGTAGGATCCTATTGAATTCAACCGAATGGATGGTCCAGCTATAGAAGTTGTACATGCCGGATAATTGGTGAATAGAAGAAATAGACCAGGGTTTTGATGTTGCTATTCAAACGGCTTCAATGGATGGTCCGATCGAACTGTTCAATGATCACCAGATAGTTGTCAGAAGGTCATGAGAAATGTGATTGGTGGAGATTTCACAATGTTGATGAATGGATAGGACAAACCGTTGGGAAATTCATTTCTTTTCCACCATTGTCAGGAAGACTCATTTGAGAGGTGAGAATCCAAAGCATATCCCTCCAACAACAACTGACATATATACAAATTAGGTACTTTCTTAGACGAAGCAACTTGCATTGGGTAGAAGTTGGGCTTACAAGAAATAAACTTGGATGGCATGCAAATCTCAACTAAGGAGCCAATCCTCATCTCAATGCATAATTCAAACAACGAATTTGGATATGTCGGGAGCTGCCCGAGAAGATTGGTGACCATGTGCATAAGCTGTTGTGCATCCATAGCGCACTCTACGGCGATGGTGCAACACCACGGGTGCTAGCTACGTGGGTGAAGTATGTATCAGAGCGGGTGGTATGTTGGGCGGTGGAGCAATGCCGAGATAGGTGAGGCACATTGCCGGAGGAGGATCAGGAGGGATGGTGGCGATAGAGAGAGGCAGGGCAATATCGGAGAGCCCATGCGCTGAAACGAGCTCAGATTAGCATGAAACTATGCGGGAAAAGAACAATGGAGCTGTAACACCCTCGGTGTTACCGCGCAACAACGCACCAAAGCATAGCATGAGCATCATCTCTTTGTGGTTTTGTATATGTTGAAGTGCGTAGAACCATTTTAGTAATTTAAAATAATTAATAAAAATGTTAATGGAAGTTGACGCGTTAGCCCTTGTTATATCAATTAAGGTTGCAAACTAATTTTTATTGAACACAAATACTATAGGACATGTAGGTGAACCGTAAATAAAGTTTGTAGAACGAACTTTGTAGATGATAATGCAACATTCGTCTTAGCGAAGTGTTATTGCTAGCCGATAGATTTAGTGGCTCGAAGATTGAACTTGCAACGAAAATCAGCTTGAGACTTGGAGTAATTTTTGCAAGTCGAAAAATGGTATGACAGCATGAAGTTCGCGGAATTTTTCTACAAGTTTGAGCGTGGGAGGGGTGTCGTGTTTTAGCTCTCGTAGATAGCCTGGTGTACCGCGTGTAGTATGGTGTAGGTAGTTGGGCTTAGTTCGTTTCGAGTTAGTTTTGGCGAGCGCTTTAATGTTCGTGCGTGCCACCAGCCCGATTAGTGGGCACGGTCACCATGACCCTGTGCTGGCTATGCTCGCGCCGGCCGCCACGCGCGTTGATGGCAGTGCGCTGGGGGACAGGCCTGTCCTCGGCCTGGCCGTGGCTGGTCGGCGTCCGGGACGTGGCTCGGCTGCGTGTTGGCTGCTCTGGCCGCTGCACCTATGGCTGGTCATCGTGGGCCACAGTGCCCCACTATCGCTAGCGCCCTGTTCGCTACTCCTCTGCCGCTTCGCCCCGCCTGTGCTGTCGGCTCCATGCTACTGTCGCTGGCTCTGCCTGGCCATTGCATGTGAGCCTGTCTGTGGTGCCCCGCAGCCCCCCACCACCCTCCACGTCGTGCGTGGTGTCGCGGTTGCCGCCTTGGGGTCAACGAGCGTCGCATCCGTGCCCTGGCCCAGTGCCTCTGCTGGCCGGTCGGTGGCTGCACACGCACACCAAGCTGCTCTACCACCTGCTCGCGCACACCTTGGTGACCCCAATCTGACAGCAGCGGGACACGAGCGCTGACTTGGTTTCCCCTCCCCCCTCTCCTCTGTCCGCCATGGCCAAGGTGGGATTGCTTCTCGTGTGTTGGTCGGGAGAGTTCACCAGCATCCAATTATTCGCGTGCTCAGCTTCGTCACCATGTGGCCCTGCTGATTGACCCCACCTCACCCCTAGCCTTGTCCCACCAAGCCCCAATTTGGAGCTGTGCCGGCGCAGTGCCATTAAGACGGTGCCCGCCCTTCGCCGTAGGTAGGCCTCCCAGATCACCCAGAGCCAAATTGGTCGTGCCACCTAACCCGCGCCCGCCCTCTTGCCACCCTGCGCCCCTGCCCCGCACCCCTACCATTCCCTCGCTCTCGTTGATGTGGTCACGCCACCGTGGTGCGCCGCGGTGGTGATCGGGCGCACGTGGCCAGCTCGATTTGGGCAAGCTCCGGCCGAGTCTTCGCTTTGGCCGAGTCTGGGGTAAGTCGTTGGAGCTCACCCGCCATCTTTACCGTTTCTTTAGCGCCTCTGCTCACCAGAACGTGGCCGCCACTGCAGTTTGGTCGCCACTGCCGTGGGTAAGTCTTTTTAGTGCACCTCCGACCTCCCAACCGCCACCTGCCCGTGCGTAGCCACCTAGTGCCGGCGTAGCCTAGTTGAGTATCCTAGTTGCGCTTCGGGGTTCCTCGGTCGGCCGGCGTAGCCACCTAGTGCCGCTGCTTGCCGCGCCGGTGGGCAGGGAGGCGTCGGGGACCTCCCCATTGCGAAGGAGGGTTAGTACAAGGACCTTAGTGCTTAAACATGACTGGTGGAATAGTGTAGTTAGCGGTCGCGTAAATTAGCTCAAGTCCAAGGGCTCTTTAGCAATTTGTGCCAAGGCGCGCGCAGGCTCCCCTGCCTAGGCCGCGCCCACGCGTAGGCCATGTCATCATGGGCCGCCTCACGTGGCTGGGCCGTGCGTGAGGAGCGTGGGTGGGCCGAGCCAAGGGAAATGAGTTCCTTTTTTCTAGTGAATTAAGTATTGCTTTTGTAATTCAGCTTTTGAGCTAAACTTTGTTAATTTTTAGCGACTCGAGTAGATGTCCAAAAATTATGAGACCACTTTAGTTAGGTTCCTAAATTCATGATCTACCTAATGGTATAATTAGTTTATATGTTGCTGTGATGATGCTAGGTCTATTAAATCAATGCAAAAGGCAACGAATATTAATGTACCCAAGCTTGTAGAAAATTTTGTGGCAAATCTAGGATAGCTTTAGCCCTAAAACTTTACAATAGGTTCATGATATTATTAGGTGCTCGCTGTAATTTGTGTAGCCTTTGAATAGCTTGATAGATAGGGTAGCTAAGTTTCCATAGTAGTGCTATGTAGTAAATTGGTAATAAAAAGATGATATGCATTTTAGTTGCTAAGGAAATAGCTAGATCAGTAGATTCTTTCTTAGTAGTTGTGATTTTTTAGAGCTACTGTTGTCACCTTATTAAGTGCCGCATTATCATTTCATGCATGTAGATCACGAGATAGTTGAGTACATGGCCGTGGAGGAGCAGGACTACGAGGAGATTGTCGAAGAGTACGAGGAGGAGATCTTTGTGTTGAAGGAGTTCTAGGAGCCGCCCGTGACTGACACCTCTGACCTTGCACCTACCCAAGGCAAGCTCTGGTGCATAACCCATATTTTTGATAATCATTATATATATGTATATATATGGTGCATTTACGTTACAGGAATTTTATGATACCCACATGCATATATATATCTACCTATGAGTCTTACTAGAGCAGGATTGCGTAGTTGTCTTGCTTAGGTTTGACGGTAGCATGGTTAACCTGTCGTTACTCACAACAAGTGATTCTTATGATCATAAATCTCCAATAAAATGGTGGAAAGGAAATGGTGATCGGACAGGGATGTGGTATGGGTGTTGGTGGGTGTAACCGGTTATGTCTCGCGGCCATGGGGCATAGCTTGGTTGCACCGTTTTCCCTGTCCGTGTCGATTATGGACCGCTCATTGCATGGACCCTGGACAAGTCACAGACTTATTATCCCAAGCACATACTTGCTTATGGGAGCGAGAAGGCTTGTTACTCTCTTATCATGGGCTCTGGCTCTTTCCGGACCGACTGATTGGAGGCGGGGATAGGTGGAGGTCTTAGCACCATATTGAGGCCGGGCCTCAAGTGTGGGTCTAAGTTTGGACGGAGACCTGGAACCCTTGACAGGAGTGGAATGAGTTGGTGTCACTTGTGCTTGGGGTGCAAGTGAGGTGTGTGTTTTTCGGGGTACCCAGCTGGGCACATTGATTCACGAATCGCTGTTTCTACGTGACAGTACGGCTTGACTATGCTCTGGCGCTGTAGTAAGAACTGGTATATGAAAGATGAAAAAATGGCTCTGATTGCTCAACCCTTGCTTGAATATAGAACAGGTGCTTACATAGAATATTGGATAATGAGATAAGCATGGTTGCTAATAATCTAAGGAAATAAGGACACACTCTTAGTATTGCTTTTCACAAACAAGAAACCCACAAGGCATAAGCCTATCATATTCCTTAAGAGTCAGGAAATATATTCCCTAGTCGGGTAAGTCTTGCAAGTACATTGTGTACTCAGGGTTTATTTACCCTTGTTGCAGGTGCACCTTGAGCAGTTAGGCCTTGTGTAGAGGATTCTTCTGGTGGGCACATACAGATTCTCATTTCGTTCTGCTAGATGTTTACTTTATTTCCGCTATTTGAATTATCGCACTCTGAACCCTGGTATTGTAATAAATGCTTTCTAAGACTCTATGTTGTATGAGATGAACTAAGTATTGTAAGTTTGTACTCATTATCGGATTCTGGATGTAAACGTGGATTGTTTCGAGTTCTTCCGTTGGGTGTACTCGACGGAACTACTCGATTTGGTTCCCTTTCGGGGTACTTAGTGTCTAGTGGAAGACAAGTGCCCCCGAAAGCGGGCTAAATCGGGCGGTTCTGCCACAGGAGCCTAATGGCTACCACATTACGTCTCTTAAAGCATGTTTGTGGGTTTAAAAAAATAATAGATGCACCTTCTTTAGTCGCGCCTCTGATGACATTCACTCTCATCAATGACACGAATAGATTGAGACAGTCTCCAATGGCGATCAAACATCAAAGACGTGGGTATTTGAGACATGTCTTTGATGTGATCACCTCTCATTGGAGATGCGGGTGAATTCAGACACGTCTCGGATGGATCTCATATCAGAGACGCATCTTGTTTGGATGCACCTCTAATATGGTTCCAAAATATAGACATGTCATGTTTGCACGTACATGTCTCTGATATTTATGCACTCTCAACAGGGACGAGCTATCCCCAAAAAACCAATATCACAGATAAGCATGGTTAACCACGTCTCTAATTTGTCATCAGTGATGCATCCTGTTGACTCATTTATGATGTGTGCTATTTTGGCATTGTGACTTGTGAGGATTGTTTTGTTCCTTTGCAAATCCAAGGATGTTTTCTATGGAACAATGGTTGCACCAAAATTGGATGTCTTTTGCTTTTCTATGATGAAATGATTTAGTCTACCAAGTGCATGCCACTGCTTAACTAACAAGGTATATATCACTTGTTCTGTTGTTTATTAAAGCCTTCATTTCAGGAAAATATACAAAGGCTACATTTAATAATGTTGTGTATATTTTTTTAGTGATGACCTAAAGAGTAAATTCACCACATATTTTTAGCCAACAATTATTAAAACCATTCACTTATCGACCTTAACTCTAATTTTAAGGGAGACGAGGTGTCCATGTGGTGACGTGGCCCAAAATATTCATTGTATTTTTCATATTTTTAACAAAATTTATTCTTTCATTTGTGGAGCACCTACATCCATAAATATATAACAAGATGTAATTTGACTGTTTCAAATATTGCTATGTGCTCATTAAAGTTATTCACTATGAAGCAAATGAATTTTTAATACTTACGTGTGCATTTTTATAGTTGTTTACAGTGATATGCTAAATTGATTTTGTAGAACATTGATTCACACGTAGCATTATTGAAAACCTAAATCAATTTAGTACAAAATATAGTTTGATCATTATGATAAAAAAAAGGGTTTAGTTTGGTTTTCGACACACTATCTATTTCAGTTTATTTTATGTTTCCGAAGGGTTCAAAATTTAAATAAAAATTCATCAAAAATTTCATGAATTTTGGTAATTTTGGGGGAGACCGAAAGAACAAAAAACAAAATTCGTATTACACTAATACACATGCTTTATTGTAAATTATAACTATAGAATCATGTTTTTCTATTGTTTATGTTGCAAAATTTTCTACTCAATAGATGTGGAGACATAAATTATGCTAAAATTTTGTTTATAGCTAAAAATTTTAGAAAATTATATCTTTTGTTGAAGTATGTAAAAAATTTCATGAAAATTTCATGAACTTCGACAGTTTTGGCAGTCGTCCAAAAAAATTCAAATACTGAAACTGAAAACCCTGTCACATAATACTTTATGTTACTTAGAAAATTTTATTTATGTTTTCAAGTATTTACTAGAAAGCGAAAGTTTTCTCAAAGTTATGTAAGCCATTTTTTTATTCAAATACTAATTAGTGGTTGGCTCAATATTGATCCAAACGAGGCCAAAACTGAAACTACTTTGCAGCATGGTGAGGAGCATTTTGCGATCATGTAGCGTGTATTTGGTTGAGTTGGGTAAAATACATGCATGGCAGCAACCACAATATCTTTGAACTTTTCAATTTCCAATATCAAAATGAAGTTAACTGTGTACAACGTATCTTGTCCACATGTTCACATCGAAAGAGTTCAAACATTCCATACGGCACGGCGAAAACATGTACTAGTAGGTGACCGGATTGCCGTCTCGGGTAATCACATCCATCCAAGTCCAACCATTCCGTACGTTGTTATGTCCATCAGTGCACGTTCATACTTCATACTAACGTAGGAGAAGCGGAAAGACCACTATATAATCCCACGCACGACGAGACTAACCTCAAACCATCAAGCAAATCAGAGCACAGGAAATAAGAAAAACAGAGTGCCAGCCTGCGAGGAGAGCCTGATCATTCTTTTCAGGCTAGCAAAGATGACCACTGCCAGAACTCTTGCCGCCATGGCGATGTTCCTCCTGGTCACGCTCTCTGCTTCCCAAATGGCGTCCTCCCTCCGCCCCCGCGCTGGCCTCGGCCTCGGCACATGCCGCCCCAGCGGGTACCTCCCGGGCCGGTCCGGCAACTGTGAGAAGAGCAACGACCCAGACTGCTGCGAGGACGGCAAGAAGTACCCGCAGTATCGCTGCTCGCCGCCGGTCACAGCCAGCACCAAGGCTGTGCTGACGCTCAACAGCTTTGAGAAAGGCAAGGACGGTGGTGGCCCGTCAGAGTGCGACAACGCGTACCACAGCGACAAAGAGAAGGTTGTTGCTCTCTCTACGGGATGGTTCAGCAACATGGCGCGCTGCGGGCACCGCATCAAGATCACCGCGAACGGCAACTCCGTGTACGCCAAGGTGGTGGACGAGTGCGACTCCGTGGAAGGCTGCGACGAGGACCACAACTTCGAGCCGCCATGCGACAACAACATCGTCGACGCGTCGCCGGCTGTGTGGGATGCCTTGGGGCTCGACCAGAACGTCGGGATGGTAGACATCACCTGGTCCGAGGAGTGAACATCAGCAGCTGCAGTTGATGATTATGTTTCCTTTGTTGGTGAGACGTGCTGTGTAGTGTGTATAAGGAGATAGAGAGATTCGTGGTCCATACTTCAGAGTAGGGTAGTTGGCTCGTGGCTCATTGCCATATACGTACTGTACTGTATCCCATTGTATTGTTGTGTGTGTGTATGGAATAAAAGGTGTCATTCATCTTCTACATCAGTCTATCTAATCTAGCTAAAAGGAATTGGAATGATAGTAAATTATGTTGCTTTTGTACTTAGATCTTGTTTAGTTTCAGGGTGTAAAGTTTTGAGGTGTCACATCGGGTGTCATATGGGGGTGTCGCATGGGGTGTTCGGATACTAATTGTCGGTGTTTCGAACCGCCGACGAGTAAATTTGTATTGCGTGTTTGGCCCGGATGGTGTGCTAAGATGACATAAGGATGTATGTTGGTTCGAGCAGAATGTCCCTACGTCCAGTTGTTGTTGCTCTTATTATTAGCACTGAAGTTTGCAGTAGGTGTTACAAATAGGCGAGAGAGGAAAAGGGTTCCAAGTCTCTGGTGAAGGTGAAGTAGAGTTGAAGTGCCTCAGAGTGTTTGAAGTCTTCTCTGCAGCTTGTTTTTTCTCCAAAAACCTGCTCAGATAGGGCGCCCAGTCCTTCCTTTTATAGATCAAGGAGAGGACCCGGGATACACGAGAGAGAAGAGGAACAGAAGAAAGAAAAAACAGAGAGGAAGGGAGCCTTGGGGCCGCGCTGCCCTTCTCCTCCGCGGGCGGGTCCTACCGATGACAATGAAGGTGTGCGCACGTCATGACCTCGTCCGTCTCCGGTGCTACAGACAGGTGTCGCCGTCTCGGTCATGGTGCCCCTGTCCGTCACTGTCGCTACAGGCAGGCGCTGCCGCTCGGCAGCCGCACCTCGTCTCGCCCTGGCACACGGCATGGTCAATAGATCCCCTTGTCTAGAGTCGCACGAGGATCGAGCAGCATAGGGCTAGTCTGCCCGACATTGTTGGAGATGTGAGTGCCTAGGTATAGCCTGTGGCGGCCGCCGATCACATCGGGACACGTCCGCCTCCTCCCTGGCATTAGGGGCATGGTCCCGGGCCTACACCCCGCGCTCGTAGCGGTTGGAGGCGGCAGGGGCCCTCGCGGGAGCTCGTGCCCCCACCTAAGGCCGACTCTGCAACCCTAGGTCGGGTGAGGCGCCTCTAGGCTTGGACAAGGTGGAGCCTTTCCCCAAGGGGTCAGACGTGGCTGGGCCCGGGCCTGCACCCAAGAGGTCGGGCGAGGCGGAACCTGCACCCAAGGGGTCGGGCGAGACGGGAGCTGCGCTACGAGGGTCAGACGAAACCGTGGTCACATCTCTGATCGTTTGGGCGTGTTTAATGTTGGTAACCATTAGCTCTTTTTCTACGGGTACCCTAATATTGGTACTAGACAATAGCCCCCGAGCCTGCGGAGAAGTTGGGGACTTCTATGCAGGTTCTTTAGGATAGAGGGATTTCCTCAATCACCTAAGGGCGTATGTGAGCGTGCTCGATGGGCGTAGTCCCTGAGCTTTGTCTTTTGCAGCTTTGTAGGGCGCCCCTGACTGAGTTAATTCATCATTCATGTGCGACCATGCATCAGGTCTATTTGCGAGTTCAAGCCCTCGAGCCCCCACGCGTAGCAGGGTCCGGTCGAGGGGTCGGTTCGTCTTCTACTCGTTCCCCCTCAAGCGTTCTTCCAATAAAACGAAGGGATTGAGCCATGCCACGATTTCCCTCGCTGGACGAATCGTGGTGCTCGGCGAGCTGTTAACGGGCTAATTCGAGTTGGGCCTTGGATCCTGTTCGTAGGGAACCGGCATGGGTCAGCTGGTGACCGGCTCCAGATTCCTGATGGCTAGCTCATATAGTTTTTGGACCCGCTCGACCGGTTCTGAGGGCTCGATGCCTCTCTTCAAGGAGAAACCATGGGTCGTGCACTGCCAAGACTCAAACGTAGGCTGAGATACCCATGGTGCTCATGCGCTTGGGTACTAGCCGCTAGCGGACCCATCCCTTTCCACCCCTCACTCTAGAGGTGCCCTAGAGCTGTTGTCGTACCCGTTGGTGGGCCAACCTTCAAACTCCTAGGCCGTAACGGGCCGTAGGAGCGTTTTCAGCTCCGTATCCCTTCTTACCTGCAGCGGTAGGCAGCTCGCTGGGGAGATGAACCGCTATCGGACGCGTCTCTCGAGAAGGCGACCAGAGGCCACGTGCGCATGCCCCACAAAGGGACATGGTGATGGGACGCGGCAGGCATGCAGATCAAGGCGGGTGGTTCGCTCCTCGTTCCTCGCCTCCCTATAAAACCAAGGGTTAGCCCTCATTATTTGATACGTTCAATTGTGATCTTACCTTCTCAGCTTTCGCCGCCGCCGCCAGCGCTAGGGTTCTTTGTTCCTGCATCCTCGCCGCCAGCGAACTCGTGCTCCTCCACCCCCACCCTCCATGGAGCCATTGTGCAGTTCCAAGGTCCAACTCTAGTGCATGGAGGGACACGTCCAATGCGGTCTTCTCTGCGCGAGGACCGCAGCCATGGAGTGGATTTTGCCCAATAACAAGGAGTCACCGTCGCCACTCGACGGCTATGTCATGTCCTTCGTGCACTTCCACGAGCGCAGGCTCGCGATCCCCACCCATCGATTCCTCCGAGGGTTGCTGCATTACTACAAGATCGAGTTACAGCATCTCAACCCCAACGAGATCTAGCACGTGGCGGCCTTCGTCTCACTGTGTGAAGGATTCCTGGGGATCGAACCCCACTTCAACTTATGGAGGTATTTTTTCATTGCCAACCTGCAAAAGAAGAGGGAGAGGGGTCAGCCGGACCTGCACGTGCCGATGGGGTGTGCAAGCATCCATCTCTAGAGCAACCGAGCCAGAGAGTACATGTCCCTGCGGCTGTCATCATCCAACAAAGGGTGGAACAAGCAGTGGTTCTACTTGAAAGACGATACCGCCGCCCCCTTGCCGGTGTTCTCCAGACGCATAATCGAGGAGGCGCCAGAGTAGTGGGGGTGGGGAGTTCCAAGCAAGGATAGAAAGAGGATTGACGATCACCGCGCTGCCATCACGTTCCTGAAGGAGCATGGCCTCAAGGGGTCAGGCGTCATCGACGCGTATCACGCGAGGAGGGTGGCGCCTCTGATGGCGCACACACTCCCGTTGTACCGAATGGTGCCCGGCGCACCGCTCGAGGGGACGATGCTCGCTGAGGGTGCGCTCCCTAGTGCTGAAATTGTGCAACGGATCAAGGAGGCGATTAAGGCTGCGTGGGACATACCAAGGGCCATCCTCGACTTTGTGTACCCAGTGCCGGGGCACCCCATGATGAGGCCGGACATGGGCTTCATCGAGTTCGTAAGTTTTTCTTTCCTCTGCCCCTCTCCCCCAGTCAATCTTGAGATCCTGCTTGTCTGACTTTGAGTGGGATGGTGCTAGCCGAGGGATCTCGTCCTCGTGGGCCACCCGGCTCCTCTGCCAAAGGATGCGACGGTGAGGGCGGCGAACTGCGCTAAGAACGAGCATAAGAAGGAGAAGGACGATGGGAAGAAGAAGAAGGCACAGAGGAAGGCGAGGACGTGGCTGGATCAAGGGAAGTGGCGCCAAGGGTCGGAGGAGGAGGACGACGACGAGACAGATGAGGAGGAGGAAGAGAAGGAAGCCTACGGCTCTGCATTGCCCATCCCATGGGAAGACCTGGCGGACAAGGAGGAGCCGACAGGTGGTGATGCGTCCTTGGCGTGACCCTTCCCTTTTCACGAGAGGGAGGATGCACCCTTGGAGCCGACAATGGTGGGTCACTCCGCACTGTCCGAGCCCTCCGAGCAGAGGGGAGGCTCGAAGCGGCCACGCGCCGACGAGGCGCAGCCGGGGTCGGGCAAGCCAGCCCTAAAGCGTCATCGTCCAGTGGCACCAAGGTGAGTCAGAAATTTCCTCGCTCCTCTGTTTCGACTTGATTTTGTGACATGCTAATTGTCGTGCCCTTTGCAGTGCTGGCGGGTGCAGAGCTCCCCTGTAGCTCGCGCCGCAGAAGAAGCTTGCTCGAGCCCGTGCCCCCGCACGAGCCTAACTCCGCAACCCCCGGGTCGGGCGAGGCGGATTCCTCTCCAAGGGGTCGGGCGGGATAGATCCCACGCCTCTAGGGTCAGACAAGGTGGAGCCTTTCCTCGGGGGGTCGAACGTGGCCTGGCCTGCACCCAAGAGGTCGGGCGAGACAGAACCCGCGCCCAAGGGGTCGGGCGAGACGGAGCCCGCGCTCTCGGGATCGGGCGAGACAGGAGCTGCGCTCTGGGGGTCGGACGAAGCCGTGGTCACGACTCTGATCGTTTGGGCGTGTTTAATGTTGATAACCATTAGCTCTTTTTCTTCGGGTAACCTAGTATTGGGACCCGACATTAATAAAAAAAAATTACAGAATCCGTCAGTAAACTGCAAGACAAATTTATTAAGCCTAATTAATCCATTATTAGCACATGTGTTACCGTAGCACTTTATTGTTAAATCATGGACTAATTAGGGTTAAAAGATTCGTCTCGCAAAGTAATCGCAATTTGTGCAATTAGTTATTTTTTAGTCTATATTTAATACCCCATGCATATGTCCAAACATTCGATGAGATAGGGTGTAAACTTTTAGGGAACTAAACAAGGCCTAATTTTCATACCATTCGTTACCTCTTCTTTAAATAAATGTTACCATGCTAGATTTTTATGGCGTGCTTTACATATTGTGTTCGGTGGTGTAGTGCCTCCTTTGAGTGTGGAAAATTTATTCAACAGAGATGGCATAAACAAGGGTGCGATAAGTACATTCATTACTAGTGAGTGGTGCTACAGTATTTTGTTGGTCTATATATATGGCTAAGACTACCCGCACTCATGGACCTCTATATTCATCCTCTATATATCCTAGTCAGCAAGATTCTCTCTTCTATACTCAATTCTCCCGCACCCATCCATCCTCTATATCATCCTCTATCCACTCTATCCACTGTGGGACCCACTTGTCACTTTATCTAAATATATCCATCGTGATCTAGTTTTGAAGGATTTATTGAGACGAATTTAATGGTGCAATCGAAATTTAATTTGGATTTTTGGTTTGTGAGTTATAGCATTTTTCCTTTGTTTAGCCAGTGGGGCCCACCACTATTGAGTATAGAGTAAGCACAGTACCACTCTAAATATAGAGTGAGAGAAAGTATAGAGTATCGTTTTAGAGTACCCAGTGCAGCGGTTTTTACTCTATATTCATACTCTAAAGCTTTAGAGTATCGTTTTAGAGTACCCACTGCGGCTAGTCTAACAAGGAATGATTTGATAAATTTCAACCTAAAAAGTATTTGTAGGTTGGCTCCGATACTGGCCCAATTGCTAGTGAAGAGAGAAAAGACTGTACTATACAAACATGTTGCAAGCTGGAGGCCGCAGCAATGGCTTTCTTTGCATCCCATGGATGACCATTTACTTTTAAGCTTGGTTTTAGTTAAAGGTGTCCATGAACTATGTGACGTTTTATGTGTTAAACTTCATAATAAGTTTGGTCTAATTCCTCTACCGAGGGGATGAAGCTGGATGTTTAATTCCAATATTATAAAAATCTACGGCTCTACGACGGGCGTTCATAGCATGACATCATGCCACATCGTTAACAAGCTAGCATTTCAGCTGTCCAATTTTTATTGTATGCTAAATTTGTCCCGCCTTTCTTTATTTATTAGGACTTGTTTAGATAAATGCACCGTCTCCCAACAAATGTGGATTAGCTAATTTCTCCTGGTCAGTTTCTCTCGTCCACTCCAATGAACGCGAGGTGAATGGCTTTATTAAAACAAACCTGAGAAATCTATAAACTCTATAAAGCTAAACCTCACTAGCTATTTCTCTATACATGCAAGTTGTCCACCTAATCAATCCGCTATCGGATGCATTTATAACTAACTAGCATTTACAATTATGATCTACATGTCAGCAAAACACATCATCCACTAACATACATTTAGTTGTCCATATCAGCATGCCACGTCATCCACTAACATTAACTTATAATTGTTGATCCCTTTGTATAAGTAATTTTATTTCAAATCATCAGTAATTTCTGCGGCAACGCGCGGGGTATTCACCTAGTTAAATTAATCTACTAGCACATTACATGATGAGCAAATAATCACGTTTACGGATGGAAAGAAGCATAAAAAAAACATGTTGATTGCAATTTGCATAGCTTGGCCTCTTTGTAACACCCGAGGTGTTTACCACCAGTTAAGTAGTGGGTTTGAGCTCAAACATGGTAGATTAAGTGGTAATGAAGATGTCAAGGTCAAACCTATGGAAGCGAGCCCCAACCTAAACTTGGATGTTGCACCCTTGCTTTACATATAGTCCATTTTTAAGATATATGCTTGGGTGGTGTTATTGCAATATCTTCATATGTCTCACCTTAGTACCTATTTATATTGGTCACTAGAAAAGTTTCATGACGTTTGGAATCAAAAAGTCACATGAAATGATAAGTTATATCCTTGTTGGAATGACTTTACTAAGTGCTGGAATTGCATTATTAAGTGGATGGAAATATAGGTTATCAACCAAACCTTGCAACCTTGCCAAAATGACTCTAGATGGACTCTACAACAAAAGTCATGAAAGGTTCGTGTTGAGCAAATGTCCAGAAAATGCTCCATTGGATCAAAACGGACAATTCAAGCTTTATCGCGATACTACTTTGGTCAAAGTAGAAATATAGTTTCTATACCAGTTTTGATGTTGGACCTTGAATAAAAGTTGTAGTTCATATTGCGTAGAAGAAACTTTGTTTTTGGACCAAGAGCTAGATCAGCTTGTAAGCTTGTTAAACAGAGGCTCGAAGTTTGGATCAGCTGCTGCTTTTCAGCCTTAGAAATAATTCTAAGTCCTGGATTGACAGTAGTGAGATGCTATGTTTGTGACCTTTTATGTTCCAAATTCATATGGAAGCTCAATTGGATTCCTTAATACGAGTTGGAGTACACCATGTGAAGGAAAGAATAGATCAAGTCTCACCAGATTTGGAGCTTGGTTGGACCTTCAAAATCAATTCACAAAACTGCTAGTTTCGTCATGTTCATGAAGTTGGACCGGCAACGACAAGACGGTTGGCACGTCGCGTTCTCGTGTTTTTGCTAAACAACTTAAGTTGAGCCAAAAATAAAAGTTGGAGTTTACATCTTGGAGAAGAGCATGCAAAAAGTTGGATTAAGTTTGATCAGGTTTTGACCTCCGAATGCGAGTTTCCGTGATCTCCGTCAACATGTTGACATTATCATCTTGGCATGATTTTATCTCCTAATCCGTTGGCCTAATGACCTTGGCCCCTTAACAAAAATTGTAGAGCAACTCATGGGCTACAACTTTGGTTTTGAGCCCAAGTCCAAATTCGGCCGGGACGAAGCCCAAATCGGCGCCCACCTCAGCCCCACCGACGCACGCCACGTGCTCGCTGAAAAGCCCACGCGTCCACCATGCACCGGGAGCGCCCCCACCATTGCTGACCTTTTGTACCACATGTCCCAGTGCGCCCTGCTACTCCATAAGTGAACGCCTGAGCTCTCCCACTCCCCACTGCCTCTCTGCCTCTCGCTCTCGACCTCCCTCGGCTTCGCCGTCGCCTGCTGCTGCTGCTCGCGACCATGTCCGCCATGGCCGGCGAACGAAGCTCTCGCCACTGCTCATGCCTCACCTCCGGCACCCTCGTGCCCTCTGCTAGCTCCACCAGCTCCGCAGCCACCTGGTCCCCCTTCGGCGCCCCTTGCCCAACTTCCTTTGCCATCGCACAGCAACCGCCCGAGCCCGACGTTCGGTCTGTCCGTCTTTGTGTCCGTAAGGAAGAAGAAGAAGGACCCACGTGTAAGAGGGAAACAAGTCCAGGGGGTTTTCTGCACTGTCATAGACTCGTGTGAATAGTGCCGCGAGGACTGTTTTGTGATTATTTTGCAAGAACTTTGGAAATTCATAGTAAATTATAGAAAAATCGTAAAATAGTAAATGAGTACTTTTTAGAATCCTTGTGAAATTCTCTATGCACTAGATCTATAATATGGCATGTTTTAGTTTAAAGTTTTCTCTGTAAAAATAGATTTGTGCAGCTAGGTTTTTAATGCTAGTTGTATTTATCATTTTCGTAACTGTAGATCTAGGGCTCCAAATGAAGTGAAATTTTTGTGGCATGCTACTCATATGATGTTTAATGTGTGGTAAAAATTTCATGAATTTTGGTTGCCATATGAGTGAGTTATTAGTGTATCTTTCTCTCACATGAATTCTTGCAATAACCATTTGTCTTTTTCATAGAAGTTGATATACATGTCCAAATGGCTTGAAATTTATACAGTAGACTATTGGGTGTATGTAAGAGCTACTGTAATTTTTATAGATTTTATTATGGACTTTTGGTATATGTTTATTATTTCACCTTGCTATCTAAATAAATTAAGAAATGCATTAAAAGAATTTATTTAGTGATGAGCACTATGTTTTTTGGTGATAATTTAACATGCACTTTATGATGCTTACATTGGTTGTGGCCAAATGTATGTTTGGAATGTAAGTTAATATTTATTCTTGCAATTGATGCTTTCCTGGACAGTTTCTGGGACTTTGATAATTGCATCATGAAAATGATGTTTGCTGAGAAACATGCGTATAACAAAGTTGTAGATAACTCATTAATCTAGCTTGTGTTAAATTTTGGTGGCATTTGGACTTATAGTTTGTGAGTAATGACTGTTTCAAGTTGGGTTCTAGAAATAGTTATTCTCTGGAATCTCTGGACCAGATTCTGTAATTATGCATGTTTGACTTGGTTAACTTGAGAATCATGCTAAGATGATTAAAGATGAATTATAGACAATTTTATAAGCTTTCCAGAATGTCTTGTTGCATGGCTATTGGATTTGTATAACTCCAGTTATGATCCAAACATGTAGATATTGTTTGCAGTCCAGAAATTGACAGATGCTAGTCGTGGTTGTTTACTCCATGTGTTGCTAAGTGTGGCTTATACCCTTGATGATGGTCAAGTTAAGATACTTGTGATCTTATCAAACTTGTACTATGCTTAATGTGCTTGCCCTCTTTAATTGGTTGTGTGATGTTAGTTAATTAGCTTTTGGTGTCTATGTCTTAATCGTGTGTTTACATGAATGATTATGTGATGCATCTTGTGTTACCATTCATCATATTCATACGCATGCATCTTGCATCTCATTTAGGTTCGCTAGATGCACCACGTGAAGGATGAGATGTTGAAGCCAAACCTGAAGACGGTGTTTGGTGGACCCATCCTGAAGATGGAAGGACTAATCAAGTGTCGGGATGGACGATGCTCGCCAAGCGAGTGTCATCTGTCAATCACTAACCTAGTGTTTGATCCTAGGCAAGCCCCGGAGCATTCTAAGTCTCCTACTTTACAAAAGCAATTGAGTATATATATGTTATATATGTATTGTTGCATTAAGTTATAGGAGTTGATTGAAAACACTTGCTGCATATATATATCCTTTTCTTGTCCCGTAAATATGCCTAAAATCCTATTTTAGTTCAGGATCGAAAATATTGCTTAGCTCTGCTTAGACCGGTAGCGATCGGTGATTTCCTGTCACCGGCAATTATAGGTGGTTACTGGGAAACTTTAGCTATGGAATAGAAGATATCCTGGAAATAACCAAGTGTTGATGAATAATTGGAGACCGGACGGAATAAGTATTGGGCAACCAGACAGGGTTCTGGGGTGCTTGTAGTTTTCGTCTGTGTCGATTAAGGACCGACCGTTGTTGGGCCTCGGGTCATGTTGAACGCATGCCTCACATTTAGCTGGCCGAATAACGTACCTTTTGACCGCGAAGCTGGGAGATTATTCGGGCCGAGTGGATTGCCCGCAACGCACTGTACCAGAGCAGTAGTGGCAGGATACAGG
Source organism: Saccharum hybrid cultivar R570 (assembly GCA_038087645.1). Taxonomy (NCBI): domain Eukaryota; kingdom Viridiplantae; phylum Streptophyta; class Magnoliopsida; order Poales; family Poaceae; genus Saccharum; species Saccharum hybrid cultivar. Next base: position 1,257,037 of record JAQSUU010000050.1, on the reverse strand, counting down.
GGCGCGATGATAAGGCCAAAGAGCAGTCGGGCGGCCCCCGGGTACATGTGGTTCCTGGCAAGCTCGTGACTTTACCTGAATAGTTGACTCAGTGACCAATACCTCACTTTAGCGGATGAGTGAGGTTTGTGTGAGGAATAAATTACCAGCTAGTTAATAATCAATTCGAATCGCCATCGTTCACTGGATAGTGAACACTTGACTCGAGTTACGGCATCGTAGTAATGATGATGGAACACGGATGGTTATGTGGATAATGTTGGAAATGCTAAACCTGAGATGGTAACCTTTGATGTTAATGGTTAATCAAGTGATTGCTTTAGCATAGGTGCTTACCTAGATTGAATAGGTTATAATAAATATGATGCAAAAGGACTTAAATTAGTTTATTCATGATAACTTATGCTTTTCGCAAATGAGTCAAGCTAGCCCACTGAAAGAAAGCCTTGCATACTCCTTGGTGTCATTATTTCTGGTTTATGACGGGTAAGTCTAGCTGAGTACCTTCTTGTACTCAGGGTTTATTCCCACTTGTGGCAGGTTGTGTTATAACATAGCTACTGCAAGAATTGGAAGACTCCGGCTGTAGTGGCGGAGTGTGATCATGGGCATGATCCGTCTAAGCTATCTTGTCTCTCTTGCTTTTATGGGAATTTGACCTTGGTACTGGCATGTATTTGAATTAAGGTGATATTAGTTTTCAAACTACTTTGCTTCTGCTACTTTTGAACTTGAGTTGTAATAACTCTACTAAACTCCGATATATGTTGAATTACTTATGAAATGGATGTAACATATGACCTATTATGTTGGACCACTATGATCTTGGCTTGTATGTTGGTTGGTTTGAAATCCCTCGTGATTTTATTGGACTACCGGAGTTATAGAAGCTTAAGTACGGGAATTTAATTGCTCCAGCGATTGTTTTTGTACTTTTGTTCTTATAATTTGGGCGGTTCCGTGACAGCTAGTATCGGAGCAAGGTTCAACACTAAACATGTCATATGTGTATTGAAAAACAAAGGTTTTGTTTGCAAAAATCAGTTTTTGACAACTTATAGCTACTACATATATAGGTTTGTTCAAAACTGAATTTTAAATCTAAGTATGGCAGTGGTCATTTCCTTTATGCCCAATTAAGGACCCTTAGGTGGCTTAATTAAGTACTAACTTGGGGGTTTTAATTTTTGCATCTACGCCCAAGCCAAGGTATGTATGAGTGATAACTTGACCGCACTGTTACCCTGTGGTCGAATGGTAGTGGTAACCTTCAAATATGAAATAGCCATATATGTCGCTAGAGTTACATTCTTGCAACGTCGCATCTACGCCAAGGTAAGTGTGAGCTGGGAGAGCATGACCGTTCAACCATCGGTCTAGGGGAGAGTTAGCTATGGTTACTGACATAATTACATGTTTAACCATGTAATTATGAAAGTACTTAATTGTGGGTACATTTGTTGGGTAGCTATGATACCGAAGTATATGCATCAGGGGATGTATATATGGAGAGTATTTAGTTTACTGCTTTCATTGTGTGCTATATTGGGAATTGTTGGGCTGCAATAAAATTTTCTGCAGGTACACTAACCACGAATGCGTAAGTTGAATGTAGTTGACGACTAGCTATATATCGAGAGAATGCGTGTTATGCCACCGACATAGAACGTGATTGCCACCTTAGGCTGGCAATCTTGTGAGGACGAATAGGACGAAGCATGCATCATCATGATTGTTGCTTTGTGCATATAACTATGCTCCTCCCACCTTTGTCCTAATAAATAAGTAACTTGTGATTGATGTGCATGCACTAAGTTGATTCCTTTAGCAGGCTTTTATTTTAGCTAAACTTGTAGTTAGTTCTTGTTGGATAAATGCTTGTTAGGTGTGAGCCTTCTGCTTAGTATTGGATGCTTAAGCTAACCTAACTAATAATCTCAAGTGTCCGCTTAAAACTGTGATGCTGTGTAGATGCTTGTTATCTAGGTAGTGTCATAGTTGACCTCTCTTTTGTCCTCGGTAAGCATGTGAGTGTTAAAGATGCTTTATCCTAGAACAACGCTCACGTTACGTAATCGCATGGTTGTCGTCCCTAATTATATTCTCTCGTAGGAGCCAGAGCCTGTAGACGTGGTTGCTAGCCCTTGAATGCTTTTGTATCCATGCCTTGCTTGAACCGTAGGCCCTACCGTAGTCCCCTTATATGTTTGCTTAGGCCTTGGACGTCCGCTACCTTTTTGAGAATGCCCTTGTTCCATTGACCAACCAAGTTAAGTCCTAACGAACGTCGATCTTGGCCACAGTTGTTGCTTGCCAAGTTTTGGAGACCATACCCAATTCCATGTTGGACCTCCCGATTGTCTCTCCTACAGATGATCCGAGCAACGCTAATCTCTCGTTGTCTAATCTAGAAATCTTTGCTTGCGAAATCAGGTGGCTATCTTATCAACCCAATCTCTGATCGGTGTATCATTTTGTTCTAGAAGTCTGCTAAAGTCCATCTCAACTTCTAACATCTCTCGACGTTATTAATCTTGATCTCATGTTGTTGTCCAACGTGACCGAGAACCCTTGCTCAGTTGTCTTTGGCAATTAAGCTATGTTCCCTTGCACTATGTTTTAATCCTCGGATTGCCTCCGTGTTGACTCTAAACCTTGTAACTACCCTTGCTTGCTACTCCTCCCTTGTCTAGTGCTTGTTCTTACCACCTAATCGGTGCCACTTGAAATTTCACTTTGTTTGTGCGTTTAATAATGGTGTTACGATTAGCATTTTATGGTGCCGCGATGAAACTGAGAGCCTCCTGTGGGCGCGCACACAAGGTTGTGCTGCTCGGCACGCACTGGTATCAAGGTTGTTATTCATGATCCATTATGAAACGACATCCGATGTGTTATTTCTCATGACAGTTTTCCTTGGTTATCTCCCTATATCTTATGTGAAGATTCATATCTTAGACCTTATGTAGTAGATATCCCTTGAAGTTGCTAAGAAGATGACCTTTGAAGAACAGTCACTGGCATAAGCATTGATAGACTGCAAGAGGTGGTAGACAAGTGACTCTCCCTATGTGCCCTTGTATGACGTCGGTCATCGATTGAGTAATGTATGCCATCCCTGTTGAATCGAATGGGCACCTAACACTAAATGATTGGACAAGTTATCCATTGAAAAAGAACCGATCGTCACATGGTGCATATGACCTAACTATCAAAGTCTTGATCCTTGTGTAGATGATAGTCATACAGATGAAATCAACTCTCTCTGGTGTGACTCCTTATCTGTAGACTTTGATGCCGACCATTTGTTTATGCCTCGACTGTAATTATTGTTGTGGTCAAAAGTGAAGATTTAAAACTTAAGTGTTGAGAGACAACTGATTAGTTACCAGTAAGAAGGTTAATCTCCAGTGAAGTAACGATTCCTCGATAACTATGATGGTTATGTCCCGATGAACAATAGTAAGCAAAGAAGCCATGAAGCCGGTCAGCAATGCAAGTGCTACTTCTTCTCCAAATGTGCTATCAAGTCAATTCCATCTTGGACAATCACGTATATAGTGCAAGATGTTGTATTAGCCATATGAAGAACTAGAGAAAGCATATCCATAGTTTCGATCTGCATCATTGTGCCCTTAAGTACCACGAACAGTTTTGGTTCAAGGTTCTATTGGATGAAATGCCAGAAAATATTCAGAAATGGTTCCTTATCTACGTAGGGATGCCCTCCATGTGGAATAATGCTTTGTGCTCTATGAAAATAGCCCACAACTCCGATGCTTGTGCATGTCAAGATTGGTGTCTAGATCAACGGTTGAAATTGTTCCCTGAGAAACATGTCAGGAAGACTATTGCCTCCATCCTCAGCTAGAGAAAGGCTTCTACTACTATGAGAAAGATGAGAGAGTGCAAAACACACGCCTCAACATGTGAAGCAAAAGAAAAGGAAGAACACGAAATCTATCCAGAATTTTTGGTGGCACTACACCGGTTATCTTCAAGTCAACAGTTAGTGACTCAAACGAAGTTGGATTGACCCCAAACTTGGTAACCTCATTCCTTGCTTAGGACCCTTCAATGTCTTAAGTTAGTATGAGTATTGGTTGAGTAAAACATAGGATTTGAGAGATGTCTTGTCAGCTTGGTTTACTACCATTTCAGAACAGAGCTATTTTGGTGGATGGGTTGTTGGATGGTCAAACGATGTCCGTTTGAGCTCAATTTTGGTGAGTGGTTAGAAGACCCATGGATCTATATGCCCACCAATATTTGTGCATATTGGAGCAGTAGTTTATGTTATATGAATAGAAAATAAAAGGGTACAGAATCGGTAATTTATCTATTGACTGTGATCATCCTTTACATTGGAAGGTTATGTTTGTAATGCATGCCAAGAACTTGCAATTGATAGGTATCTTGCTGTTAGACAACCCTCAGTACCCTTGGAAAGACTAATTGCACCCCTATGTGCCTTTGTATAAGAGGATCTTCTTAGGTAACATTTGGCAGAAATCTAGTACCGACAGAGTCAGCTATCACTTTTACTGTTCCCTCAACAAACTCAGATAATACAGTGTTGGCATCAGAGAAAGAGAACTGCACACGTGGAACAATATGTAGTTTTCCATCAGTTGACGTCTGAGTGAGTGAATAGTCTATGACTGATATAGACATTGTCTATTGGTTAGACGGTTTCTGATAGCCTCAAAGAATGATTACCTCGTACATGGATCCAACCCTTATTGGAAGTTGTACATGCTATGCCACTAGAAAAGTAAATGCTATGAGTAATTAGCCCACGCTCGTAGTACTCTCTGTGCACCGTGAACGAAGTACCGTATCGTCTTGGATTCCTCCCAAAGTAACAATGCTTCATGGAAGTCAGTGAAGGAAATTATCCAGACCAAAGTTTCTACTTAGAGCGAGTATCAGAAAGTTGTCTTCCTAATTAGCCTCTCTGATGCTTGAAGCTAAGTAGCCTGATGCGCTTGCAGATGTTGGAATTGGATCACATGCTTCTCTTCCCTTAGAAAGTTCTTCGCACCGAATCTCGAGACGCGATTCTTTTAAGGGGGAGGGCTGTAACACCTAAGGTGTTTGCCACCAGTTAAGTAGTGGGTTTGAGCTCAAACATGGTAGATTAAGTGGTAATGAAGATGTCAAGGTCAAACCTATGGAAGCGAGCCCCAACCTAAACTTGGATGTTGCACCCTTGCTTTACATATAGTCCATTTTTAAGATATATGCTTGGGTGGTGTTATTGCAATATCTTCATATGTCTCACCTTAGTACCTATTTATATTGGTCACTGGAAAAGTTTCATGACGTTTGGAATCAAAAAGTCACATGAAATGATAAGTTATATCCTTGTTGGAATGACTTTACTAAGTGCTGGAATTGCATTATTAAGTGGATGGAAATATAGGTTATCAACCAAACCTTGCAACCTTGCCAAAATGACTCTAGATGGACTCTACAACAAAAGTCATGAAAGGTTCGTGTTGAGCAAATGTCCAGAAAATGCTCCATTGGATCAAAACGGACAATTCAAGCTTTATCGCGATACTACTTTGGTCAAAGTAGAAATATAGTTTCTATACCAGTTTTGATGTTGGACCTTGAATAAAAGTTGTAGTTCATGTTGCGTAGAAGAAACTTTGTTTTTGGACCAAGAGCTAGATCAGCTTGTAACCTTGTTAAACAGAGGCTCGAAGTTTGGATCAGCTGCTGCTTTTCAGCCTTAGAAATAATTCTAAGTCCTGGATTGACAGTAGTGAGATGCTATGTTTGTGACCTTTTATCTTCCAAATTCATATGGAAGCTCAATTGGATTCCTTAATACGAGTTGGAGTACACCATGTGAAGGAAAGAATAGATCAAGTCTCACCAGATTTGGAGCTTGGTTGGACCTTCAAAATCAATTCACAAAACTGCTAGTTTCGTCATGTTCATGAAGTTGGACCGGCAACGACAAGACGGTTGGCACGTCGCGTTCTCGTGTTTTTGCTAAACAACTTAAGTTGAGCCAAAAATAAAAGTTGGAGTTTACATCTTGGAGAAGAGCATGCAAAAAGTTGGATTAAGTTTGATCAGGTTTTGACCTTCGAATGCGAGTTTCCGTGATCTCCGTCAACATGTTGACATTGTCATCTTGGCATGATTTTATCTCCTAATCCGTTGGCCTAATGACCTTGGCCCCTTAACAAAAATTGTAGAGCAACTCATGGGCTACAACTTTGGTTTTGAGCCCAAGTCCAAATTCGGCCGGGACGAAGCCCAAATCGGCGCCCACCTCAGCCCCACCGACGCACACCACGTGCTCGCTGAAAAGCCCACGCGTCCACCATGCACCGGGAGCGCCCCCACCATTGCTGACCTTTTGTACCACATGTCCCAGTGCGCCCTGCTACTCCATAAGTGAACGCCTGAGCTCTCCCACTCCCCACTGCCTCTCTGCCTCTCGCTCTCGACCTTCCTCGGCTTCGCCGTCGCCTACTGCTGCTGCTCACGACCATGTCCGCCATGGCCGGCGAACGAAGCTCTCGCCACTGCTCATGCCTCACCTCCGGCACCCTCGCGCCCTCTGCTAGCTCCACCAGCTCCGCAGCCACCTGGTCCCCCTTCGGCGCCCCTTGCCCAACTTCCTTTGCCATCGCACAGCAACCGCCCGAGCCCGACGTTCGGTCTGTCCATCTCTGTGTCCGTAAGGAAGAAGAAGAAGGACCCACGTGTAAGAGGGAAACAAGTCCAAGGGGTTTTCTGCACTGTCATAGACTCGTGTGAATAGTGCCGCGAGGACTATTTTGTGATTATTTTGCAGGAACTTTGGAAATTCATAGTAAATTATAGAACAATCGTAAAATAGTAAATGAGTACTTTTTGGAATCCTTGTGAAATTCTCTATGCACTAGATCTATAATATGGCATGTTTTAGTTTAAAGTTTTCTCTGTAAAAATAGATTTGTGCAGCTAGGTTTTTAATGCTAGTTGTATTTATCATTTTCGTAACTGTAGATCTATGGCTCCAAATGAAGTGAAATTTTTGTGGCATGCTACTCATATGATGTTTAATGTGTGGTAAAAATTTCATGAATTTTGGTTGCCATATGAGTGAGTTATTAGTGTATCTTTCTCTCACATGAATTCTTGCAATAACCATTTGTCTTTTTCATAGAAGTTGATATACATGTCCAAATAGCTTGAAATTTATACAGTAGACTATTGGGTGTATGTAAGAGCTACTGTAATTTTTATAGATTTTATTATGGACTTTTGGTATATGTTTATTATTTCACCTTGCTATCTAAATAAATTAAGAAATGCATTAAAAGAATTTATTTAGTGATGAGCACTATGTTTTTTGGTGATAATTTAACATGCACTTTATGATGCTTACATTGGTTGTGGCCAAATGTATGTTTGGAATGTAAGTTAATATTTATTCTTGCAATTGATGCTTTCCTGGACAGTTTCTGGGACTTTGATAATTGCATCATGAAAATGATGTTTGCTGAGAAACATGCGTATAACAAAGTTGTAGATAACTCATTAATCTAGCTTGTGTTAAATTTTGGTGGCATTTGGCCTTATAGTTTGTGAGTAATGACTGTTTCAAGTTGGGTTCTAGAAATAGTTGTTCTCTGGAATCTCTGGACCAGATTCTGTAATTATGCATGTTTGACTTGGTTAACTTGAGAATCATGCTAAGATGATTAAAGATGAATTATAGACAATTTTATAAGCTTTCCAGAATGTCTTGTTGCATGGCTATTGGATTTGTATAACTCCAGTTATGATCCAAACATGTAGATGTTGTTTGCAGTCCAGAAATTGACAGATGCTAGTCGTGGTTGTTTACTCCATGTGTTGCTAAGTGTGGCTTATACCCTTGATGATGGTCAAGTTAAGATACTTGTGATCTTATCAAACTTGTACTATGCTTAATGTGCTTGCCCTCTTTAATTGGTTGTGTGATGTTAGTTAATTAGCTTTTGGTGTCTATGTCTTAATCGTGTGTTTACATGAATGATTATGTGATGCATCTTGTGTTACCATTCATCATATTCATACGCATGCATCTTACATCTCATTTAGGTTCGCTAGATGCACCACGTGAAGGATGAGATGTTGAAGCCAAACCTGAAGACGGTGTTTGGTGGACCCATCCTGAAGATGGAAGGACTAATCAAGTGTCGGGATGGACGATGCTCGCCAAGCGAGTGTCATCTGTCAATCACTAACCTAGTGTTTGATCCCAGGCAAGCCCCGGAGCATTCTAAGCCTCCTACTTTACAAAAGCAATTGAGTATATATATGTTATATATGTATTATTGCATTAAGTTATAGGAGTTGATTGAAAACACTTGCTGCATATATATCCTTTCCTTGTCCCGTAAATATGCCTGAAATCCTGTTTTAGTTCAGGATTGAAAATATTGCTTTGTCCTGCTTAGACCGGTAGCGATCGGTGATTTCCTGTCACCGGCAATTATAGGTGGTTACTGGGAAACTTTAGCTATGGAATAGAAGATATCCTGGAAATAACCAAGTGTTGATGAATAATTGGAGACCGGACGGAATAAGTATTGGGCAACCAGATAGGGTTCTGGGGTGCTTGTAGTTTCCGTCTGTGTCGATTAAGGACCGACCGTTGTTGGGCCTCGGGTCATGTTGAACGCATGTCTCACATTTAGCTGGCCGAATAACGTACCTTTCGACCGCGAAGCTGGGAGATTATTCGGGCCGAGTGGATTGCCCGCAACGCACTGTACCGGAGCAGTAGTGGCAGGATACGGGGGCACGATGATAAGGCCAAAGAGCAGTCGGGCGGCCCCCGGGTACATGTGGTTCCTGGCAAGCTCGCGACTTTACCTAAATAGTTGACTCAGTGACCAATACCTCACTTTAGCGGGTGAGTGAGGTTTGTGTGAGGAATAAATTACCAGCTGGTTAATAATCAATTCGAATCACCATCGTTCACTGGATAGTGAACACTTGACTCGAGTTACGGCATCGTAGTAATGATGATGGAACACGGATGGTTATGTGAATAATGTTGGAAATGCTAAATCTGAGATGGTAACCTTTGATGTTAATGGTTAATCAAGTGATTGCTTTAGCATAGGTGCTTACCTAGATTGAATAGGTTATAATAAATATGATGCAAAAGGACTTAAATTAGTTTATTCATGATAACTTATGCTTTTCGCAAATGAGTCAAGCTAGCCCACTGAAAGAAAGCCTTGCATACTCCTTGGTGTCATTATTTCTGGTTTATGACGGGTAAGTCTAGCTGAGTACCTTCTTGTACTCAGGGTTTATTCCCACTTGTGGCAGGTTGTGTTATAACATAGCTACTGCAAGAATTGGAAGACTCCGGCTGTAGTGGCGGAGTGTGATCATGGGCATGATCCGTCTGAGCTATCTTGTCTCTCTTGCTTTTATGGGAATTTGACCTTGGTACTGGCATGTATTTGAATTAAGGTGATATTAGTTTTCAAACTACTTTGCTTCCGCTACTTTTGAACTTGAGTTGTAATAACTCTACTAAACTCCGATATATGTTGAATTACTTATGAAATGGATGTAACATATGACCTATTATGTTGGACCACTACGATCTTGGCTTGTATGTTGGTTGGTTTGAAATCCCTCGTGATTTTATTGGACTACCGGAGTTATAGGAGCTTAAGTACGGGAATTTAATTGCTCCAGCGATTGTTTTTGTACTTTTGTTCTTATAATTTGGGCGGTTCCGTGACAGCTGGTATCGGAGCAAGGTTCAACACTAAACATGTCATATGTGTATTGAAAAACAAAGGTTTTGTTTGCAAAAATCAGTTTTTGACAACTTATAGCTACTACATATATAGGTTTGTTCAAAACTGAATTTTAAATCTAAGTATGCCAGTGGTCATTTCCTTTATGCCCAATTAAGGACCCTTAGGTGGCTTAATTAAGTACTAACTTGGGGGTTTTAATTTTTGCATCTACGCCCAAGCCAAGGTATGTATGAGTGATAACTTGACCGCACTGTTACCCTGTGGTCGAATGGTAGTGGTAACCTTCAAATATGAAATAGCCATATATGTCGCTAGAGTTACATTCTTGCAACGTCGCATCTACGCCAAGGTAAGTGTGAGCTGGGAGAGCATGACCGTTCAACCATCGGTCTAGGGGAGAGTTAGCTATGGTTACTGACATAATTACATGTTTAACCATGTAATTATGAAAGTACTTAATTGTGGGTACATTTGTTGGGTAGCTATGATACCGAAGTATATGCATCAGGGGATGTATATATGGAGAGTATTTAGTTTACTGCTTTCATTGTGTGCTATATTGGGAATTGTTGGGCTGCAATGAAATTTTCTGTAGGTACACTAACCACGAATGCGTAAGTTGAATGTAGTTGACGACTAGCTATATATCGAGAGAATGCGTGTTATGCCACCGACATAGAACGTGATTGCCACCTTAGGCTGGCAATCTTGTGAGGACGAATAGGACGAAGCATGCATCATCATGATTGTTGCTTTGTGCATATAACTATGCTCCTCCCACCTTTGTCCTAATAAATAAGTAACTTGTGATTGATGTGCATGCACTAAGTTGATTCCTTTAGCAGGCTTTTATTTTAGCTAAACTTGTAGTTAGTTCTTGTTGGATAAATGCTTGTTAGGTGTGAGCCTTCTGCTTAGTATTGGATGCTTAAGCTAACCTGACTAATAATCTCAAGTGTCCGCTTAAAACTGTGATGCTGTGTAGATGCTTGTTATCTAGGTAGTGTCATAGTTGACCTCTCTTTTGTCCTCGGTAAGCATGTGAGTGTTAAAGATGCTTTATCCTAGAACAACGCTCACGTTACGTAATCGCATGGTTGTCGTCCCTAATTAGATTCTCTCGTAGGAGCCAGAGCCTGTAGACGTGGTTGCTAGCCCTTGAATGTTTTTGTATCCATGCCTTGCTTGAACCGTAGGCCCTACCGTAGTCCCCTTATATGTTTGCTTAGGCCTTGGACGTCCGCTACCTTTTTGAGAATGCCCTTGTTCCATTGACCAACCAAGTTAAGTCCTAACGAACGTCGATCTTGGCCACAGTTGTTGCTTGCCAAGTTTTGGAGACCATACCCAATTCCATGTTGGACCTCCCGATTGTCTCTCCTACAGATGATCCGAGCAACGCTAATCTCTCGTTGTCTAATCTAGAAATCTTTGCTTGCGAAATCAGGTGGCTATCTTATCAACCCAATCTCTGATCGGTGTATCATTTTGTTCTAGAAGTCTGCTAAAGTCCATCTCAACTTCTAACATCTCTCGACGTTATTAATCTTGATCTCATGTTGTTGTCCAACGTGACCGAGAACCCTTGCTCAGTTGTCTTTGGCAATTAAGCTATGTTCCCTTGCACTATGTTTTAATCCTCGGATTGCCTCCGTGTTGACTCTAAACCTTGTAACTACCCTTGCTTGCTACTCCTCCCTTGTCTGGTGCTTGTTCTTACCACCTAATCGGTGCCACTTGAAATTTCACTTTGTTTGTGCGTTTAATAATGGTGTTACGATTAGCATTTTATGGTGCCGCGACGAAACTGAGAGCCTCCTGTGGGCGCGCACACAAGGTTGTGCTGCTCGGCACGCACTGGTATCAAGGTTGTTATTCATGATCCATTATGAAACGACATCCGATGTGTTATTTCTCATGACAGTTTTCCTTGGTTATCTCCCTATATCTTATGTGAAGATTCATATCTTAGACCTTATGTAGTAGATATCCCTTGAAGTTTCTAAGAAGATGACCTTTGAAGAACAGTCACTGGCATAAGCATTGATAGACTGCAAGAGGTGGTAGACAAGTGACTCTCCCTATGTGCCCTTGTATGACGTCGATCATCGATTGAGTAATGTATGCCATCCCTGTTGAATCGAATGGGCACCTAACACTAAATGATTGGACAAGTTATCCATTGAAAAAGAACCGATCGTCACATGGTGCATATGACCTAACTATCAAAGTCTTGATCCTTGTGTAGATGATAGTCATACAGATGAAATCAACTCTCTCTGGTGTGACTCCTTATCTATAGACTTCGATGCCGACCATTTGTTTATGCCTCGACTGTAATTATTGTTGTGGTCAAAAGTGAAGATTTAAAACTTAAGTGTTGAGAGACAACTGATTAGTTACCAGTAAGAAGGTTAATCTCCAGTGAAGTAACGATTCCTCGATAACTATGATGGTTATGTCCTGATGAACAATAGTAAGCAAAGAAGCCATGAAGCCGGTCAGCAATGCAAGTGCTACTTCTTCTCCAAATGTGCTATCAAGTCAATTCCATCTTGGACAATCACGTATATAGTGCAAGATGTTGTATTAGCCATATGAAGAACTAGAGAAAGCATATCCATAGTTTCGATCTGCATCATTGTGCCCTTAAGTACCACGAACAATTTTGGTTCAAGGTTCTATTGGATGAAATGCCAGAAAATATTCAGAAATGGTTCCTTATCTACGTAGGGATGCCCTCCATGTGGAATAATGCTTTGTGCTCTATGAAAATAGCCCACAACTCCAATGCTTGTGCATGTCAAGATTGGTGTCTAGATCAACGGTTGAAATTGTTCCCTGAGAAACATGTCAGGAAGACTATTGCCTCCATCCTCAGCTAGAGAAAGGCTTCTACTACTATGAGAAAGATGAGAGAGTGCAAAACACACGCCTCAACATGTGAAGCAAAAGAAAAGGAAGAACACGAAATCTATCCAGAATTTTTGGTGGCACTACACCGGTTATCTTCAAGTCAACAGTTAGTGACTCAAACGAAGTTGGATTGACCCCAAACTTGGTAACCTCATTCCTTGCTTAGGACCCTTCAATGTCTTAAGTTAGTATGAGTATTGGTTGAGTAAAACATAGGATTTGAGAGATGTCTTGTCAGCTTGGTTTACTACCATTTCAGAACAGAGCTATTTTGGTGGATGGGTTGTTGGATGGTCAAACGATGTCCGTTTGAGCTCAATTTTGGTGAGTGGTTAGAAGACCCATGGATCTATATGCCCACCAATATTTGTGCATATTGGAGCAGTAGTTTATGTTATATGAATAGAAAATAAAAGGGTACAGAATCGGTAATTTATCTGTTGACTGTGATCATCCTTTACATTGGAAGGTTATGTTTGTAATGCATGCCAAGAACTTGCAATTGATAGGTATCTTGCTGTTAGACAACCCTCAGTACCCTTGGAAAGACTAATTGCACCCCTATGTGCCTTTGTATAAGAGGATCTTCTTAGGTAACATTTGGCAGAAATCTAGTACCGACAGAGTCAGCTATCACTTTTACTGTTCCCTCAACAAACTCAGATAATACAGTGTTGGCATCAGAGAAAGAGAACTGCACACGTGGAACAATATGTAGTTTTCCATCAGTTGGCGTCTGAGTGAGTGAATAGTCTATGACTGATATAGACATTGTCTATTGGTTAGACGGTTTCTGATAGCCTCAAAGAATGATTACCTCGTACATGGATCCAACCCTTATTGGAAGTTGTACATGCTATGCCACTAGAAAAGTAAATGCTATGAGTAATTAGCCCATGCTCGTAGTACTCTCTGTGCACCGTGAACGAAGTACCGTATCGTCTTGGATTCCTCCCAAAGTAACAATGCTTCATGGAAGTCAGTGAAGGAAATTATCCAGACCAAAGTTTCTACTTAGAGCGAGTATCAGAAAGTTGTCTTCCTAATTAGCCTCTCTGATGCTTGAAGCTAAGTAGCCTGATGCGCTTGCAGATGTTGGAATTGGATCACATGCTTCTCTTCCCTTAGAAAGTTCTTCGCACCGAATCTCGAGACGCGATTCTTTTAAGGGGGAGGGCTGTAACACCTAAGGTGTTTGCCACCAGTTAAGTAGTGGGTTTGAGCTCAAACATGGTAGATTAAGTGGTAATGAAGATGTCAAGGTCAAACCTATGGAAGCGAGCCCCAACCTAAACTTGGATGTTGCACCCTTGCTTTACATATAGTCCATTTTTAAGATATATGCTTGGGTGGTGTTATTGCAATATCTTCATATGTCTCACCTTAGTACCTATTTATATTGGTCACTGGAAAAGTTTCATGACGTTTGGAATCAAAAAGTCACATGAAATGATAAGTTATATCCTTGTTGGAATGACTTTACTAAGTGCTAGAATTGCATTATTAAGTGGATGGAAATATAGGTTATCAACCAAACCTTGCAACCTTGCCAAAATGACTCTAGATGGACTCTACAACAAAAGTCATGAAAGGTTCGTGTTGAGCAAATGTCCAGAAAATGCTCCATTGGATCAAAACGGACAATTCAAGCTTTATCGCGATACTACTTTGGTCAAAGTAGAAATATAGTTTCTATACCAGTTTTGATGTTGGACCTTGAATAAAAGTTGTAGTTCATGTTGCGTAGAAGAAACTTTGTTTTTGGACCAAGAGCTAGATCAGCTTGTAAGCTTGTTAAACAGAGGCTCGAAGTTTGGATCAGCTGCTGCTTTTCAGCCTTAGAAATAATTCTAAGTCCTGGATTGACAGTAGTGAGATGCTATGTTTGTGACCTTTTATCTTCCAAATTCATATGGAAGCTCAATTGGATTCCTTAATACGAGTTGGAGTACACCATGTGAAGGAAAGAATAGATCAAGTCCCACCAGATTTGGAGCTTGGTTGGACCTTCAAAATCAATTCACAAAACTGCTAGTTTCGTCATGTTCATGAAGTTGGACCGGCAACGACAAGACGGTTGGCACGTCGCGTTCTCGTGTTTTTGCTAAACAACTTAAGTTGAGCCAAAAATAAAAGTTGGTGTTTACATCTTGGAGAAGAGCATGCAAAAAGTTGGATTAAGTTTGATCAGGTTTTGACCTTCGAATGCGAGTTTCCGTGATCTCCGTCAACATGTTGACATTGTCATCTTGGCATGATTTTATCTCCTAATCCGTTGGCCTAATGACCTTGGCCCCTTAACAAAAATTGTAGAGCAACTCATGGGCTACAACTTTGGTTTTGAGCCCAAGTCCAAATTCGGCCGGGACGAAGCCCAAATCGGCGCCCACCTCAGCCCCACCGACGCACACCACGTGCTCGCTGAAAAGCCCACACGTCCACCATGCACCGGGAGCGCCCCCACCATTGCTGACCTTTTGTACCACATGTCCCAGTGCGCCCTGCTACTCCATAAGTGAACGCCTGAGCTCTCCCACTCCCCACTGCCTCTCTGCCTCTCGCTCTCGACCTCCCTCGGCTTCGCCGTCGCCTGCTGCTGCTGCTCGCGACCATGTCCGCCATGGCCGGCGAACGAAGCTCTCGCCACTGCTCATGCCTCACCTCCGGCACCCTCGCGCCCTCTGCTAGCTCCACCAGCTCCACAGCCACCTGGTCCCCCTTCGGCGCCCCTTGCCCAACTTCCTTTGCCATCGCACAGCAACCGCCCGAGCCCGACGTTCGGTCTGTCCGTCTCTGTGTCCGTAAGGAAGAAGAAGAAGGACCCACGTGTAAGAGGGAAACAAGTCCAGGGGGTTTTCTGCACTGTCATAGACTCGTGTGAATAGTGCCGCGAGGACTATTTTGTGATTATTTTGCAGGAACTTTGGAAATTCATAGTAAATTATAGAACAATCGTAAAATAGTAAATGAGTACTTTTTGGAATCCTTGTGAAATTCTCTATACACTAGATCTATAATATGGCATGTTTTAGTTTAAAGTTTTCTCTGTAAAAATAGATTTGTGCAGCTAGGTTTTTAATGCTAGTTGTATTTATCATTTTCGTAACTGTAGATCTATGGCTCCAAATGAAGTGAAATTTTTGTGGCATGCTACTCATATGATGTTTAATGTGTGGTAAAAATTTCATGAATTTTGGTTGCCATATGAGTGAGTTATTAGTGTATCTTTCTCTCACATGAATTCTTGCAATAACCATTTGTCTTTTTCATAGAAGTTGATATACATGTCCAAATAGCTTGAAATTTATACAGTAGACTATTGGGTGTATGTAAGAGCTACTGTAATTTTTATAGATTTTATTATGGACTTTTGGTATATGTTTATTATTTCACCTTGCTATCTAAATAAATTAAGAAATGCATTAAAAGAATTTATTTAGTGATGAGCACTATGTTTTTTGGTGATAATTTAACATGCACTTTATGATGCTTACATTGGTTGTGGCCAAATGTATGTTTGGAATGTAAGTTAATATTTATTCTTGCAATTGATGCTTTCCTGGACAGTTTCTGGGACTTTGATAATTGCATCATGAAAATGATGTTTGCTGAGAAACATGCGTATAACAAAGTTGTAGATAACTCATTAATCTAGCTTGTGTTAAATTTTGGTGGCATTTGGCCTTATAGTTTGTGAGTAATGACTGTTTCAAGTTGGGTTCTAGAAATAGTTGTTCTCTGGAATCTCTGGACCAGATTCTGTAATTATGCATGTTTGACTTGGTTAACTTGAGAATCATGCTAAGATGATTAAAGATGAATTATAGACAATTTTATAAGCTTTCCAGAATGTCTTGTTGCATGGCTATTGGATTTGTATAACTCCAGTTATGATCCAAACATGTAGATGTTGTTTGCAGTCCAGAAATTGACAGATGCTAGTCGTGGTTGTTTACTCCATGTGTTGCTAAGTGTGGCTTATACCCTTGATGATGGTCAAGTTAAGATACTTGTGATCTTATCAAACTTGTACTATGCTTAATGTGCTTGCCCTCTTTAATTGGTTGTGTGATGTTAGTTAATTAGCTTTTGGTGTCTATGTCTTAATCGTGTGTTTACATGAATGATTATGTGATGCATCTTGTGTTACCATTCATCATATTCATATGCATGCATCTTACATCTCATTTAGGTTCGCTAGATGCACCACGTGAAGGATGAGATGTTGAAGCCAAACCTGAAGACGGTGTTTGGTGGACCCATCCTGAAGATGGAAGGACTAATCAAGTGTCGGGATGGACGATGCTCGCCAAGCGAGTGTCATCTGTCAATCACTAACCTAGTGTTTGATCCCAGGCAAGCCCCGGAGCATTCTAAGCCTCCTACTTTACAAAAGCAATTGAGTATATATATGTTATATATGTATTGTTGCATTAAGTTATAGGAGTTGATTGAAAACACTTGCTGCATATATATCCTTTCCTTGTCCCGTAAATATGCCTGAAATCCTATTTTAGTTCAGGAACGAAAATATTGCTTTGTCCTGCTTAGACCGGTAGCGATCGGTGATTTCCTGTCACCGGCAATTATAGGTGGTTACTGGGAAACTTTAGCTATGGAATAGAAGATATCCTGGAAATAACCAAGTGTTGATGAATAATTGGAGACCGGACGGAATAAGTATTGGGCAACCAGATAGGGTTCTAGGGTGCTTGTAGTTTCCGTCTGTGTCGATTAAGGACCGACCGTTGTTGGGCCTCGGGTCATGTTGAACGCATGTCTCACATTTAGCTGGCCGAATAACGTACCTTTCGACCGCGAAGCTGGGAGATTATTCGGGCCGAGTGGATTGCCCGCAACGCACTGTACCGGAGCAGTAGTGGCAGGATACGGGGGCGCGATGATAAGGCCAAAGAGCAGTCGGGCGGCCCCCGGGTACATGTGGTTCCTGGCAAGCTCACGACTTTACCTAAATAGTTGACTCAGTGACCAATACCTCACTTTAGCGGGTGAGTGAGGTTTGTGTGAGGAATAAATTACCAGCTGGTTAATAATCAATTCGAATCACCATCGTTCACTGGATAGTGAACACTTGACTCGAGTTACGGCATCGTAGTAATGATGATGGAACACGGATGGTTATGTGAATAATGTTGGAAATGCTAAATCTGAGATGGTAACCTTTGATGTTAATGGTTAATCAAGTGATTGCTTTAGCATAGGTGCTTACCTAGATTGAATAGGTTATAATAAATATGATGCAAAAGGACTTAAATTAGTTTATTCATGATAACTTATGCTTTTCGCAAATGAGTCAAGCTAGCCCACTGAAAGAAAGCCTTGCATACTCCTTGGTGTCATTATTTCTGGTTTATGACGGGTAAGTCTAGCTGAGTACCTTCTTGTACTCAGGGTTTATTCCCACTTGTGGCAGGTTGTGTTATAACATAGCTACTGCAAGAATTGGAAGACTCCGGCTGTAGTGGCGGAGTGTGATCATGGGCATGATCCGTCTGAGCTATCTTGTCTCTCTTGCTTTTATGGGAATTTGACCTTGGTACTGGCATGTATTTGAATTAAGGTGATATTAGTTTTCAAACTACTTTGCTTCCGCTACTTTTGAACTTGAGTTGTAATAACTCTACTAAACTCCGATATATGTTGAATTACTTATGAAATGGATGTAACATATGACCTATTATGTTGGACCACTACGATCTTGGCTTGTATGTTGGTTGGTTTGAAATCCCTCGTGATTTTATTGGACTACCGGAGTTATAGGAGCTTAAGTACGGGAATTTAATTGCTCCAGCGATTGTTTTTGTACTTTTGTTCTTATAATTTGGGCGGTTCCGTGACAGCTGGTATCGGAGCAAGGTTCAACACTAAACATGTCATATGTGTATTGAAAAACAAAGGTTTTGTTTGCAAAAATCAGTTTTTGACAACTTATAGCTACTACATATATAGGTTTGTTCAAAACTGAATTTTAAATCTAAGTATGCCAGTGGTCATTTCCTTTATGCCCAATTAAGGACCCTTAGGTGGCTTAATTAAGTACTAACTTGGGGGTTTTAATTTTTGCATCTACGCCCAAGCCAAGGTATGTATGAGTGATAACTTGACCGCACTGTTACCCTGTGGTCGAATGGTAGTGGTAACCTTCAAATATGAAATAGCCATATATGTCGCTAGAGTTACATTCTTGCAACGTCGCATCTACGCCAAGGTAAGTGTGAGCTGGGAGAGCATGACCGTTCAACCATCGGTCTAGGGGAGAGTTAGCTATGGTTACTGACATAATTACATGTTTAACCATGTAATTATGAAAGTACTTAATTATGGGTACATTTGTTGGGTAGCTATGATACCGAAGTATATGCATCAGGGGATGTATATATGGAGAGTATTTAGTTTACTGCTTTCATTGTGTGCTATATTGGGAATTGTTGGGCTGCAATGAAATTTTCTGCAGGTACACTAACCACGAATGCGTAAGTTGAATGTAGTTGACGACTAGCTATATATCGAGAGAATACGTGTTATGCCACCGACATAGAACGTGATTGCTACCTTAGGCTGGCAATCTTGTGAGGACGAATAGGACGAAGCATGCATCATCATGATTGTTGCTTTGTGCATATAACTATGCTCCTCCCACCTTTGTCCTAATAAATAAGTAACTTGTGATTGATGTGCATGCACTAAGTTGATTCCTTTAGCAGGCTTTTATTTTAGCTAAACTTGTAGTTAGTTCTTGTTGGATAAATGCTTGTTAGGTGTGAGCCTTCTGCTTAGTATTGGATGCTTAAGCTAACCTGACTAATAATCTCAAGTGTCCGCTTAAAACTGTGATGCTGTGTAGATGCTTGTTATCTAGGTAGTGTCATAGTTGACCTCTCTTTTGTCCTCGGTAAGCATGTGAGTGTTAAAGATGCTTTATCCTAGAACAACGCTCACGTTACGTAATCGCATGGTTGTCGTCCCTAATTAGATTCTCTCGTAGGAGCCAGAGCCTGTAGACGTGGTTGCTAGCCCTTGAATGTTTTTGTATCCATGCCTTGCTTGAACCGTAGGCCCTACCGTAGTCCCCTTATATGTTTGCTTAGGCCTTGGACGTCCGCTACCTTTTTGAGAATGCCCTTGTTCCATTGACCAACCAAGTTAAGTCCTAACAAACGTCGATCTTGGCCACAGTTGTTGCTTGCCAAGTTTTGGAGACCATACCCAATTCCATGTTGGACCTCCCGATTGTCTCTCCTACAGATGATCCGAGCAACGCTAATCTCTCGTTGTCTAATCTAGAAATCTTTGCTTGCGAAATCAGGTGGCTATCTTATCAACCCAATCTCTGATCGGTGTATCATTTTGTTCTAGAAGTCTGCTAAAGTCCATCTCAACTTCTAACATCTCTCGACGTTATTAATCTTGATCTCATGTTGTTGTCCAACGTGACCGAGAACCCTTGCTCAGTTGTCTTTGGCAATTAAGCTATGTTCCCTTGCACTATGTTTTAATCCTCGGATTGCCTCCGTGTTGACTCTAAACCTTGTAACTACCCTTGCTTGCTACTCCTCCCTTGTCTGGTGCTTGTTCTTACCACCTAATCGGTGCCACTTGAAATTTCACTTTGTTTGTGCGTTTAATAATGGTGTTACGATTAGCATTTTATGGTGCCGCGACGAAACTGAGAGCCTCCTGTGGGCGCGCACACAAGGTTGTGCTGCTCGGCACGCACTGGTATCAGGGTTGTTATTCATGATCCATTATGAAACGACATCCGATGTGTTATTTCTCATGACAGTTTTCCTTGGTTATCTCCCTATATCTTATGTGAAGATTCATATCTTAGACCTTATGTAGTAGATATCCCTTGAAGTTGCTAAGAAGATGACCTTTGAAGAACAGTCACTGGCATAAGCATTGACAGACTGCAAGAGGTGGTAGACAAGTGACTCTCCCTATGTGCCCTTGTATGACGTCGGTCATCGATTGAGTAATGTATGCCATCCCTGTTGAATCGAATGGGCACCTAACACTAAATGATTGGACAAGTTATCCATTGAAAAAGAACCGATCGTCACATGGTGCATATGACCTAACTATCAAAGTCTTGATCCTTGTGTAGATGATAGTCATACAGATGAAATCAACTCTCTCTGGTGTGACTCCTTATCTGTAGACTTCGATGCCGACCATTTGTTTATGCCTCGACTGTAATTATTGTTGTGGTCAAAAGTGAAGATTTAAAACTTAAGTGTTGAGAGACAACTGATTAGTTACCAGTAAGAAGGTTAATCTCCAGTGAAGTAACGATTCCTCGATAACTATGATGGTTATGTCCCGATGAACAATAGTAAGCAAAGAAGCCATGAAGCCGGTCAGCAATGCAAGTGCTACTTCTTCTCCAAATGTGCTATCAAGTCAATTCCATCTTGGACAATCACGTATATAGTGCAAGATGTTGTATTAGCCATATGAAGAACTAGAGAAAGCATATCCATAGTTTCGATTTGCATCATTGTGCCCTTAAGTACCACGAACAGTTTTGGTTCAAGGTTCTATTGGATGAAATGCCAGAAAATATTCAGAAATGGTTCCTTATCTACGTAGGGATGCCCTCCATGTGGAATAATGCTTTGTGCTCTATGAAAATAGCCCACAACTCCAATGCTTGTGCATGTCAAGATTGGTGTCTAGATCAACGGTTGAAATTGTTCCCTGAGAAACATGTCAGGAAGACTATTGCCTCCATCCTCAGCTAGAGAAAGGCTTCTACTACTATGAGAAAGATGAGAGAGTGCAAAACACATGCCTCAACATGTGAAGCAAAAGAAAAGGAAGAACACGAAATCTATCCAGAATTTTTGGTGGCACTACACCGGTTATCTTCAAGTCAACAGTTAGTGACTCAAACGAAGTTGGATTGACCCCAAACTTGGTAACCTCATTCCTTGCTTAGGACCCTTCAATGTCTTAAGTTAGTATGAGTATTGGTTGAGTAAAACATAGGATTTGAGAGATGTCTTGTCAGCTTGGTTTACTACCATTTCAGAACAGAGCTATTTTGGTGGATGGGTTGTTGGATGGTCAAACGATGTCCGTTTGAGCTCAATTTTGGTGAGTGGTTAGAAGACCCATGGATCTATATGCCCACCAATATTTGTGCATATTGGAGCAGTAGTTTATGTTATATGAATAGAAAATAAAAGGGTACAGAATCGGTAATTTATCTGTTGACTGTGATCATCCTTTACATTGGAAGGTTATGTTTGTAATGCATGCCAAGAACTTGCAATTGATAGGTATCTTGCTGTTAGACAACCCTCAGTACCCTTGGAAAGACTAATTGCACCCCTATGTGCCTTTGTATAAGAGGATCTTCTTAGGTAACATTTGACAGAAATCTAGTACCGACAGAGTCAGCTATCACTTTTACTGTTCCCTCAACAAACTCAGATAATACAGTGTTGGCATCAGAGAAAGAGAACTGCACACGTGGAACAATATGTAGTTTTCCATCAGTTGGCGTCTGAGTGAGTGAATAGTCTATGACTGATATAGACATTGTCTATTGGTTAGACGGTTTCTGATAGCCTCAAAGAATGATTACCTCGTACATGGATCCAACCCTTATTGGAAGTTGTACATGCTATGCCACTAGAAAAGTAAATGCTATGAGTAATTAGCCCATGCTCGTAGTACTCTCTGTGCACCGTGAACGAAGTACCGTATCGTCTTGGATTCCTCCCAAAGTAACAATGCTTCATGGAAGTCAGTGAAGGAAATTATCCAGACCAAAGTTTCTACTTAGAGCGAGTATCAGAAAGTTGTCTTCCTAATTAGCCTCTCTGATGCTTGAAGCTAAGTAGCCTGATGCGCTTGCAGATGTTGGAATTGGATCACATGCTTCTCTTCCCTTAGAAAGTTCTTCGCACCGAATCTCGAGACGCGATTCTTTTAAGGGGGAGGGCTGTAACACCTAAGGTGTTTGCCACCAGTTAAGTAGTGGGTTTGAGCTCAAACATGGTAGATTAAGTGGTAATGAAGATGTCAAGGTCAAACCTATGGAAGCGAGCCCCAACCTAAACTTGGATGTTGCACCCTTGCTTTACATATAGTCCATTTTTAAGATATATGCTTGGGTGGTGTTATTGCAATATCTTCATATGTCTCACCTTAGTACCTATTTATATTGGTCACTGGAAAAGTTTCATGACGTTTGGAATCAAAAAGTCACATGAAATGATAAGTTATATCCTTGTTGGAATGACTTTACTAAGTGCTGGAATTGCATTATTAAGTGGATGGAAATATAGGTTATCAACCAAACCTTGCAACCTTGCCAAAATGACTCTAGATGGACTCTACAACAAAAGTCATGAAAGGTTCGTGTTGAGCAAATGTCCAGAAAATGCTCCATTGGATCAAAACGGACAATTCAAGCTTTATCACGATACTACTTTGGTCAAAGTAGAAATATAGTTTCTATACCAGTTTTGATGTTGGACCTTGAATAAAAGTTGTAGTTCATGTTGCGTAGAAGAAACTTTGTTTTTGGACCAAGAGCTAGATCAGCTTGTAAGCTTGTTAAACAGAGGCTCGAAGTTTGGATCAGCTGCTGCTTTTCAGCCTTAGAAATAATTCTAAGTCCTGGATTGACAGTAGTGAGATGCTATGTTTGTGACCTTTTATCTTCCAAATTCATATGGAAGCTCAATTGGATTCCTTAATACGAGTTGGAGTACACCATGTGAAGGAAAGAATAGATCAAGTCTCACCAGATTTGGAGCTTGGTTGGACCTTCAAAATCAATTCACAAAACTGCTAGTTTCGTCATGTTCATGAAGTTGGACCGGCAACGACAAGACGGTTGGCACGTCGCGTTCTCGTGTTTTTGCTAAACAACTTAAGTTGAGCCAAAAATAAAAGTTGGAGTTTACATCTTGGAGAAGAGCATGCAAAAAGTTGGATTAAGTTTGATCAGGTTTTGACCTTCGAATGCGAGTTTCCGTGATCTCCGTCAACATGTTGACATTGTCATCTTGGCATGATTTTATCTCCTAATCCGTTGGCCTAATGACCTTGGCCCCTTAACAAAAATTGTAGAGCAACTCATGGGCTACAACTTTGGTTTTGAGCCCAAGTCCAAATTCGGCCGGGACGAAGCCCAAATCGGCGCCCACCTCAGCCCCACCGACGCACACCACGTGCTCGCTGAAAAGCCCACGCGTCCACCATGCACCGGGAGCGCCCCCACCATTGCTGACCTTTTGTACCACATGTCCCAGTGCGCCCTGCTACTCCATAAGTGAACGCCTGAGCTCTCCCACTCCCCACTGCCTCTCTGCCTCTCGCTCTCGACCTCCCTCGGCTTCGCCGTCGCCTGCTGCTGCTGCTCGCGACCATGTCCGCCATGGCCGGCGAACGAAGCTCTTGCCACTGCTCATGCCTCACCTCCGGCACCCTCGCGCCCTCTGCTAGCTCCACCAGCTCCGCAGCCACCTGGTCCCCCTTCGGCGCCCCTTGCCCAACTTCCTTTGCCATCGCACAGCAACCGCCCGAGCCCGACGTTCGGTCTGTCCGTCTCTGTGTCCGTAAGGAAGAAGAAGAAGGACCCACGTGTAAGAGGGAAACAAGTCCAGGGGGTTTTCTGCACTGTCATAGACTCGTGTGAATAGTGTCGCGAGGACTATTTTGTGATTATTTTGCAGGAACTTTGGAAATTCATAGTAAATTATAGAAAAATCGTAAAATAGTAAATGAGTACTTTTTGGAATCCTTGTGAAATTCTCTATGCACTAGATCTATAATATGGCATGTTTTAGTTTAAAGTTTTCTCTGTAAAAATAGATTTGTGCAGCTAGGTTTTTAATGCTAGTTGTATTTATCATTTTCGTAACTGTAGATCTAGGGCTCCAAATGAAGTGAAATTTTTGTGGCATGCTACTCATATGATGTTTAATGTGTGGTAAAAATTTCATGAATTTTGGTTGCCATATGAGTGAGTTATTAGTGTATCTTTCTCTCACATGAATTCTTGCAATAACCATTTGTCTTTTTCATAGAAGTTGATATACATGTCCAAATAGCTTGAAATTTATACAGTAGACTATTGGGTGTATGTAAGAGCTACTGTAATTTTTATAGATTTTATTATGGACTTTTGGTATATGTTTATTATTTCACCTTGCTATCTAAATAAATTAAGAAATGCATTAAAAGAATTTATTTAGTGATGAGCACTATGTTTTTTGGTGATAATTTAACATGCACTTTATGATGCTTACATTGGTTGTGGCCAAATGTATGTTTGGAATGTAAGTTAATATTTATTCTTGCAATTGATGCTTTCCTGGACAGTTTCTGGGACTTTGATAATTGCATCATGAAAATGATGTTTGCTGAGAAACATGCGTATAACAAAGTTGTAGATAACTCATTAATCTAGCTTGTGTTAAATTTTGGTGGCATTTGGCCTTATAGTTTGTGAGTAATGACTGTTTCAAGTTGGGTTCTAGAAATAGTTGTTCTCTGGAATCTCTGGACCAGATTCTGTAATTATGCATGTTTGACTTGGTTAACTTGAGAATCATGCTAAGATGATTAAAGATGAATTATAGACAATTTTATAAGCTTTCCAGAATGTCTTGTTGCATGGCTATTGGATTTGTATAACTCCAGTTATGATCCAAACATGTAGATATTGTTTGCAGTCCAGAAATTGACAGATGCTAGTCGTGGTTGTTTACTCCATGTGTTGCTAAGTGTGGCTTATACCCTTGATGATGGTCAAGTTAAGATACTTGTGATCTTATCAAACTTGTACTATGCTTAATGTGCTTGCCCTCTTTAATTGGTTGTGTGATGTTAGTTAATTAGCTTTTGGTGTCTATGTCTTAATCGTGTGTTTACATGAATGATTATGTGATGCATCTTGTGTTACCATTCATCATATTCATACGCATGCATCTTACATCTCATTTAGGTTCGCTAGATGCACCACGTGAAGGATGAGATGTTGAAGCCAAACCTGAAGACGGTGTTTGGTGGACCCATCCTGAAGATGGAAGGACTAATCAAGTGTCGGGATGGACGATGCTCGCCAAGCGAGTGTCATCTGTCAATCACTAACCTAGTGTTTGATCCCAGGCAAGCCCCGGAGCATTCTAAGCCTCCTACTTTACAAAAGCAATTGAGTATATATATGTTATATATGTATTGTTGCATTAAGTTATAGGAGTTGATTGAAAACACTTGCTGCATATATATCCTTTCCTTGTCCCGTAAATATGCCTGAAATCCTATTTTAGTTCAGGATCGAAAATATTGCTTTGTCCTGCTTAGACCGGTAGCGATCGGTGATTTCCTGTCACCGGCAATTATAGGTGGTTACTGGGAAACTTTAGCTATGGAATAGAAGATATCCTGGAAATAACCAAGTGTTGATGAATAATTGGAGACCGGACGGAATAAGTATTGGGCAACCAGATAGGGTTCTGGGGTGCTTGTAGTTTCCGTCTGTGTCGATTAAGGACCGACCGTTGTTGGGCCTCGGGTCATGTTGAACGCATGTCTCACATTTAGCTGGCCGAATAACGTACCTTTCGACCGCGAAGCTGGGAGATTATTCGGGCCGAGTGGATTGCCCGCAACGCACTGTACCGGAGCAGTAGTGGCAGGATACGGGGGCGCGATGATAAGGCCAAAGAGCAGTCGGGCGGCCCCCGGGTACATGTGGTTCCTGGCAAGCTCGCGACTTTACCTAAATAGTTGACTCAGTGACCAATACCTCACTTTAGCGGGTGAGTGAGGTTTGTGTGAGGAATAAATTACCAGCTGGTTAATAATCAATTCGAATCACCATCGTTCACTGGATAGTGAACACTTGACTCGAGTTACGGCATCGTAGTAATGATGATGGAACACGGATGGTTATGTGAATAATGTTGGAAATGCTAAATCTGAGATGGTAACCTTTGATGTTAATGGTTAATCAAGTGATTGCTTTAGCATAGGTGCTTACCTAGATTGAATAGGTTATAATAAATATGATGCAAAAGGACTTAAATTAGTTTATTCATGATAACTTATGCTTTTCGCAAATGAGTCAAGCTAGCCCACTGAAAGAAAGCCTTGCATACTCCTTGGTGTCATTATTTCTGGTTTATGACGGGTAAGTCTAGCTGAGTACCTTCTTGTACTCAGGGTTTATTCCCACTTGTGGCAGGTTGTGTTATAACATAGCTACTGCAAGAATTGGAAGACTCCGGCTGTAGTGGCGGAGTGTGATCATGGGCATGATCCGTCTGAGCTATCTTGTCTCTCTTGCTTTTATGGGAATTTGACCTTGGTACTGGCATGTATTTGAATTAAGGTGATATTAGTTTTCAAACTACTTTGCTTCCGCTACTTTTGAACTTGAGTTGTAATAACTCTACTAAACTCCGATATATGTTGAATTACTTATGAAATGGATGTAACATATGACCTATTATGTTGGACCACTACGATCTTGGCTTGTATGTTGGTTGGTTTGAAATCCCTCGTGATTTTATTGGACTACCGGAGTTATAGGAGCTTAAGTACGGGAATTTAATTGTTCCAGCGATTGTTTTTGTACTTTTGTTCTTATAATTTGGGCTGTTCCGTGACACTCTTCTCCATGCAGCAAGAACAACGGGTTTCATTCGGATGAAACTCTCCCATCTTCGTAATAAACCAGCCAAGTCACCAAATCTAGTGATATGCCACAATATCAAATGCAAAAAACTTAGATAGAACCCTAACTGAGATTAGTCTTAAATATTAACAATATTTATATCTCTAAGAGCATCTCCAAAAGACTCTTTATATTCTTCTAATTTACAGGAATAAAGATAGATTTTAATGAAAAAAAATCCTCCAACGGTCTCTTCAAATAGATATCCAAATATAAACATCCTTTATTGTGGATTTCTTGCTACCCAAAGATGAAGAATGAAGATAGCTTTGTATTTACAGGAATAAAGATAGATTTTAATGAAAAAAAATCTTCCAACAGCCTCTTCAATTGGATATCCAAATATAGACATCCTTTATTGTGGATTTCTTGCTAGCCAAAAATGAAGAGTGAAGATGGCTTTAATTTGTACACTGCGCACAAGATATAGAAAACTTATTGGAGGATACAACGATATAGAAAGCAATTTTTACTCAAATTACTCTCCAAATAATGATTTAGAGAATAAATTTTAGAAAGGCTCTTAGAGATGCTCTAAATAAGTTTATATTATGATACTAATTATACAGCATAAAAATCAATAATTTCTTATATACCATCAAAGTTAAAAAAATGTTTGACTTTCTAGTAAAGTGAAAATGACACCCTTTGTAAGACGGGAAGGGAGTAGGACTATACATTATGCATGCTATATCATCATCTGCCCCCGTTAAGCACCCAAGACACGTCGTCGCCAGATATATTTCCCGTCGCCGGCGGGTGGTAGTTGCCACATATATTTCCCGTCCCCGGCGAGTGGTAGCTGCGGGCTCCACGCGAAAAGTCGGACGTAGTCCTGTTATACTCGTGCTGCGACAGAACTGGCAGCGTCACGTCCTCGGATTGCAGGACGTTCATGGCTTGCACAATTGACGGCCGCACGCCAGGCTCCGGGTGCGCACACCACAGCCCGACCACCAACACACGCTGCAGCTGCCACTCGCAGCCATCGTCCAGCAGCTGGTTGCCTTCGGTCAGCCTCTTGTCCACCGCTTCCAGAAGAGCATTTCTGTCGTACAGGTCCCAGATCCACTTGAGTAGTGGGATCACCTTGTCCGGGTGCTCCATCTCTGGCCGCCGTCCCGTGACGATCTCCAGGAGGACGACGCCGAAGCTGTAGACGTCGGACTCAACGCTGGGCCGCCGAGTCCGGATGAACTCCGGGTCGATGTACCCGGCGGTGCCCATAACGACCTGCGTCGTCCTTGGCCCGGCTCCATGGTCGACGAGCCTGGCCAGGCCGAAATCTCCTAGCTTTGTGCTGTGTGACGAGTCGAGTAGTATGTTGCTGGGCTTGATGTCGCCGTGCAGGACGCACTGATCCCACTCCGTGTGCAGGTAGCGCAGCGCGGAGCCCAGGCCAAGGATAATCATGTATCTGTTTGTTCATCATCAAAATTAACGAGTACTAGTTAACACAGAAGCAATGAGAGAATAATAGCCTTCTAAGTAGCTAGTACTGGAAAGATGTAGCAGCAAACTGTGAAATTTACCTCTCTGGCCAAGATAGCAAGCTGTTGTAATTGTAAAGGTGTCTGTCAAGGCTACCTTCCGGCACAAGCTCATAGACGAGCAAGAGACCCTTGCGGCTATCACACCAGCCTAGCAACTGCACGAGGTTCCGATGCCGCAAACGGCTTATGATCTTCACCTCAGCCTCGAACTCCTTCCTTCCCTGCGCCGATGACTCAGCCGCCGAGAACATCTTTATGGCCACCGCACGGTCTTGGTCACCGAGGCTGCCCCGGTACACGTTGCCGAAGCCCCCACGGCCGAGCTTCTCCTCCTCGGCGAAGTTGCTCGTGGCAGCGGCGAGTTCGTGGTAGCGGTACCTCCTAGGGCCCACCCCTCTCTCGAATTCAGAACCTTCAGTGATATCGTGCAGCTTCTTCCATATACGTCGTTGGCGCACAACGCAGCCGACGGCAGCGCAGACCAACGACGCAAGAAAAGCTACTACTACTGTGGGCACAAGCACGGGTAGTAGCCGCCACCGTCGTCGCCCTCCTGTGCTGGAGCTTGCGGCTCCTGGTCCTAGAGTGGAGCTGAACGACCAGGACAGCACCTGATGCAGCTCGATGCAGTATCCGGTAGCAGCAGAGAAGCCGACAGCCACCTCCTCTGGCAAGCTCCCCTTCATATCCACCCGGAAGCTAACATTGTACGGTTCGCCGTCGTCGATCTGGAGAAGGGCTTCTAGAATACTTGTGAGGTTGTTGTAGCTGATCTTGGCGGTCATAATCGCATCTTCAGAGACCAGGCCCTTGGTCACATTCACGTAGGCCTTGGAGTAGATGGAATTGACGTCGATACCAATATGGTATGTGGTTTTGTCCCACTGATCATTGAAGACGGTATCAAACTCCACCGCGACGACCCGGTCGTCACCGGTGGCGTAGATATTGTTGCTCTCATTGAAGAGGGCGAGGTTCCGACCAAAGCTGTTGGGGGGGAGCTTGGACGGGTAGTGGGCGAGGAAGAAAGCCATTCCGTCGCCACTCATGTTGCATGCTTGGTAGGTGGTCTCGTCTTTGGGCTTGATTTGGAAGGTGAAATTGGAGGTGAAGCTCGCCAGCTCGCCGGTGCTGTTATCCCACAGGGCCACCGGGCGCGCATACGACGCACGCCCGACGCTGAAGGGGTCGCCTAGGACCTCATTCTTTGTTAGCTCAAGAAAGCCAAGGCCCATACGGGTGTCACGCTCGCACCTTAGCGCCGCATCGCATGGGTCGCCGGAATTAGAGAAGTTGAAGCTAAAGGAAAGTGAGCTAGAACGAGGTGCATGGATCAGTAGCAGCAGAGAGAAGAAGAGACTCATGGACACGAAGGAAAACTTGCGAGAGCTCGTTGCCGCCATTGTTTTTGTTTATTTGGACTCTGGAGATCGAGAACGCGGAGGACACTGGGAAATGGGTGCGTAGTGCGTACTAGCTTCTCGGTCACCAGTGGGCTGTTAAGAAGAGACTCCCCCATTGCCCATTGGCCCACTCTTACGTAGCCTCTTTTTCCTTGAAAGGTCTGTGTGGTTGAATTTTCTTCTTGGACTTTACGATCCATGTGTAACTACACTAAAGGTTACACTACGTATAGTATTTTTTTCTCTGCTTCTTTTTATGAAATGTGAGTGTCGAATTTTAATATTTAGAATTTGTATATCGGCAGTGCTAGCGTCCGGACGCCCGCGCCTGCACTCCGCCCCCATGCCAGCCCAACGCGGTGTCTGTGCCCCACCCGACCCCACACGGTGTTTGCGCCCCACGCGGCGTCTACGCCCCGCTTGAGCCCCGCGCCCCCTATAGCAGCTGCAGCAGGCGGGTGACATTGCAACATGTACAACACCCGATCTACTTATGAAACATTCAGATGCAACACTTGCAACATTTGTCTGAAGCTCTATGGGTACATTACATTCCAAGTTCCAAGGTGGATAATATTGATGAGGTGACTGATGTGAGATTGAAAGCTCTTAAGGAAATAGAAAAGGACAAGGCTCGAGTTGTCAAGGCATATAACAAGAAAGTCAAGAGAAATCCTTTCAAGTGGGAAAATTAGTGTGAAAACCATACTTCCAATTGGATCAAAGAGCAATCAGTTTAGCAAGTGGTCACCAAATTAGGAGGGTCCTTACAAAGTGATCAAAGTCATATTCAGTAATTGCTATCTGCTAGAGACAATGCAAGGTAAACGTCTCACAAGAGCAATCAACGGGAGGTATTTGAAATCGTACTTTCCAAGTGTTTGGTAAGAAGCCTAAGTGCTCTTCAAGCAATGGCCGATATATGTATTGCCCTTAGAACAAAAATGGCCGACTTATACGTTGCCCTTATTCACTGAGCAGCCAATGAAATGGGTATCGTCATTGTTCGGTTTTGTTTGATATTAAGTGTTTTTAGGTTCATACATCATTCACCTGAAAATAGGGGCATATGTTGACAACCAAAATTGTCCATTTTGTGAAGTTGTCAAAATGTGAAACGGATTTTACCATTGTGTTCCTCTCGTTGAGATGGTTAAAAAACATATATGGAACATCC
Organism: Saccharum hybrid cultivar R570; assembly: GCA_038087645.1. Taxonomy (NCBI): domain Eukaryota; kingdom Viridiplantae; phylum Streptophyta; class Magnoliopsida; order Poales; family Poaceae; genus Saccharum; species Saccharum hybrid cultivar. The sequence continues at coordinate 1,225,544 of JAQSUU010000050.1, read as the reverse complement.
AATTTGGAGTCCAGATGAAGGAGTTATGCCCGAGGAAAGATGCTCCATTGTCGGGAGTTCCGCCTAAGTCGGGACTTTCGACTATCGAAAGTTTCGACAGGTGTAGGGACTTTCGGGAAGCCTAAAGAAACATGCTCGGGTGTCCGGGGTTATCCCCACATCAGGAGTTTCATCGGGAATTTCGACAAAGGTCAGAAGTTCTGACTATCGGGAGTTCTGACCCAAGTCCGGACTTCCGACATACCTAACAAAAAACCCAGTTCGGATCTGGCCTTTTGGATTCCAATCCAAACTATTTCCAAACTCGTGGGAAACTTGAAAAATAAGTCTTAGAGAGGTTTTCTACTGGGATAAGACCACCCCCTCTATATATATGAGAGGATCATGGCCAATTAAGTTCCCATGTATCCAATCGTCAAATAAATCAATCTACTACATCTACTCCAATCCATTTTCCCTCTTCTCCAACCCCCATGCTATTCATCCCTTGATCCGACGACCAAGGATGGCGCCCTAAGCTTGCCGGCCGACCTAGGGCAACCCGACAATGTCCTTGCCCTGACGGGATTTCTCCCGGACGAGAGCTTCGAAGGTTTCTTTGCTAGTTTACCTGAAAACTAGCCGGTTCTTCGTCATATAAGCACGTTGGTTATCCTTTGGTTGTTTGCTTGTAAACCTCTCCGTTCTTCACCGCGAAAGAGTGACCTCCTCGTTGCGTTCTTTGGTCCGTAGCGGCCCGAACGTCCAAGGCCCTGCTGGTGTGTGATTCGAATCACTTCCGACGTCAACAGTGACCAAAATCACATGGATTTAAAAGTAGGAACAATTCATATGATTTTAAGGCCTCCACCACATGAATTAGAAACCAAGACACGCATAGGGCAAAGACTTTGAGTCTGTCCAGCCAGCACTCGAGTGTATCGTCGGCTGTGAGCACTCAATTTTTCATCTTCACACTGTCTTCACTGTTATTCTTCCTCCCTGACCACACCACCACCCACCACCCTGCCGTGACCGTGCCAGGGTTTCACCGGAGCTCCACGGTTGCAGCCGAAGAGCTTGCGTAGCTGCGACGGCCTCCTTATTCCACGGCGAGCTCTGGCCATGGGTGCCCCGACCCGCGGCCTAGCCGCCTTCACTGCCGCCAAGGCCCCCAAACCGTCCTCCCACCATCCACACTGCCTGACTGGTCTACCTCACCCAAAGTCTGCTTCTAAGCTTGCCGGAGTTGGAGAAGAGGGGGAGAGGCCGGAGAGAGAGGTCGTAGGAACCCTAACATAGTCACCATCTTCTTCTTGGTCTCCAGCGCGGCCATGGGCACGGGAGGGAGAGGGAGACGCGCGGGAGAAATCGAGTGTTTCAATACTCGGTTGTTGGATAGCCTTTCTCAAGATTTTCACATGAATCTTTAGTTACGCCAACTTTACTTAGAAGTTGCACCAACATAATCATTGTAACTTTAGTACAAATACAGTAAAATTGAAGTGTGGGAAAGAAGAATTTTACTGGAATCCTCGTTCCTTTCATGCATTCTATTTAGGAAAAAAGAAAGGGAAAGAAAATTTGAGCAAAAAAAATAGGTGTGAGAAAGAAGATTTTCACCCAAGCATGATATATATAGCGAAACTGAATAAATTCTATATATTGGAACAAAGCATATGTAGATGAAAATTAATCAAAGTGAAAAAATCCAAATTTATTTTATGTCTTGAAAAATAACATAATTACTTGGGCCTTCAATTGAGCAAACATATCAAAATAGGAAAATAACAAACATAAAAAGGAAAATTACAAATAACAAAAATTCAGAAATTATTATATAAATTGTAAATACACAAAGTTATATGGTCTTGAATTAACTATAAACATCTCAAATTTTCAAAATGATATAATAGGAAGTACAGAATCATTCTGTCAATTACAAATACATAAAGATTAAGGGTCTTGAATGAAATATCAATTTTAGTAAGTAGTTCTAGTTTTGACTTTGCTTAGAAAACAAAGAACAGAAGCCAACAACGATTCCGCCACCGTGGCTATAACGCATAACATCAATCACTGATCACTAGTCTAGTAAGCTGTTCACTGTTCAAGTTTTCTCTTTGGACGGTTTCAAGCTTGGAAGTTGGAACAATTGGCAAGGATCGGTCAGGCCTAATTACCTGTACTACTATACTAGTACTAGGCAGGTAATGGATACGCAGTTCACGATCGAACGAAACAACGACCATCCCAATGGCCAAAGGTCCACGTACCCAGCGCACGTGTTATCATTGAGCAAAATTTTGAAATAATCTGGACACCCTATCTACTGCAGGACATCATGATGAGGGGGTGGGGGGCGCAAAATCAAATCGGACGGACCAGAATTTGTGTGATGAATGTAAACAAAGCACTTAGGCAAAGGATAGCTTTTCGGTACAAAATAACCTTGCGGAGTCAAATTATGTCTCGGTCTGTGTATACTGGTTCTCTTGGAGCCAAGTTTGCATAAGTAAAAATATATTTCGTGAAAGGTCTACGAATCTGTCGACTACCCCCGGTGCATATATGCATATCCATCAAGTACAGGTGCATTTTGGAAATGAGCGCAAGGATATCTCATTTTCTGTATTTTGGATTTAAAGCAGTACAGTAGGGGCCATTGATGATCTGTGTTGAATGTTTCAAAGAATCTGAAAAGTTCAAACCCTTTCTTTAATTTCAGAGTTGAAGGGGTCACCGCCAATCAACACATAAAATTAATACGAGGAAATAGACAGCTAAACCACTCCCGTATGCATTGAGAAACTTTTCAATATGACACTTGACTTAAAATATATATATTAATATATTAAATTAAATGGAAAGAACTATAAAATTTGAAAATATTTTTCATGACAGACACTAATAATGTCAATGTTGTGATATACATATAAATGGGAACAAATGGTTGATATGTGTCCATATGATGAGTGATGATGTCAAATAAAGAGATGGTCGAGCTTTGGTTAAGTGTGTGCGGGACTAACCGAGATGTGAGTTAGTGTATGCAACATGTCTCTTGGCTTGTGGATGTGCAGGTGTTATAGTAGTGGACAGCAATGGAGAAGGTTAAGCGAGGAATTCGTACGCGATAGACAGGAGCGGTGAAGGATGGACACGAAGACATAGGCCAAAGGATCGAGGACCGGAGGATGGACCGTGGAGAGCTAGCACTTGGACATATTAGCAAGCAAGCGTTAAGAGAGGATGGTGATAGAGACGATGTTAACCGAAATTAATACGGCGAGTGGACCAAATCAAGGTGAGGCGGCGATCATTGGAGCGGAGGAAGCGGCGCTGAACGTAGATGGCAAGATGACAGGAGTGAAGGGTCATGGAGTCACTGAGAGAAAATAGAGCCACCGAGGGGAAAAGAGGAAGGATAACCAGAAAAGAAAATTTGTGGTTGGACACGCACGAGACGTTTCCGTGGCATAATGAAGAACACACTTTGGAGCCTGTCAACACGCACCGGTGCGTACAGCTACATGTCAGAAAGTCAGGAAGGGAATGGCGCGCAGTATATATGCAAACAATCCGTTGGAACGCCGGGAGCGGGCGGATCCTACACGTGGAAAGACCACCGGAATTCTTCGGTCCGAACGTTCGGACCCGAGCCTTCCGCCGATGACTTCCCCTGGTCTACCTATCTTCCCGCCGATAATTTCCCGCCGAGTGTTTCACGTGAACGTCTTTATGTATTGGGCTGATTACTTTATATTTGGACCTTTTCGAGGATGCTTTGGCCCATGCGGATGACCATCTATAGCTGCTGTGCTGTCTTGCCCCTCCGTCATCACGTAAGTCACGGTGACATGTAAGTTGTGCCGCTGTTTTCTTTCTTTTCTTTATTATTTCTTTTTGACTTATTTTTTTAATTTCTTTTATTTTTTTATTTCCTTTCCTTTTTTTCTTATTTTGCTTTCTTTCTTTTTCACTTATTTTTATTCTTTTCTTTTTAGTTTTCTTTCTTTGCTTCTATTTATTTTTACTCTTTAATTTATTTTTTTCTATGGTTCTTTATTCTTATTTTTATGGTTCTTTATTCTTATAAACTTTTTTATTTTTCTTTCTTTTTATTTTATATGATTCAATATTTTATTTATACCTTTTGTTTTCATGTTTTATTCTTTTCTTCTTTTTCTATTTCTTTCACCTTTCTATTTATTTTATGTTTTGTGTGGATTCTTATTTTCATTTTTTTCTTATTTTTTATTTTACTTTAATTATGATATATTTTTTACTTTTACTTTTATTATTCTTTTTATTCTATGAAGTACCTATGATGTGAAAATCTTCTCTTTTGATCGCTCGAAAGGGTGTCATGCACCGAGCGGCGAGTGTGGATGTTGTATCAACCAGAAATCTTCCCGTCCGAGCGCTCGTACGGGAGCCGCGAGCCGAGCACCGAATGTGGACACTGCATTAGCGTCGTACAAGGCCCCGCACAGCCCACAACGAGCACAGTTGCACAGAAGCGACGTTATCATTTCATAGACCATGTTCATCCGGCTTATAATCCGTCTTTTTCAGTTTGTTTTTTTAGCTGGAACAGTATTTTTCTCTCACAACATATCAGCCAACAGTATTTTTCAGCCGGCTTATCAGCACAGCCGAACGGGGCCATAGGCTGGCAAGTTTTTGCCATTCAGTTCTTGTTAAAAGTTCTTTTTTATTTTCTTTTCTTGTTTCTTTTCTTTTTACAAAAAAGTTTCTCTTATTTTTTTCTTGTTTGTTTCTTTTATTTTTTTATTTTTTTATTTTCTATTGTCTATTATTCTTCTATTCATTTTCTTTATATTTTTATCTTTCATTTATTTCTTTTTACTTTAGGCTTTGTTCATCTGCCTTATAATCCTTCTTTTTTCAGCTTATTTTTTCAGGCAGAACAGTATTTTTCTCTCACAACAAATCAGCCAATAGTGTTTTTCAGTCGCCTTATCAGCACAGCCGAACGGGGCTAGTCTAATTGATTATTTTTATTTTTATTTCTTTTCTATGTTGTTTTCTTTATCTTCATGTGTATACTTGTGATGTTCTATGTTTTTTATGTTCCCGTGGTATGCATGAAATGTTCTATAATATTTTTTTACGATGTTCGCGTAATATACATGCGATGTTCTCATAGTATACATGTAATGTTCTATAGTGTGTTTTTTTATGTTCACACAGTATACATGTGATGTTCTAATTATGTTCACGTAATATATATGCGATGTTCTATAATGTATTTAGTGATTTTCTATCTTCTATGGTGTATTTAGTGATGTTCACTTAGTACACATGTGGTATTCTATGATATATTTAGTGATGTTCACGTAATATATATACGATGTTCTATAATGTATTCAGTGATGTTTTATAGTGTATTTAGTGATGTTCACTTAGCACACATGTAACGTTCTATGATATATTTTTGGATGTTTTGAAAAGTATCAATGCAATGTTCTTTTAATGTTTTTCTATTATGTGTTTTTATTTTTTTCCTATGCATTGCTCTATATTTTATTATTTATTATTTATTATTTATTATTTATTATTTATGTTATGTATTTATTTTAATATATATTATAAAACAAATTTCATGAATCTAAAACTAGAATACTGTTCTTCTAAAAAGAGAACATTTTTCTTATGAAGACGAAACATTATTCTCTAAACCTAGAGCATCGTCTTTGCTCAATAAAAGATTTTTTTCTTTTTTTATGAAATTAATGGTCGTTAATGAACTTTATCTAAATATTTTATCTTTATGAAATTTTCTTAGACTTAAATGGTCTCATACAGCAGCTTATATTATTATAAATATTTTATATAACTAACAAAAACCGTGTACATAGTGTAGTGGTGAAAGGAATTATTGTCTTGATCTATTGATGATCTGACTAGTCAGCCACATGCTGCGAAGGCGAAGGAAGCACGAAGCTGGCTGGAACAACATCGAGCGTCGTGTCAAGAGGTGTCAAGAGCCGATCGTTATGCATGCATGCGTAGGTTAGGTACGCGTGCTTAGCTTAGCTTATAAGTTAAACCATGCAAGCCGACGATCCACGGGGATGCACGTATGTTTTATTTATTTATTTATTTATTTATTTGAGCAAAAGGGCATGCACGTATGTACGTCGTATCGATCTGAAGGGGATGGGCTGAGCGCGATGGAAGTGGGCCACAAAGGAGGGATGGGCCGAGCTTCCCAGCACGACGATACGGAACAGAGAAAAATAATTGCAGTGGATTCCGTGTAACCCCCGCGAAAAATATTTTCCCGTGCTGCCGGCCGGCGCCAGGACTCGGTCCGAACGCGCTGACTCTAGTCGCGCCCAAAGACCACTATATAATCCCACTATACTAACCATCAACCAGAGCACACGAAATAAGAAAAGAAAAACAGAGCGAGAGGGAGCTCCAGCGGCCACTCAGCCCAGTATGCGATGTTCCTCCTGGTCGCGCTCTCGCCTCCCACATGGCGTCCGCTCTCCGCCCCGGCGTGTGCCACCGCAGCGGGTACCTCCCGGGCCGATCCAGCACTGTGAGAAGAGCAATGGCCCAAGTATTACAGAGCATATGGAATAATAAATAGTGCATATGAAGCTAGCAATGCGCGTCACACCAGTATTACAGAGCTTAACATCACGGATGGTGCGAATCGTGACGTACAAAGCATGTGCCAGTATAACCTATATATAGTATAATAAATATCACAGAGCATATATGCCAAAGGGCAGTTCAATTCCACACAAATGCTAATGTTGAGTTCTTGGGACTGAAATATTCCACAGAAAGCTCACAGAGCAGGTCAGAACTGTGAAATATTAAGCAGAATTGCACTCAGGAGAATTCAAGTCTTGTAGCAATTTCAGTATTAAGCATGTAATTGGCACATTAGCAATTTCAACAGAAGAATATATTTGAAATCGAATAAGACGAGCAATCCAGAGGATTCCATGACGATAATTAGCTATGGGCTGCTTGATGGGTTCCGTTAGTGTTACATACATAGTACTATGAGGCTGATTCTTCAGCTTTGAACCAATCCCAGCTACCTCACATCGCTTCTACAAGCCTTTCCCGAACTGAATTCTGATCTGTTATAGGTTCAATGCTGCAAATGAAACGAAAATATATCTCAGTACTTCATGAAAATCTAAAAAAATAGATGTTTGCTAGTATTACCAAATGAAACTTGCCTGTAAAGTATTTCTCCTCCATTTATCACCTTCTTAGATATCCAATCAGGAGCCAGATTCTCTAAAATATGCAGCTGCTCTTCTACCTCTCCTATAAGTAAAGATGATATACTCAGCAATGCCCACAAAATAACAAGTGTAAGTTGGAGTTGTTATACTGATCATCATTACCCATCTGTTCTATCTCCAAGTTGTTGGCAAGAATATTGTGGAAAAGTTCCTGTTTTGTAATTAGCGAATTCTTGGTAGAATGAGAAATATCGCAGACAATGTCAAATGTGGAATGTAACGAAGCCATCTTTTCCTGGGTACCCACTGGGTCTGCCAGATTGATTTTCTCTTTATCAGTTAAGAAGACCGGATCATTTTCCTTCAAGGAAAAAGTTCATTTGATCAGGAAATAACCAATAGACAAATGAACATTGTAGAATTGTCCAAGTCTTTCAACTTTTATAATAAAAATAAAAAAGGGGGACAGGAAGCAAGAAATCTATTAGTCATACACCATTGCATACCTAGAAAATTGAGGGTACATTACTTTTTTCTATAGCGAATTTTTTACAGACAAAAAGAGAAACTGCCATTCTAGACAAATCTATCACTGTGCCTCAGGGCATAAAATTTCAAGTTAGGTAAGCTATTGCAGATTATTAGCGGTCCGATGGCTGGCTTGTTTCTACGGCATGAACAACTGCGCTGCTAACATCATAGGTATTATTGAACCGTCATGTATGCCTGTTCACTGAACTGCACAATTAAATGCAGAAATAGCTGTCCACGGTTATTCTGTTGTGCACTAGGTTTTTCACAGAAAGATAGGCACAAGCATTTGTTTCTAGTTTGTGTTATTGACTATGGCATCTGTGATCTTGTAGCATGTAATTATGTGCTAATCCATACACACAAAGATAAATACAATTCAATGTGATGGATCGAAATCAAGATACCTCTAATGACTTGTTGAAACTAGATGAGTCTTCTGAGAAAATGCTCTTTTTAGCTGTAGCCTCATGTTTCATTCTATCATGATAAGAAGGGCTGCTTCCTTCAAATTTTAAAGATGTATTTAGTGATCTGCGGGCAGAACTGGCTGAACGTGGTTCAGAAATGTGTCCACATGTGGCCTCGAGTTTCTCAAGTGGAGTGGGCAACGGCCTTTTGGGTGTCTGCGTTGCTGGTGTTTGAGCCAACAATGGTGACTCTGAGGTCTCTTGTTTTGGCGTACCCTCTTGACAACAAGAGATCAAATGCCGGCTTGGAGTAGCAGAAATTTCAGAGTTCACTGTAACTGAAGCATGTTTGTCTTGCTTTTTAGGGCTTCTGTTTGTCCCTTCTGTACCATAAGCACTCACAGAGCTCAGATTTGCTGGATGAGGTAGCAATCGAGTCTTTTCAGCTCCATCAGTAATGACTTTCTGCGACATTAGTTTTTGAAAAGATTGTGGGAAGTGGGAAGCATTTGATAATCCATCCTCAGTGGTCTCAGTGGTGCCCTGCAGATGTGGCTCGGCAGCATGCCCATTATGTGGTGCCTCAAGGTATAACTGGCCCCTTGACCTCAAATTAAAGTGTTCCGGTAAGATTGCCTCTGGAATGTCTGTACCCTGCATAAATAACAATCCAACTACAGTGCTGAGTGAATTATCCTGGCCTAGAGACTAATAGAATCAAAAATGCGTATGGGTGCCTCCTAAAAATAGACAAGCAAATTAGAGGAAATATTGTACAGCAAAGATCTACTACTGAACAACTACCTAAGCAAGGCAAATTAAGTTTAGTACCTTATAATGAGTATCCAAAAAATTCAAAAGCTTTGAGTAAAAAGCCTCGCAAATTGCCATGGATGGAGACTGATCAGGACTTGTGCATTCCACAACATCCATTACAAGTATGATTTCTATATCAGCATACATGCATTGGCTTTTCTCATCATGCAGAAGTATCCTCTTAATCTGGATTGCTTCTGGAAACAAATGCTTCATTTGGGCCAAATGACTGTACGATAGCTTCCTGTAATGCAGAAAGATTATCATCCAACTGAAACAAACAAACAAATAAAAAAATATTCCACACAGATACTTTTGTCGTAGTTATTACCTTTTAGTGAGTATTTCCACCTGGGTGGCAATATTACTAAATGTAGCCATCCTCTTCCGTAGGCGTAGCAACCTTATAGAACTCTCCATTCTATTAAAAAGATTTAGTAAATCCTTGTGTCTGCCATTGTGAACAAGACAAGGTGAATAATCATATGGCTAGGCAGCACACATATGCATGAGATGTTGAGATGAAAATAAAAAGGCTCACTTCTCAAGAAGTTCAATGGTCCTTGAAATATGAGATCGGCTCGCAGCAGGCGAAATACTGTCATTATAGTCTTCATCATCTGTGTCACCCTCATCTTCGATGAACTGATTTGCAAATCTGTCTTTGTACCTCTCTGCAAGTAAATTCCTTGCCAGCGAACTCACAACAACCCCTTTGCTTCTAGATTCAAGCTTCTCTGGAGTGGGTGATTCAATTTTGCTTCCAGCATCTTCTGTGTCAACTTTCATCTTGTGCATAGTTGCAGGTGTACTCGAATCATCATCATTAGACATTTGCAGTAATCCTTTCTCAAGGTCAAGCTGAGTAGTATCCCCCTCACTCATTTTCAGGTCCCTACACTACAATAATGGGATCGTAAGTAATATGCTCCAAACTAAATCAAACACAAATCCAATATTCATAGAAGTACGTGGGTGAACTGCACACAGTACCACGATACAACGTTATCAAAGAGTAGCAAACATCAACTTCTATGGTCATACTCATCCGGGCATACCTCTATCCCCTAGTAACACCACCAAGGTATTTCACAACCATCTAATTATAATCACTCCAATAAAAACTATTTACCAAAAAAAATCACAAATTCTCTACTCGTGGAAATATTCATGAATTAGGACCAATCCGTGCAAGGAAAATCCAGGGGTTTTACATCCACCAGAATTTGGTGGCAAGAATGTGAGGTATCTAAAATTCTATGAAGGGAGCCTCAAAAAAATAAAACGGTGAACTGAGATACCTACAATCTAATATGGAGTTCGCTAAAAGAATGTGAAATTCTAGCTATCACTCCGTAAGAGTTAATACAGAAATCGGGTCGAAACAACTAGCGTAGTAACTGAAAAAATTGAGTGAACTGCTCACAAATTACGCCAAACCCTAGATATTAACCCACCAGGCCACCACATAGCACAACACAACAGCTGAACCACCGCAACTCAAACCAACGCCTTGCGAATGCGGAGGCGAAACGAACACTCCGCCGGAGAGCGCGTGGGAGAGTGGCAGAAGAAAGGAAAGCATCGTAAATAAAATTCCTAAAGCACAAGCAAACAGAAGACCAGATCATGAAAGTTTACCTACAGCTAGAGCTCGTGGTGCGCTCAGCGTCTCAGATCCGGAGGAGGCCCGAGAATCGGCGCTTCAGACGCAGGGTTTCGCCGGCGGGAGTCGGCCAGCGGCGGCGGTAGTGCGCCGTTGCGGAAGGGAGGGGGAGAAAAAATCAAAGCGGAAGCAACGGAGGAACGGTACGCTTCAAAAAAGGCGGAAGCAAACGTTGCCCAACACGAGCCCAACGGCTATATTTCGGGCCCTTTTTATACGTCAGCCTCAACGAATCGCATGGGCCGTTCCTTGCTTCACGCTTTCAGCCCACTTGTTTGTTCTGTTGCTTCACAGACCCGGCACGTTCCGACCCATGAACCTAGCTTGCTGGTTTCCCTGTCCTGTGCTCTTCATCTGCCCAAATATTTGTTTCTCAACAAAAAAAAAATCTGCACAAATATTTTGTTCTCCAATTCAACTAACAAACATTTTCCTGTTCACACAGAATAGAGATCATATCACAAAGGTAGTGGACCCATGCCAGACTAGGAACTGTAGTATTGTATTTTCAGTACGTACATCACAACCAGGCAACCACACAATCAGTATCTTACGGAATACTTACCTATGCTTTTTGGGCCTGCAGCATCGTCCCAGACAGTTATTCAGCGCGAATGATGGATCTTCCAAGTTCCCAATCAGGCAACCCACAAGGAAGCTTGCGATGAAGAACAGAAGTGCTTTGCGTACATGTGACCATTGGCAAGCTCCCACATTATTGACTGCTAACATGGGGTTCGTATGGGCTGTTACACTTTGCTAACCATCGAGTGCAGACCTGGGGCATTGACTGGTCTGTGACAGACGGGTAGGCCATAACTGATTTTGACGTGCTCGAGATCCTAGATATGTAAAATTCTGCCCCTTATCCACTGGAGTTTATTGGAGTGAAAATGGTGTATTCATTCATTTATCGTATATGACGTTTTGAGCTACTTTTGGTTCGTCTAGCGAGTAAGACAGTAAAAGATGGATTCTATTTCCACGCAAAAACTACCAGCACGCATATCAATTAATACTGTAGATTGCTCTCTCCAACCCTGAGCTAGAGCTGTTATAAACTGTACATAAACATCGAATAAAATGGTTTCACAGACGGTCCTCTGAGGCCACCCAGGGCAGTGCTCAAAAACTAGAATCCTCTTCTGAAGCCCATTGACCGAGTCGTGTTCAGAAACGGACGATACATACTAGCTAGTAGGATTTCCCAGAGTGAATCAGGCTGCCAGCTCCCATGAAAAGCCCGAAAGCTACAGCAGTGCTGACAGTGGCTTGTCCAATGTATCTGATCTTTAGCAACCCAGGGATCTGTGGAACAGAATAAGACTGATTAGCACTCACAAGAAAAAAAGAATCTAAACTTTATTTTAGATATGTTTTGTCCTGTTAGTTAAAGTAACAAACCTACATTGTGCCATGGGTTTGATAATAAATCAAGTCTCCACTAAGTTCAATTAAATGGACAATAAAGACTGTCTTAATGGGGGAAAAAAACATCAGTAGTGTTATGCTCAGCAGCGGATAAATACTTTGCATCTTGAATGACTGAACAGAACAATCAATTTATTTCCTTCCTACTGTTTCGATGCATCAATACCTAATAATTTATGAACGTTGTTCATCCAGAATTCTACGAAAGCAAATATTGAAAGGGGAATCAAATATAAATTAGAAGCACTACCACGAAAGCAGTTTCGAATATAAGAAAAAGCAAACAGCGTGATAAGCATACCTTGTGTCTGAATGCCTCAAAAGTTCCATAGCAAGCACCTGCATACAGGGGCGGATCCAAAGGGGGGGGGGGGCTGGGGGGCTCTAGCCCCCCCTAATTTCTTGATTTCAATGCTAATTACTGTAGCAAAAACTTGATTTCACCGTTAAATCTTCGTGCAAATCAACATCTCTGTTGTTTTAGCCCCCCCTTATCCTGCATATAGAAATAAATATTATGCCAATTATTAACTTGGTACTCGTATTCTACGGCAGCAGAAAGAAGGAAAACAAAATATGACACTTATTTTCGACAAATTCATATCCTAGGAAGCAGGTAGGCACAAGAGCATTTTGAGAAAACTAGCTACAGCCAGCGGCGGATCTACAGGGGGGGCTGGGTGGGCTCCAGCCCCCCCTAATGACTTGATTTATCACTGAAAATACTGTAGAAAAATCTCAAATCACCGTTAAATCTTCATGCAAATCAACATCTCCATTGTTTTAGCCCCCCCTTGATTCTCATCCTACATCCGCCACTGGCTACAGCCTATAAGCAACTTTCTGTTAGAGCTACATATTGAGATCAAGAAATTCAGGAGAGTTATTGCACAGATGAAGCAAAAGAAGCCTATCATGTTTAGGTACCAATCGTAGAAGTACTGGTCCTCTAACACGCACCGCAAAAAAATATCAATCAATAAAAGTTGTAAGACTTTCCAGAGGAGCGTCTTTTCTGCCATACAAAAACCAAAAGCAATGACTGTCCAAGTAAGACTGTCAGAGACCAGTAGCCTAATACAACAGTGATCATATCCAATCCTTCGTTAAGATTGGTATTGAAAGCATCTAGACCCCTAGAGTTGGTTTCGTCAATTGATGACAACGCAATATTACCATGACTAACGTGTGTTTTACAGAAATTTTGGTAAGTTAGGTCATGGGAATGGTGACTGTTTTGGGCACTATGGTTTTCATGTCCCTTGATGGAAATCGTTTCGGTTTTCAAAGGATTAACGTCAAGGTTAAGGACGGTTAGTTCCGAACGTCGAGGAGTTGAGTTACGTTCGAAATAGTCGTTAGGATCTTCGCTTTTCTCCTTTGGCCGTACTATAAAGGGGGGCATGAACGAGTAGCTTGACCTAGGTGAGTCTTTTTGTTTAGGTGTGGTGCACATTTATCAAACTTAGCACTAGGTAGCTCAAATGAAGCCCAAAGTTCGGTTGGAAGAAACTCGGTTCAAGTTGCGTCACGTTTCGAAGTCGTTTGAGCCATTTATTCTCGATCGGACGCGGTCTCTGCCTTGACCGGACGCGTCCGGTCAGTACTGGTAGTCACCGCAGTTTCAATTCGATCGACCGGACACGGTTCACCCCTGGACCGAACGTGGAGATCGTGTTGACCAGAGTCAGAGAGGGTAAGTGTTGTGATCGGACGCGTCTACAGTGCGTCCGGTCCATTTCCAGAAAGGTACTTCGCTGACCGGACGCATCCGGTCATCACCGATCGGACTCGTTCGTGCGTCCGGTCAAAGTACAGAAAGGTTCTTGCATGACCGGATGCGTCCGGTCACTCCTGATCGGACTCACTGTGCGTCCGGTCACTCAGCACCGTTCGGTTTTCAATTCGACCGTTGCCACCGACCGGACGCGTCCGGTCACGTCGACCGGCGCGTCCGGTCAGTACGTAAAATGCTGAGTTGGCACATAACGGTTGGAATTGAATGTGGGGAGTATAAATACATCCTCTACACCTCTTTTGAGGTCTCTTGCTCATTTGTTCAGCTGAGAAACACTTTCATATGCAAGGAAGTGCAAGAGCTCTAGTGAGGATTGAGATTTGAGAATCCAAGATCAAGATCCCTCATTAGTGACTAGGGAGTAGCAAGTGTGCATCCACCTTCTCATTAGGCTTGTTGTGGTCAAGTGAGAGTTCTTGCTTGTTACTCTTGGTGATCACCATCACCTAGATGGCTTGGTGGTGATTGGGAGTTTGGTGATCATCCGACGGAGCTTATGGATGACCCAACTCATCCTATGAGCGGTTGTGGGCAATTCACCGTGATGGAGTGTCAAAGAATCAGCCCGTAGAGACCACTTGATCCTCGCGTGGATCAAGGGGGGCTACACCCTTGCGCGGGTGCTCCAACGAGGACTAGTGGGGAGTGACGACTCTCTGATACCTCGGGAAAATATCATCGTGTTCTTAACCCTTTAATTTCAAGCAATTACTTTCTAGTATTTCTTTTGTTGCTTGGTTTACTTTCCTAGAATTGCCATGCTAGACTAGAATTGAAACTTAGGGTGCAAAACTTTTATCGATAGAATCACTAGGAACATTTGTAGGCACTAGGGGTGAATTATGGCTTAGTAGGATTTAATTCTTGCAATAAATTTTAGAAAAGCTCAATTCACCCCCCCCCCCCCTCTTGGGCATCTTGATCCTTTCAATTGGTATCGGAGCCGAGTTGCTCCTAAATTAGGCTTTACCGCATAGAGCAAGATATCTAATGGGGAAGGACCACCTCCCATCTTTGAGGGAGATGATTTTCCTTATTGGAAAATCCGCATGGAGGCGTACCTCGAAGCCATAGATGTCGGGTGTCTTAGAGCTGCCACCGAAGGGCTTTCGAAAATCAAGGATCCCGCTAACCCCGTTGGTGACGAGGAGAAGTATGACCAGTGGAATGCAAAGGCAAAAAATGCACTCTACCAGGGCCTTGGCAAGGATATTTTCAATCTTGTGCGTAATGCAAAAAACACTCATGAATTATGGGAAAACCTTTATGCTCTCCATGAGGGAACTAAGAGTGAGCGTGAGGAATGCTATCATATTGCTTTAAAGAAAATTAATTCTTTTGAGATGCTTCCCAAGGAAAGTGCTAATGACATGTACACTCGCTTGAATGTTCTTGTAGAGGATCTCAATGCTCTCAGGCTCACTCAAATGAGTCCATCGGATGTTGCAAGGAGGATCTTGAGTGTTCTTCCCGTTGAGAAGTATGGCCATATTGTCACCGTGCTTCACCAAAGTGATCTCTCCACTGCAACACCGACACAAGTATTGGGAAAGATCAATGCTCATGAGATGTACATGCATATCACTCCGGAAGAGGGCTCATCATCTTCCAAGAAGAAGGACTTGGCCTTCAAAGCTAGCCATGACAAGAAAAAAAAGAAGAGCCAAACCATGATCGTGTATGAAAGGTCAAGTGAGAGTGATATTGATGATGCATCACTTGCTCTCATGGTGAGAAAGACCACCAAGATGCTAAAGAAGCTTAATAAGAGTGGCATCAAGTTCGATGGCAAGAAGAAGAAGAAGTTCTTCACAAGTAGCAAAAGAAAGCCTATATCCAAAATGGATTGCTACAATTGTGGTGAACTTGGTCATCTAGCTCATCAATGCCCTAAGCCTCCAAAAGACAAATACAAGAACAAGGGCAAGAAAAATGAATCTAGTGATGAAGAAGATGAGAAGAAGAAGAACAAGCCATATAAGAAGAAGGATGGTAAGAAGAAAGAATATCACAAAAAGAAGAAGAGAGTCAAAGCTTACATCATTGGTGATTGGCTCACCGACATTAAGTCATCATGTGAGTCATCCGGTGAGGAAAGCGACGACGAGAAAGAGAAGGTCACCGCGTTTGTGATTGGGCCATCATCATCTTCATCGACATCTTCACCACCACCTTCACCGCCATCTTCACCGTCATCATCCACTAGTCACCTATGTCTCATGGCCAAGGGTGAACGAAAGGTACAAAATAATGAAAGTGATGATGATGATAGTGATAGTGATGATGAATTTGATGCACCTTCTTATGATGAACTTGTAAAATTGCTCAACAAATACTCTAAAGTCATAAGAAAGACTATAAATGAAAATAATGAGCTTCAAAATGAAAATGAATCACTTTCATCAAAGCTTGAGATTACACAAAAGACTAGTGATGAGCTTAAAGATCAAAATGAAATTATGACTTCTACTCTCAAGGAGCTCAAAACTTTCAACAAAGAGCTTAGAGATGAACATGATAAACTTGAGAAGAAGCATGATGAGCTCAACACTAGGCACAACTTGCTAAAAGATAAATATACTTCATTAAAAATTAATTATGATAGTCTTGTTGTTGCTAATGAGCTTTCTCTTGAGACACATGATGCTACTAACCAAGTTGTTAAGATTGATATAGCCATATCATGTGATGACTTGATTATTGAGAGCATTAGGCAAGTCTCTAGTGGCAAAGGCAAGAAAGTGGTTGAGTCTGACAATTATGATGATTATGTCAAGCTCAAGAGTGAAAATTAAATGCTTAGAGATAAGAACAAGAAGCTAAAAGGGTTGTTGGCTCTTGAAAAGCAAACATCAAATGAGTCACTCATTGAGGAGAACAAAAAAGCTAAAGCAAGAGAAAGAGCATCTCAAGACCGGGTTAAGCAAGTTTACAAGAGGTCAATACTTGCAAAGTGAGCTACTCATGAACACCGTCATGAAGATAGATAGAAGTGGTATTGGTTACTTGGCAAATCAAGAGAAGAAGGTCAAAGCTCAACAACAACAAAGCAAATCAAAGCCCAAACCTAAGAGATGTGCTGAGTGTGGACAAGAGGGCCACTTTGCTCATGAGTGTGAAACTCCACCACCACAACCCTTGCCCAAGCATGCTAGACCCTTTGCTTTCAATGCTCACTATATGCTTAGAAAAGATTCTAGTGAAAAGATGAAAGTCATGTTCTTGGATCCTCCAAACAAGAATAGGCCTAAGAAAATTTGGGTTGCCAAGTCACTAGTTGAGAAAGTTATGGGTCCCTCTCAAGTTTGGGTCCCTAAACAAAAAGCTTGATCTCTTGTGTGTAGGTGAACTACAAGACCGATGGATCTTATTGGGTTATTGATAGTGGTTGCACTCAACATATGACCGGTGATCCTTGTATGTTCACCTCACTTGAAGAAAATAGGGAATGTCAAGAGAAGATCACATTTTGGGACAATTCAAAGAGTAAAGTCAAGGGTATAGGCAAGATTACAATATCAAATGATCACTCTCTTTTAAATGTGTTCTATGTTGCTTCCTTGAGTTTCAATCTACTATCCGTTGGACAACTTTGTGACCTTGGCTATCAATGCTTATTCACACCAAATGAAGTGGTAGTTTCAAAGATAGAAGACAAGCAAATGATTTTCAAAGGCTTTAGATATAACAATCTCTATCTTGTTGACTTCACCTTCGAAGATGCAAATTTGATGACATGCTTGTTCACCAAAACCTCACTTGGGTGGCTTTGGCATAGGAGGCTTGCTCATGTTGGAATGAATACCCTCAACAAATTATTGAAGAAAGAGTTAGTGAGAGGCTTGAAAGATGTCAAGTTTGAGAAGGACAAACCTTATAGTGCATGTCAAGCCAGTAGACAAGTTGCAAATACTCATCTAACAAAAGCTTTCATGTCAACTTCAAGAGTGTTAGAGCTTCTACACATGAATTTGTTTGGTCCTATAACTTACAAGAGCTTGTGTGGAAATCTCTATTGTCTTGTGATTGTGGATGACTACTCAAGATACACTTGGATATTCTTTCTTCATGACAAATCCAAAGTGGCCAATTATTTCAAGAAGTTTGCAAAGAGAGCCTAAAATGAATTTGAAGTCAAGATAAAGAAGATAAGAAGTGACAATGGCAAAGAATTTAACAACACAAACATTGAAGCTTATTGTGATGAGATTGGGATCAAGCATGAAGTTTCATCAACCTACACTCCTCAACAAAATAGTGTAGTTGAGAGAAAGAACTAGACATTGATTACCCTTGCAAGAACAATGCTAGATGAGTACAACACACCGGAAAAAATGTGGGCCGAGGCAATCAACACCACATGCTATGCATCAAATCGTCTCTTCCTACAAAAGTTTCTTGGCAAGACCCCCTATGAGTTGCTAAATAGAAAGAAGCCGGACGTCTCATTCTTTCGGGTGTTTGGTTGCAAGTGCTACATCTACAAGAAGCGGCAACATCTAGGGAAGTTCCAAAGACATTGTGATATTGGTTTTCTTGTTGGCTACTCATCAAAGTCCAAAGCATATAGAGTATTTAAGCATGCCACCGGTTTGGTTGAAGAAACATATAATGTGGAATTTGATGAATCTAACGGCTCCCAAGGAGCAATTGAGAATTGTGATGATATAGGTGATGAACCATTGAGGGAGGCAATGAAGAACATGCCGGTGGGAGACATCAAGCCTAAAGATGATGAAGACGATGCTCAAATGGTTAATCCACCACCTTCATCATATGTGCCTCAAGATGATAATAAGAATGAGAGTTGAAAATGAAGACACTCATGTCTCTCATGAACAAGTCGAGGCACAAGATCAAGATGTTGATGCTCACCAACCTCCTCCTCAAGTGGTTTATAGAAGACACTCACCTCTACTTCAAGCACATCCACAAGATCCCATCATAGGGAGTCCTACAAAGGGTGTAATGACTCAATCTCAAAAGCTTACTTCTTTTGTTGAACATCACTCTTTTGTCTCTTGTCTTGAACCTAAGAATGTAGAAGAAGCTCTTCAAGATCCGGATTGGGTGAATGCAATATACGAAGAATTGAACAACTTCACCCGCAATCAAGTTTGGACACTTGAGAAGCATCCAAAAGGTGCAAGAGTCATTGGAACCAAGTGGGTATTCCGCAACAAGCAAGATGACCAAGGCATATTTGTGAGGAACAAGGCAAGACTAGTTGCAAAGGGGTTCTCTCAAGTTGAAGGCCTTGATTTTGGAGAGACCTTTGCACCCGTTGCAAGACTTGAAGCCATCTGTATCCTTCTTGCATATGCATCGCATCATGAAATGAAATTATATCAAATGGATGTGAAAAGTGCATTTTTAAATGGCTTCATAAATGAACTAGTCTATATTGATCAACCTCTCAGGTTTGAAGACCCTAGATATCCTAATCATGTTTATAGGTTGTCCAAGGCGCTATATGGGCTCAAGCAAGCCCCTAGAGCGTGGTATGAGTGCCTCCGAAACTTTCTCATTGAGAAGGGCTTCACTATTAGGAAGGTCGACACCACAGTATTCACCAAGAAGCTTAATGGGGAGATCTTCATTTGTCAAGTTTATGTTGATGATATTATCTTTGGATCAACAAATAAAGATTATTGCAAGGAATTTGGTGAATTGATGTCGAAGGAGTTCGAGATGTCCATGATTGGTGAACTTACATTCTTCCTTGGTTTTCAAGTCAAGCAAATGAAAGAAGGGATTTTTATCTCTCAAGAAAAGTATACCAAGGATCTTCTCAAGAGATTCAAGATGGAGGATTGTAAGCCAATCAAGACCCCAATACCATCTAATGGACATTTCGACCTAGATGAGGGAGGTAAACCGGTTGATCAAACTCTCTACCATTCTATGATTGGTAGCTTGTTGTACCTTACCGCATCTAGGCCCGATATCATGTTTAGTGTGTGCATGTGTGCTCGCTTTCAAGCGTGTCCTAAAGAACCTCACCTAAGTGTCGTGAAAAGAATCTTAAGATATCTTAAGCACACCCCAAGTATTGACCTTTGGTATCCCAAAGGAGCTAGATTCTAACTAGTTGGCTATTCCGACTCGGATTATGCCAGTTGCAAAATTGATAGAAAAAACACATCTGGAGGGTGCCATTTGCTTGGGAGGTCACTTGTATCTTGATCATCTAAAAAGCAAAATAGTGTGGCTTTGTCCACCGTCGAGGCGGAATACATTGTCGCGGGGGCTTGTTGCGCATAAATCTTATATATGAAGCAAACCATTCTAGACTATGGTGTTGTTCTTGATAAGGTGCCACTTTTATGTGATAATGAAAGTGTCATTAAAATTGCCAATAACCCGGTACAACACTCATGCACCAAGCACATTGATATCCGTCATCACTTTCTAAGGGATCATGTTGCTAAAAATGATATTTCACTAGAAGGTGTAAGTGAAAATCAATTAGCGGATATCTTCACTAAACCTTTGGATGAGACCACCTTTTGTAGGTTGAGAAGTGAGCTAAATGTGCTTGATTCTAGTAACTTTAAAAAATGAGCTTGTGTTGTCCCTTGCATTGCATTGTAATATATGTCATGTTTAAACTTTCGTAATACATCTAGGACTTGTCTAACACGGTTACGATAACCCTCTTTTGGAGGAGTGAAGAAGCCTAACCGTGGATCAAACTTGTCAAGCAACCTAGTTTTACCTTCTTGCTTTGCATTGCATATGCATGGTTGTTGCTTTGTCGTTTCTTTTCGGTTTTGCTTTGAGCAACCTCTGTGTTCGTCCATGGATAGAGAGAACATTTGACGCTCCCAAGGGTTTATAAACTCTATTGCATGGCCATACGTTGCTCCTCAGGTGTTCATCGCATATTTTCTTAAAAATAATACTAGCCTAAGGCAAAATATTTTAAAAATTTGAGGGTTTGAGTAAGGTCACTCATATCAGGTTCTAATTGGTGTTTATTTGGGTCTCTTTATATTGGAACTTGATTGGAAGAAGTCACATCGAAGATCAGGAAGAGAAAAGGTGAAAATCTGCGACCGGACGCTGGACCGGACGCGATGCTGCTCGACCACTGCGTCCGGTTCCGGCCATCACCAGCGCGTCCGGTCGTGCGAAGGTGGTTCTCATGGACCTCTGACCGAACGATGGACTAGACACGACGCTGCGACCACTGCGTCCGGTTCTGAACTTCATCTGCGCGTCCGGTCACGCGAAGTGGGCTCTCTGGTGGACCTCTGATCGGACTCTGTCCGTGTCCGGTCACCACTAACCAGACGCATCCGGTCATGCTAGGAGCTTACTGGACTCTGACCGTATGCCACTGCAACGCGTCCGGTCAGTCGAGGAGCGCATCCGGTCACCCCGTGAAAAGCGGATCTGAGTTCTTTTAACCGTTCATCGGCGTTTTTCCTCTTTTCTTCTTCCTTATCGTGCGCCGCCGCTCCTTGTTCCCTTGCCCTAACCCATCGCCGTCAAGCTCCTCCTCCACCGCAGCGGTGCGTCACCGCTCCTCCTCCACCGCTGCAATCCTGCGCGCCACTCCTCCTCCACCGCGCGTCGTCCCTCTCCTCTTCGGCCGCCAACAGAGGAAGCCCGGCAGCCCATCTCCGTGCCTAACCCTAGCGTTATCGTCCCTCTCCTCTCCGGCCGCCCCCAGCGAAGGCCAGGCAGCGCTCCTCTGCACTGCCCTTGGTTCTCGGCCGAGAGGGTCCCTCTATGCCACCATTGTCCTGAACTCCGCCCATCTCCGCACGGCTTCACCACGAGATTTCTTCGTCGTTACCTTGACCTAGACTTGTTTTGCCGTGACATCTCGCATTGTGCTGATTCACCTTTTTTGTTTGTCTCGGTGCTCCAGTGCTCGTCCGTCATTCCCATGGAACCCTCGCGCGTCAAGGTCTCTCACCTTTTTCACTGGAAGTCTTGCTCTTCTGAGGTAGCATGTCATGTTCTATTCTTTTCTTATCTCTTCTGCTTGCTCTCATAAGGACATCGCTCATCTATTAGTTGAAATATATTGCTTACAAGTAGCTCTATCTATTCCATCTTTGCAGTGAGTCTTATCGGTGCTTTTGTGTGGCAGTGGGCAGCTTTGTCAGTGGAAATTTGAATCCGAGGCCAAGCCTGTAGATACAAATTGAGGTCAAGCCTCACGAGAGTTAGTTCATCATCTTGCAGTCATGAGTTGATTCAGGGGAATTCTTGCTTGACAGTTCATCTTTTCAGTGTCAGTTGTTCTTTGTCAGCATGGCCCGCTACAAGAATGTTGGTGGAGCTCCGAGTGATGGGGACGGAAGTCCTCCACGTTTGACAGAGGTTGCCCGAGGCAAGCGCAAGAATATCATCGCTAAGAAAAGAAAGAGGACGCTCATAGAGGTAGAGATAGCACAGGCAGTGGCAGACGCTGCTGATCTAGCTGAGAGAGGAGGCAGAGGTAGTGGTATTCACATTGGCGAGCGTCGCTTTCACCTTGAACGATGACAGCTTGGTACAGAGGCCACCGAGGAGACAGAGGACTAGCCCGCAGAGCAGACAGAGGAGCAGCCTACAGAGGTGACAGAGGAGACACATGTGCAGACAGTGCAGAGTCCATCGCGTCATCGCTTAGGACGCACGCGTGCTCAGGTGACTCCTAGGCCAGAGGGTCAGCGACGTGGAGGTCGTCCACCTCCCAGAGCTCGTGGTCAGCCCCCAGTTGAGCACTTTTACCTGAGGGGAGCTACAACACGACAGGTTCAGGCTCTCCGATTCATCGAGGTTGGTCGGTGGTTCCCACCTCAGCGGGACACCAGAGCTTTAGAGGGATTCTACACACCTCTGCACGAGGATTTTTACAGAGCTTATATTGACAGTGGGATTGTCTTCAAACCGTAGAGAGTTTGTTGACTTGAGGCACTAGTTGCAGTTGTTGGTGAGAAGCTCCGTCCTCATTTTCTTTCCTACTAGGATTGTCAAATCTTCTGGGTTGGACAGGAGCATACTATGGTACATGGGGTCAGGGAGTTCTACTCTTCACTTTGGATAGACCCCGCTCACGAGTTTATTCACTTTGCATTTAGAGGTCATGACCACAGGCTGTACAGCACCAGGGTATGGGAGATTTTTAGGCTCCCAGCTTCAGAGATGAAGATTCACTAGTTGTGTTTTGGTCAGACATCACCACCGAGGCGTCCACGTGGTGGCACTGTGCCACCTACAGACTTGGTCAGACCATGTTTTCGTGAGCCGTTTGGTGAGGGGTCTAGACGTATACCAGCTAGCTTGACTCCTATTGCCAGAGTGCTTGATGCTATCGTGAGGAGGACACTGCTTCCGAGGTTGGGCTAACGAGAGGGTTTGACACGTATGCAGCTTTGGGTAGTTCATCATATTATCTCTCAGATTCCGTTTGACATTTGGGATTTGATGCTCTGTGAGATGGAGGATACTTTAGAAGAGGGCTTCAAGGGTCACCGTCAGCTACCCTATGCCCATTGGATTTGCTTTCTGATTCAGTCTGTTTGTGACCTACCAGCTGAGATTCTGAAAGGATCAAGATGCCCAAGAGGGGGGGTGAATTGGGCTTTTCTAAAAATTAAATGCAAGAAATAAATCCTACAAGCCGGAATTCACCCCTAGTGACTACTTGTGTTCCTAGAGAGTCTACCGATACAAAGTTTTGCACCCTAGTTTCTAATCCTAGTCTAGCATGGCAAGTCTAGGAATGTAAACAAGCAATAAAAGTAAATACGAGAATGTAAATGCTTGAATGTAAAGGGGCAAGGAACACGGCGATGTTTTTCCGAGGTATCGGAGAGTTGCCACTCCCCACTAGTCCTCATTGGAGCACCCACGCAAGGGTGTAGCTCCCCCTTGATCCGCGCAAGGATCAAGTGCTCTCTATGGGTTGATTCTTTGACACTCCGTCACGGTGAATCACCCACAACCGCTCACAAGATGAGTTGGGTCATCCACAAGCTCCGCCGGATGATCACCGAACTCCCAATCACCACCAAGCCGTCTATGTGATGGCGATCACCAAGAGTAACAAGCTAGAACTCTCACTTGACCACTATGAGCCCAAATGAGAAGGTGGATGCACACTTGCTACTCTCTAATCGCTAGTGAGGAACTCTCAAGCTTTGATTCTCAAATCTCTATCCTCACTAGTGCTCTTGCACTCCCTTGCACTCCAAAGGTGTTTATCAGCTGATCAAATGAGCAAGAGACCTCTAAAAGAGGTGGTGGGGATGTATTTATACACCCCACAGACAAAACGAACCGTTACCCGCTGACTCAGCAAAACACGAGCTGACCGGACGCGCCGGTTGAACTGACCGGACGCGCCGGTCGCTCGTAACGGTCGAAATCCGAAAAACAACTGAGTGACCGGACGCACCGGTCAGGGGTGACCGGACGCGTCCGATCGTGCAGGGAGCATACTGTACTCGCACCGGACGCGTGACCACGTCCGATCGGTGATGACCGGACGCGTCCGGTCGTCTCTGGACCTTACTGGACTGTGACCGGACGCGCCGATCACACCCAGGTCGCGTCCGATCGGGTGTTTCCCTCAAGTGACACGTGTTGACTTCTGACCACCGCGTCCGGTCCTCGCGAGGACCACGTCCGGTGTTCAGAGCTGAAACCCTAGCCGCGGAACTGAACTGACCGGACATGTCCGGTCATGCCGAGGACCGCGTCCGGTCATGGGAAAACGACCCGAAACTCTCCGAAACGCGTCACAACTTGAACCAAGTTGCTTCCTACTGAACTTTGAGCTATTCTAGAGCTGCCTAGCGCCAAGTTTAATAAGTGTGCACCACACCTAAACATAGGACTCGCCTAGGTCAAGCTACCCGCTCATGCCCCCCTTTATAGTACGGCCAGAAGAGAAAAACGAAGATCCTAACGACTATTCCAAATGTCTCTCAACACCTCGACATCCGGAACTAACCGTCCTTAATCTTGACGTCACTCTTTTGAAAACCGAAACGATTTCCATCAAGGAGCATGAATACCATGGTGCCCAAAGCAGTTAAAACCTCCATGACCTAACTTACCAAAGTTTCTGCAAAACACATGTTAGTCATAGTAATAAAGCGTTGTCATCAATTGCCGAAACCAAACCTCGGGGCCTAGATGCTTTCAATCTCCCCCTTTTTGGTGATTGATGACAACACTAAGATATAAAAGATTTGAGTTGAGGTTTTCGAGCATGCATGGTTCACATAAGCAAAAAGCAATAAGCACAAGGAGTTAGGAATTGCTTATGTGCCCCAAGCCAAAAGAGTGTACTCATAAGATAAGACAAAGAACGTTAGTACACATACAGATATAGCTCATAAGAAATCGGAGTAAGGCACGGAAGCACAACCTTAGAGATATAATTAAAAAAGGTGACAAGTGTTAACAATGTGACTGGATAAAACATTAAGACTCAAGGTTTATCACACGACAACATGTCACACGAATGCAATGACTGAAAAGTAAACATGATGCATGAATGTAGCACACAAGAAAAACGAAAAACCTCTCTCAAAACTCCCCCTGAAACTACTCTCTCTCCCCCTTTGGCATCAAGCGCCAAAAAACTAATCTAAGGATCTGACGGGGGGACAGACGGAGTCGAGCCGGGTGCCGAGGTGCGCGGAGTAATCACGAAGTGTAGA